>CADWAE010000471.1:16237500-17437500 GCA_902982915.1 Phalloptychus januarius | reverse complement strand
GATCTATTTTTCTTTGTGAAATAAAAGCAGCAAGTCTGTTGTTGTCGTTTTGCAGCACGCACACCAGGAAATTCTTCGTGTCCATCCAGCCGCCCGTCGGAGAGCTGATGCGGCCGGTCTTTCTCACAGAGAATGAGTTCAAAAAAGAGCAAGGTGAGCCCGTAAAGCGCAGCAGTATGTTGCTATCCCATTGATGCTGAGGCGTAGCTCGGCTTTTTATCTCATTATTAGCATTGTTAAACATCATATACATCGAGCTGTCAATGAGATCAGGCACTGAAATTAGTCAGTTGCCTGCATTCTTTCTCTTGTGTGTTTGAATCTAAATATTAATGAGCAATTTCCTTTTTTTTTTTTTTTAAATAAACTTGAAATAATCAACAAAGACTTGTTAACAGCGGCTATAAAACAATAAAAGGAGTATTTCTGTCATCAACTGACATGCAGTGTGGACAAAATGCTCATGCAGCGTCTCCCTCAGTGCAACATAAGCCTGGCGGGCTGCCAGGCTTTACTTGACCAGGCTAAACATTGTTTGTTCATTTATTTTAGTGACAGCAACAGTGACAGCTATGTTTATATATAATAAAACATTATCTATTTTAAAAAAACATAATGGCATTCGATTATGCTTACAAAACCTACAGGAACATTAGCTTTATTTAGTGCACTGCCAGGTTTTCTGTGTTGTTTATGTTTTATTTCCAATATTTCCCTATTTTTTTATTTAACACAAAAATGCAACTGGTCAACTTCCCTACCCCCGGGCTTAGCTAGTTTTCTAGGGGAAACTCTGGTACGTACGGGATGATATGAAGGAACTGACTGGCAGCACTGGTGGGGGGCGGCCAATCAGATTTCAAGGGTAGCTGGTGGCCATGCCCCCTGGCTGATCCCATAAAGCATAATGTCACCTTCCATTAAAAAAATGTCCTAGGTTAATTTTTGCCAATAGTGATTTCTGCAAAAAAAATAAATAAATTACCTCCTTTTCATTACCAAACAAAAAAATAATAATATTTTGGTGAAAAATGTCTTAGGCCATTTTTTTTATTTTTAGGAAGGTGATGATGATATAAAAAGGTCCCAGTTAGAAACAGAAACTGCTTTAAAGGGGAAATGACTCTTGAAGTGTGGCTGCATGAACCAACATGCGTAGTAAATGTGTCCTCCTCTTCATACGACCCCTTATAGAGAAGCCTTTTCAGACACAGGGTAAGTTGGCTTTGGTTGGTTTCTTGTTCCCAGCCGTCTGTGTGCCCGCCTGCTTCATAGCAACCCCCCACTTCCCCACCGCCATCCCCTCCTCCCTGAGACGCGACCCCTGACCCCTTCCTGCCTTGGTGGTCACACCGCAGCTGCATCTGCAGGTCGGGAGCTGCTGGTCACAGGAATGACTGGAAATGCTCATCCACTGATCGTGATTCAGTTCTGTTTGAGCACAAAGCGAATGACAAAAAAAAATGCTTTGAAACCACGAGTAACCACTGATCGAAGCTGTTGTTGTTTTTTCTGAACTGTTTCTTTGCAGAGAAACTGATTTGTTGGTTTAGTTTTTACTTAAGTGTTTGTAGCTTATATTTGGGAAGCAGTTTTGAATTGGGAGCTGCCATCAACCTCCTTCTGTGTTCAGTGGGAAGCATCACTGCATTCCAGTTAGTGCAGTATGTTTGTTATTAGTGGTTTACTGGATGCTGATGCGGCGGGATTTAATGGTAGTCCTGCAGAAACCTGTAAATACAGTATGTGTGCTGTATGTCATACTGTATGTCCAAATATGGTAGGCATCTAGGACTTTCTACATATGTGTTTATATTTATATATTTTGGTCGTATATTATTCCAGTGCCTTTCTTTTTCAAGGCACTGGACTAAGTCTGTCACAATAAGTAATAAATCCGCTGATGAATGAGTGCGATCATTTCCATTTGGACAACAAGCCTTTGAAGACAAGAAACGGCGTAAACATGCTATACCTGTACAAAGCAGTTAGCTTGCGCTACCTGCCATTTTTACCTCTTCTCCCTGTCTAAGCTGAATGTTTTCTATTTTTTTTATGTTATTTTATTTATAACATTTTACTTACTGTTGTTTCAGATGTTTATTTGTTTAAATCTGCTTTTGAAATAGAAATGTTTTTTTATTATCTCTGAGGGGATGTACGCACATTAGCCTTTTAGTGAAAAATGGTCTGAAGATGGCAGTGTTATTATTTTATCGCCACAATTTCTGGGACGATTCGTCGTCCAGCACAATTCCTTACGGTGACAGGCCTAGAAAATGACTTAAGAGATCAGCTTTTCTTTTTTTTTTTTTCTTTTTTTAACACTGCGCTGCTGACCCTCTTCCAGGTCAGCTGATGGGAATGAATGAGATCACAGAGAAGCTAACTCTAGAAGCCAAGTGTCGGAACGAGCACGCCATTGTCCAGAGAGTGACCGCAGCCGCCAACCTCAGCCGCGTCCCCTGTGGCTCAGACAAAGAGTGCAGGTAGGAGGATCAGCGCCTCGCCATGCAGCAATCGTTCAAATGAAATTGCCTTTCAAATCCCAGAATGTAGTAAACAGTAATAGCATCTTTGTCCGGACCGCAGAAACACGGTATATAAGAACAGTAATAACAGATGCGAGTGTTGAATTGAACTTTTAATAAGGCTTCAAAACTTCAAATCGTTAATAGTTGTGCATAAGCAGACATGGCTTCTGATTAGGAGGGTTGAATTTCCGGCGACCAAATATTTTGAAATCTGTGGCAAATGATATTCAGTTGGCTGCATTCTACAATTTACCCACTAGATGTCACTACATCCTTCAATTCATTTACCTCCTCTAGTAAAACTGAAAAAATGTCTTCAAGCAAGCCGTACAAGTAGATTTGAATGCACCTTACGACTCTCCCTCTGTTTATTTACCTCTACTGGCTGAGCAAGCAAAGAACTGTCTCAAGTTTTGTAAATTTGAGTCATTAGCCCGCATTGACTCAGCTGTTCTATTGAGTCTTTAGCTTGGTACGACAGGCAGATATCCATTTTAATTTAGAAAAATGTGTAGTTGTTTTGGAAGAGGTTGGTTACATAGCGTCATAGTACTGTTTATTTTCACGTCCACACTTGAGATCTATAAGGAAAGCAAAGCAGACTGTGACCACCAATATATATTCTTAACCAACACACTAGGCCAATAAGGACAAGAACGTTGAAGAAAAGTATATTTCTAGAGAGCTAATAGACCAGAACTCTATCCCAACGTAAAAGAGCTCAGGGCAGCTAATCTGTAATTAGCCACATTAGCAACTGTAGGAAAAAAATCCCAGAACATTACAGGAATTGTTACTACAGTGGTGACTGATGTGCATTAACGCTCCATTTTATGCTAACAACTGTTGCTAGCACACGCTGTCTACTTGCTCGCTAAACTGTTTTTGTTGAGCTGCTGGTAAACCTACCTTTTCACTTTCCGGCAGCTTCTTCACCTTTAACACAAACAGTCTTCTGTGGAAGTGTATAGTTCCCCATGTTTCCTCTAAGTAGGAACACGTCTGTTTGTTAATGTTTCCATCATAACTGCTTTTTTATTTTATTCGTCGTCGTTGACAAAAATAAACTGATTTCAGTAGAAATCGCTCTCCGGTTGTCCCCAAAGACAAGATGTTAACTGCTGCAACACAGCGCGAACTCAGAAAGTCAATACAGTTGATAATGGAAATACTAATTGGTTTGGGGAAAAAAGTGAAAAGACCTGACTGTGAATCATTTATGTTGGTGTTGTCTCGATTAGAAGGGTTTCGAAGCATCACACAGGGTTATGGATGGCATTCACAGTCGGGGTCCTTCTCTTTCCTTTTTACATTTGAGAACGATCAGTGTGGTTTTCATCTCATTTTTGCATCTGAATCTAAATCCTAGTAACCGACATCCATTTCACTCTTGTTCTGTGTTTTCAACCTTACTTCTGCTCTTTTTTTTAACATTTTTTGCTGCTTTGACCTCAGTCCTCCTGTTCCTCCTCCTGAACTTCCTGTCCACAGGTTTGCAGGCAAAACGGTGACCAGCGGTAGCTTGGTACTGGTCACCGTGGCCACCAGAGAAGAGGGCGCCGCCCAGCTGACGATCAACTGTGAGAAAATGGTGATCGGCACCATGCTGGTTAAGGACATCCTCCTGGCCCTGACGCAGTGACCACTAGCAGGCGCCCGGCTCGACTTGTGCCCCCCTCACTCCAGCCACCTCGCGAATTGCATTTCGGACCGGTCACCGCTCCGTCTCCCTGTGTTCTCCAGCAAGCCACGTTGGAAAGAAAGCTTCCAGAGTGTGAAAAGCTAATTAGCCGTTAGCTGCTTTTTTAAAAAAAAAAAAAGAATCCTCCAAACGCTGTTAGCTGCATCTGAAGAGAGATAAAGACATCTATAGAAAAATGGAATCAAATTGTAGCATAATCATCTCTTAGCTGCTTAATTACCCTGAATACCACTTACTGGTTTCCAGTACGAGTATCGCAGCAAAATGGACGTTAATGTTTGGAGGTTCTCTGCTGTGCTTGTGCTCTTTATCCACATAAAATTTTTGTTTCGGGGAAAATTTTTAAAATGCCTCCAAAACCGGAGATTTTAAACTCTGTTTTGTGGCGTAACCATGTGAACCGAACATCCAGAGATGAGTAGGAGCGATGATTTTAGAGGCCCAGCTCGCACAGGTCCGGTTCTGATTTCTGTTCTATAAACTACAACAATGAAGCACTCTTGGTGTTGCTTGTCCCCTCGCCCCCCTGTCTTTTGTCCTGACTTTGTTTCCATTAAGCCTCAGTTTTAAGCTGGTGAAGTTCGTGACTGAGAGGAAAGGCTAAAAATGTTCAATATTTAACCTGGGGCTGCTTTAGCCGTGCCCAGGAAATATATTTGAATTTTAATTTCTCTCATGTTGACATGGTGGAGACATAATGGTTTACAAAAACAAAAGATAAACAATTAGCTACAGTGGTTTAAGCTAGGGCAGTGGAGATCCAAAAATACACTAGAACTAAATTAATTTTACCTGTTTGGAAAAAAAAATGTCATACTGGTGTAACAATTTCAATTGTATTTTTGAAAAAAATAAAAATCAGCTATGTGAACATATTTTATGAGCTATGGGGGAATCAACTTGAAAAAAATAACACAAATCTGGATCATTCTGTTTTGTCACAAGAAATATTATGCAGCAACTGGATTTCAAATCTGTTTGAAAAAAAGACTTCACCATGTTGTGACGGTTTGCTATGAGACAGATAATCTGTAAAAAAAAAAATCAATCTCCTCCACCTCCTCCCTGAATTACTGTTGCTGGCTAAAGAAATGCACCGTTCTGACCAAAATCAACCAATCAGAACCAGGAGGAGGGTCTTAGTGTTGTCAATCAACCTCATTCACTCACTGCTAAATGCGCAAATGGCGGAGAAACAACTTATTCTTACAGGAAAAATGTTTATCTGCAGTCCCTCAGTCTATGCTAACTAGACTGAGCATTCACAACAGGCTGTGCTAGCTACAGCAAATCATAGAGCGAGTGGAGGGAGGATGAGCAGCTACATGAGTGATTGACAGCACTAAACCCCGCCTCCTGCCTCTGATTGGTTGTTTCTAGAGACAACTGGGAGAAGGCAAAGGAAATAATTTTTTTACAGACTATTTCTTATACCATCCTGTCACAACATAATGACAGTTTTAACAAATAAATATACTTTATTTTTTTTATATAACTTGCATACTGTAGCTTTAATTTCACTTAGGAGAGGCGGATCAGGAGGGACGTGGTTTAGAGCTGCTGCTGACTGACTCATCTGTTAAGTGTGGTAAAAGTTAGGTACAAGTTCAATATATGAATATCTTGGTAATTTCTTTCCTTAATTCATTAAATGCTGGTGAAAAGGAGGCTAACGGTAGTCCTAACCACCACCACACCTCCCCCAAACACACAGAACCAGTTTCTTTTTAAAGCTTTTATTGGCTCTCGTGGCCTTTATTTGATAGTTAATTGACAGGAAAGTAGGTAATGAGAGAAGGGGAAGACATGCGGCAAAGGGTCACCAGCGGCTGCGTCAATGACTAAGGCCCCCATACATGGGTTGTGCTTAACCCCTGCGCCACCACAGCACCCCCCACACAGAACCACCTTTAACCCTTCACATACACTCTAAACCTAACCATTCCCTCCTCCAAGAGCCTCACTCTAGCCATTCCCCCTTCCTGTTTTCTCTTCCTCCACTGGACAGAAAAGTTCAAAAAAGGTCAATTAAGCGTAGGATTTCTATAGGCATCTTCCCCTCACAATTATAAGGCCTACGCCTTAGCATGTTCCAAAGCCTGCAATAAAACCTTTTAAGACAGACATCTTACTGTGCTGTTTGCTAAGTATCCTCTTCATTTCCTTCATTTCTTTTTCTAAGGTTTTCAGCTGTTTGTCCAGCTGATATATCCTTTGCTTGGCGTCTTTTGCTTCAGGATGTTCTGATCTCATCCTGCTGACTTCCTAATTGGTCTCATCAAGTCGACTCTTCAATTTCTCTAAGTAAATCATTGTCACTGAACATCATGCCCAAATGACTCAGAATAGCTCTTAATCTATGGATAACTTGAATTAAGTTACCCAAGGATGCCGCTATCTCGTTTTGGGGCTCAGAGTTTTCATAAATTTTTTTCTATGAGTCAATGCTTTGCAGGTTTGACTCATAGTTGTTCTATGTTTCTTTGTATTTGTAGGAATTGCCTTCTCTAGAAAAGCTCTATTTTGTTAGGAGACGATCCTTCTACTTGCTCCCCGACTTCTGCAATGATCAGAGTTTTCATTCATTTTTTTTCAATTCTCTTGAATCTTTGAATTCTTGAATGAATTAATGTTTCTTGGATGCACTGTCCTCCTCTCCAGATGCTGGCTCCCCTTTATTTTTCTCACCTTCAGAAAATTTCAAACAAGGTCAATTAAGCATAGGATTTCTATAGGCATCTTCCCCCCAAAATTATAAGGCCTACGCCTTAGCATGTTCCAAAGCCTGCAATAAAACCTTTTAAGACAGACATCTTACTGTGCTGTTTGCTAAGTATCCTCTTCATTTCCTTCATTTCTTTTTCTAAGGTCTTCAGCTGTTTGTCCAGCTGATATATCCTTTGCTTGACGTCTTTTGCTTCAGGATGTTCTGATCGCATCCTGCTGACTTCCAAATTGGTCAAATCGGAACAACACAGAGAACATTTCTGAGCACAAGGCTCGTTTTATGACTTTATATTGTCAGCAGTCATTCTGAGATCAGAAAAAGGCTGCTGACTCTGGGTGATTCTATATCACTGATGGCCAAGAGTGACAGTGGTGACACATGAGCAGAAAGCTGTGAATATGTGCAATGAACAGCTCTTGAACAGAATATGTCATTATTCCAAAGTACCTTTGGATTGCAACGGTTCCCTGGCTCAAGCCTTCCTTTTCCATTAAAGCCTCTTTTATTATGCTGATTGCAGAAAAACCATTTCATTCTGATTGTTTGGCAGGAGTTTTTATTCCCATCCACCTTCAACCCATCACTGCTCATTGTTCATTAAAAATAAAAAGTCACTGTAACTGTGAGCATCAATAAGTATTTAAAAGATGTATCAAATTTATTAGTTGCCTAAATATACTACGGTCAATCAATGATCATGTCAAGGTAGCATTTTGTTCAAAACTCCATTTGGGTTGAAGGAAAACATTTTGCAAAGTCATTTTCAGGGACCATTTTTGTTTTTTAAAATTTAGTCCGAATCACATTCAAGTCAGAGCTCACGTAGCTTATTTTTGTGAAACTTAGGATGTCCAGTAAACATGTTAGTTTTTCTTTTTTTTTCATCAAAAGGGAAAAGGGATTTATTTTTGCCCTTGGAAACAAAGTCAGGAGCAGAAGCAATTAGTTTTATGTCAAATGTAACCAGTCGTGGAGCGAGTACATATTCACAAACATTTTGTTTTGGTTGCCATTAATCCTAAAACTTCCCGTTTATAGCAGCACAGTCACAATGAGGAATATAGAGATACTGAAATATTCCTTATCCCCAATGAAAAGGAGGCAGATTCACACCTGGTCATTTCTTTCATCTCCAATGGCTTTTACATAGATGAAGTATGGTTTATCATGCCCTGTGTGTGGTTGTGAATTGTAATCTTGAGGTAATGCAAGTTTATTTATTGTACAAATAAAAGATGAAAGCTTGCGTGCCTTCTCTCTTGTATTGTGTACAATACTGTACTCTGGAAACGTGTTTACAAGTTTTTGTGTAAAAGGTAAAAAAATAAATCGTCAGCAGCAGCACGAGCCTCTAAAGGATGTAGGGAAACCTATCAAGAGCTAGCTAAGATTAGCCAATAATCTTAGCTAACAGATTATTGGCTCAACAATCACGACGCCCATATTCGGGTGAAGCCGTTCCCATTGAGATGATATTTAATTTCTTTTACAGCAGCAGATAGAGAGCTGTTTACCTCCTACAGCCGGGTTCACTACGCCGACCGGGATCAGTTTGGCAGTTTAGCAGCTGGAAGGAAAGGATACAGGAGTTTAACAGTCAACTAGAAAATTCCTGAAGAAATTTAACCGGGGCCTGCCAAAGTGTGCCCGTCGGTTTGGACCCAGCGGTCTGATGCTAAGAATTAGCATCAATGCTAAGCTTAGCTACAGTATAGTCAATAGCATGTGCAGAAGCAAAAGCATGTTGACTAACATGGACTTGTGCAAATCTGTATGTTGAAATTGGTGTATAAGCTAAAATGCTAATGTTAGCATAAATGCTGTCACTGTCATGTGTGGTATCACTAGCATAATGTCTCTATTTGACTTACTCCAGTCAGTATACTAAACATGGCTAATAAGCAAGAAAAACAGGTAAAAGCTTTTTAAGGGAAAAGGCTAATGCTAACCTGAGATCAAAAGATAGTAAAGGCTGATATTATTTGCACTGCCTGTGGCGGTGCATTAATCTCAGAGGAATATATAGGCTTTTATTTTGAAATTTTGAATGAGCTTTATTTTAAATGAACACACTAATTCAATGTGTAACAGTGGTTTGGTTAATCCAGCTATACAATGGCCGAAACAGCAAGTAATTCTAAATGCCAACTCATCCTTCTGTAGTAACTGAAAGATCCGCCACGTTATAGTTCTAACCTTTTCACACTAACCTGAGAGAAAAAGATAATAAAGGCCTGAGAGGAATATTCAGGCTTTTATTTTAGTAACATTTTTGTTATAAATAGCTACACTAATCCTATGAGTAACTCTGGTTGGGTTAAACCACTTATATGGTGCCCAAAACATTCTAGTTGTAACATTGTGCTCAGCTCTCCTCTGTAGTAAGTGAGCTAGTTCTGACATTCTGCTCTGCCCTCTGTATTAACAAAGCCTTCCGCCATGGTTAGAACTACAGTGATGGCGTTTTTGTAGTCCAAACCAGCAGCTCTGACTTCCTCTGTGTTCCGTTGCTATGGTTATTAATCCTCTGCCAACTGTAATGTGTGTGTGAGACAGAAAGCTGGAGGAAATTCTATCTTTGTGACACCCAGTCAGTTTTAATGAAAAAAGTAGTCCGAACAGCTGCTTCCCATTCAGGATCCATAATGCCGATTCAAAAACAGTTTGAAGCGTATGAGAGGGCGATTTCTGTTCTCCGATACTACCGCGATTCATATCTGTTGCACAAACACAGAAATTACAGCGATGAGAGAGAGATCGTGTGCGCTGAGCTTTGAAACTTTTCAGAAAAGTCTCAAAATGAATGGCTGGGAGCCTGCGGTTAGCCTGTCACTTGTTTTTGCTCTGAAACACCTTGACAGAAAACCGTAAGCCCTAGAGAAATTTTGAAAACATTTTACGGGAGTAGGCATTCGGCGCGATGTTCTGACCGACTTTCAGAGCAATCGAGCGATATTTGTAGGCATGAGGGCGATTTCTAAATTATTTTGGGGTCAAAAATCCACTCTTTTTCTCACTCTAACGGAGCGGCAGTTAATGTCAGTTACACTCTGCGTTTCGGCAGTTGGAAATTTCGCTCGTTTTTCGCTTTTTACGTCGCCGTCGTAAGTCCGATTCCCAGAAGAGTAAAAAACAAATAAATCTTCTTGTCACCTCCCTGCACTCCAGCCCTAAACATGAACATAAAAAGTGTTCAAACTCTCAATATAAAATGAATTAGAAATAATAATTTAAAAAGTAGATTACATACACTCTAAAATGCAATACCTATTCTTTCTTAAATTATGGCAACTAGTGACTAACAATGAGGTGCTTAAATACTAGGGAGGTTGTGAGCTTGACAAAAAACCTGGGATGATCCATCGATCCATTTTTTTACGCCCTTGTCCCTAGTGGATTCAGGAGAGATGCTGGTGCCAATCTCCAGCGTGAGGCGGCGTGCACTGTGGAGAGGTCACCAGCAACACAGAGACAGACAGGACTTTGAGAGGAAGCTGGAGCACCCAGAGAGAACACACGCATCCATGGGGAGAATATGGAGTTTGCATGCGAATCGAATCCAGGACCATCTTGCTGCATGATAATAGTGCTACCAAGTGGACCACTGTGCAGGACCTGGGCTGATGATTTAACTAATTGCAGGTGTGAGTGGAGAGAGTGGAAGCAGACTGAGAAGGGATAGAGAAAGTGGCAAAGGGAAGGGGGGAAGATTACACAAGGGGAAACAACCAAAACACAAAGGAGTAAGTAGACAAAAGGAACCTAGTTAAACTAGAACAAAGGAAAATTACTAGAAACAAGACATAAACCTAATTGGAATCACCAATAAAGAACAGACGTGGAAAACAAGGCAGGATTGCTGTTTAGCTGTTCCACTTCCAGCTGCAGGTCGGTGTTTTCCTGCTCCAAGACGTTTACATCGTCAAAGATGGTGTTTTTCTGCTCCAAGGTGGTGTTTTCCGGATGATCTTGTTCTGCTCCAGGGCAGTGCTTTTCTGCTCCAAGGTGGTGTTTATTTGCTCCAAGTGGGTGTTTATTTGCTCCAAGACTGTGCTTTTCTGCTCCGAGCGGTGCTTTTCTGGTTCAGGGCTGTCTCCTGCTCCAGGGCGCCATTTTTATGCTCCAAGGCAGTGGTTTTCTGCTGCAGAGTGGTATTTTCCTCCAACAAGGAGATGATCTTCTGCTGCAGAGTGGTATTTTCCTCCACCAAGGAGGTGACTTTCTGCTCCAGGGCCGTCGCTTCCCCCTCCAGATATGTAACCCTGTTTGCAGGGCGGCAATTCTCGCATCTTGGTTGGTGCTTGCATCTTCCAGGCCGAAGATTTCCTCCTGTAAGGCGACGATTTTGTGTCTAAGTGCCTGGTTTCCCTGCTCCAGGTTGGTGCTTCTTCGTTCCAATGTTACATATCTCTGCCTAAGTGAACCATTTTCATTCATGAGCGTTGTGTTTTCCTGCTGCAGGATAATTAATATATTGTCCAGAACCATGTATTTATTCTCCCAGTGTGAGCTTTTGTTTTGTAGGTCAGTGTTCTTCTGCTCCAGGTCAGTGATTTTCTGCTCTAAAGTGTTGTTCTCCTCCTTCAAATTCCCGTTTTCCTCCAATTGTTTTTTAAATTGCTCATTTTTTTCCAGAAGAAGTTTGTTTATGTCAATTGCAGCCTGTTGAATATTGCTAATTTGCATCTTGAGCTCTTCTTTTGTTTGAATTTCTGACTGTCTTCCAGTTGACACTTGATTGATCTGTTTCAAGATGACTTGGAGCCTCCGTACTTCTCTAGAGAAATTGTGCTCCATTTTCTTATTCTCAGAAGTCGATGCTTCGCAGGTTCGACTCATAGCTGTTGTAGGTTTATCGGTATTTGTCGAAATTGTCTTATCTAGAAAAGCTGTTGTCAATGTTTTGTTCGGAGACGATCTTTCTGCTTGCTCACTGACTTCTGCAATGGTTACGACTGTAGAAGTCAAGAGTGATGTCACAAAAAGCAGCTTTTTGTGACATCACTCCTTGTGCTCTTAGTGACATCAATTTGCGTGATGTCACTACCTCAGCAGAACAACTAGAAAACTCCTGAAGTTTGAATAAAAAGAAACTTTATGGCTGAAGTGCAGCTCGGCTGAGCTGATGGACATTGGAGACAGTTCGGCTGGTAATACATCACCAAAGCTGAAATCTGAACTTGGGAGACAGCGGCTCTTGAGGACAATGGACTGGCACAGCAGAGTCCGAGGACCAAGGTCAAAAGAAAACATTGTGCCCGAAAACAGAAAAGGGCAAAGGGCCCCATGTGATGCCTACTCTCTAAAATGCAGTACCCACTCTTACTTAAACTATGTTTGTACGCTTTAGTCAAGTTTCACTAAATTGTTTATTCAACTTAAATAATGTGAGTAATGTACATGTTTGGCCTGAGAATGGCACAAGACTAAGTTATTTTGAGCAAACTGGATTTGAATATTTCCGTTACTGGAGCGAATGCTTCAGCTCAGCAGTGCGCATGCGCAGTGAAGTGCGGAAGCTTCAGAATGTTTGTGATTAACTGGAAAACAGAGCTCTAAAGTATTATCTCTTCAATATATTGAGCATATGCTTTATATTCATATATTACGGTTGATTTTGATGATTTCAAAAGATGCATAAAAGTCTTCACGGGCTAATATGCTAATGTTAGCATGGTCTCATGAGTCCAACGTTAATTAAAACTGCCATTCCTTTTACTTGAGAGCCTTTAATGTTTTTGTCCACAATAAAATATTTGTTTAATAATTGCCTGTCTTTCAACTGCAGCCCTTTAGCCTGTTTGTAAGCATAAATTCAGCCTGCTAACATTCATGTAGCATGAATTTCACTCGGCCATGCGGAGTGAAATGTGGCGTTCAGGAACAATCCGATTCTTTTTAACGGCTCTATGCCGTTAAAAACATGATAAACATAATTTATGCGGTTAACAGGAGGACTCGAGTCTCAGTTAGTGAGAGTGTTATTTGTTTTTTCTATGACTTTGCTCACATATAATGCTCTGCATTTGTAGTTTGGCGGAGAATGGAACGTTTTTATTCCATTCAATCAACTTTTATTCCCCATTCACTCTCTAGTGCTGCAGAGGGTCAAAAGTGGGAAAAGTAAACCAAGATGTTTTCCCCACTGCTTACTATTGTTGATGAGAGGTGCTGCCATATTGGATCTCGAAAAAAATAAAAAGCATCAGACATAAACTTTCAGTCAGTGTATCTTTATTTTTTGGGATGCAGTAAGTGATTGTCATGGGAGAATATTGGAAGCTGCCATAACTGCTGCTTCACCAATTAAATCGGTTTTTCAATCATCTCTAATAGGCCTGTCGCGATAAAGGATAAATCAATTAATCGGACGATTAAAAAAAGCTATTGAGTAAGTTTGTCATTACCGTTTCTCCTTGCATTTTCCATGACACTGGATGAGAAAGCTCATCTCCTGCTCTCCGCTGAGCCTCCCTTCATCATTTCTTTAGCGTAAGACCAACACTAGCCGATCGTGGCGTGTGGTGGGCATTAATCCACGTTATACCACAATCTATCTACAATGCATGTGGCTGGTGTCAGTAAAGTCCTGAATGAATGAATATCATTAGAACCTATTTATGTCACGTTAACGATGAACAGCTGGAAAGTTACCGGGTTTATCAACTGCGGTAGAAATTTGGCTCCAGCTCATCTTATGGTCATTTCTGTGGATATTCTTTGCACCAAATGTTGAATAAACATTAATGTTGTTTCCACATATCATCTCCATGTCCGCTGCTCTCCGGGTTGCGCCGTCAGCTGGTTGGGAATCCCCTCCTAATTTCCCCTCAGAAAGCGCGAAGATTAATCCGAGCTTTCTGATTGGCTACCTGTCACATTCAGCAGGCTGCGTTCTGATTGGCTCCTGTCACATTCAGCAGGCTGCGTTCTGATTGGCTGCCTGTCACATTCAGCAGGCTGCGTTCTGATTGGCTACCTGTCACATTCAGCAGGCTGCGTTCTCGCTCCCTGTGGGGAAACCCCGTAGATCATTCGTAACACACGACCCCCTACAGGACGACTGGCGAAATCGCAGCGACAATGTTAGAAGGTTTAACGTTGTAAGATTGTCATAAATCATGTAAAGTGAACTGGACTGAAGGGAGGAGTGAACTATTGCATCAGGTGGTCGATATGCCCATTTTCTCTATTTAAATCTAAAAATTATTGGAGGGCAATATATTATGTAGACCTCATAATCTGCACTTTTTGGTTAATGTAGTTTTTATTTACACTTTGGTTTTATGTTTAGTTTTATTCAAGTGCATTTTTTTGTTAACATAGACTGAGAGTTCATTTTATTTTTGTTTTTGGTTCTTTGTTTACCTGTTCCAGCATTAAATGTCCTTTTGAAAATAACGTGGATCTATTTTTGGCAGGATATGGCTTGCATTATTATGTCATTTCCATTAAATCAGTGTAAAAAGGTCCTCCGGCTATATTATCGTTTATCGCAATAATTTTTTGAGACAATTAATCGCTCAGCAAAATTTATCGTGATAGGCCTAATCTCTAATCAAATTATTTACAAATCAGTTTCACAAAAAGAAAAATTTTGAAGATGAATGTACTATCAGTTCAAACTGCTCCACATTAACGATCATCCTTTTACATTTAGTGCATTTCTGTTCATTCGATGGCAACATTTCGTTCAACAAAAGACACTTGGTGAACTCAGCTGCATAGATATAAATATACAAACACAGATTTATAAAAGAGCGCCTTAAAAATCTAAAAGCAACAGGATTGTTTTGGTGATTTCACTGAACATTAGCGAGAGGCATCTTGTAAATTAGCATTTGATCGCAAACAACTTATGTAACATATAACCTTGAAGCTCCGTGTTGTATTCAAAGAATGCTGTAGTAAAACGTCAAAGTGGAATATTCTCCTAAAAACACAAAAACAACACGTAAACTCGTCATACGTTCCTTAAAAACAAACACATATGTAATCCCTGAATCATTTTCAAAATCCGGTGTTTGTACACCAAGTTATGCACAGATTTCAGCTTCATCAGGTCACAGACTGGAGACCAGCCAGTTGGCAAGTCGAAAATCTGATTATTTTTTTAAATTTCCGATCGGCGAACGATAACAGCAGCTCCGGTGTGGAAGTTGTTCCTATGTGAAGAAGACTAAAAGCTACTTTCAGCACCAGTCAAATAAAGTCCAGTAAAGTAGGAAGCTGTTTAAAAAAAGAAGTTGGTTTCTTTGGCTCCTCCAGGCTAAGAGAGGGAAACTTTTAGGCGATAACAGGAAGGCTGAGTAAGTAGGTCCATCAATAACAAGGTAATTCTTTCCCTTTTCACTCCTCCCCTCCACCACATCTCCGTGTCCTTTGCATTTCAAATTAACTCAAAGCAACTTAGAACTAACTTTTTCACATCCACATCTATTGGAAAGCTGTAACGCTCCACATGCGAAAGGAAATCTGCTGAGCTTCGTAGCATTAGCCTGATCATTTATTGTATTTCTCAATTTGTAGTGTTTTAAACTGTTTCCGCAAATTGAAGCGTGACTTATTCTTTTAATGACCCAGTTTGAGTTCTGAGGAAGCTCTTATCTGATTTTCGGGGTCATTTCTGTAGGAATGTTGTTTAGCCTGCTGTGCTAATTGCGCTAATCGCTCACAGAAGACATGCACCGATATCGTCTCTGCTTTTAGTGCAAGGAAATGATGACCGGAAGATTAGTCGATATGTATTTTTCAGTAGCGTTCTTATATTTTCTTATACTAAGGCTGTGGAAAAAAAAAATAAAATAAATAAAGGCAATCAGATTTGCTTCACCAAAACCCAAAATCGGATATCAGCAGCAAAACTCTGATTTGTGGGTCTCTGCTCTCAGGAGCCAATCACATATCACGTAGTTTCTCATGCTTTTTGGCAAATCAGCTCGAATTTTAGAAGGCACAGAGAATTGTCTGAAGGCATCAGAAACACCAGATTCATTTGGGTCTGGAGAACTTTTAGAACTTTCTTTGAGTTTCTAAAAAAAATTTTTAAAAAAGTCAGCCATCAGGTGAGCTCGGTCTGCCTGGTCTGTGGGAGCAGAAGAGCCACCAGGCCTCCCGTCAGCAGCAGAGCCGACACCAGCAGGATAGGGACGGTGCAGCTGGAGTCCACCAGCTTCCCGAAGACCACGTTCCCCATGATGGCCGCCACTCGGCCCACTCCGGTGAAAAACCCCAGGGCCGAGGATCTGGGGAGGGAAGAGGAGGAGGAAGAGTTGGCTGAAACCACGTGGAAAACATCCGCTGCAGTCGGTGGAGTTTGATGTTTCTGAGCCGGGTTACCGTAGCTGGGTCGGGTAGAGCTCGGTTCCCACCACGTCCAGAGCGTTCCAGGCGATCACAGAGACCCCGCTGAAGATGCAGGACAGACCCAGACTCTGGGCTTTGGTCTGGACCACGTAGATGAGGAAGACGCTCAGACTGGACACAATCAGGCTGCAGGCTGAGCGACGGTCCAGACAGGGTGAAGTTAGGCTTCGGCAACTCAAAATTAAGTCTTTTTCAGACCACTATGACTTAAATTTAAGACCTGTGTCCCAACGGCAATGTCGTGACACAGCTAGTAGCTGGAGAGAGTTACTACTCTTACTGCTACTAGCTTAATGCTACTAGCTCTTAATGCTAGTAGCAGTGGCGACCGTTGTCTGTGCCGAACTATTTTGCCCAGAATACATGTAACATCATACGGGTTGTCAAGGCAACCAGTGACAAATTTACACTTGCCTATGATAGCTGCAAGAAAGCTAGCTGGCTACTAAGGGTATGTTAGCAGCTAGTTAGCGGTAGCCTGAACCACATAAACATAAAATATACAAGAGTAAATAACCCTGCCACAACAAAATTTACGACCCGTGAGTATTTAAAACATTTAAAGGACTTAATTTTAGATGCACAAAATTAATACTTTTTAAGGACGCGCAGGATTTCCTTACGAAGAGACAAATAGTCCGATAAAAACCAAACTCACACAGCAGAGTCTTTCCGCCGGTGCTGTCCATGATGAGGATGGTGAAGATGTTGCCTGGCAGGTTCGACGCGGCAACGATGAAGCCCTCCATGTAGACTGTGAGGAAGAGGAGGCACGTGTGAGAAGATCAGAAAGGAAAGAGAAGAATCCAACTTCCTGGGATATTATCAGCAAAACAGCAACTATTGCATCTGCTTTTTAAAACCACATTGGTGCTAAATTCTTCCTCTCAGGTCTCTCCAGCTGCTATATGCGTCTCTTCAGTTCTGAAGTTTAACTTTCCTGACTTGTAGAGATTGACACAGGTCGCCATTTTTTCATTTTACAAAAACCAGCCACCAGACTGTCTCTCTGATGAACACCTTACAGAGTGATCTGCTCCTCTGCTGTACAGAAAAATAAGTAGATTTGAACAGCCAGAAAAAGACATTCCTACATTAACAGCCCACCTGCCGTCTTGACCGGGTAACAGCTTTGGTTGTTGAGCGGAGACGGCACAGAGACGTTGGCGCAGGGAGAGCTGCCGCTGCTCTCAACTCGAGCGAAAAGCTCTGGGAACCACATCCACAGCCCGTAGTACCTACACACAACAAGACATGGCAGCCAGTGAGGCGAGTAAAACGGCCTGGAGTCAGCCATTGTTAACAATCACACTTTGGTGGGAGCAACGGATCATCTGTTAGCTTAGCATTAGCCGTTATCTGGCTGCAGAAGATAAGGCATTGTCTCTTGGTTTGGTTCGCAGTAATGCACCGGGCCAGCTGCAGACTCAGTGAATCAGCAGAGAATGTTGTTCCCATGTGTGTTTTCTATAAAAGAAAACCCCATGAAGGAATCTCAGGACAGAGCTGGGCTTCTCAAACCCTCAAACTCAAGTTTAAGACTTTTTAAGACCACGCTCATGAGAATTTTTTAAATCGCTTGTGAGAATTAAATTTAAGGCCTGTATCGTGACAGAAATGTACATATGTGCATATTAAATTTACACTCACCCATGATAGATGCAGAAAAAAAAAGCTGATTAGCATCAGCATATTAGCAGCTAATTAGCGGTAGCCTCAACCACCTTTGGTCACAAAACGCGTGACTCAAACTTTTGCCTGACAGAAAAGTTTCTACACAGAATATATGACACTTAATCTTGCCACTACAGATTTTAAGACTTGCAATTGATGTATTTGAGGCCAACTTATATTTTTAAACAAATTTAATACATTTTAAGGCCTTAATTTTTTTTACATACATGAATTTGAGACTTCTTAAGGATGCGCCCTGGCAGAGAGAAGACCTGAACTCACCCAAACGAGATGCAGTAGAAGATGATGAGCAGGACGATGCTGCGGGCTTTGACAGGGCCGCTGAACATCTGCTTAATGGGAAGCAAGCCCTGCAAGTTTGATGAATGTAATAAAATGATTAATAATAACAAATAAAGGGAACAAAATATGCTCAGGATAAATAATCTATGTGTAACAAATTAGGACTTCAATGTAAAGATGGTAAATGAAACTGTTTTTTTTTTTAAAGACAAATAAATCTTTTTTCTAACCCCTTTTATTCCAATTCCCTGTAATTAAACATTACCTCTTTTAAAACGCTCATCAGATGTTTTCTCTTTGTATCGTCAGATTCGATCTCTTCGGTTTCCCCTCTTGTCTTGGGGTTTGTGCGCAAAGCAAATTCCTTCCAACAGAGAGAGAACGTTAGCTTGCATGGACAAGCTACGCTACAAAGCTAAGCTACAAAGCTAAACTACAAAAGCTAATGCTGCGCACCGGAAAAGCCTTTTCTGTTCCCTTCATGTTCATCTCAAACATCAGCCTGAAGACACGGATCGCCTCTTCTCCCCGACCCGCCTGGAAAACAAACCCAGGAAACGAGAGTCAGAGACTTCTGAAGGAAAAGTGTCGGCGAACGTTCGTCTGCCCTCGCGGTACCTCCATGAGGAACTTTGGGCTCTCGGGCATGAGCAGCTTGAAGAGGACTGCGGAGGAGGTGCTGGGAACGGAGCACAGCACCACAAACAGCCTCCAGCTCTGGAAGTCTAACGTTCCCAGAGAGAAACGGACCGAGGTTCTGGGAATCACTAACCAGGCCAGACCTACAAAAAAAAAAAAAAAATCTCGCTCTTATTCTACTATATAGCCATTAAAGTACTTTTTTAGCTGTTTATTTTTTTTCCTGATGAATCTATTGTTTTTCCATTTAGTTTTTTCGCCCTGGTCCAGTTTGTTGTTCCCACCTGCAGCCAGGATGTTTCCTGCCATCCAGAAGGTGGCCAAAGCGCTGATCATGGCCCCTCTCCTCAGCCGGGGCATGAACTCCGAGAAGTAGGAAAAGATGACAGGGATGGACCCGCCCACCCTACGGAGCAGAACACAAGACAGTACATCAAAAATAAATAAATGATGGACGCACGGGTAAATGTGGAGCTTTAAGCATTTTCTGTGGTTTTACTTTCCCAAGAAAATGCCCAAGTTTATCTGGCTGCAGAAAACTATTTGAAAATGGCGGAATTGCACTCCAGAACAGCAGAGGGCACTGCTTCACGATAACCGTTGTTTCACTTTTGACATCTACATTATAACAGGCTAATAAACAAATGTTTAGTGGATCCATCTTTTTTGATGCCAGTCTGATCTGAATCAATAAGGATTTAAAAAAATATTTTAAAAAACGACAACCGTGAGACCACGGCTAGCGTAGGAAGTAGCACCCCCTGCAGTTCTGGAGTGCCGTTGCAATATTTAGAAATATTGGCATGACGCCGACACGATCCCTTTCTGTTCTCTGCAGCCGGGTCTGTCTGAAAATTTCTTCAGAAAATCCAAGCGATGCAACAAGACGTAGCCTTCTGAATCAAAAACGGACAAATCCAATACTTTTCAAACCAGTGAACATGCCATAGGCCACCACTCTTTGGTGTGGACGTTGTTACTGAGAGAAGACTCAAAGGGAGCTATTTTTGATATCGGCGAGGTGCTTGAAAGGAGGTCAATACTGTGCTCACCCAATGCCACTAATGAACCGCAGTAGCAGGAAGAGCCAGAACCAAGGAGCCAGGCTGGCCAGCCCTCCAAACAGCCCATTTATGGTCAGCGACACCACTAGTACCTTACGGCGCCCCCTCTGGTCAGCCAGGTATCCCCACATGTAGCCGCCAACCATCATTCCTACGAACATAAAAACATTACAGTGGTACAGTTAGAAATCAACTACAGGTCTATATGCTGCTGCCTATTTTGAACTTCATTTCCTTTTTTATTTTTTTTTTAGCAAATTTGATTTGCTTGAACATTTAAAATAAACTAGCAAAAATTTCTTCAGAAATTTTTGTGATTGTTTTCAGACAAATCTAATAAGATATAGTTAGTGGTGGGTAAACGTCCATGCTAATGTGTTGATAGCAGAGCAAATTTTTCATTTAGCACTTTTGCTAACTTTGGAAACATTTAGCACACTTAGCATAGCGCTAACTTGTTTTTTCAGTATAAAGTCTGAAGCGCTAATTTACTTGGCTGTTTTATACATTTTCAGTTGAATAAGTGTGTGTTTTGGGTATTCACTGTTAATAATTGTTTGCCAGTTAATAATATTCAATGTTTTTATTTTGAAGTGGGTGAAGACAGCAGACAACGTATTAGCATTAGCTTCTATTTTAGCACTTAAAAAAAGGGGTGAGCTTTGTTCAATTTAACAGTGAATATCAGGTAGCTGTTTATCTGTGTGTAGGTTTATGAAGGATTAATTTGTTGTGTTGTAAGAGGGATTTTTTTAGGTGCTTTTTTCCCAAGAAAATGGGAATGATATGATACAAAACTTAAGCAAATGTCCAAGCATTCTCACAGCAGCTGGGAGTTAATGAAGAACGACGTTCAAACAAGAGCAGAGTTTTAAAAAAAAAGAAAGCCTGGCGGGTTTTGCAACATCTGTTGCACAATCCAAACAACAAGTCAATGAGCTAACAGTGAAAAAGCCCCGGCTGAATTCAGAATTAGCTTCGGCCCGTTTGTTCAGTGAGCTCTTCATGTAGCGCAACCGTTCAGACTGTTAGACCGTTGGATTTATTCGACGCTTCACCGAGGAAAATGCTGGCGGTGAGCAGGCCCATGTCCGAGGAGCTCAGCAGCAGATCGCAGCGCGCCGTCGGCAGCAGGAAAGACACGCAGAGGATCTCCACGGCGTCGCTGGCGTTGGCCCAGCCGCACACGGCCAGCAGGAGCCAGTGGAACAAACCAAAACCTAAGAGCAAAACCAGAGCAAACGGGGAACAAGCACAGAGAGAGACGTTAGCCAGTAAAAAAAATTAAAAAAAAGGCTCGTCCAGCAGCTGTGAAAGGCTTTACTGGGTCAAGATGCACACGGTCAGCAAACATGTCTGTATCACACAATTAAGGGATCAGATTCGAGCGTAACCGCTTCCTCAAATTTCAGAAACACCTCCCGCGTCCAATAACACAGCAGATGTTATAGAGCTGCATCGATGCAGCGTTTATTTTGACTCAACATGACATTTCACAAAAAAAAAAAGATGAACACAGATTTATATATATATGTATAGTGGTCTCTATAGAGAGACCACTGAAAATGACCGGTATCTTTGGTCATACATTGTTTTGTTTTTTATTCTAGGAACTGCTGACCACATGTCTCTGAAATCCCAAGCAAAACGTTTGTATTTATTTGCAGTAAATGAGAAATGTTCAAAAATAATTATAGAGTTACTTATAGTTATAACTTTAAATATAACTATATTTAAGTAATGCAAAGAAAATAAGTTCATGTTCATTTAGAAACCACAATATTAATGTTTTGAAATCAATATTTGGTGGAATAACCAGGAAGTTTTCAGTGGACTCTTCATTTTTGCCAGAGCTGTATATATGTAAAATAAAGCCGGTGAAGCGTTGTAGTGAAAGCTGTAACGCTCCACTTGTGATAGTAAAACCGTTGATTCTTCTCGACACTCAGATAAGACAGCGGTTCAGAGCGTCACACCGACAGCAGGCATAAAGAGGAAAAAAAATGACCTGTTTCTTCCACCGCCTCTTCATAAGTGAGTCTTTTTGTTGCGCTCCCTCCGTTGTTTTCCTCCGAGGCGGCTGATGACCTTCTGTCGAAAATCACCTCTCCTGTAAATCGGCAAAACATTTTTTTTTCTACTTTTTCCATTGACGTGGAAAATAAAACCTTCAAATGATCAGATTGAAGGATCTAACTGACTGTCCAGAGTTTTATTTTCAGGGACTACAGAGTGTTAATTTCACACACATTAACAAGAAATATATATTTTTTTAAATTCCACTTTTGTTATACATTTATATTCAAAGTGTCTTAACTGATAGCAAATAAAGATGATTGTGAAAATCGACACACTGTGAAATACTTCAGTTTGTAGGAATTATTTTTTTTCCAAGATTTGTCCACTGTAATGGACAACAATAGCAAAAAGTATGCCCATTTCATGTGCATTTATTATTAAGGGTTTACAACAGTAAAATAATGTTTACATGTGTGAAATATAAGCCTGTGCCAAAACAAGCACAATATCAATCCTAAATAAAATCACTGTCCCAATCAAACAAAACAATTTCAAATTTCAGAAGTAAGCACTCTGACCCAGCATTTCTGTCCAGCAGTGCTTGTTTCCTGCACACAGACCCATTTGTGTCCAGCAGTGCTTGTTTCCTGCCCGTTTGGTTAATATCACATGATCAAGCTTTTGCTAACTATTCCAAATTAAGTGAAAAAAAAGTATACGATTCTTGCTGATATAGCATCGGGTCAATATCCAATACTCAAAGCTACAATATTATTCCGTATCGGTACTGAAAAAGTTGTATCGAACATGTATTTTAATTATCAGCAGATGGTATACTAAAACACAAACTTGCATGTTATCAACAAGTTCCTCCAATGAATCCACTGGTCACCTCTTACAGAACCTTCTATTGCCCCCGATTATTAGACATTGTGTAACATTGCTCGAATAACAGCGATGGAGACCAATATTTGTTTGTTTGTTTCTATAAAGCTGTGATTGTCCCTCTCCTTGTTAAAGTTTTATGAAGTGATGGTTGGGTTTTACCTTCATCAGAGTCCAGCTCGGTTGGATCCGGCTGGTTTCCGCTGAGAAGCGGCCTTCGCACATCCTTCTCTCCTCCATTGATGTTACGGGACATTCTGCCCTCCGACAGCTTGTGGTCTCCGTGGCTACGTGGGTGGATTAATTCACTTCAGCTGCGAGTGGGTCCCATGACACCTGAGCCTAGCGGCTTGGCTAACGCTGAAGCTAACCTGTCCGAGAAGAAGGAGGAGGAGGAGGAGGCACAGAACCAGGAAGTAAACCGGCAGCGGCGGTTTACGCGTCCTGAGCGCCGCGTCTCTGCTCCTCCTGCTCCGTGTGGCTAAGCGACAGTCAGCGGGCTGAAGTAGAAGCACAGCCGGGCGGTGTGACTGTGCTTTGGCCTCGGTGTTAGCAGCTAACTCACTCACAAACAAACGAACGCTTTGTGGGCGCGGAGGACGTAGCGTTACCTCCACTTCGGGTTTAAAAAAGGGGGGAGGAAAAAAAGAGAGAGCGAGCGAAGATGGCGACCAGCTCAGAGCGCAGTCCTCCTCCGTTCCCGGATTCCGAGGACCAAGATGCTCTGGACTCCGAGGAAGTCAGAGGCCGAGACAGCGACGAGGACGACGGGGAGGAACTCTTCTCGAGCGCGGTACGTTTCCTTGGAGCTGACGCTCGTTGCGATGAAGCTAGCTGATATCAACAGGGAGGTAACCAGGGGGAGCTAGCAGGGGGAGGCTTTCAGGAAAAGTTTTAGTCGATGCGGACCAACATTTATCTGCTCAGTCCGTCTGGAAACACTGAAGTTAACACGCATCACTCTCTGCTGATGTTAAACTGTAGCTGTCACGGTCATTTCATTTGAATTGCTCGGTGCAGGAGCTCCGAGCCTTCAGACGGCTAGTAGCTGAATGAAGTTAAGAACAGCTACTTCTTCCTACAAGTTGCATATTATCCGTGATTTGAACAGCGTGCTAACTCACGCTAAACTTCCTGCGTGGTTACAATATGTGGCTTCTTTTTTTTTTTTTTTTTTTTTTTTTTTTTAAAGCTGAAAGTATTCACAGCTACTTCCACTATCCAAAGTGAACTTGGAGTAAACTTGATTTTCGGCTGTGCGGTTTCTCTCGTGCGTGGCTGAAGTTAGCTAACAAGTCTGAACAGCACGCGCTTCTCTGTCTGATGGTTTTTCAGAGATACTTTTATTTGCATCTTTGTAGATTAAATTCAGTTTGCAGGTTGTAAAACTGGCTCACGCTTCCTCCTGTCATGTGAGAGCGCTGCGGTCACATGGTCAGAACCCGGATGTTTTCAGTCAAAGTTCAGAGAAACTGGAAAGTTGCTGCCAGTGATTCCCCCTCCCCTCTCTCTTCTTTTTCCTTTCTCTGCCCTCCCGCAGTTTGACTCATCATTGCGGGGAGGACATCAATCAGCATTTTTTTGAATGTTTCAGTTAGTAGAAATCCTGTTTGTGCATGGAGACAATCTATCCTAGGCGAGGTCATCGTTAGATGGCAACATCCATGTGGTTGAACGATTTAATCAGCGTTGCTTAAGTGGAGAATTATTTGCAACTACACCCAGTTTTCCAGGAGCACTCACTGCGGTTTCTTTCTTGTTTTTTTTTCTTCTTAATTTCCTGTCTGCAGCTGCCCAAAACGCCTCTCAGACATCTCGCAAAAAAAAAAAACTGAACATAGACTGCACGTGTTTATAGTTTATTAAAAGTAGCGGTTGGATTCGGTTAAAAGTTTTAATCGAGTTAATTCCAGAGTCTGTAATTAATCGCATTTGAATGAAAAACAATGTATTGACAGAAATAAACTTTAAATTCAAGAACCTTTTGAGATGCGAAAAGCAACACTTTAGCATTGAGATGATATTTTAGGCTAGAATAGCTTCACTGATAGGCTAACTCCTTTTAGCACAACTTGAACACAACGGTAGTCTTTCCCAGAGTCTCATCAGATCGTTTTTGAAGCTAAAATTAATTTCCAGTGGGCCAAGAGGAACAACTTTGTCGTCCAGCGCTGGTTTTTGCGAATGTCGTTTGTGCATCAAATTTACTTGCGTACCGGAAACATGTGAATACAAAGGTTCTGGCCAGGACCTTTGTATATATCCATCCATCCATCCATTTTCCTGCACCCTTTTCCCTTACTGGGGTCTGGAGGGTTGCTGGTGCCTATCTCCAGCTGTCATTTCGGGCGAGAGGCGGGGTCACCCTGGACAGGTCGCCAGTCTGTCACAGGGCAACACAGAGACATACAAGACAGACAAACAAACATGCACACACACTCGCACCTAGGGACAATTTAGAGAAGCCAATCATCCTGACAGTCATGTTTTTGGACTGTGGGAGGAAGCCGGAGTACCCGGAGAGAACCCACGCATGCCCAGGGAGAACATGCAAACTCCATGCAGAAAGACCGGGGCCGGGAATCGAACCCAGAACCTTCTTGCTGCCAGGCAACAGCTCTACCAGCTGCGCCACTGGGCAGCCCCTTTGTATATAAAATAAATAAAAAAATAAGTTGACATTCACGAAGTTGCTCTAGATTTTTTTGTGATGGTTGTTTCTCAACTCAACCTCCTGCATGTTTTAGTTCGCCCCCTGGTGGTAGAAACATGTCAATGTTCTTCTTAGATCTTCTAATGAGCCATCATTTGATCCAGGTGAGTCAAAACCAGGGTGAGAACTAATACATGCAGGATGCCTCTTTGGGCACCGCTGGGTTGAAAACTTAAAACTGAGTGGTTTAATGGACTATTTTACTGTAGCCACAAACATTTGTATGTTTTATTGGGATGAGTCATTAAATCAGTGTTCCACAACGCTGGACCTCAACGCGCACTGACCTGCATGTTTTAGATGTTTCCCTGCTCCAGCCCACCCCATTCAGATGATTGGAGTTCAGCAAAAGCCAGTTAATCAGCCATCAATTAAAATCATCTGTGCTAAAGTAGGAAAATGCTTAAAACAAGCGGGGCAGTGCACTTTGAGGACCAGTGTTGGAAAACACTGCCTTGCATCATAGAAGCAACTTCCACTGCGACTCCAGCCGCCTCTTCATGGTAGGTCTCAATCAGCTTTTACACAGAGTGTGAAACTTTTTGCTTGTCTTTTTTTTTTTTTTTACAAAGCTTCTCAGGCTGAGATTGGGTAAATATCGGTTTACAAGCCTTGCGACAGCTTCCAAAGGCGATTTACTGTTTGAACTTTGACTGAAAACCAGGTGTCATGCCATTGTGCTCAGGTGCTTTTATGCCGACGCTGCTAAATAAAATCCAGTAAAACCAACTGCCTTCTTAATTCGTCGTTGGAGTCCAAAGCATCCTCAGTACGGATACCTCTGTTCTGTGGAGACGCACAGCCGTTCGATCATAAAGTTATGGAGTAATTTGACGCAGGGTAGTTTATGAAACATTATCTCAACTTTAGACCTGAAGTGAAGTCTTTTAAGCTAGGTTTTCTTAGTTTTTTTTTTTTTTTTTTTGATTCATTGGAATTGGGTTGTTCAGACTTCCAAGAAAAAATTTGACAAGCTGATGTGCGCGACATTTGTCTACTCCAAGAACTTTTGTTCAGAGTAGCATCACTTCAACATAAATGTACTTAAGCAAAAAGCATCTGTCCAAGAAATCACTTGCATAGGATTTCTTGGACAGATGGTCCAAGAAATTTGGTTAAAAAAAAAAAGTGTACTAAAGATACTGTGTAAATAACTCCTCATATAACATTTAAATATAATGTAATCAGACAAGCAAAAATGTAAAGTTATGTCAACTTCTTAAAGTACAGACCCAAGTAATTTTTTGGCCAAAAGTGAAATTTGACTTGAGCCAAATTTCACTTGCGATGTGCGAATTTATGTATTTTAAAGTAAGGAAAAAAAATACAAACAACTTTAGGAGGAAAAAAAAAAACAAAATCAGATTTTTTTTTTTCCAGCATAAAACATATGAAACACTACTTCCAGTAGGTAATGTATATGTGTGAGAACAGGGTAAAGTACACCCAGTAACAATATCTACTGTTTACTGAACCTTCACTTGGCCTCCAAACGCTTCAGCGAGTGGAAAGTGATATTAGAACAACACAGCTTGGGTGAAAACAAGACGTTTCACTTCCATATAAACTGTGTGTGCCAGGTTTGCTGAAATCAAGCTCATTCATCTTTCAGTGTTTGGAGAAGTCAGAACTTTTAGTCGAGTTTCTCCATTTGCAGGTTATGTAAATTTAGTCTCGTCCCAGTAAAACGGTGAAAGGTGAAAATGTGCATGCTGCACTTTGAAAGATGAAAGTTCAATGCATAATTTTTCCACAATTATGCTCCACTTTGTGCTGTTCTGTCACACGACGATGATTATTTACGCAGTGAATAAATGATTAAAGTGTAGAATGTGGTAAATATTGCTTTTTTGTAATTCTAAATTGAAATCTAATAATGCCTAGGACTGGGTCATACGGCTTAAAATATTTTTTTTCATACTAGATTTGATTTCTGATTACATTTTTTTTTTTCTTATTATTAAAAATAAATTAGAAATGACAGCAAATACTTTCAAAAAGTGGATTTTGTGTCAGCCGTCCCTTCTGCAAGTTGTACAACGCAGCATCAGGGCCAGGCTATGAGAAAATATTAGCAAAATAAAGACACAATTTTATCAGAAAAAGACTTAAAATTATGGAAAAAGCTCATTTAATGAAAACAAACAAAGGTTTGATAGTAATAGGGAGGTGATGTGACCAGCACCGTCCGTTTCTCTTCAAAATTGAAACAGTTGTGTGAACAATGTGGCCAAGTCCTGCTGCTGATAATATTTGGTTCCTGATGTGTGGAAAGGTTTCGTTGTATCAAGTGTTGGCCGTAAAACCGACGTATAACCTCACAGCGTGCTCAAGATATTTCTTTTATTTGTGCAGGAGTTCTCATAAAATTTCTACTTTATTCTGGTAATATTGTAACTTTGTCTAAGTAAATAATAAAAAAAAAAAATCAACCGTCATGATGTTCTGTAGTAGCGTTGATCTGAATTAAACATCAACATAAGTAGAAGCCGTAAAAGGTCAACTCGTATAAAACAAGATGGCGCCCTTGGCGTGCCGGCGTCACTCTGACGTATGGAAACCCAAAACTGTTGTCCTTATAAACTGGATTAATGGATAACGATGCCTCTCCTTTGTCTCCAGGCCAACACTCCCATGGCCAAAAAGGAGAGCCCATCAGCGCCTGCTGGTCAGCTCGTTGACCTCATGAGTGACCCTTTGATGGAGCCCCTCAGCAGCTCCACAAACCAATCCTCCTCGGAGCTTTTCAAGGACCTGACAAACGACACAACCGTCACAGCGGACGAGGCCTCGGACGAGTTTGTTGACTTTCTGGGAAGTGAAGTTGCAGCACAAAGAGAGGAAGTGGATGTTGCAGTGCAAGCGGCGGCGGATAAGGGCGCAACAGATTTACTCGCTGAAGGAGAAACGAGAAGCGCCGCTGAGCGGGAAGCGACTTCCGCCACTCCGGTCATGGACCTCGGCAACTCACAGCAGCCACCTGCCGGTGCAAAGGTCACCGACCCACTGGAGGAGCTCCTGAGCGACCCGCCGTCCGACGCCCACAAACCTGCCGGCGCAGTGGTCGACCTCTTCGACGACGAGGGAAGCGACATTTTCACCGGAGCCCCGTCTAGCAAACCCGCCAAGCCGCCTCAGAAGAGCCTGTTTGGTGATGCGGAGGAGGACCTGTTCGGCGAGCCGCTGGGCGCCATCTCAAAGAATGCCGCCGGTGTGGAGCAGAAGCAGAAACCCGCCCCGGCTTCAGCCGGAGAACCCGCACACATCTTCACCGAGGAGGCGGTTGCCACGGCGCCAAGCGCCAGACCGGTCAACTCCAAAACCAACGGAGTCCCTCCTGAAGAGGACTCCGACATATTCGCAGGTGGGCAGACTGTTGACTTTTTAAAAAATTTTTTTATTTTATTTTATTTTTTTGTCCCTGGTAAATGTGTAGAGATCAAACTTCAGCCTAGTTTTTACTTTCTCCCTTGGTCTGACAGAAGCCACAGTGGAGCTTTCCCTGGACAGTCCGAGGAGCGAAAGAAGGAAAGAGGCGACGACCAAACCGCCCGCTGCCAGCCTCGCCAAGCCACAGTCGGTCGCCGTGGAGGAGGTACACACAACCTTTATTCATTTACTTTACGTCCTACAAATCTTCTAAACGGACAACAAATCCGTTTGGAATCTCTCCTTGGCTCTACGTCCTCTTGGAGGGAGAAGCAGCCGGGACAAGGTCTCACTCTTCTTCTCTGTAATTTGTTTCAGCTGGAAGAAGAAGAAGAAGAGGAAGAGGAACTTGAAGATAAGTTTGACATCTTTGTCTCCGTTAAAGACCCCGAGAAAATAGGTGAGGAGTGTTTTTCTTTCAACAAATGCTCTGATCTAGCAGACAGTTTGATTTTTTTCTTGCTGTTTTCTTCTAGGGGACGGCATGAACGCCTACATGGCTTATAAAGTATCAACACAGGTATGAAATGAGCCGTGGTGGACGCTGCTTGCTAACGAGCCAGCTGCGCTAACCCTAAAGCAATAATTGCAAATATTAGTTCTGCTAAAGCGCCATAGCAATGTGGCTCTTAGTGGAAGCTACATCGTGTTGTCAATAACACGACATGTTATATTGCCCTCTTCTGGTTCAAATGTGTTATTGCAAACCCATTGCAGCAGTTAGAAAGTGATGGATATAGATTTATATTTTAAAGAGACTTTTTGGTTATGGTTTCAGTTGCATAATTGTTGAGTTTTGCTAAGTCTTGCTAATTTTGCCTGATTCACCACAGCAGGGTTTTGGTCAGGACAACAGCGCCGCTTCACTGTTGCATTCTGGGTAGAGATTAAATGTTTTGTGAGGAGAGGAAACGCAGCTTCTGCATAAACGGTGCTCTCCCACTTCAAAATAAGAGCGTGAATATAAACGTGCATCTGCTTGAGCAATTAAGAGTCGACGGTTAATGCTGAACTTTATTCAGCTGAAAGTTTGCAAAACCAAGCAAATCGGCGCGTTAGAAACTGTGGATAAATTAATTTAGAGGAAGCTAAGTGCGCTAAATGTTTTCAAAATTAGCCAAAATGCTAACTCAATGCATTAGCTCTGGCGATTAGCCTAATCGTGCTCGTCGGTGAAGATGTGAACCAAACGCCTGAGGATTTGATGTGAATGTTTTAAATCTAAGGAGACTATGCCAATATGCGAGAGGAAACCGTTTGATAAACTGTTGTCATAGAAACACAGATTTCTACATTGATGCATTTACCTGCAATAAAATCTTTTTTTAATTGGTTTTTCTCTCTCCAGACGTCTCTGCCAATGTTCCGCACCAAAACGTTTACGGTGAGGCGACGCTTCAGTGACTTCCTGGGCCTCTACGAGAAGCTTTCCGAAAAACACGGACCAAACGGATTGATCGTTCCTCCGCCGCCGGAAAAAAACCTCCTGGGTAACATTAACCCTCCACTCCGTCAACGTTGACCTGTGTTCAGATCAACTCTTCGGAAATTATTTTATTGGCGTGCGATGCGAACTCGTGAAGTGGGCGCAAACTAAAACGATCAGTTTCAGGAAAACGCCAATTACAATAGAAACGGGAATCGTTTTTACAAATATGTGGAACGGAATGTAGATTTTCTGCGATTTCTCTGGTTTGTTCACGTCGACGTGTCGTGGCTGTGACAGTGGGATGGTTGGAGGTGTGAATACTTGTTTTCTGGTGCAGGAATGACAAAAATGAAGGTGGGAAAGGAAGATTCGTCATCGGCAGACTTTCTTGAGAGGAGAAGAGGAGCTTTGGAAAGGTATAACGGTTAATATTTCATCAGCATTTGTTTCTTTTGTTTGTTTTTTTTTTTTACTTCTTGAGTCTTCTGGGTTCCACAGGTATCTCCAGAGAGTGGTGACTCACCCGATGCTCCTGCAGGATCCTGATGTCAGAGAGTTTCTGGAGAAAGAGGAAGTAAGTGGCATCTGTAGTTTCTGGTTCCTCTTTTTTTTTTTTTTTTAGTTGATATTGAGAGATCAGGACAGAGATGTTTTCCTCTCCTTATCCGTCTCAAGCTTTGACGACGTTGTAACTTGTTTTCTCAGCTGCCCAGGGCCGTCAGCACCCAGGCGCTCAGCGGCGCCGGCTTCCTTAAGATGCTCAACAAGGCAACAGACGCCGTCAGTAAAATGACCATCAAGATGAACGAGTCGGATGTGGTGAGTTCAGGTCGCTCTGATCCAGATCCGTTTTGTTCTCCTCTCCTCCTTCAGTGGTTTAGAGTTTACTGAAGGTACAGACTGAAGAGCCGACGGTTGTTAAATAGTTTCATATTCATGTTTTAAACTTGGATGCTTCAGCAGGTAAAGATAAAACTTTTTTTTTTCTACCCTATATATATATATATATATATATAAGTACCACATGGCCAAATTTTGCCGTTTATGTTTCTGGAAGGAACGACAACAAGAAGGAAATGAACATCAGTCGTTAATATCGGCCAGGTTTTACCTCCTGGACCGATATCGATGTTTTAAAAAAAGCGATACGGATGTTTATGCCGATATATTGCACATCCACAGTCATTACGCATCATGTGTTTCTGCAACTCTCATTGAGGAATGAGAAGAAAAGTGCCGCTGTCTCATTGTTCTAATGGTATAGTGACATTTTTTCCAGAACACAAATTGGAAAATGGGCTCCATCCTGCTAACATGCGCTTTACAGGTCCAATTCAACGAGTTGACATCTTGTATAAAAGTTCAGAATCGACAATAACACAGACAACCGTGAACGTCCTCTTTACGAAAGCATCTTTATTGGCAGAGGCTTGTTCAGATTCGCTGTAACACGGACTGCTACAGGAGATCCTTCCTGCTACCTACAGTAACTCTGAAGAATCCTGAATTAATGTGATTCACTTAATGAATCACATCAATTAAGGTGATTCCCCAAAGGGGAATTTGATCCCAAATTCCCCTTTGGGATCAATAAAGTATATCTGAATTGGGAAAAGTCTTAAAACCCTGTGGTGTTTTGTTTTTTTTCCCCTGCAGTGGTTTGAGGAGAAACTGCAGGAGGTTGAGTCTGCAGATCAGCAGTTCAGGAAGCTCCACGCTCTGGTCGAGTCGCTCGTCGTTCACAGAAAAGGTAACGTTTTTTTTGTGTTGTCATTCTTTAAAGTCTCTCTGATGCCGTAACTCCACCGTGTGGTTTCCCTGCCTCCAGAGCTGTCCCTGAACACGGCGAGCTTCGCCAAGAGCGCGGCCATGCTGGGCAGCGCCGAGGACAACACGGCGCTGTCCCGCGCCCTGTCCCAGCTGGCCGAGGTGGAGGACAAGATGGAGCAGCTCCACCAGGACCAGGCCGCCAACGACACCTTCAGCTTCGCCGAGCTGATTGCCGACTTCATCCGCCTGCTGGGAGCGGTCCGGGTACGCCGGGAGGGGGAACGCGTCACGGTACGAAACGCTGTGTAGAGGTGACTCTGACGGCGTCTGCCGCCTCGCAGGGCACGTTCGACCAGCGGATGAAGGCGTGGCAGCGCTGGCAGGACGCGCAGGCCATGCTGCAGAAGAAGAGGGAGACGGAGGCCAAGCTGCTGTGGGCCAACAAGCCGGACAAGCTGCAGCTGGCCAAGGAGGAGATCGCCGAGGTAACGCCCGCTGGAGCCGGGCGACGCCGCCTGACAATTAAACCAGATCTCATTGAATCTTTTTTTTAAAAATTTTTTTTTTTATATATATAACAGAAATTGAGATATTTTTGAAAAGCGGCTTTTACTTCAATCATCCAGCCTTTGAATTTCACAATTTTGTGTTCGGGTCAGACTGGGAGAATTTTAGTTTCATTGTAGTCATAATAGCAGAAAAAACATTTACCAGAGAAAAAAGGTTGTTTACTGCTAATAATTAAAGTGTTTACCAGCGTATAACTTCACAATGTACTCAACATTCCTCATTTAAATGTTGTTTTTCTTTTTCAAAAAGCTTATTAAAATTACAACTTTATTTTGGTAGTTTAAGAAAAACAGCCTGCCATGCCATCACAGAGTTGACCTGAATTGAAAGTCTAAATAAATAGAGGTTGCAAAAAACAAGATGGCCGCCTCAGACATCACTCCGAACCTTGGAAACCCAAACAGAGCATTGATTTCTAGAACATGAAAAATTTTACAGAAATCAAATCTTAATATAATTAAGATTTATCGCCTGCATCCTGGTTGTTGCTGTGATTTTTGTGACTCTGTTGTGAATGATTGTGCGTCAGACTCCGTTTGTCGTTGTTTTCCTCTGAGAACAGTGGGAGGCCAAAGTGACCCAGTACGAGAGAGACTTTGAGAGAGTTTCTGCAACTGTGCGCAAGGAAGTCGTCCGCTTCGAGGTCCGACTCGCCCGTCGTTCTGAACTCTTAACTTCAACATGTGGAGGATATTGAGAATAATCTTTATTTTTTATTCTTATCACCAACAGAAAGAAAAGACCAAGAACTTCAAGAGACAGATAATCGTTTACCTGGAGTCCCTGCTTCAGTCTCAGCAGCAGGTGAGTCCATCGCTCATCATAGGCACTTGATTTCTAAATTCAGTTTAAATGCATACTTTTTTTTTTACTTCTTTTAATGAAAAAAGGGGGTAAAAATGACAGCTAAAGCTTAAAATACATTTGTAAACTACTGCTAATATTGAAACCACTCCATTTTTGGAGCCCAATTTGAACACTCTGTGCAAATCTTTCATAACGTTGAGAGAAAACAATAATAAATTCACACCAGTTTATACATTTAAAGACTTGGTCATGCATCTCAAATTAAGGCCTTAAAATGTCTTTAAAAAGTGATCATCGTATCTTTACTGCAGACCCTAAAGAAGGTCCATTTAAAAATAAGTTTGCCTTAATTTGGCTGGACGCGTCTTAAATTTAGTCGTGGCGGGACTATTTAATGAAATGGGTCTTCTCTGCCAGGCAAAAGTTTGAATTGTGTCCAGATATCTTTTGGCTACTGCTAACTAGATACTATTAGCTGGCTTGCTTTGTTGATGTGTGTCCAGCTTATCGCCCGCTAGCCGGGCAATATTCATTTTCGCCACTAGCTCACTTCTGTTGCTAACTTGCATGATTCTAGACGTACATTGTGGAAAATAAAATGTTAAGCTCGGCACCATCAGCATCAAAGGTTGCAGATGGACAATTCCTAAAAGCCACAAGCAGGCGACAGAAGTTTTGACACAATTCCTGTTGTTAAAATGTATTGAAGATGTGTTGCATCATCATCGTACCAACATGGGCGGGGGGAAACTATTAAAACCCCCACAATAGGTTATGACTGACTAATGGTTTGCGCCATTAAAGCGCATCTACTGACGCGTTTGTTTGTTGTTTCCAGCTGATAAAGTATTGGGAGGCGTTCCTGCCCGAAGCGAAAGCCATCGCCTAGCGGCCGAGCCGCCGACCGACAAACAGGCTGCCTTCTTTATACACTTTACCTCCTTTTGCCTTTAAAGCAAGAAAACAAACGTGTGCATTGAAAAGGGAGATACAATCGACATGTTTTTTTTTAATACAATCATCCTTAACATATAGCTCTGTATTCTATTGTATTAATAACTGTATATTTTCATTTATCCTTCCACTATTTTCTTACTAGAGCAAAGAATATAAAGAGATGGAAAGAGGAAACGTTTAGCCCAGTGATTCATTTTTTTTGTTTTTCTTCAGTAGCGCCCTCTGCAGGTGATGAGGAGCTCCTTCCAGCCAGAAGCTGAAGGTGGCCAAGAGTCTCTCTGCTTCTTGCTTGAAATAATGACTCAAAAAAAGAAAAGAAAAAAAAAACCTTTTGTGAGCACTTCAAGCTGCTGGATTAACTTCCTCAGCCGGTTTATTTTTCTTCACAGGTTGAAGTGAAGGGGAATGAAGCGGGTCACGGTTGTGGGTTCGATGTTTTTCAGTGGGATTTCAGTCATGCAAAACCAATGTGTCTGTGTCTTTTTACTTGGAAATGATGCTAGTTTGAGAGAATTTTGTACACAGATGTGAGCCGAGGAGAGGCTTTGTTGCACTTAGTGTAGTTTAAAAAAAAGATGGTCTTGATGTTTTCCTGAATGGAAACTTGTACATGTGGAGCAGGTCAGCTTGTCTGTGCCTGTTTCTCACGACCGACTGTCTTGCCAAACAGCCAACATTTTTTTTTTTTTTATTAATCTGAAGTTGTTGTTTTGTTTTTTTTTCCCTCTGATGATGGTGAAGCATCTTTGCTCTGTTCTGCTTCTTGCTCTTTGTTTCACACCAATCGGGCTGCTCTCACCTGTTACTCTAATCAAATTTAAGCTTCTCTAATAGAAACATGACCAAGATGCATCAAAATAAATAAATTTTTTTCCACATTTTGTTGCTTCAGGTTAAATTAACACTGTCATGTTTGCAGAAGTACATTTTCCCGAAGTGTACTTCGTGAGTGGTGTCTGTTTGCATCAGCAGAACGTTTCGGGGTTTTTTTTTGTTTTTTTTTTTTTGTGACACTCGTAGAGCAGCAGGGCTTGAACCAAAGAAGAATGTTGAATAGTTTTTCTGAATGAGTTGAGTTATTTAGCGTCACCGTAGAAAAAGAACAGGCAGTCGTTTTGGGTAAATTATTCAACGAGAATCCTGAAGCGTTACCTGGACCGTGTCACTGCCGTACGGAGGCAAACCTTCCACCTGGCTCCTGCTTTATTGTCTCGGTTCTTCACAGGAAAAACTCCATCACCGTTTTCGCATGGAAGATCCTGTAATGTCCTGAGATTTTTTTTTTCTTCTTCCTCTGTAGACCCTTTTTTTTTTTTTTTTCCCCCATTGAACATGTTCTACACCACATTACTAAAATTGTCTGTATGGCCTCTGTCACTATTGTAATGTTGGGACATACACTGTGTCATAGATTCCTTAAAAAAACAAATCAATAAAAGTTGCACTGTTCTTGAAGATTTCATAAAGAGGTTCACTGTTTTGACTTTTATTACTCCCCCTTTCCTCTTGTTAATTTGTACAAACTAGTTTTCACTTTAATGTTAAAGGGTATTTTTGGTAGTTTCTGTCAAAAGCTACATTTTGTTAATGATTTTGTCAAAGCAATAAAAACAACTAAAAGGAGTAAAAATGTTTTATAAGTACTGTACATCTTCAAAAAGGAAGTAACGGCTATGAATGGAAAGTTTTCTAAACTTCACTAAACGTCTTGATTTTTCTGAACGAAAGCAGTAAAAGAGACTTGAACTGAAAAGAAAAAAGTTAGGATGCTAAGCGCACATCCCTGAGGCACCCCAATGTGTTTAAAGATTTTTCAGGCTCAAATAATAACGCATAGAGCTGCTAGTTATTACTTTAGAGAGGCAGAACATTTACAGTTAAAGCCTGTAAACTAGAGTAATCTGAAAGAGGGGGGGAAATGTTAGCATAGCATTTTAATCTTGCATAACTTTAGTGCCAAGGCTACAAAAACACTGCCAGGACATTTTATTTTACGACAGGCTCAGCTGAAAGCAATAAAGATGCTTTTATTAGTGTAGAAGCTTTCTAAACAATGCTAGTAAATCTTTAACAGTGCTGAAAAAATCGACAAGAAGAAAGCTATAACAATTAAAGATGGCGGTTATTTCTAAGCACACTTCATGACACAGCAGCCTTCAATTTTACTGACATCTTTGGGTTAAGGTTGGCTGCAATTTTATAATCTCACTAAAAGTTTGCTGCAGCCCTGCCTCATGTTCGTTCTCCTTATATGGTCATTTCATATCCTCTTCCAGCGTCGTTTGCCTCAGTTCCAGGTGTCGACTCACTGCTGACTGCAAATTTGTATCGTGAGTTTACGTCATTTCCGGTCTTAGGGACACATTTTAGTTTCTTTTGTTTTGGGTTTAATTTCAGCCGTGCCCAGGAGAGGCCGAGGAAACCCCGTGCTGGTTTTTTTCACCTGCGCACAGTCCCGCATTTCCCGTATTATAGTGGAGCGCATCCTTCATACGCCGTCCACTAGGGGGCGTACTTACACCGCGTGCCCTGTTAGGATTTATTTATTTATTTTGTGGTTTTGGGAGGGCTATTATTATGACTAATACATAGCTTTTTTTCATTTTAATGTAATCCTTTCTTACCATTTCCGAGCGTGAGAAACGTGCCGCCATCTTTATGTTCCAGAGAAACAGGAAGTCATGGATTACTCACCTGAGGTCCTGGACTCCTAACAACTGACTGCTGATTATTATAACCTGGAGTTGATTTTGGTTTGCTCAACTCTTTTTTTGTACGAACGTATTCAAATAAAATAGGCTTTTTATTGGTGTGCTGTTAAATATTCACATTTTCTTATGAGGAGCTAATAACTGGTAAACACCAAATACAGTTGAAACCAGACATTCACAAACACTGTATAAAAATACCCTTTAAAAGAAACCCACTGACAATTCAGAATAAAATTTTGCCCAACTTTAATATGTTGTTTAAGACCTTTGAATAAATAAAAAATGGGACATTTACACACCAGTACTACTCATGCCTTTAAACAAGTTGGTGAAATTCAGACAATGTCAATATTGGAGTTAAATGGTGTCCAAGTTCTGTGTGCAAGAGATGAATGCTTCGCTACAAAATGGTTGCATCAACCGTGAAAGAAAAAAATCTTATGAGAGTCAATCGAGTCCTGGCACAGGCTGAAAAGCCACTCAGAGAAGAAGAAGTCATTTTTAAGAAAGCCACATAAAAAAAGGGAGATTCGTTTGCAAAAGCACTTTTGGGCAGAAATGTGTGGAAATATTAAAATTTAAAAGTGGAAATAAAAAAATTCTCTTATTATTTTGGCATTTATCAAATAGAAATACTTTGAGTCATTCTAACTGATCTAAAAAGAGAATAAAGGGTCGCATGCCAAATAAATGCTCGATTAAAAGGCTATAAACAACGAGACTCCACAACAGCACTGCTCTGAGACAAGTAAGCGTGTCATCTTTGCCATTTATTAAAAATTATTTACATCAAGACGTGCTGTGAGGCGGTTCGCTGCCCTCTCCCCCGGAACATTTCATCCTGCGATCTCAGCCACCCGCTCGGAACCAGGCGGCAAACCGGAAACAGACGCTGAGCTACACTTCCCGTTATGCAAACGAGGAGATAAATGCGTTTAAAATGTCTTCACGAGGCACCAAAACAACAACAAAAAAACACGGATCATTCTGGCAGCTGGTGATGAAAAGAAAGCATGTCCAAGTCCCAGACCGCTCATTAAGTCACATGACACACCACCGTGGAAATAATCAGCAGCACAAGCGGCGGCATTGACTGTGAAATCCGTCCGGAGCGTCACGCAACGCTTGGTGGGTTTTTATTTTAAACACCTTAAGTCCTTAAAGCAGTGCTGAAAATCTGTTGTTTTCCCCACAAAAACCCCTCTGACAAAGAGGTTAAAGTGATGTTTACCGAATGAGGTCACTCCACGTCACGAAGGACGCAGAAACGAGATAAAAAGCAGCAATTACACCCGGAGCCAAATCAGTCATTATGGCGAGGAAAATGTTCTTGAAGCGAGACTTTTAATGAACAGTGTGGGATTTGGGGCATTTGATGACAATCGGGAGTTTTTGGTGAGACTGGTAGTTGTGAATGCATTAGATCTGGTTAATCAATTTCTACCATTGCTGCTTTCACTTGCAAAAAATTATTTTGATCAGGGGCCGATAAAATCATTTCAATGCCCTCAAGTGGACCCCGAGCCACACTTTGGACACCCCTGCAATAAAACACAAAATATTTTTGGTCCATTTTCTAGTGCAAATATCAAAGCCCTTGAAATAAGACAAAAATAACTTAAAGGGAACTTTTCAGCAAGAAACATGAGCTTGTTTTAAGTAAATAATATCGACTTTAAAAAAGTAAAAGTTCCACTTAGAACAATATATCAGTGGAACTAGTACTATTTAAAATTAGAAAGGAATTATCTATTTAATATTTTGCTGAATAATTACTTTGAAGTTAACTTAGTCTAATTTCAATTGTATTGAGATATTTGCACTAGAAAGAAATACTTGGTAAGCTTGTGTGTTTTTGCAGTACCTCTCCCCTCCCCCCAAGTATACGATGCACCATTTCCACAACATGATGCACCCACTACCGTACATGTGTCTTGTCATTAAGACCAAAGAGACCAATCAAACCATAAAGAGTTCTTCTAAACGGCGTTCAATGATCCCTGCAGAGTTGATGACAGTTTGGGTCAACTGGATGAAAACTGAAGATAAAGTTCTGCAACAACAACAGGCTCCCATCAGAACTGGTTCTGGATTGGACAAAGTTACTGACTGGAACGGACCGGATGTCCACCCTGTTCAAAATGTGAGTTATGCTTAAAGTTGATCAGCATTTCTGGAAAGACGGTTCAGTCAGAATGACTGCCGGATTACAACGAAAAAAAACTTCACCTATGGACATTTGACAACATATTAGCGAGTGCATGTAGATATTTTTGAGTGTGTGTGTGTACTTTTGATTAATTGGAGGGTAGAGAAAACAGTGAATTATTGTTTTGAAAAATAAAATTGCTGGTTGTTTGTTGTATTGTTGACCATAATAAAATAAAAAGCCAAACTTCTGACCGGCGTCGTACAGGTGAAGAGCATCGACACACAACGGATTTCATCACAAAACTGCTATTTTCTGGAAAATACCCAATTAAAGAAACATCACCAGAACACGAGATGATGGTTCTGCTCCAACGGAAAAAAAACAAACAATCATGCAGAATTCTGAAATTGGGAAAACAGAAAATGGGGTTGTGATGAAGCGCTCCATCTTAGCTTTCCAAAGCGGTGTTGGCTACAGAACAGTCAAATGAAAAACGTCCAGAGTTCTCCGGCGACGAAACACAATTCGACCACGTTTGCAGGCAGTACAGTCTCCACACACGGTGAACGCCGTCGTTTCTTCTTCTTCTTCTTGGGTTTATACTTGTGAGCAGAAATGTTGACGTTTGAAAAAACGGACGTTCCAGAAGTCTGAGGACGTAGAAGCGGACGAGACCGAGAACCGGCAGAGGATTCAGACCGAAGTCGGCTGCTGTTCGCCGGCGGCGGCCGGTCCATTTTCCACCACAGTCCGCGCGACGTACCTCAGAAGACCCCCGTGTTGGAAAAAGATAACGTCCACGTCGGAGTCGAACAGCGCCGTGACGCTGAACGACGTTCCTTTGCTGGTCTGGAGGGAAAAAAAACCCAAAAGAAATCAGTGAACCGTGTGCAGATTCCCAGAGACGCAGACGCGGCTCGGACGCCTCACCCTGACGGTGAGCTGCTGCCGCGGCCGCAGGCTCTCCGGCAGCGCCACGCTGAAGCGCTCCTTCCCGTTCAGCTCCAGGTGTCGGCGTTTTGGCCGGCCGCAAACTGCAGCGGCATGATGCCCATCCCCACCAGCTGGCTCTTGTGCAGCTTCTGGAAGCTCTCGGCGATGACGGCGCGGATTCCCTGGAGAGACAAAAAGAAAAAGGATCGAGAAGGTTTAAAAAGTAGCGATCGTAACGAAGCAAAACCTAACTTCGTTGTGCTTGGAGTTTTTCCAAGATAGAAACGAACAAAGCTGGAAATGACTTATGAATAAAATGTATGATTTTATTTTTTATACTCAATTTGATTTCCGATTTTTATGAATTTTTATTTAGAGTTTATATTGGGCCGGGCTCAGGCCAGAAATCAAAATTTTTTCTCCTTGCATTTATTTCTTCACATGTTGGATGACATCTTGAAAACTTTCTTTTATTTCAATCATTCCTTCTGTGGATTGACCTGAATTTAAGAAGCTGGTCAAACAAGATGGCGGCTCTGGGGCGCGTTAACGTCGCTCGCCCCAGACCTTTGGTGGAGAAAAAAAAAATCAACCCTAACATATTCATTTGTTAGAAGGGCCCAGTCAAAGTCTGAGGTGGACTCTATCCACTTAAATCCCCTAAATCCAATTAAAAACCTCTGTGTGAAAACTAGAAAATGAATGTTCACAAATTATTTTAATGTAATTTCAATAAAATACAATCAACATTCATGGTGCGTAATGTTAAAGTATCACTATAAGTGTGTGTGATTTACCAGCAGGTACGGTCCCTTAGCTACCCAGTCCCTGGAGTTTCCAGAGCCGTAGTCTTTTCCTGCCAGGATGATGAGGGGTGTGCCGTCCCTCTGATAGCGATCAGCTGCCTCAAACACGTCCAGCTGCACATGCACACACACACATAGAGAAAAAGATTGAAACTGGACTCAAGCTGAATCAACCAGCACTCAACATTTACATGGACTAGACCGTTTAGGTTTCCACTCACAGTCTGGCCGGAGGGAACGTGCAGAGTCTTTGGGCCCGCCTTGCCGATGAACCGGTTGTGGAGCTTGATGCTGGCGAAGGTTCCTCTCGTCATCACCGCGTCGTTCCCTCGACGAGCGCCGTACGAGTTAAACTCCCGCGGCGTCAGTCTGGGGAAACATAATTCATGTTATTTGTTGTTTTGGATGTTTAAAATGTCTTCCAGTTCCGGTGTTAAATGTTTATAAGAAGTTAAAGTTTATTGATCTTTGAGAACATCTTCTTGCATTATTGCGCCGCCACCATTACACTGAAAATGATCTCAAGACGGCAATAGTGTCATTTATCGCAATAACTTCTGTGCCCATTTATCGTCCAAAAAAAAATCAGCCCATCAGCTGGCGGTCCGACACCGACCGTTTGCTCTGCAGGTACTTGGCGGCGGCGCTGACTCTGGCGATGCTGCCGGCTGGTGAGATGTGATCCGTGGTCACTTTGTCGCCAAGGAACAGTAAGGCGTGAGCGTTTTCTATCGACTGGGGCGGAGGAATATCTTTACTCTGGGATGAAAACAAAAGATAGAAGAGAGGAGGTGAGAAGGCGACGGTTGCTGCGGTGCAGGAAGAAGCACCGGCTCTGATGGAGGGACTTACGAGTTTGCTGAAGAACGGCGGCGAGCGGATATACGTGGACTTGTGATCCCAGGGGAAAACCACCGAGTCTGGACATTCAATCTTGTTCCAAAACGTGTTCCCTTTCTGAAGGAGAGCAAATGTGTCACGGTTTGCGTGCGCAGCAGGGTTTACTCAACAACAGAACGGGTTCTGACCTCCAATCTCCTCCTGAGGTCCTTAAAGATGGAGGAGATGACCGTGTCCTCCTCCGTCTGTCGGACCTCCTCTCTGGACGGCCAAATGTCACGGAGATACACCTCCTTGCCCTCCGAAGTCCAGCCTGTTCAATTTGAAACATAAGCTGAAAATCATGTTTCTGAACATGCTCACTTTTTACAGGAGCTTCCTGAGGCGAAGCAAAGGGAACATAAGGCTTGAAGAAGAAGAAAAACATCATACCCCTTGAACTTTTTCACATTTTGAAACTTTTTTTTTTGTCATTTCTTTTTGCTAAATTGTTCAGACTCAATCAGATTGTATGGAGCGTAACAGGAGAGGATTTCTGGAACAACTGTGTCAAACAAACCAAACTAATTGAAACATCTGTCCACCCCGCTCGCCTGAGGTGGTGCTGCAGCAAGAACCGCTTTAGCAAATGCCCCAAAACCTCAGAAGAAGACATTTTTGTTTACATTCTTTGCAAAATGTAAATAAAAATGGAGCAGCGTCAGATTATAGGATTTCTCTTTTGCCTTTGGTTAAAGACCACAAGACATTCCTCCTGCTAGCACGGGACACATCCATTTGTTTTGGTTGCATTTACCCAGAATGCCATGCTCTATAATCTACTTCCTGCTTTTAGGCTAAAATGCTTCATTTTAGTCTCATCTGTGTTAAAATATAAAAAAAACAGAAGCAAAGAAATACTTCTAAAAAAGATGAAGTAATTCCAGACCTTTTCCAAAGCGTCTATGCAGAGCAAATTAAACGTTGCGACTCAAATACAACCAGATTGCAGAAGATAAGTGATTGTTGTTGTTTTTTTTTAAACTTTGTCTGCGGTTGAGACGTGACTAAACAAGACGCTGAAGCCCTTCCTGCTCACTGACTGTAATCCGACCAAATTCCTAAAATCCCCGGCTGATCTCCAGCTTCTAACAAACAGCTTAGCGGCGCTCCGGGCGGCGCTCTGGGCGGCGCTCGTCTCACCTAGAGGCTCTTTCTCGAAGTCGATTCCCACCGTGCCCGCGATGGCGTACGCCACCACCAGGGGAGGTGAGGCCAGGTAGTTGGCGCGCACGCAGTCACACAGGCGGCCTTCGAAGTGCCTGTTGCCAGACAACACACCGCAGGCCACCAGGTCCCCCTGAAACGACAGACAGCATGCGGAGTCTGAGTGATGGCAGACGGAGAGCGGCGCGGCGGCAGGAGGGGGAGTTACCTTTTTGATGGCGTCGACCACGGGTTCTGGTAGCGGCGCCGTGTTCCCCACGCAGGTGGCGCAGCCGTAACCTATGACCTCGAACCTGTCACAAGTTCAGGGCCATTATTTATGCAGCTTTGCTTCATAATGACAGGAATATTGATCAATATATCCGATGTGTATTTGACTGGATGACGTTTTTATGGTTCTCTGCTCCTGAAGTGTGCTACACAAATAAATAAACTCGACATCCCACAGAAGAAAATGGATCCATCCTTTAAAAAAAGGTTTTATGTTTGTTTTCCTATTTTAAAACATAGAAACAAAATGCTTACAAACGTTACAAACAAATTCCCTGCAGCATATTAATATAAAATATGTTTGGCTGATTGAACATTGGCGATTCTAAACGAGTTTTATTCAACCATGTCGAGGGCTTTGACGGCTCTCTGAGATTTAAAGTGTAAAACCGGTTCAACGAAGCTGCTGATGTCATTTCCTGCGCTGTCAGCGCGTGAAAGCTGCTCACCCCAGCTGGCTGAAGTAAGGCAGGACTCCGCTGGCGTTGAGGTAGTGGGTGACCATGCCACTTCCAGGAGCCAGGCTGGTCCGGATGTAGGGCTTGACGACGAGCCCGGCTTCTACGGCCTTCTTGGCCATGAGGCCTGTCGACGGCGAGGAACAGAGTGAGCAAAGCGACCTTGATGGAAAATGTTCTGACGGTCTCTGTGTTGTGTCCAGTTTCCATCGCCTTGAGACTGAACCAAACTCTGGCATACCTGCGGTGAGCATGACAGACGGGTTGCAGTTGTTGGTGCAGCTGATGACGGCGGCTATGACCACGGAGCCGTGCGCCAGCTGATACTCCTGACCGCAGTGCAGGAACGGGACGCGCACGTCCTGCTTCTCCTTGGCGATGTGGAAGCCTTTAAATCCCACCTGGTGGAAAGAGGAGAAGTTGCTGGGAAGCTCCGCTGCCTAGCAACAGGAAGTGCCGGTGCATACACCTGTCCAGGTCACCTTCTCATTGAGACAGCTCTGGAAGTCGTCCTTCATGCTGCTGACGGCCACTCTGTCTTGGGGTCTCTTGGGTCCGCTGACGTGGGGAACCATGGAGCTCAGGTTGATCTCGATCACCTGCACAAACGTCACCAGCGTCAACCGGAGCTCAATGAGACGACTGTGGCTTCTAAAACCTTCCGGACAACGTTTTCAAGTCGACAGAGAGTCAAAAGAATATAGCTGTTCTTTTGATGAAAATTGCCGTTAAGCAAATATATTTTCGTGATTCCAATTTGCACTGTTTTATGGTCAAGCTCACACCCTCAACAGGTGAGAGGCAGAAAAAAAAAACTTCATATCATCTTGTGTTTAAAGAACGAGAATAACATCCGACTTTCACTTTCTGAACTTAATAACTTAAAAAATTACCTCTGAGAACTGAGGATCTTCTGAGGATTCTTCATAGCTCCGGAAAAGATTCACAGCCTTCATGTAGGACTCAAGTAATTTCAGCTTTTCGTCAGTGAAATCTGGAAGGACGAGTTAAAGGTAAAGGTAATTTTATTTATGTAGCACATTTTCAGCAACAAGGCAATACAAAGTGCTTTACAGGATTTAAAAGGAAATACAAACAAAATAACAAACCACAAGAAGAAAAACTAATAATGTTGATCCAAAGTAAATAAACTTCGATTCAGGGTTGCTAGATAAGTTTAAGTAAATATTCTCTGGACTTTCTAAGAATGCTTTAAATTTGTAAAAGCAATGAGAACGCCACAGTTTCTAAGTAATAATAAAAACTAAGTGTTCCTGTTCTGGAAGGATTTTCTCTGGATTCTAAAGTTTGTTCTAATTCCTTTTCTGGGTTAAAAGTGATTACTCCACAGTTTCTAACAAAATAAAAAAGAAAGAGGAAAGGCCACATGAGGGCAAATGGCAACATTCAGACAAAACAAAGGGCAAAGAACATCACAGGGCCATGAAACCAGTCAGCCTCCCAGCAGAAGTCTGATAAGATGTTGTTATCAAGGAATGTCCTTGGGAGCGCTCAGCTCCACAGCTAACAGGAGGGGGTGAAGTGGCCTTCATGTAGGACCCGAATTATGTTTACATATCTTCAAGGAAATATGCAGCCCTTCCAAAGCAACACGGGGAAATTCATATACACAATGTTTTAGGTCGTGTGGATTATGAATTTCAATCTTCCCTAAAGTCTCTCCGATACATCTCAGTTCCCAATTATCCAAATTAGTTAGGTCGTTCCACTGAACCAAAACTAGCAACTTCTCCAAGATCGACTCCGCCCCGTTAGTGAGTTTTTGAGTCCTCAGCTGGGCTGCGAGTCTCAGCAAGACTTGCGTCTCTGTCCACACCAACAGTCTTAGTGTTCGCTAGTTCGGCCAGGTCCATCACAAATTTGTCGATAAGCCAGGAATCCGCAAGCTCCAAACAAAATTGTATCAATTGAATTGAGAGACCGGTTGACCAGATCCACAATTTATGGATTTGGAGGATGTGCAAAGAAAGGCTCCAAAAATATGGAAAAAAGATGGGACAGAAACAGAGCAAGCAAGGCAGGCAAGGGCAGGGAGGGAGGAGAGGAAAGAAGAAACCGCCTTCACCGAGAGCAAGAGAGGAAATGAGTCTCTTCGGAAATGTTGAGGTGTATAGAAAAGTTGAACTTAATCTTCATAAATATCTTTATATTCAATCTGTATCATATTTTTAACCTGTTCAGTTTTCTCTATTCTCCATGATGTTTTTTGAACAACTGCATCACAGTTTTTGCTACGGAACTGCTAAACATGGATATCGACATCCGTGAATCCACATGAAGGTCGATGTGAATCCACCATTTTTATTTCTCACATTAATTTTGTAATCCAATTTCCAAGGATGCTGAAACTACACGTGGATACGTCATTCACTGCACCAGCCCTCGGCGTCATAAACGACGGACACAGCAGAGCACATGATCATGGGTATCACATGATCCATCGTTGGTGCTAGCGACAGCTAACTCGCTAACTGTGTTGAGGTTTTTGTTTACAAGATGTGTTCAGCCATATTGTGGTAGCATTTGAATTTTTAAAAGGTTATCGACTTGTAGTATCGACGATTTTGCGGTGTTAGATAAATGAACTACAAAATTGGCCGAACGAGGTAAAGTGGGACACTCTGACCTGGAGGGGGGCGGGGCATGAAGTGCCTCATTCACATTTAAAGAGACAGTACCAAAAAAAGTTTCTCTCAAGCGCACCTCAGAACACGGGTAAAAGACGGAGCTACAATAACGAGGAACTCAGACCAAAGCAATGCACTTCAAATAAACCCAACTGAATGATTTAAATATGACGACCCAATATTAAAAGCATGATATGTCCACTTTAATTCATCATTTTACTCACTTGTCTTTTTAAAGTGCTTGAGTGTTACGTGGTCGACGGGGAAGAAGCTGACGGTGGCGTTGTATTCTGGACACATGTTGGCAATGGTGGTCCGGTCAGGCGCCGACAGCTGGGAGACACCTGGTCCAAAAAACTCAACAAACTTCCCAGAGATCCCCGCCTGCCGCAAGTGCTGAGAAAACAAGAGATCAGAGACAAACCCGGAGTTCAGAGCTTTGTTATCTGGAACATTTAACTCTGGCTGAACGATCCCAAAAAGGGAACCTTTGTGATGCCGAGGACGATGTCGATGGAGGTGGCCAGCGGGTTGATGGAGCCCACCAGTTTGCAGCCCACCACCTGAGGTAGGGTCAGCGACACCGGTTGGCCCAGCATCACCGCTTCAGACTCGATTCCTCCGACGCCTGGGAAAAAAATTGTGAAGCTACAGTTAGTGATGATGCAGTCCAAACGAAATGCTGAGAAGGGTCAGTGAGAAGAGGCCGTACCCCATCCCAGGATTCCCAGGCCGTTGATCATGGTGGTGTGGGAGTCGGTGCCCACCACGCTGTCGGGGTAGATCAGGCCGTTGTTGACCTGCACCACCCTGGACAGATATTCCAGGTTCACCTGGTGGACGGCGCCGACGTCCGGAGGAACCACGTTCACATTTTTAAAAGCCTTCGAACACCACTGTTGGGCAGACGAGGAGAAACGTCGGTGCTCAACGAGGAGTCTCGTCCAAATGAGCGTTCATTTTATCTCCTCTACGGGAAAATCCAAACACAAGCTACGTTCTGGTACCTTAAAAAAATGAAGCCTCTCTTTGTTCCTCTGCAGTTCCATTTCCTGGTTCTTCAAAGCCGTTTCCAATCTGCAGAAAGGATTAAGTGAAATCCATAGGGAGCTCCAACAAGGAAAACACCACGCAAAACAATAACATCCACATTACCTTGCATGAATGCTTAACGTGCACGACCTTTGAACTATCGACATGATTAGCAGGAATCCTATCTGATGCCTAATTTAGGATAATCTAGCTCTCGTATTTTCGCTGTTGCTGCGATTCTGCAAGTATTTTACAGTGGGTGGTGTGTTTAAGGTAATGAGCAAGTGTTTGTTTTCTGCCACACACACACATTCACACACACACGCACAGTGTTTTGGATGTAGCCTCAACAGACCACAGCTGAGTTGTTCTTTCAGCAATTGACCTTTTTTTTGAGTCTGTATACTCCAGCTGACAATTGTTTACTAAATTTGTTGATGATTATTTCAATGATCAATTAATCACAATTAATCGAATTAATCATTTCAGCCCCATAGTTCAAGGGACATGAATAGACCAAATCAGTCCAATCCTCTAACTAACAGAGACGTACTCAGACACGGGCTGCAGGTGGAAGGGGCAGAGCAGGGGAGTGTTTTCAATCTGCTGGACAGAGGTAGAACGGCCCGACGAGGCGGGGGGATCGCTCCAGGCGGCCTTGCTGCAGGAGCCCCGCTGGCCCCCGCAGTGGGAGCCGCCTCTGGACGGAGGCCGCGCCGCTGTGGACCGAGGAGGAGGAGGCGGCTGGCTCGGGTTGGCGCTGTCGCCTCCGCCTGGGTTGGGAGCGTTCTGTATGGCGCTGGTAGGACAAGGATCAACGGTTAAAATGAAATAGAGACTGGCTGAAGCAAGCAAAGGTGGGATTTATTTTTAGTTGATTAACAAACCATTTGCTGTAATCAATTTGTAGCGAGTGGTCTACGATGAGGTCTGTGGGGCATTTAGGGTTGACCAGGTCGGGGTCCACGCCGTGTTTGGCCACAGCGTCTCTCATAGCTGCCAGGTCCACCATAGCAGGAATACCACTGATACACAACAACAACAACAAAAAGGTGTTTTGTTTTTTTTTGTTCCCGACAATCGCTTCCTTCACAGCTGAGGAATTAAAAAGTGAGTAAACTCACGTGAAGTCCTGCAGGAGGACTCGTGCCGGGGAGAACGGCACCTCCGCCTTTTCCTGCTGCTGCTGCCAGTCCAAGATGTTCTGCACATCCTCCTCTTTCGTGCAGAAGCCGTCGCAGTTGCGAATCGCCGCCTCCAGCAAGATCCGGACGGACAGCGGCAGTTTGTCTGCGAATCGTAAATAAAGAGTTGATTGGCCAGAGGGTACGGCTGACGTCACGACGGACACGGCGCGGCGATGAACTCACCGTATCTCGGGTCGTCTAATTTACGTGGGTTGTAGAACTTGGTGCCATCTGGTAACGTGTCGATCAGATGGGCGTACGGGTGCTCTGAGGAGGAGGAGGAGTTAATGCTTAGACCGAGAAGAACATTTAATGTCTTCTAGCAATTATAAAATATCACCAACACTCTTTGCAATTACAGCCCTCCTGCATGTTTCACCAACTCAAATTTAAGACATTTTAAGACCATTATGAATACAATTTAAGGCCTCTATAATTTGTCGCAATTTTGGCTTTTTTTTTTTTTCCAGGCTTGTGCTTCTCACGCTGCATGCAGCTCTCTGCAGCCTTGACCCCCGTTCGGCCAAAGTGTTTTGCACAGACTGCGTCTGGCATCATACAGGTTCAAATTAAAAAATACTTTATTGATCCGAAAGGGGAATGAAATGTCTTTATAACTCATCAGTTCAGATTCTTTAGAATTATTGTAGATGGTTGTGATAGCAGTTGCAAAAACAAATGTCGGCCGGTCAACTGGTGTTAAATTTACACTTACAAACAAGAGACACAAGCTAGTTAGCTACCTAGCATGGGTTTATTAGCAGCTTGTTACCTCTCAAGTCACAGTGTGTGAAGTTGTCTCCACATGACTCAATACTACATACAATAAATGAGAATAAATAGTCGTGCCACGACAAAATTTGAGACCTGTGATTAATTTGTTTGAGGCCATTTTTGATTAATTTAAAGGGGTAATAATGTTTTTCAGACACTTTTCAGACACATGGTGCCATTTATAGCATAGTCAAGAAGCAATGTTACCTTCAGTTGTTATAAAAATGCTATATATGTATATATGTAAACTATGACTCAAAAGAAATGTTATTCAGAGTTTTCCCTAGTGTATTATTACAAGCCTGGCGGGCCGCCAGGCTTTACTTGCTCCCCCACTAAGCTGAGCATCATTCGTTTATTTTAAATATGTTTTTTTTTTTTTATATACACCAATAATATTGACGGTAAAGACAATAGGCATTATAGTTGATTTGTTGGCCTACAATCACCTGCTTGTGTACCTCTGAATTTGTGTAACTTCATTGTTTAACACCAAACAGTGCGCCATTGGTGGACTCTCCCAATGCCTCCAACACCGGGCTTAGCAGGTTTTCTGGAGGAAACCTGTTATTAATTTATGAAACGCCTTAAAATCGCACCCCTGTATCTTTAAAAGTTCTCTTTCAGGCTCTTTCTTCAGGAAGTCGTCACAACACGGCTCCTCTGTTAACCTTTAACGATGTTTTTACCAGCGTTTCACTGAGAAGTGGCTCCAATAATGAGCTCAAGTTCCACCAGTAGTTTGCTAATTCCTGCTGGCTAGTCTGAAGGAGTTGTGGAGAGGGCTGCTCTGTGAGGTGGAAGCTTGGAAACTGCAGCTCTGAGGTGGAGCTGCGTCTCGAAGGAGGAGCGAGACCCCTCAAGGCATTTTGCACAACTGAATGGTTGCCATGGAGGTTAAAGGATTTCTCCAAAATGAATGAAGGACTTACAGCAACACTCCAGGCATCATTTTGATGGCAACATCAAAACATCGTGTAAAGCTAATACTGCCCCTTTAAGAGCAACCGTCTAAAGCATTCAGAGCATCAAACTATAAGTTTCGCTCTCATCTCCCCTAACTATGATCTATTGTCAGATCACACAATACACGGATGAGACCCTTCATCAAGAAGCAACACTGCCTGCTTTGTGCCGTTTAAGATTTTAAAAGCTTTCCGACACAAACACAGAAGCATGTACGGAGGTTTTCATGTTATTATTCAGTAATGTAAACAGTCGGGAGCCACATTCCTGCAAAGGAGATAATAAGCAGGAGGGACGGGCACGCTGGGGGGATTCCTTATCTCTGCAGCGTTTCCTGAAAACAGACTCAACAATATGGTGTCGCTGCAGCATGACGTACTGAAACAGGTAACGGCTGGTTCACTGTATCGCGTTAATCACAGGGTTTTAAGAAGTTACAGGTTGGAAATTAAATTGGACTCCATATTCAGCGGTCCGATTATCTGTTTTAAAACTTAAGACGGAGTCGCATTATTGTAAAAAAAAAAAAGAAAAAAAAAAAGCCTTACGACACGAAAAGAATAATAATAATAATAATAATATGAGAAAAAACTTAAGAATATTATCAGAATAAAAACCTCATATCAGTGGATTATTCCAGTAATAATGTTATGATAACTCCCATTCAAACTATTATAAAGAATTAAAATGGAGAATGTTTACATTTCCGTGGAGTTAGATGTCACATTTTAAGACGTCAGCATGAAATTATTATCAGTAGCAGAACTTTAAGACGTGTCACTTCATTCCCATAATGCTATAACTTTATTCTCGCAATATTATGACTTAATTCTTATATTTAAAAGAAATAAATCTTAGTCTGGTCCTATTGATTTATCATAAAAACCACAGTTGGAGAGAAACGTCAGTCAAGCAGCTGACTGCTGGCTACCGGAGCAGATAGCACGACTAATCAACGTCCACATCCCTGGTATGTATTACAACATTAGATGTGCAGTAATCAATATAGTACAAGTGTAGCAGACGTAGTAATATTTGTTGCTTTTGTTAGATCATGTTTTAAACTGTAAACAGTTGGCTCAAAATTACGGTATCTAACTTTTTAAATTAACGTAAGATTAGGAAAGAGCTGTAATTAAACATTTGTTAATTAAAAGAGGCCCTGCCGTCACTTGGGAAAATTATTATTCCCAACAATAGTTCGCAAACAATCTTCAGCTTTTTACGTTTAGTTTCTCTCTGTATGCGACAGCTTCATTTAACATTCAAATTTCCTGTCAGACTAACAGTATTTTTACACAACACTGCCTTGCAGGTATGTTCACTGGCTACAAAACAACTCTATGCAAAAAGAGGTCGTCACAGACAAACAACTGATGGACACTGGCTACAGAGCAGCAACAAGAATAAGAATAAACACAGCAGGACCAGATTAGACTCACGCTTCAATAGATGCAAGAGTGAAAAAAAAACTAAGTGAAATGGTTTTCTACTACAAAATCCCATAATTTTTAGACTAAATCTGACTTAATATTGAGGGTTTTTTTTTTACTAGACTTAACTATTTGTTTGGCAGATATTTCTACAAGGGTAAAGAGTTTGAAACAAATCATTCATATTCCAGTCACTAGTATGAGGAGATGGTTGGATAACATCTAGACAGGTGTGCGTGAGGAAAAGTTTGAAACTTCAGCTTTTTTCTCATTTTATCCAAAATATATAAATCAAATTTCCTATTCCCTATTTGTTTCCCTGAATGCCACACCGTGAAGCCAGGTATGGACTCTACATATTCACCACATAGAAACAATATAAATATTCTACATATAACCAATCATTTTATATGTTGTTATTGCTAACATAGACATAAATACAGATGCTATGGTAATAGAGTAAAAACAAAAAACTGTATAACCATATCTAGGTAGCAGCACCAGAATATGTCTACAGGTGTATAATTATGTATTAATTTACGCGTTAATAGTGTTGTAATAGGTAATACTGTAAAGCAATAAAATTCAGAATTAAGTAATAATGTATATGAGATACAAACACTGATAAAACTTTTTTTACAAGCCCTTTGCTTGTTGTTAAATATATTACAATGTGGAGTTTTTCTCTGACTGGCTCTGGTCTGAAAGGCCGATTTTTTTTTTCTTCCAACAAATATTTTTAACACTAAACTCAGCCACTTCATAAATGATGTAATGACTGTAAAAGGTCAATGCACAAGTGTTGTGTCCCAGGGTTTCGTGAAAACATCTTAGCGGGTTTTCATAATGACAAGGTGAGGAAGAGAGCTGCAGAGCTAGCCTAGCTGCTAACATAGCCTCTTATCGTAAAGCACACTTGCGCAGAGCACTTATCGAGCTACCGGCTTAACCTCTTCTAAAGATAACAAGGACCAGTTTAGTTATAAAACAAAAACACAAGCAGGAGACATTGAGGTTAAAGACGTGGCAATGGCATCAAGAAAGACACCAACGGGTTTCGCCTTTAGCGTTTTCTTTTTTTACCATATTAGCTGTCATATCTGTATTATCGCGTTAGCTACGTGCTAGCTTTTCCATCGGGGCACTTTATATAACGTTCACGTGAAACAGGCCGAAGTTCGAAGAGTCCGTTTCGGGACTGTTTCTTTTTCGGTTAGTTTACACGCTGTAGCCTCTCGTAGTTGTCCGTAGAAGGTTCGAAAAAGACTCGTTTTACCTTTAATTGTCGCATTGAGCGCCATGATGACTCCTGAAATCAACACGGGCCCCTTCTCACACTGCACAACCAACCCACGGCTGACCAATTACAAAACAGCAAACAGTAATTTAACCAATCAGAGTACAGAGCTGCTCGGTCACGCCCAACCACAAATTTGTAGTAGAATAAACATTAAAAATTGTTTTTTAGAAACTATCTGGATAAAAAAAATGCCATGTTTTTAAGAAACACAAAAGACTTTGTTACACACGAGAGTTGAGATACTATCTTACTATTATTATTATTACATAATAATGACAAAATACTATCTCACAAGAATATTACATTCTTCTCAGTCATAATAATGAGACAGCCTCTATCATTATCATGAGATGCATAACTATAAAAGCTAAGTAAATATTTTGAAAAGGTGTCTCGTAGTATTTGCATAGTATCTGATAATAACAAGATAGTTATGTATTTATATAATTATAATTTAGCTATATCTTAATTATTAAGTAGAAAATTAAGATGACTAAATAACAATAAGATTCATAAGTAAAAACTCTAAATTTTTGCTTAGTAATTATGGACAGCTAAGTCAAATAAAGCCAAGCCACAAACATGAGGTACAAATCCTTTAGCATCAGTGTCAGAAATGGCTTAAAGGGATCATGAATAGCAGTGACTTTAAAAAAAGTGTTGCCATCTGACGTCAACTGTGTTGCTTTCAATGCACCTCGGACGTTTGGTTCGAAGAACGTTTGTGTAACTGACGCAAGAAATCCTATCTACTATTATAATTCAACAAATTTTACATGTATGTATAAACCTCTATCTATGTTTTTGCTTATTTATAGCTACTAGGTTTTATTGGTCAAAATCTGTAAAGTTATTTCGTGACACCCTTGTAATGTACTACCTTCGAATTTCTACCCTTTCATGAATGCACCATCTTCCTTCAATTACACAAACGACTGGCAAAGTAAATATTTCAGTCCTATAAATCGGAGCAGAATACTTTCCAAACCTATTTTTTTAATCAACTTTGAAGTAGAGAACGATTTAAAGATGTCCTGATAAAGTTTAGACCCTTGACCTTTTACCTTTGACTGTGTTTGTTCAGAGCAGTAATGGACGGAAGACATGACCCTCCATTATGTTGCAGCAGCGCAGGCCGTTCGAGTGTAAATAACGAACTTCGATACCCAAACGACAGTGGCCGAGGACGGAGAGCTTAATGACTATTCGGGTACGTTCAGTCGGTGTGTTTAGGCGACGTTAATTTGTGTTTCTTCGATAGGAAAGTCCCGTGTCAGTTTGTTGTTGCTACAGCAGCTACAGTATAGTACACGCTGTAACTTGCACGTGCTTCCTCCTCCAACAAAACACCACTAAGTTATAGACTAACTAGTCAAACGTTTAAAGGCTAAAAGTTGCTCATTTCGTGTTGGACTTTACTTTACTCCCAGTTTGTCAGCAGCCGAATATGTGCTTTTAAACTTCCCCTCCTGTGGTCTCTGTTCCCTTTGTAGACTCAACTGACTCTAAGTATGTTTCACAAGCCATGTCACTTCCGGGTTTATAAAGCCTGTGGTAATGCCGCTTTACTGCTCTTGCCCATTGTGTGAAGTGTTGCAGATATTAAATGAGCGCCATTAACATCTTAGTTGTGTCACTGTTACGAATCCATAGAGGAATGTGTGTTTTTGTAGTGTCTTGAAAAAGTGCTCACACTCATAACCTAACATTTGGTCATGTTAAAGCTACACATTTAAACGTGTCTATTATAAATGTTCAGTAATAGATGAACACAAGCAGACAAATGTTGTCACTATAGAGGGCAAAACAAATGAGCAGAACATCCATCCATCCATTTTCTATACTCCCTTGTCCCTTTGGGGGGTTGGGAGGTGCTGGTGCCTATCTCCAGCTAACGTTCCAGGCAAGAGGCGGGGTCACCCTGGACAGGTCGCCAGTCTGTCGCAGGGCAACAAAGAGACAGACAGGACAAACAACCAGGCACACACACACACACACACACACACACACTCACACCTAGAGAGAATTTAGAGAGACAGTCATGTTTTTGGACTGTGGGAGGAAGCCAGAGTACCCGGAGAGAATCCACGCATGCACAGGGAGAACATGCAAACTCCATGCAGAAAGACCGGGGCCGGGAATCGAACCCAGAATCTTCTTACTGCAAGACAACAGCTCTATCAGCTGCTCCACTGTGCAGCCTTGAGCAGAACATGAAATGAATAATTAGTAGTGGTTTGTCTGGTGTTCAGATTGGTCCAGTTATCTTCTGTCATTAACTCGATTCTTCCGTCTGATGCAGGTATAATGGAAGCAGCAGCGTTCAGGACCGCAGCTCTTTGGCTTTAGGGCCTGACCGGCACCATGCAGCAGAAAGGTGCCATCCAGATCATTGAATGGGAGGACCTGGACAAGAGGAAATTCTACTCCTTGGGTGTGTTTATGACATTGACCACCCGGGCCACGGTCTACCCAGCCAGCTTAATCCGGACCCGGCTGCAGGTGCAGAAAGGGAAGGCCGTGTACTCAGGCACCTTTGACGCCTTCTGCAAGATCCTGCGAGCGGAGGGTGTGAGGGGCTTCTACCGAGGCTTCATGATCAACACCTTAACTCTGGTCGCAGGACAGGCGTACATCACCACCTACGAACTGGTCCGCAAGTACGTGTCCCACTACTCTCCCAGCAACACGGTCAAGTCCGTGGTGGCGGGAGGGGCAGCGTCCCTGGTGGCTCAGACCATCACCGTGCCCATTGACGTGGTGTCCCAGCACCTGATGATGCAAGGGCAGGGGGAACATCACTCCCGCTTCAAGGTGAAGCCAAAAATGATGCTCGCCACAACTAAACGCAAACCTACTTTCGGGCAATCGCGGGAAATAACGGTGCAGATATTTGCAGCCGATGGTTTCAGGGGATTTTATAGGGGTTATGTGGCATCGCTGCTCACGTACATCCCCAACAGCGCCCTCTGGTGGCCTTTTTATCACTTTTATGCAGGTAAATCAAGGCCACTTTTCTTTTGTTTTGTCAGCATGCCTTTTGTACGACTTGGCCTTACCGTGCATAATGTCGTTTGCGTTTTTAGAAAAATTATCTTTAATGGCACCAAGTGGATGTCCCCACCTGATTCTGCAGGCTGTGGCAGGACCAATGGCAGCAGCAACTGCCTCCACCATCACAAACCCTATGGATGTTGTTCGTGCAAGAGTTCAGGTAAGAAAAGCCGCAGCCTTTGGAAGGAGGTCGTCATTGTTTACGCTTCAGGCCTTTAGCTTGATGACCTCCTAGCTGTGGAAGTGTAGGCTGAATACGAACATGAGCTGTCTAAGGCCTTCAGAAAGAAGATTGTAGCAGTTTATGTGTCTAGTAGGGTCACAGATGGGTTTGTTATCTGATATTCCATTGTAGGATGTTCAAAACAACTAGTAAGATGCCAAAGACTGGCTGGTCGAAGGTCACTCTTAGAGCAGACCTGGAGACCCTTAAAGAGGTTGTCATAAAAATTCCTCTACCATGAATTCTACGACATGTCAATGAATACCATGAATTCAAGACATTAGAGACTAGCTAGCTCAATTACAAATAAATTAACCGTCTCTGGGGGGGTTTCTGCTTGATTACCTTCATAATGGAGAGTGAACATCAAAAACCAAAATCATTTGCACGTCATTGAATGAGCTGTTGACAAGATAAAGTCATAAAACGAGCCTTGTGCTCAGAAATGTTCTCTGTGTTGTTCCGATTTGACCAATTTGGAAGTCAGCAGGATGCGATCAGAACATCCTGAAGCAAAAGACGTCAAGCAAAGGATATATCAGCTGGACAAACAGCTGAAAACCTTAGAAAAAGAAATGAAGGAAATGAAGAGGATACTTAGCAAACAGCACAGTAAGATGTCTGTCTTAAAAGGTTTTATTGCAGGCTTTGGAACATGCTAAGGCGTAGGCCTTATAATTTTGGGGGGAAGATGCCTATAGAAATCCTACGCTTAATTGACCTTGTTTGATATTTTCTGAAGGTGAGAAAACTTAAGAAGGGGAGCCAGCATCTGGAGAGGAGGACAGTGCATCCAAGAAACATTAATTCATTCAAGAATTCAAAGATTCAAGAGAATAAAAAAATGAATGAAAACTCTGATCATTGCAGAAGTCGGGGAGCAAGTAGAAGGATCGTCTCCTAACAAAATAGAGCTTTTCTAGAGAAGGCAATTCCTACAAATACAAAGAAACATAGAACAACTATGAGTCAAACCTGCAAAGCATTGACTCATAGAAAAAATTTATGAAAACTCTGAGCCCCAAAACGAGATAACGGCATCCTTGGGTAACTTAATTCAAGTTATCCATAGATTAAGAGCTATTCTGAGTCATTTGGGCATGATGTTCAGTGACAATGATTTACTTAGCGAAATTGAAGAGTCGACTTGATGAGACCAATTTGGAAGTCAGCAGGATGCGATCAGAACATCCTGAAGCAAAAGACGCCAAGCAAAGGATATATCAGCTGGACAAACAGCTGAAAACCTTAGAAAAAGAAATGAAGGAAATGAAGAGGATACTTAGCAAACAGCACAGTAAGATGTCTGTCTTAAAAGGTTTTATTGCAGGCTTTGGAACATGCTAAGGCGTAGGCCTTATAATTGTGAGGGGAAGATTCTGAAGGTGAGAAAACTTAAGAAGGGGAGTCACTATCTGAAGTTCACTGTCCTGCAGACTGCAGTACCAGGGGAGTTTGACAGTTAGGAGAGGGCCTGACGGCAGACATGTTTGACACTTGGGAGGATGGCGGTAGCGAGGGAGCTTGAAGCCTGGAAGACTGCGGGACCACAGGAAGGGGTAATGGTTAAGTTTAGAGTAAAGTGTAGGTGAAAGGTTAAAGGTGGTTCTGTGTGGGGGGTGCTGTGGTGGCGCAGGGGTTAAGCACAACCCATGTATGGGGGCCTTAGTCATTGACGCAGCCGCTGGTGACCCTTTGCCGCATGTCTTCCCCTTCTCTCATTACCTACTTTCCTGTCAATTAACTATCAAATAAAGGCCACGAGAGCCAATAAAAGCTTTAAAAAGAAACTGGTTCTGTGTGTTTGGGGGAGGTGTGGTGGTGGTTAGGATTAGGGCTACATGAGGATGATGGTTAGGGTTAGTGTAAAGTGTAGGTAAAGGGTTAAAATGGTTCTGTGTGTGTGAGTGGGTGGCAGGAGTGGTGGTTAAGGGAGGGAGATGGTTAGAGTGAGGGAAAGGTGGGGTGGAGGTTAAAAAAGATGGTATAGGGAGTTGAAAGGGTGAGAGACTTAAGTGCAAAAAATGCAAAAAAAAAATGGAAGAGATCAGAAAATGGGCAGTGGGGGTGGGCTGGGATTGATCCCAGGACCTCTTGTATCAGAGGCGGTTGCTTAAAAACATTCAAGTATTAAAAGATTGAAAAATTGAAAAGTGAAAGAGTAGGGTAAGGGTAAAGGTTTGAAAATGTCCTTTTTCTGGGTTACAGACAGGAAGCAGTTTGGGGTGGGGGGCAATTTTAAAGGCAGTTGCAAACCTTTAAAATTGTGACGCTTTTGATGAGTCAAAAAATTGTAACTAACTAACTGCGTGTAACAATGAGCCTAAGGTTTGGAAGCATCATGTCTTCCAAACATGATGATCTATAGATCATCATACGGAGATGATCTATAGATAGTTTTAGCTGATTATAACAATATATGATGAAATCATGTGACCTTCCTCACTCAAAATGTAACAAACTGTTGAGTTCATTTTTACAAAGTTGTTGTTTTATAGTAACTTTATCTGCTCGCCTCGGCTATCAGTGCTGATTCAAGCTAACCATGCATCATCGTCGTCATCCTTCTCTAAGGTGGAGGGCCGAACATCCGTCATAGAGACGTTCAAGCAGCTGCTGGCGGAGGAGGGCATCTGGATGATGACCAAAGGGCTGTCGGCCCGCATCATTTCCTCCCTGCCCACGTCGGTGCTCATCGTGGTTGGATACGAGACTCTGAAGAGGCTGAGCCTGCGCGCCGAGATGATTGAGACCAGACACTGGTGAAAGACAACCAGGCGTAGGCACGGTGTGGGGACCAGGGCGGCCTTTCATCATTCTCCAGCTGCACAGAGGCAGTGACCCAGATCTGTCCAATGCGCTTTAGATCGGCGCGGCGTTAAGCGCAGGAATAAAGAGAATTTGTCATTAGACTGTTAGCAACTGGAAGGTTGATGAAGCAACCTTATTGTCCTGTGATTTGATGTATTATTTGTGAACGATGCACATTGAAATGCGCAACAGGTACTTGTTCCTCGTTTGTGTTGCTGTAGATGAAATGGAGCCAGCTGACGGCCGGAAAGAACAGATTGGAAAAAATTACAGTTTTAATCTAGATTATGGGTTTTCAGAGTCTGGTAGCTAGCTTCCCAAAGAGCAAATGGACATCTGTGCCCTCCCATTGTCTTTATTGCTATTATTTCTGTGAAGGTTTTACTTGATGTTCCATTCATACAAGCTTCTCTTATCTTGTGGGATTTATAGCTATGGTTGCCTTGTCATTTTCAGTGCTATAAGCATGAGCTACTTTTTTATTATAACCGTAGCTCATTCGGTCTTGGTCAACTAACGTTGGCGTTTGGTCTGAACATGAGGTCAAAGTCCACACGGTCTCATAGCGTGGTTAGCTACCAACTCTCGGCAGACAACATTATGGCAGCGGAGCATCCTCAAGTCCATTCAGACAATTCTAGATTTTCAATAATCATGGTCACACTTCCTTTCCTCGTTTTATTTTCTTGGCACAAACTGGTCACGCACCATATCTTTATGTCAAAGATTCATTTTGTCTCTGGCATAGGCTTGGAGAAGTTCAATATTTTGAGTTACTTCATCTGGTGTTTCTACCCACGTTTTGCCTCCCCTTGAAGAACTGTAGCGCTCCCTGGGGGACATGCACAGCCAACACTTTGAAAAGCCCTGATCTAGAGAGGTTACATTGGGTCAATGAAACTGTAATAGAACAGCTTTGTTTGGTGTAAAAACCAATTTTGCCTTTATCCTGTTGTACTCTACTGTACAAATTGCATTTTAATGTCCACAGATCTCTTCCCTAACTGAGTTGCTAAGGGAAAATGCGTGCGGTTCTCTGGCCAACATGCATTTTGTGGACTTTAAGGTATTTTCCGAGGCCGGTCCATGGACAGAAAGGTATCCGTTCGAGAAGCTCTGGTCTCATCTTTGGAGATGATGTGGTTCTGTTGCTCCATGGCTTTACCAAGTCTAAAGCCATGGTAACTACCTGAGAAAAAGGTGGAGCCCTGATCTCAGATCAGCGGTCACTATCTATCAAAGGGCCTTGTCTGCAGAATACCTGGTACTACTCTTTGTAAAAAACAAAATCTGTTACATGATTAACATGTGTAATTCTGTAGATTAATGCTCTTTAGGACCTTGATTATATTGTGTATCACTGCCAGTAATGTGTTCACTTCAGTGAAGAGTAAACCACATTCATTTGAACTCGATTGCATCACTTCCGTGGTAACCATGGTCCTCAAATTGATTCCAGACATTTATATTTGGACTCTTAAGTGTGGAAGTGAACACTTCTTTATTCTTTTTTGTATGTAAAATATCTCCTGGTGAGAAATTTGGTGATTTTAAGAAGACTGCCACTCCAACCGTGCTGCCACGGTTCCATAAAACAAACAAAGATGGCAGCAACACACCAGCACACACACCCTGATTTACTAACCTTCAAAAGTTGACATTACGGTGCAATTCAGATGTACTGCCATCCCACAGCGGACATTTTGTGTGTGTGTTTTTTTTAAGTAATGTTTGCGAACACCTCTGTCCAGGTCAAGTACAGTGTTTGTGAATAAGAGTCTCTTAGTATTTCTGTGACACATTAAATGAATGTGTAAACATTGTGTTACATCAACATGTACAGAGGTCCAATTGAATAAAAATTTTTATAAAAAATAATGCAGCGTTTTAAACGTCTTAATCAGGGGTTGCAGTACACGTGTTAGTCCATCGGAGGGAGCACTTTACGCGTGAGATCAAGCTGCTATAACATGCATCTCAAATTAGAATGCGTTTTATTTATTTTAGTGGTTTGATTCGTTAAACTTATTGATGGATTAAACATTAACTGATTTAATTTTGATTATGATCAAAATTAGGTTTGTCAGAAAATGACAACATTTTAAAAGCACTGATGGAGACGACTACCTTACTTGACACTTGTCCAGCAGACAGTGCCAATGGACAGTTGAGTGGAAGAAAAAACTGAAAGCAAGACGTGTGCAAAAGGGAAGCACGCGGCCTTAAGACGATTGTGACTCAACACTTTTAAGAGTTTGTCAAGTTGGGAACCCTTAACTAAATAAAAATAGCTATTTTTACAACTGTCTGGTATTTTAGGCCCAAAACCTATTCAGACCCAGAAAATAATAAAAGCAAAAAGTTTAAAGTAACAGTCTTTTTGCTACACTGTAAAACTGACTCATCCGTAGTAACTTCTGAAACCTCTGATTTGTGAAAAGTAACATTTCAAAGTCTAGTTCATCTTTCACCTTCACATGAGTTACTTCTAACTTCACACTTCAGGCCATGTAGACAAGATGTCTGTAAAGTGGCATAAATCTCTAATAGGCTCAACTAACAGCAACACAAGAGAAACAAATTACCAAAAACAAGTCTTTTATTATTTGGCCTAATTTAGCCAGTGCATAAACAATAACACATTTACTACCCCAGAACCCGCCTCTGAGCATCAGTGGGAACCTTTTCCTCCTCCTGCTGCTGCTCTTCATCACAACGGGCAGTCGTAGATGTGGATGGCGCGGTCGTCGCCGGCGGAGACGATCTTTGAGCCTTTGCTGTTATACTTCACGCACCACACCTGGGGATGACAGAGATATTAGAACAGATCAAACTCCCCACACGTCTCTGCAGCCTCAGTTCTAATGAACGCTGGCAGGAATTTTGTGAGACAACCAACAAAAAAGAATAGATTCGCACGTAGATTGAAGTTTGGGCTTTGACTGGGCCGTTTAAGTTTGTTCACATGCTTCAACCTAAACCATTGCTGGTCTGGCTATAGATGGGAAGACGAAGCGAGGTACTGGTCTCATGACAGAAGTGCTAAAAAAATTCAGAAAATCCAGCATGGCAGATGCTGCCACTCCCATGTGTCATGGTGGAAATTTTTATGTTTTGGTTCAAGTGCAGATAAAGGGCCCCTAGTCCACATGTAGACGGTTATTTGGGAAAACAAATAGTTACATTTTTTTTTTTTTTTTTTACACAATTTTGGCATTTAGTGTGGATCAAAACTAGCTTAGGTTAAATCTGGTGCAAAGTAACTTTTATGAGTGTTTTCCTCATAAACAAATAAAAGGCAATCAGTTATTTGTGTTTATTTGTATATATGGGAAAGGAGAGATTTAGGGTCCCACGCATTAAGGTTTGCAATAAATAATGCGCTGACGTATCCAGATACTTCCTCTGATATGATTCCCAATCGATATCTTGTAATTTATTGACCTTATATTCTAAAATGCCATTTAAAGTAGTTCAGCCTCGAAAGTGAAACTCCCAGGCCATCGCTGATCGCCAGCCAATCAGCGATCTGATTGGCTGGCATAGATTTCAGCTTTCCGCACACTGCCCCCTATGGGTTTGGCATATTTAAAACAAAGCTCAACAAAGATGATTAGTAAGTATTAATATTTATCCTCCACCGTTGGCTGGTCAGTCACAGAAAATCCCAAAGATCGGCAAATTTTCACGCTAACATAAATATCGAAAAAACTAGAAGAGTCAAGTTCCTCACCTGGTCTTGATGGTCGAAGAAAGTGTTGATGCAAGCTCTGGTGCTGGCGTCCCAAACCTTCACGCTCTTGTCAGACGAGCTGAGGGGAGCAGAGGGAAGGAGGTTTTTACGGTGGAATGGATTCACACCGACACAAAGCGTGGGAGACTAGACGGGAGACGACATATGGTAACAACAACGTATTAAAGTGTGGAGGAGCTGCTCTTGGTGTCCCACCTGGAGACAAAGTGGGTGTGATCCGGAGAGAACGCCACATTGAGAACCCAGGAGCCATGGCCGCTCAGCGTGCCGGCAAGGTTGGCGTGTTGTCTGTGGAGAGGATACGGCACTGCTTTAACCTGCTACGCAATTTGTTCCATGTTTAGCTTCATTATTATGTTTTTCTGAAGCCAAATTACTAAATTACGATGCCACTTACACGTCGTATATTTTGATATATCCGTCGTCGGAGGCGGTGACCAGCAGCTGGGAGTCGGGGGAGAAGGTGAGGGATCTGATGGGCATGGCGTGACCTGCAGACACGGAAACACACAGGACGTCAAACTCCACAAAGACTAAACGTACTATTCAAGTCAGGATTCCTGAACACTTGATTAGTTTGCTGTTGCATTATAATGTAAATTAAAACCGCTAAATTTATATTAGCAGTTTACGTGAATGCAGTTTTGCATTTACGTAAGTAAAACTGAAATAAAACCCTTAAACGGAAATATCCTGGGCTTTTTCCTGCCTCTAATGCTGGAAAATTAAAAAACAAACACACTAATAAAGATCCAAATCATAGCTAAAAACCATCTGAAAAGCTCGATTTGTCGAGCTTTTAATTTTAAAGGGTCATTCCTGAAAAGAACAAGTCCTTTTTTTCCTTCGTATAAATCTGTAAATTAGCCAACCCTCAAGTGTGTGGAGCAGCTTCCCGGTGGCGATGTCGAAGATGTTGATGATCCCATCGATTGCGCCGCTGGCTAAATACTTTCCGTCTGGGCTCTGAGGAGCAAGAAGGAAATGTGAAATGAAGCCAAAATGGCCGCCACTACGTTGCGATGACGTTTTGGGACACATTCAGACGACTCCTGTTTTTGCTTCTTATGTAAATACACTGCTCAAAAAAATAAAGGGAACACTCCATTCCCTTTATTTTTTTGAGCAGTGTATTTTCCGTAACTACACATCTGATCCTTCAGGAAAGTTCTGGATTCTGAGGTCTCCGCCCTGTGGGACGCCCCACAAAATTCCAAACAGAGGCGGCTGATCAGATGTCTGAAACATTTTTTGTTGACAAAATTAGTTTGACGATTGAAAAAAGTGGAGAAAAAAAAAGCAAAAACAAGGTACAAACACTTTCAAAGTGTTAAAACAAAATGGAGACTTACACGGAAAGGCGTCACAACGGTGATTAAAAACTCAGAAAATAAAACAAGCGGCTGATTCTCACATAAGCTATACTGAGGATGAATTTTCCTCTGGTGTCCAGGGAATACTCCTTCTTGCCGCTTTCCACGCCGAAGATGTTCACTTTTCCAAGATGGCTGCCTGTGGCGATGTACTTAGAGTCTGGAGAGAAGGCGACTGTCCACGCATCGACTGTAAGAGCAACAGAAAAACAATAAGAGGATACGACGCGTTGTTAAAAAAAAAAAAAGCTACATCATGTACTTAATCGCTGGGCAATCTCAATCCAGGTGAGATACAAAAGCAAGGCGAGAATAAGCTCCTCCCACCTGGTCCAGCATCCATGGACTTGATCTGTTTCCCCGACTCCAGGTCCCAGAGGCGGATGTGTGCGTCCAGGGAGCTGGAGGCGGCGATGGCTCCGTGGTGACTGATGTCCACGGAGACCACGCCCAGCTGGTGGCCCTCCAGGGTCCACTGCAGCTCCAGCTTCTCGTCCGACCTGCAGGAACCAAGAGATACACACGCTACTTCCAGGCCCAGTCAAAGCCTTAGATTCATCAACTCGCTTTCACATGGATTCCACTATTATTTTACCCGGGAATTTTGATAAGGATGTGAAATTTCAGCTTAATTTGAGGATGTGGAATAAGCAAAACTTTTGACAAAGCTAATGTCACTGAACCAGTCCCACTAATTCTGGAGTCCTAAACCACTAGCTGAGGTCTTTTAAGATGACATCACCGAATAGAAGAATAGAATGGAGCGAGGACGGTAGAGAGGATAAAAAGAAGGATGGAAGAAAGTCAAGCAGGAAGGAAGGACGGAAAGAAACCACCAACAGAAGAATTTAAGAAAAGCATCAGTGCTGGAAAAAGACGAAGGAAGTCGCACCATTTCCAGACTTTGACCAAATCGTCTAGTGAGCCGGTGATGATGGTTTCTGAGCCGTCTGCTTCACTTTTGCCCCATGCCGCTGTCCAGATGGCATCGTCGTGAGCTGAAGAGGATAAGAAGAGAAATCCCAGCTCATACACAAACAAACTCAGATGCTGGCACTGCTAGTTCCACTTCTCTGTCCACATAAACAATACCAAATATCACCAGCATGCGTGTTTTCATTTAGCAGCCTCTGTTAAATTATCCCATAGAGACAGATCAGGACTCTCATTAGAAACCACTAAATAATGTGAAACTCTAAAAACAGCGGTGGTGTTCGTCTTACTCACCGTGTTCTTGCTTGAACAGAATGCTGTACTGAAATTAAAGCACAAAAACAAAGTCAGCATCTCTCTAATTATCACCGCACCGAACAATAACGTATATTATTTACTCATTACCTGGGTACTCATTGCTTTTGGTCCTGGAAGTATTTCACCCTGTATTCAAAATAATGCAGGGTTTGTTTTTTGTAACTGCCATTTTTAAGCTAACACTGCTATTTTGAAATATACAGAGCTGTTTATTGTCTTAGAGTTGATTTTGAAAAGAGAATTTCTAAATTTGTTTTGTTTTTTTGCAGTGAACATATACAAATGTATATTAGCCCGGGAACTAGCTAACCCGGGCTAGTTCTCTCTAGCTCGCTGGTGTTGCAAACAGAAATGCGGCTAGCTGCGTCACGTCGGTGACGCCATATGCACGTGCCGGATTGCAAGCGACATTGTGGGTAAATACAAAAGATAATAGCGACGAAAAGCGTTCACTTACCTTCAAAACCCCCAAATTTTATGCTAGAAATATGGTCCTCACTGATTTACATGTGAAACTGCATCATGACAACAATTGATGTCACTTCCGCCCTCGGACTTCCTCGACTTTTGTTAATAGGGTTTGAGAAATGTCAAATAGCCTCGCTATCGCCCCCACAGATGCGGCAGAGAGGGGTATTACAGAAGAGGTGTTAGTCTTTGCTATCAAAGGAAACTGTACATGACAACGTTTGAGCGCAATTACAACACAAAATGAAAAGATAGCAGAGAAAGAAGGGTTACATGTCAAGTGTTTTTAAAACAAAATAAAGGAATGAGTTTGGGCAACTCTTTTTTATCTTAAAACATGGGCATATTTACAGCTCTGGAAAAAATTAAGAGACCAGTACATTGAACCCCATTGAAAGTCTCCTGGTTATTCCACCAAAGATTGATTTCTGAACTCCCCCAGAGTTAAAACATTAGAATTGTTGTTTCTAAATGAATATAAACTTGTTTTCTTTGAAAGCACTGCATCTTTTTCATTATTTTGACCATTTCTCATTTTCTGCAAATAGATCCAAAAATTTTGCTTGGAATTTCAGAGAAATGTTGTCAATAGTTCATAGAATAAAAGAGCAATGTTCATTTTACTCAAATATATAGTTACAAGGAGTAAAATCAGAGAAACCGATCATTTTAAATGGTCTCTGCATATAATGAGCTGCATATAAATCTTATATTGTAATTTCATTTTAATAACTAAGTGTTGAATTTCATTAATCAAAGTCCTTTTTATATTTTTTAATAAACTGGTTTGTCGGATATGTTTGATTCAATATTTTTTATGTGAACTTCCTTTACCCCGTTGGTGTCCAAGTGCTATCAAGAAAACAACAACGCTTGGACGAACCTTGGATAATATAAGTTACAATATTGAATTTCCCTTTGGAATAGCTCAAGTACTTTTAAATTTAGTTGAATTCAATTATCTCAACTGTTCCTTCGTAGCTCTGGCTGGCCAATGTCCTGCATTGGTCCTGTCTTAACCAATTTTGCAGATCGCTTAAGACGTTTGTTTTGCTCTTATCTGACAGTAATATCATCTTCTGCATGTTTGCTGTGTCCAGTGCATGTCTTTATTAGCTTCTCTCTACCATTCAAGGCACTGAAAGCAACAACAAAAAAAGCTGCAAATACAAAGATTTAGAAAAATGTATGAAATAACTCCTATGTTAATAATACAAGATGAGAGTACAAGAGAAGTATTATTACGAGGAGAATTATGTGATAGCCTCAACCAAAGGAAACTGTGGATCATTAGTCATTAACCAAACATCAAAGTGATTCTCCTTGCGTCTTGGAGCTAATCAGACAAAATAACAGGAGTTCTGTTTATACCATGCAAATAGCAAAAAATGTAGATTTTTCTTTTTTTTATGAAGATCCTAAAAGCAAATTAGTTTTAGCTGTGATGATATTGTAGCAGCAATTAGCTAATGAGTTAGATCCCACTGATTAAGTTTTTTAACCTTTGATTTAACCATTATTTTAGCAGGAAGTTCCACCTGAACAAGTGGAACGCCACAGGTAAGACAATAATCGAAAGGCACAGTTGATCAAAACATCAACATTCACTTTAGTGAAAACAAAAATGTAAAAAAAAATAGTAATAGAGTATAAGATTAAGACGTCATAAAATAATTTAAATGGGGTTTAACTATAGCAGTTGCTCTCTTTCAGAATAGTTTTTATGGGAATTCAATTTTGTACTTTTAATGACTTTTGCAAATTACCTCAGAACCGTGCAGCAGCAAAACAGAAAACAATTTTTCCCCCCCAGTTTTGATCAGATTTTGCAGACACCAAAGAGAAGCTGATGTGACGAGCAGAAACTGTGTCCACCTCTCCTCTCACTGGAGACATGAGACTAAGCAAATACTGGGCTAGTGACCCCAAGGCAGCTCTATAAATGAATAGAAACCAATGTCGTTGTCTCTTTGTTTCAGTCAAGCCCATGAAAGCAAGACATAAAGGTCACAGCGGTGAGCCAGGCAGCGTTGGGAATGAAATGCAAAGCACTGCAATATTGTATCCAGACAACAGAGAACTGAGGAAGCTACGCTCATGTACAGCAGACAATGCCTCTGTAGTCCCACACATTCAGGAAGGTTGTTTGCACAAGCTCTGCCCTCACATTAGGAGGACATAAGAGTCGACACAAGAAGCTAAGGACAACTTCAAGCTTTACATGTGGATCATCGGTACTTTTCCCCTGATGAGGTCCAAATGCTGTCATGCTCTAAGTTTGGAAAACAAGATCTTGAGATGATCATAAACTTGGAATTTGGATTTAGGAGCAACTTCAACTGATGGAGGAAAATCTGAAGCTGATGGGGAAACAACAGTCACCTTGAGCAGTGCAGTCCTGGATGCAACTGCACAGGACAGTTGCATCCAGTTGGTTGCAATTGTTGCAGGTGAATGGCATCCTAGAGAGGCAAGGCATCCTACTTCAAGGCAACACAGGAGATGTTTAGGACAATAACTTTAGAAAATTGATTAATGACTACAAGCGACCATCAGCCAGTCAAACAGAAACGGGTACTTGTATTTAGAAAGTGAAAAGTCAGCTGAATGGTACGAACAAAGTCCAAGCCGTCAATGTCCTGCTGGAGACTGAAGCCACTGACATCACCACACAGGGCAAAAAGGGTTTGACCCAAAGTCCAGCAACCTGAAGGGCTCGACACACAGAAGACGTAGTCGCTCCTTCTCCGTTCATTTCCTCTTGAACTTGCTCAGTGAGGTGACAATAGCTTGCCCTTCCTAGTCCAGTCCAGTGACCAGCAACATTAGTGCAAGTGAACGTTTGAGCTCGTACACATAGATGGGTGCGTGCGGCCTTTCAATGCAAAACAAGAAGGTTAAAAAAGTTTCAACTTTTGTTTTAGTCTCAGCCGTCGCCGCATCCTGTCCAATGAGTTTCACCTTTCGTCTGCCACCGTCTTTGGTCGGTCCCTTGGTTGCTGAGTCTCTCAGACCACACATAACAAAAATGAAAGGGGGGACTGGATGGACAGAGCTACCATCCAGAACAGGAAAGCTCTCGGAGAACATCAGAAACATGGTCGTAAATTGCGTAGCAAAGGTCTTGAGCAACAGAAGCATTGTGCAATGGTCAGTCCTGAGTGACATGCAGTACCTGACTGAGGATGTGCCATGTATTGAGAAGTTTTAACAATGGCTGGAGAGGGTTGGACTAGAGGACGGGGAGTCAGCATGATATCAACAGCTGACAGGGTCTACCACAACAGACAGAATCCATGATCCTAAGTGGACTCTGAGACCAGCCCTCCTCGTCATGCTATTCACATTTTGATAACTGATCAACGGTACGTTTGCCATTGCAAGGCTTCAAACTGGATGTTCTCAGATGGAAATGACCTCAGAGTGTCATCAGCAGTTTGCAGCAGAGATCCAGAGACTGGAAGAGTCGCAGAAACACTGTGACTTTGTGAGAGGTTCACCAAGAACTCTCCTGAACGAAGAGGTGAATAAACTACATCATACCTGGTTAGCATGGTGGAGGAACTATGATGCTGTTCCACTGAATGACATCATTCATCTTTTGAAATACCAGGACATTTTTGAAACATTGGCGCATTCAGACTTCTTGAAAGAAGATTAAGAAAAAGTTTATTGAAAAAATGATTTATTTGCATCCTAGACGAATGTTCACGTCTAAGCAGGCACCTTGGTCCGGCTTTACAACAATAAACGGGACAAAGCTTTAAGGGGGAGGGACCTCCGCCGCCTCCCATCAAAGGCAGCAGCTATAAAAGGGATGAAGGAGAAGATTACTCCAGCGCTCTGAAGGAGCTGCCGAGAGAGCATCCCCATCTCTGGGAATCCCCAAAAATTAAATTAAATCAAATTACATAAAGAAAGAAAGAAGAGGCTCCGCTGGGTGTAACGTGCAAGCGGGAGGCTGAGCTCAGAGCAGAGGAGCACAGTGAAGAAGGAGGAGGAGGAGAAGGAGGGTGAGAAAGAGTCAGAGAGAGAGAGACAGCAGAGTGTGGAACAGGTTCCTTCTGCAGCCCTCGTACGCAGCCTCAGCAGCCATGCTTAACTTTGCCGGCAACTGGAAGATGAAGAGCAGTGAGAATTTTGATGAACTTCTCAAAGCCCTGGGTGAGTCTCCTCCTGTCGTCGCTGCGTGTAGGTTTCGCTCCCGCATCCCATTCAAAAAGAAGCAGAAAGAACCTTCTTTTTTCCTCCTCATGCCTTGGGATTGCCACGACTCTCCCCCACCTCCCTACAACGTGATACTGTTCTGAGAAGCTCCCTGGGAAAAGCAGGTAGAGATGCTTCTGAGGGGGAAATCCCTCAGCCGTTCCAGGAGACAAGACTCACTGGGATGCTGAATTCCAGCCCAAACAGACGTTGTATTGTTACATGACGTGAGAAGAGGAGGATAGGGCTGAGAGAGGGGGAGAGAGAATAACATTAGTCATGTTAAGCATTTAAGTAGGGCATGCATTACTGCCAGGGGAGGTCCGTGGATCACTGTGTTGTTCTTCTGTCTCATGTCCTTTTTCATCCTTTGTCCACCTGTTCAGTCTTTCCAGATGATTGTGGTGGCTTAGATTTAGACCAGTTTAAGTGGGTCACTCGATTGTGTTGCGGCGTTTCGTCACGCCGCCGGGGCCGCTGAGATGGACGGGGAAGCAGCAAAAGGCTCAACGTCTTTTAGAGTAATGTAGAAACCTTCAGGGACATGGTCCCACTGACGAGCTGCTCGGGAGCTCAACGGGAGGATGGCAGGTCACTTTTAAAATCCCCCCGCGTTTCCACAAGTCCAGCTCATAATGTGTTTTTTTTTTTGGGGGGTATTTTATGTGGAAAGATGACACAAAGTACCTGCTAAATACAGATAAATCCTAAAAGACGACCTGTTAGGTACCACAAAAGAACTGACACTGGGCCAGAGGTCCAACGTCTTGCAGGATGAACAATGGCTTGGTTTACAGAAGTGCTTCCCAAACCCAGTCCTCAAGGCACCTGGCCCTGCATGTTTCACATATTTCCTTGTTTCAGCCCAGCTGATTTCAATCGGCGACTGATTAACAGGCGTTTGCTGAACTGCAAGCAGTTGAATCAGGCACATTAAATCAGGGAAACCTCTAAAACATGTAGGACAGAGTGTGCCTGGAGGAACAGGGTTGGGAAACAACTGGTTTAGATTACATGTTAGAACAGCCCAGTCAAAGTCCACACTTGAAAAATCAGTATTCGGAGACCATCAGCTGGTGCATCTGAAAAATGAATACAAAGGCAGAACACACCTTTCATATTTGATAGGCTTTCCTTTTAAATTGAAAACTTTGTATGATTTTTGCCTCCACTTCACAATTATGCGCTCATTACATAAAGTCTCAATTAAATACGTTGAAGTTTGTGGCTATAATATGACAAAATGTTACAAGTGAACAAATTAGAACAATTTTGCAATATATATATACAACCCCCAATACAATATGAGCATCAATTTATTTGCCTGAGTAAATTAATCTTGTTGGCATTTTGCTTTTTCCTCAACAGCCATACTTGAAATATCAATTTTAAGTTTTCCTTCCTAATTTGTGGTTCTCCTTCACCCTTTCCTGGGTTTATTTTTGATTTTTTTGTTGAGGTTGCCAAAGCAGCAGCTCCACTGATGTGATCTTTGGTATTAAGGGAAAAGCCTTAGCACCTCACCTAGCACATTAAGCACGTCTGCTAGGGCAGATCAGCTGTTAGCGCTATGAGAACAGCTCGGTCAGAGCGAGACACAGAGAGAGAGAGTGACAACCCCGACGGTTATATCTAATGCGGATTCCAGCGCAGAGGGCCCGCCACTTTCCATCAACATCTCTTTAAGCTGAGTCAAAAAGAAAAAGATAGTTCCAGTGCCTTGTAATGACAAAATTTACTGTGACTGGGCGTACATCGGTAGAGATCAGAAGGAGAATGAGACTAGGTTGTCAACATTTTCAACAATTAAAAATCCGAAACGTGTGGAATGTGTTTTTGTTTGACCCTCTTTATTCTGATGCTCCCGCGTAAAACCTACTGCTCAGTTGGTTCAGAGGCCACATAATTAGTAGAGTTCACCTGAGTGTAATTCAATTCAAATGTAAATCTTGCTTAGTACTCAGCGGAAGCCAGCGGTGTCAAACTCCGGTCCTCAAGAGCTGATGTCCTGCAACAGAACCAGTTAGCTCATCAGCAGAGATCTGAACTGCTTGACTGCATGTAAGCGAGACAGTTTCACCATTTAATTCAAGTGTGCAGGACAAGGGATACATTAACGTTGCATGACAACAACCCTCAAGGATTAGAGTTTAAGACCACTGACATAAACCATTGTGACTAGAAAGGGGCGTTTTCATAAAACCTCACACCAAACATCACCCTGAACAGACCATCTCCATGGTAAAACAGTTGTGCTACTGTGGGGTGCTTTTCTAGGGCAGTTCAAAAATCCTAAAGATACAACAAGAGTTTCCATTGGTAACGGAGGCAGAATCATGCTGTAGAAATATCTGATTCAACAGGGAGTAGGTATCTGGTCAGAGTCGAAGGGAAGATGGATGGAGCTAAATGCGGTTCGAGCATGGATGCTCTGCAAGTCATCGTACACACAGATTGCAGAAAGCACAACGTCGTTGGCAAAAATTGGACATAAAAGTTTTGAAAGGTTTCTGTTCGAATTTGGACGTAGTGTTCTAGATACTTAAGAGTTCAGCATTTTGCTGACTTTGCTGCTGGAAAAGCAAAGTCAACATTGCTTTGTTGACTGGTCCTCATGCATATTTTATGTTAGAAAACACATGTTGAGATCTCTTAGATTACGGTGGGGTTGATGACCGTTTTAATTAACTCACAATCTTGGGTGTTCACCAAATGGAACCGCTGTGGTATCATAAGAGCATGTTTTGCTGAAAAATATTTAGCGAGAACTTTCAAAAAGAATTGATCATTTTATCCCGTCTGTAAAGTCTTTGACTTTCTATAGAAAAAAAATCCCCTGTTTGCCCTGTTGGTAGAGGATGGTAGAAAGAAATCAAAGAGTCAGGATTTGGCAGCACATAAAGCCAGATGGCCATTGCAGAGTCAAACCAAGCATGCCAAACACTTGTCACAGGCCATACAACCATCAGGCTACAGGAGCCTACTAGCGATAACCTGCTTTGACGAACATGAGAGTTTCTATCCCTTCCGTTTGGACCGCAGTGACCTAATTCTTCAAATGTCTTCCAATTTCAATAAATAGCTGAGGTTTCTGTCAGAGCCACACAGAGTTCGTTGTGATTTTACTCCAAAACAAGCACATTTCTGTCGATCTCTGTAAAAAATATGTGTGGCTTGTTCGAGGCAGACACACACACACACTGACAAAGAGAGACATTCAGCCAGCAAGTCTCACTAGGTCTGGGTTTCTGAGCTGATATGGGCTGGCATGAGAGACTTGAGCGTCCTAAATCTGGGAGGGGGGCAGACTGAAAGATTATCTGAAAATGGGAGCACAAATAAGAGACACTATGCACACTTATTCCTTTTTGGGTTTCCTCCCTCTCTGCTTCACTCTCAGTGGTTTTTGTTCTGCTGGTTCCAGAAATTACATCCTGTTCTTAGAAATTAGAATTTTATTTATGTGGCCTTAAGCGATCTGGCTCTGCCTGAATTGCTTGGGATCAGCAAGCAACGCTGTAAACCCAGTGACCCTAATGCTTCTGAAACGATGGTGCATGCAGTGTCTCACGCTGTGTTGGCTAAATGCAAAGCGTCCCGTCTGCCTTAACCTAGTCTGGGTCGTGTCTGTTCAGGTGTGAATGCCATGTTGAGGAAGGTGGCTGTGGCGGCTGCCTCGACCCCTCAAGTGGAGATCCGCCAGGACGGCGAGCAGTTCTACATCAAGACGTCCACCAGCGTGCGCACCACCGAGATCAACTTCCGTATCGGCGAAGAGTTCAATGAGGAGACTGTGGATGGGCGCAAGGTCAAGGTAGGACGACACAACCTGTTCTCTTCAGGACTAGGAATTTGAAATGTGGCATGTAAAAAAACTGCGACATAAACCCAGGATATAATTTATTTATTTGGTAGTTTGTTTTTCAACCTACAACCTTTTTTTTTTTCACTCCTTTCTGTGATCTGTTCAAGCACAAGAATAAAAGAAAATCTCAGTGGAAACTGCAGATGATCACCTCGTACCCAGATGATATTGTGAAAACCTTTGAAGGGGAATGCTGGGCAAAATGTACTTTTTGAGTTTTGCGTCATGGTATAATGTCATTCCCTCATCAAAAGTCAAAAGTTCAAGTTGTTGACATATACAAAACTTTCATTACAACTGAAGGTAACATACTTACTTGATTGATGATGATGGTACGAATAAAGTAACTATACACATCAAATATTAACCAACATATTCAATGTGTGTTGATGATTCGAATCACTTGACTAATTTTTATGTCTGATATTGATTTTCACAGCTACATCATGTATTTTGTTACGTTTTCACAATGTAAAGCACTTTGAGCTTCCATGTTGCTGAAATAAACTTCATTTATTGATAAAATGGCCCCACATGCCTGACAAAACATAGCACCGCCCCTTTAAGAACACACTGATGGGGTTAAATTGTCTTTTTAGTTGCAGAGTGTTAAAGAAATTAATCAGAAAGAAATAAATTGCTTATGTTTCCATATTTCCTGGGTTACTCGTTTTACTCCACAGTCCTCTGTGGTGAGTTCACTTACTTGTTGTCATGTGCTAATTTATTACGATTGTTTTTGCAGTGGTATGTCTGTGGCCATCGCCAGCAATAAATGTAATTGGTGTCCTCAAATGAAGGCACAGGGCCACTGGGGCCTGACTGACCTGTTTGTCCCCTGGGCTTTTGCCCAGTAGGCCTTGGCACTGATCCCTAAATGCTTTACCCCCCAAACCGCTATGAATGTTTAATCCCAGTGAATCCAACATACTACTGTGTTCTTCTATTACACAATGGAAGAACACATTTGGAGGTACGGTTTTAAACTTTCTGCTCAGGTTTTGCTAATATCTTTCTTTTTTATGAATACAACTTTTTTGTTTTCTGACTGCAGTTAAACAGACTCCATTTCTTGTCAATGACAATATGTAACCAAGAGTGCGAGAAGGCGTTGTCCTGTGAAGGTGGGTAATGAAAACTAAAGTCCTCCCTCCAGTCTCAGCATTTGGTATAATGTTCACGTCTTGGTAGAAAAGGCTGGATCGAGCCGGATGACAGTTTCTCTTTCAAGCCCTTCACACCTGGAGGAGACGGGGGGGAGATTCACTCATTTTCACACAGACAGAGCTCCAACAAAGTCAGCTAGCTTTCCTTGCATTTTATTTAAGAACGGCCTTAGAATTAGGAATAATAATAATAAAAAAAGTTGCAAAAACTTTACCAAACGAAAACTTCTGGAGTCCTACCAGCTGTCATATCATATTAGGACCCCGGGACAACAGATGTGCTCCGTGACATGGTGCAATAGGAGTGAACTGGTTTCGTAGCAACGTCTCCTGATAACATCTCAGCTCTGAGATACATAAGACGTCTATTTTATGAAAACACATACTGTATTGGAGAAAGCGGATGAGTAGGACTGCCTGTCCTTATCGTATCCAAAACAAACCAAATGATCACGACTTTTCCGATTGGGAGCAAGAGATTGCTTCCAATCTCTTGCAACACACAGCATTCATTGCTCCGCTATTAATCCTTTTACACTCTTAATAAAAAGTAATAGCAAAGCTCATTTTTGTTGATGTAATGTTGCATTAGGAGATCCTGCAGGCGTCTGGAGTTCTGTCTCTCACAGTAACATGTCCAGCTTCCCTCCACAGATGTATATAATGTATTCACCCACACTATGTGCTGCATGCTGACTAGGGTTACATAACACAGAAAACAGGAGTGGATGACGGCTGAACTGTCCAGTTTCTTTCAGCATGTTAGGAACTAGAGTTTGGAGTTTAAGACAAGAGCCTTCTGTCTGTTGTCTTCTGCTGTGTGCAGATCACAGACAAATGTCACATATTTTGGATACATTTTAATTATTTACTTATTTGTCAGATGCTAATAATTCACTTTTGAGTATTTAAAGCAGTTTTTGTTATTGCCCCACATCCAGCGATGTTCACAGGTAGGTGCCAGAGCGCCTGGTTTATTTTCTCTGGACAGAAAAAGCGCCCTTAGGAAATCTTTTTTTTTTTTAACAGTGTATGGTCATTTCTTTTCTCCCACTTAAGCAAAATGTCTTTGCATGCCTCATATTCAGAGGTAATCTACACTTGCGAGAACAGATCAATATTTAAGACTATTAACAGAGGGGAAACTTAATTTTGTTGGAGTCTTCAAATTATGTTTGCTGACAGGGAGAGTTACCTTATGAAGCGAGAGAATTTACTTTTTTTCTTTTTTTACTGTGCTGCGTCACTAAAGCAACTAAAAACCCAAACCCCGGGCCAAACATGGATCGATCCAGCCTGATGTCCCGTTACAAGTTGGTTTATGGTTTTGATGTTTTACACTGCATTAGAAAACGGTTCATTCTTGCAAGAGGAGTGGGTGAGGGATAGGGGATAGGCAGCGCGGTTCTCCTGTGGTCACATAGATACACAGGAAAGCAAATATATACCTTGTTAAGGAGCTCTGTTTATAGATTTCAACTATATAAACTCTAATAGAGGTATAAAGCTTTACAGTATTTCACAGTCAATACAATTTTTGTAAACATGAGTGCTAGTTTTTTTTACCATTTTTGCACAAACTATAAATATTTCATTTCAGGAGGGGGAAAAAACGGTCTTAGGCGCTAAAATAACAGTCTGGAGGTAACTGCGGGAGCCGGGGCCCACTGAGCCCTGCACATGCTCTTGCTGGGTGGGAGGTGTTTCTGTGGAGTGTGGAGTGCTGGCAGACTCTCAGGTGCAGAGCATCTGGAAACCGTAGTGGGTTTAGTCACCTGCGGTTGGTGGGATTATGCTGTGATGTACGTCTGGCAGTGAAGTTGATTAACTAGAGCCACAAGGTTAAAAAGCTCGGGTTAATCCGACTGACTTGGGTGGGATTAGCAAAGGATCTAGTAAAAGTGATAGATGGTTTTCCTGTCAACTCCAGATGTGGGTGAGAACCTTTGGGTTTCTCTGGAGAATGTTATTCAGCGAGAACGTCTTTTAGGCAAATCTTTTCCATCTGAGACAAAGTTATAGAGGGGAAGTATTATGTGCATTTCAAGCACTTACTGCCATTTTATAGCAAAATCGAGTAACTATTTTACCTTCAGTTGTTTAAAAAAATGATATATATATATTTATATATATATACATATTTCAAACATGACTTAAATTAAATTTAATGCCTTGAATTTGGGCCTCTGTTTCTTTAAAACTCCTGGTCTTTCTCAAACTCCGCCTTCCTTACAACATCACTTCTTTATGAACCTCCTAATAATGTTTTAACCAGTGTTTCACTTACGAGTAGCAGGTGTTTGTTAATTGCTGCCACTAGTCTGAAGGAGCTGAGAGGGGTAGTGACAGCTGCTGAGCTGCTGTAATGCTCAGTAGCTTAGAAGCTGCAGCTGTGAGGAGGAGCTTCATCGTTGAAGGCGGGGCTAGGTCCAACCAGCCGTTTTACACAGCTGAATGGTTGCCATGGGAGATTAAAGGATTTCTCAAACATGCATAAAAGAATCAAGTCACGTCCAGGCATGGTTTTGATGAGGGTATAATATTATAACATGATGTAAAGATTTTAAAAAAGTCCCACTTTAATTACTCATTTTGAGCTGAACAAATGTGACAAAAGTCAGACTTTGAAGACCCAACATTCACACTTGTAAGTCCAAGAAATGTTGTTTTGGTTGGAAACAGATCATTACACACTTTATGCCACATTCTGTTTCTGATGCGTGATGTGAAACCACGAAAGCAATACTGTTAAAAAAAATCAAAAACAAATAATAAGTGGTAAAATAAACCTACATGGTGAATTTGGGTTACTGATGGGAATGCGTTGAAGCTCTTCAGAGAAAAAGCCAATGCGTGAGAACATTCTGACTGAGAATTTTTTTTCTAAGTCAGAGACTAAGATCAATACTGGAGCTCAAATGTTGCTGTAGCTAATTTACTGGCTTGGTGAAAAAAATAAATAAAAAATCCAAGTAAAGCTTTAGAAAAGCTCTGAGGTTTTCAGAGCTTGGCAAGGATTTTGTATGGCAGCCTGCAGGGTCCAAAACCTTTGATATGGTGATTAACATTTGCCCATGAAAGACAGAGGCAGCTGCTTAATTCAGAACTGAACTACAGTTCTTTCACAAATCAAGACCAACTATTAAACGAGTGTTATGGTGTCAGTACCTCTACAAATATCCTACAATGCCAGAAAAGTGTTGATAGCATATTTTGGATATGGCAGATTCCAAGCCATACTAGCTAGCTGCTAGCAAGCTAATGACACTCCAAAGTTTTACATCCGAGTGCGTCATCCATCCATTGACAGTCATGTTTTTGGACTGTGGGAGGAAGCCGGAGTACCCGGAGAGAACCCACGCATGCACAGGGAGAACATGCAAACTCCATGCAGAAAGAACCCAGAACCTTCTTGCTGCAAGGCAACAGCTCTACCAGCTGCGCCACTGGGCAGCCCATCCGAGTGCGTCATTACTTTAAAAATTGTTAAAAATATTTTGGTTGTAAAGTTGGAAAAAAAATTTTTTTGAGTCAGACGACATAGGAACAGAGGAAAAATTATTAATCATTGTGGCAGAAACTATCTCTCTGATTATGGAAATAATTTAAATGTTACTTCTCACTCTCAAAGTTAATTTTTAACTCCTAAAATAGTCGGTATGAACACAGTTTGGGAGTGGGGACTCATGTGCTGGTTTGATTCCAGAGAGCGGTAAAATAAGTGACTGGGATTTATGGTGAATAAGTTATTGCTGGCATTTATCTGCTCATTACTACATATTTATGTCCAGCATCATAGAGTTACTCTGTGATGAGATATTAAAGACATCAATCGCTGGCGATTTTCTGTGCAGAGCCTGGCCACCTGGGAGTCAGAGAACAAGATTTACTGTCAGCAGACTCTGGTGGACGGAGACGGCCCGAAGACCTACTGGGCCCGTGAGCTGAACGGGGACGAACTCACACTGGTGAGTACGCATCAGTGGATTGTGTCTGTAGAGAGAGCCTTGTGATGATTACGCATATAATGGTATGATATCTTAATGATAACTGGGCCCTAAGGTAAAATACCCTTAAGTATTTATGGGTTTTTTTACTCCATCTGCCCATTCATTCATCTAAAAAGACAAAGACAGACATTTCTTAAACAAGTGACATTCTCCCTCTCGATCTGGAGATCCTAAAGCGTATAAGGGATTTATACGCCCTCTCACTGGTTCTAGGAGGTGTCCACCTCTAGGTAAGACGCATGGACGCAGTTGGACCACCTCAACTGACTCCTTTCGATAGCGAGTATCGGTGACTTTGCTATGAGCTTTTCCCTCATTATAAAGCTTCATTATAGAGCTACAAGGCTGCATTCACACCAGCCCTGTTGAGTTCACTTTAATTGAACTCTAGTTAGTTGTCTAGATAGTCCGGTTTCTTTGGTGAGGTGTGAATGCGTAATAAAACTCTGATGTGGACCAAAAAGGCGAATTCTGGTCCACATAAAAACCTTAGTCTTGGTTCGGTTGAAGTGAACTCTAGCGTGGTTTGAATGCCTGGATGAACACCAAACAGACTGGACACCGCTCCAAAAAGCAGGAAGTAGACTATAGCACCGAGCATTCTGGGTAAATTCAACCAAAACAAACATTGGGAGAAATGGCTCTTGGTCTTTTGCTCATGACAAAAGATAAATTCTACAAACACTAAAATTTGATGATATTCCATTTTTGTTTACATTTCATGAAGAAGGAAGTTACCCTCATGTCTTCTTCTGAGGGTTTTGTGTTGTTTCTTTGAGAAGTTCTTGGTGCAGCGCCACCACCAGGCGAGCAAGCAAACAGGTTGCTCAAATGGTTTGGTTCGTTTGACGTTGTGCAGTGTGAACGTGAACCGCACCAGCTAAAATATAACAAATTTTGCAATTTTGTTCCAAAATCGAACAAAGTCTATCGGACTATCATGTGTGAAAACACCCTAAGACTAAGATTAACCTCCCCAGAGCTCGCTTCTCCAACTATCCCTAGGAGTGAGTAAGCTTGCAGACCAACTGGTGATCAAATCTTCCCCCAAAAAGTTCAATCACCAAAAACCAGAGCATTGTCTCAGGAGCACAAACTTTTCCTCCTGGTGATCAAACACTGTCTTCTGGAAGCATTTGGCCAATACCTCAGTTAACTAAGGTATTTAAAAGTCTTCTTCATATGGATCTCTACCCAACAGGCGGTAGTCCTGCTAGGAAGCCAGTCACATCAACGTGATGTGACTGGCTTTCTCTCTGGGACTTTTCTGGTATCTCAACAAAAGGACTTTAAATTCTAGGAAAGGTAGGACTAAAGACTCAAGCATCTTTAAAGCGTTTGTTTTTTCTTTATTTACCTGTACCTTCATACAGGTAACCTACTCATTTCAGATAGCCACATAGTAAAACAACAAATATTTCTCCAATGAGTGACTCTGACTTTTGCTCCTTGACGACCACGAAGCCGTCAGATGCCTCAAGATGAGATTTTCATCTGGCCTAGCCCACTCCTGTTTGACAAACAATTAATGAAGTCAGGCAGGCGGTGTATGAAGTCACCCTGGAGATTCAACCGCGGAGGAAATGGGGCCTGTTTCCCAAGAATGTGAGCCTTCATCTTCCCTTTAGAGAGACGTGAAAGGAAAACAAGAGGAGCTGCTACGCTGACATAGCAGCAACCCCCTGCCTGTATTCAGGCAGATTTACATGTGCAGCGGGTCTAAAGCCCCTCGAAGCGTCCGTGGGGGGAATCCACAGATACAGTTCTCAGGGTCTCAACGGCTACAACCGGCTCTACGTTTAGTGCTCCCCCAGTCTGCTTTGTTGTGGTAGGATTTTCCTAAGAGAGTGAAAAAGCCTAAACCAACAATGCATAAGGTTCAGATGCTGAAAACTCTTATAACCGGATGTTTGATCAGGTTTCTGTTACAGGCAAGAGGCAAGTAAGGATAAGAGGGGGGTGGTGGGCAAAACCTTAATTAATGTTGGGAGTTCGAGGTTCCTCATTGTTCACGCTGGCAAGCTGTGAGGGCAGAGCGTATGAACTGCTCTGTGATGAGTGGGTGATAAAAGCAGAATGTGGTTAAAGCTCCTCTGCCCCACCAGTGACACTGGCCGGCCGCCCTGCAGGAGCCGAAGCTTTCACGCACTGATGGAGGTTGATGTGGCCGAGCCGTGACTTTAGCAGAGGCTCTTTGTTTTTCTCCCCATCTCTCCTTGTACCCAACAGCTCAAAGTTCTCAGTAGCAGTAGCAACAAAAACCTCCATAAACCTCGTATTTATCCTCATTACTCACAAGTTTAAAGATTGGTATGAGGTTTCTTTATGGAGCTTTAGCTTAGATGCCATGGCAACACTAACAGGTAAACCGTGTCATTATTCACTTGGGGCTGTTGTTCTAGCGTTGAAGCTACAGCAGCTTGACATTGTCCATGTGAGCATGAAGGACAACAAAAACAACCGCGGAAAGAAGGAAATTATTATTTTTGTATAAGCAAATGGTTATTCACCCAATAAGTAAGATTTCTTTTCACTTCTATTCCTTATCAGCTTTATTCCTAAACAGCTGTAGTTGGCAGACTTTTTAGCTTGCCAACTAAATATTTTCTAATCAAATAAGTATTTGCTAACTAAATAATTAGTTAGCAAGCTAACTCATTAGTTTTCTAACTAGCAAGCTAACTAAATATGTAGTTAGCAAGCAATATTACTTGCTAACTAAATATTTACTTTGAAGCTTAATACTTAATTTACAAACTACATATTTAGCTTGAAACTAAATATATTGCTTGCTAACTATATATTTAATTTCAAGCTAATTTAATTTAGCTCATAGGTGAATGCTTAAATTGTAAACGAAATATTTAGTTTGCAAACTAAATGTGTAGCTTGTGAACCAAATATTCAGCTTACTAATCAAATATTTAGTTTGGATATAAAAATTTAGATTTAGGCTAAATATTTATATTCAAACGATATGTTTAGCCTGCTAGTTTAGTTAACTATGTGACTTTTCAAACAGCACTACATTTACAGACCAATGCAAAGTAAACCACAATTAAGAGTAAAAGGAAAATTTAAATATTTTTTTTAGAATGAAGCCCAAAGAACATCAATCAATGTTTTGTAACATTGAAGCATAAAGTGTGAGAAAAGTGAGGGTTGCCTCAAGATGTAAGTCCAAATGGAAACCAAATCAAATCATAAAGTTCAGAGAAAAGACGTGAGAAAGTGTTGCACAATCACGTGTATTCAAGATGTTTAGAACCATCCACAAGATTCGTTTATCAATTTCCGAAGACAAGCTCAACAAGTGGGAATGAACGGCCTTTTCAGGCAAGGAACCAGTCAGTTCAATTATTCTTCACTTAACAGATTGTGACAGCCTGCTGGGAATCTGCTCCTGATTGTCCTTCAAACGTCTGGGAATGTCTGACCTCTGGGAGTCTGAACGTTTTTTCAAACCACAAGAAGGAGAATTGCCTGATCGCACCATATTCCCACAGTTAGTGCGTTTCCAATCTGAACAATGGGCGCCCTAAGCAACGTCAGCATCACTTGTTTTTCTTAAAAGGAAGACATAAACAACATACATCCACTAACCAGAGATTGTCCTAGAACCTGCTAGTGGTTCAACATGGATTTATGCTCATTAAAATCTTGGAAAGTGTTTAAATTTCTCTGGAAAACAAACAAAAAAATTATAATAAAAAAATCAAGAGTCGCAGACGCAGAGACAGCCCAGGCGGTTCAGCCTGAGACCTGCATTCGGAGCAGCGATAACAACGCGACGGTCTCATTGTGTGTGGCAGTTCATGCTGTAAGTGGGGCACATTTCCATAGGATCTGCATAATGTGTGTAATTGGTTTAGTGTGGAAGCAGTTGAAGAGGAAAGAGGGGCAGGATTTCTATTGAGCAACATCGGCCTGAAATAAAACTGATTTTTATGCAGGCGAGGAGCAGACTGCAGCTTAGACAATACTTGAAGTTTCACTCCTGAAGGTACCTAAAAATCTCATCCATTCTGAATCAAAGTGATATACAAAGTTTTCTTTTGCAGTTAGAGGTATTTGACCAAATCTCTTCCTCCCAGTATGGAGGATAAAGTGATAAGTCTATCCTTCAATTCATATCCTATATACTCAATTGTTTTGGAGGGCTGGTTCCTACAAATTATGTGACATTATATAAGATTTTATACATTTTCAATTATCTGTCTGTCTATCTTAAAATGAGCAACACACAAAGTGAAGTTAGGATTCATTAAAAACTGAAATAGCTCTTTAATTCAGCGCCGACAGAAAATGTCAAAGTTGAAGCTAGCATTAGCATCATTATCGAGTAAAGCTTCTGTTACAGCACCAGCCTTTACCTAGGGGGCGGTAGAGAGCGACGCGTAGGGGCGGGGAGGGGAAGAAGAGCTGAGTGCGTTAGCTTGTTTTGCCGCCAGCGCTTGTTGCCAGCAAACGACTGGTAACACTTTGCTAGCTTCTCTATTCTCACATAGTTCTGACCTTATCTGTCACTGATAGTATTTTTTTTTTACTCTTTTCAACACAACTCAAGAACAACTTCAACATAGGAGTATAAAACATAAACAGAACATAAATAGAGCTTCAAAGCTAACGCACTTACAACGTTAGCTTACCCTCACTTCACTGTACGAAAACAAAAGACAGAAGCTCCTGTCTGAAAATTATGTCTCAACACGTTGCCACGTAATTGAAGGGTTTTGTTTCATCTAAAATATTTTTAAAAATAAATGTTCGAAATTCATGTGTTTCCATTTAGAAAATGTAACTAATTTGTGCAGGTTTTTTGGCTAATGGAAACATAGCTACGTTTGTGCTAATCTGTTTTTTGAGGAAAAACAGAGGTACAAAGGTAGTCATAATGGAAAGCAGTAAGAGCTAATCAATATCAAATGACTGAAATGCAGTCCTTACCCTCTTCCCCTTCTTTTTCCTGCAGACGTTTGGCGCAGACGACGTGGTGTGCACGAGGATCTATGTACGGGAGTGAGGCCACGCGACCTTCACGTCAACCTGTCCCGCTTGACTCAATAACAGCTCTCGCCAAGTTTCCTGCAGCAACCTAACCTCGCGGCATCAAGCGTAGCAGTCTCATAACAGTCTCCACACACGCAATAGCAAAGTGTCGATATATTGTTTGTTTGTAGTTAACATTGTGTCTGCAGTACAGTAGCTAGTAGCTCTCTCTGTGTCCAGGCCTACAACCCAGGTGATGATAGTAGGATTTAGTCATCGGCTGCATCAATCAAGTGTTCATGTTTGATGAAAGAAAGCAATAAAACATACATGGAACAAATGACAGCCAGCTGAGAATCTCATTAATTGTCATGGGTTAGTGGAAGAAAAACATACTATTTACTAATCATCATGTCACTACATGACAAATGGATAATCTAAGAAGTAGTCAACATTTTATGGTATATATATCTAAAGCTTTAGTCTAATTTATTATCTGGTGTCGTTGGAGTACATTCTGCGTACCTTGGTTGGGATTCAAGTCTCCTTTGACATAAACAAGGTGTTTTTGTCCGCAACTGCCTCTCAATATTTACGTTTTTCTAATTTTGGCGATTCCTTGCTCACATAGAGAAGGCTTGGAGAGTAATCTCAGTAGATTATCATTTTCTAAACTCTCCAAACCATCCATCCATCCATTTTCCTACACCCTTGTCCCTTAGTGGGGTCAGGAGGATTGCTGGTGCCTATCTCCAGCTATCGTTTCGGGCGAGAGGCGGGGTCACCCTGGACAGGTCGCCAGTCTGTCACAGGGCAACACAGAGACACACAAGACTAACTACCATGCACACTCACACCTAGGGACAATTCAGAGAGGCCAATTAACCTGACAGTCATGTTTTTGGACTGTAGGAGGAAGCCGGAGTACCCGGAGAGAACCCACGCATGCACAGGGAGAACATGCAAACTACATGCAGAAAGACCGGGGCCGGGAATCGAACCCAGAACCTTCTTGCTGCAAGGCAACAGCTCTACCAGCTGCGCCACTGGGCAGCCCCTCTCCAAACCAACAACCAACAAATATCTTTTCTTCCTCACTGTGATTTAGTTTCATCCATCCATCCATTTTCAATACACCATTGTCCCTTAGTGGGATTGGGAGGTTTGCTGTTGCCTCTCCAGCTAGCGTTTCGAGCGAGAGGCGGGGTCACCCTGGACAGGTCGGCAGTCTGTCGCAGTGATTTAGTTTCAACTTTCAGCAAATCATCTCCATGTGTAAACAGCTATTAAATGTATCGAGATGCTGCTAAATGATTGGTTTATTCAAAATTGGTCAATAGGAAGCAGTTGAACAGATGTACCCACTAACATGTCAAGTGAGGGTTTATAATGGAAAGTGTAATAAAAAAAAGGTTTGCACACACCCAGAAGGAGACCCGGTGGCCGTTCTTCTTCTTACAATCTGTTTGGTCATCTATAATCCCAGCCTCTCTTTTATGTTCTTTAAGTTTCCAGACAGGATTTAGATCTCACAACTTTGGTGGCATTGCAAGACGGCTGACTTTGTGTCTGGTCATTTCATTTAATCTTTCCTGAAATCTGATTAATCGATTACTAAATTAGTTGCCCATTATTTCAATAAGTGATTAATCACGATTAATCGTCGGCCCAAACCCAAACTCCCGCAGACGGGTCTCGACCACAGTTTAAACTCAGAACCTTCTTGATGGAAGGCAGCAGTGCCAACTAACAAAACATCAGAAACACGAACCTTGTAAAGAAAATCTTTCCAAACGGGTTAAACTCTTAATTTTTCTCTATATTCTTGACTTTACCACAACAGTTTCACTGTTTAAAAAAAAAAAAACAGACCAAAAATGCTGCGTCTGGAAAATGATGACTTGAAGTTGCATCAGCACCGAAATATAAGAGTCTGTGTTTCCTGCAGGAACGTCACAATGAAGCCTTTTTCGCTTTATCAGCTCCAACTCTGTCAGAACCGAACGGAGAGCATCCGCTGCACCTCAGGCTGAGGCAACAGCAGGCAAGACTCCATCAGACCGTCAGAACCAGTCAGCCCAGCCCAGCTGCGTCCTGTTCACTCAAATTGGACTTATAGGGAAGACTAGACGTCAACGCAATCAATCCAGTTTTGTTTGTACATCGGGTTTCGGCAGCAGTTATGCTTTGAAAACGTGTTTGGGGAAAATGGAAAGAAGTAGAAAAGCGGAGAGCCCTGCTCTTCGCCCTCTGGCCTTGTCATGCGAAGGCGGAGATGTTAGAAATAACAGACGAAGGAGCGCCGCGGCTTCTGGATCTGTCTGACCTCTTTTGCTTCACCAGGCTTTCTCTATCTATCTGTGCCGCTTTTTGTTTTAACAACAAGGCGACCGGATGAAGTCAGAGAGAAGTATCTTTTATCTGAATGGATGAGTTTCACAGCTTATTCCAAATTTTTAGCCTTTGCAGCTAACGTTTAAAAATGAACGTAAAACGACTTTTTTCCTGTCACTGAATTTTCTTTCAGCCAATTTGTGTATTAAAAACAACAGATAAAAAAAGCACGTCGCTTGATTCAGGACACAATCAAGTGACCATGTAGATGGAGACAACAAATACAAAAGATGAAGATATTCCACTTGATACTTAGTTTTTTATTGAAAAATGTTCACAAATTGATGTCTATTTTTTTAAAATTACTTATAAGTGGAAAGAATTGATTAAGTTACACCCAAGACCAAAAATAACTGGTTTAAACGTGTAAAACTAGGTCAAAGACATCATCTGAAGATGTGAACCTTGGCTTGGTCTAGGATAGTGTTGGGCCATGGGCCGTTGAAATGATTTTGTTCGGCCCCTGACCACAAGTCAAGAGTCATAAAAACTCGGCTAACTACATAGAAAACAACTCATGACTCGGAAAAATGTGGAAATTATTTTTCTTTTAATACAGCAACAGTCTGAAGCTTTGTTTTATAAAGCTTCGGCTCTTTGGGAACATACAAGTTTTATAAAAAAAAACATTATATATAGCATATTTGTAGCCTGAGGCAAGGGGAATACTCTATCTGGTGAAAATGAAGCAATTCAACACTGGAAGTACTTTGACTTGAATGATTTGTAATGTTCAAGTTGAGCCCCAGGCAAGGCAATCCAAATTTATCTCTATGGCTACATTCACACACAAGGCCAAGTATTTCAGAGGACATTAAAGGAAAGACGTCAAGCAAATAACATTAAAACATCACATAAAAGAAAAGGATGGAATGATACAAACACTAAGTACCTACAGGAAACAAATGTTTCAAATGGTTCATTAGTCTGATCAAAAGCTGCAATAAAGCAAAAATGTTCTCATGGTTTTAAAGAAACCAAACATTTGGTTGGTTTTGGTTTGAGCCCTGGTAACTACCTGATTTATTTATTTTTTACAGAAACTTGCAAAGGCTGTTGCAGTTATCTCACCTACTGATGGTAAAAACACGCAGCAGTTTCTCTATTTCTTGTTTTGACATTTGAAATACTTTAGTCTGGCCGTGTTTTTGGGATGAAGTAAGCTAATTCAATAAACTTTGTGCGGATGTAGAAAATGTAGAAAAGAGTCCAAAACCAAGCACAGCTTTTTCGCATGCTCTGTGGTTCCTAAGCCTCACTGAGTCCAGTTGAGCGCTGAGAGCAATCTTGACATTCTTGCGGGACAGAAAATGCTTGTTTTCTGTCCAGAAAACAAGCATTTTCTGCAATAAGTTGGAGGAAATTCTGACGGGTCACCAGTCTGTCGCAGGGCAACACAGAGATAAACAACCATGCACACACACACTCACACCAAGAGAGACCAATTAACCTGACAGTCATGTTTTTGGACTGTGGGAGGAAGCCGGAGTACCCGGAGAGAACCCACAATGCACAGGGAGAACATGCAAACTACATGCAGAAAGACCCCGAGCTGGGAATTGAACCCAGAACCTTCTTGCTGCAAGGCAACAGCTCTACCAACTGCACCACTGTGCTGATCTGAGCCAGTGGAGTTAAATAAAAGTAGTCAGAGAATGGAACCTTGAGGAACTCCACAACTCGTTTTGGTCCACTTGGATTTATAATGGCCAACTGACACAAAGTCTCAGTCTAGACCAGTTTAGCAGAAAACCCGGCCCAATTTTCAACAGCATCAAGCGCAGCACTAAAATTACTGAAAAAGGTTTAGGACCCTTTGTTGTTAAGATGTAAATAATTCAGAACCTTTGCTAGTGCAGACTCAGTGTTGTGGTGAGCTCTGAAAACTTACTGAAAAGCACTAAAAAGACACATTTTCATCATCCCGTAACATACACTTTGGGTGAGTTCGCACCAGCACTGCTCGGCTCTCTTTAACCAAACTCTGGTTCATTAGTCCAGAAAGTCCGGTTCGTTTGGGGAGGTGTGAACGTGAACTCTGGTTCGCCTATAAGCCTCAGTCTCTGTTTGGTTCAAGTGAACTTTGGCACAATTTGAATGTATATGTGGACGTCAAGCTGACCAAAAGCGGGAAGTTGACTGTAGCGTAGGGCATTCTGGGTAAATACAACCCAAACAAACGTGTCCATCACTGGTGGGAGACAATGGTCTTTTACCGAAGACGAAAGAGAAATCCTACAACTGATTAAATTTGATGCCACTTCATTTTTGTTTACATTTTGTGTAGATGGAAGTTGCGCTCAGTGTCTTCTTCAGTGGTTTTCATGTTTTCTCCAGTGGTTCTTGGTGGAGCGCCACCACAGTGAAGGCGAGGGCGTGAACAGGTTGTCAAAAGGTTTGGTTTGGTTTGTTTGACTCAGTGCAGAGTGAAAGTGAAACGCAACCGAAAACGGAACCAATGTTGCAACTGAACCAAGTCTCCCGGACTATCTGGTGTGAAAACGCCCTTAAATATGTTTGGAGCCGTTGTGACCTCACACCCATTTGCTACAGCCTTTCTCTGAGCTTCGCCTACACACGGAGGCATTGGCTCTGTCTACGGTTCTGCCGTTGGGATGAAAATGGCGAGAAAGTGGCACGACATCGCAAAACAAAAAGCAAATCTGTCTCTGTCCTCCATGGCTGCCAGGGATTAAAAGGTTTTCCTTTCAACACCCCACTTCACGAGAACCACCGCAGCAGCACGGCGAGCATTCCCATTCCTCGACGCCAAGACCTTGGGACGAGGCCCTGCCAGCTCTGCTTTTTGACCTGGTATCCCATGAAAGAATGAGTTTCCTCCTCAGTGCACTACAATGCTCAGAGAAGCAATGGCCAGGGCGCGCGCCTGCTGTGATGTTAATTTAATGACGAGCTGCTGTTCAGATGGCAGCTCCGAACGGCTGAATAAAGGGGTTGTTGTCTTTTTTTGCTGCATTTGAGCAGAGAAAAGGGCCCCACAGCCCACCCTGGTGCTCCACTGTGGGTCGCCAAACAGTAAAGCCTCTGTGAGTACAGTGGAGTACGGCTTAGATTTCTAATTAAATAAATAATAATCTAGCTCCTCTCAGGACTCCAGTAGGTCCACACTGGTTGAAAACGATTTGTCAAACGTCCTAAACAAAAAGACATGAGACTAATTAGTGCACACTTGAAGGTAAGCTCCATTTTTCAGCAGCCAATAGCCGATTGGCGCTGTTCCAGTTAACAACACGAGATTACAGTGAAACTCGTAACGAACAACATCGATGACGCTAAGTCTTGTGAGTCAACAAAACTCTTCTATGAGCAAATATCATCCAGATGCATTTGCTACAGATCAGCTGTCTGGTGCGATGGTTACATGAGCCATAGACTTGTCACAGTTACTTAACACTGTATATCATTAGTTCTTATGACACTGACTTATTTAATTATGGTCTTCAATGCTCCTGGTCTTTAGCATTATCTGAAATCCAGTGGTCTCACCTCCTGTTATCCCAGCATCAAAAAAGGTGTGCCACAAGGGTTTGTACTCGAGCCCATGATTTTTTTAATTCTTTCTTTTTTTATTATCATTGGTACTTTGGTATGCAGATAGTAGAATCTACTACTAAGATTCTACTAAGCCCGAAATCTGGGTGTAGAGATGGACTCTAACCTGAACCTTCAGAGCCACATGAAAACAGCTACAAAGTCGGCCTTCTGTCACCTGAAGAACATTCTCAGGATTAAAAGAATAATGTTAGCAAGATCTAGAGAAACTTGTACATGCGTTTATATTTAGTCTCATCGATAACTGCAACAGAGTCTTCACTCTTAAAAAAAATCAATCCTCCAGCTGCAGCTGATCTAAAATGCTGCTGCTGGTGTTCTCACTAAAACCAGGAAGACGGAGCACATCATCCCAGCACTAAAGTCCCTCCACTGGCTCCCTGTAGCTCGGAGAATAGACTTTAAAATACTGTTGTTAGTTTAGAAGTCACTGAATGGCTTAGCAACACAATACTTTAAAGATCTGCTGCTGTTGTATCAACCACCCAGATCTCTCAGGCCTTTTGGTTCTGGTCTGCTGTGCAGAACCAGAACACTGCAACTTCACATGTGGCGTATGGGACTATCAGAGTGTGTGACGATGGTCTGGTCAATACTTTATTAGTTGTATTTCAATGTCAAGACGACAAGAACCTGCCGATTAGAGCTCCTGTATTTAACCCAGGCAGCCGACACCGACTGACCTTCCACTCAGGCGCTGACCCTGCTCCACGTTAACCTTCATGTTTTGCACTGGAGCACCATGGGAGATTGGAAAAGGTCAAGTTCTGCCAAGCATGTGTGTGTGTGCACATGGTTGGTTGGGTGAGTGTTGTCACATTAAATTACCAAGAGTGTTTTGTGCCTGTGACATCTCCCGAGACTTTCATCCTGTGATATATTTAGTCACGCTTAAGTCTCAATAAATGGCCTCCTCAGCAGGAGAGACACATTTTTCAGACTCCTCTGTCGGGTAAATATTTGCTCAGAGCAAGGAGGAATTTTAACTGGATGTCAAAAGAGATTGTGGATAAAGTATGATGTTTCTGGCAACTAAAAACCCCATATTTATGCAAAGAACAGTATGTCCCCACGGGGGATGGAACGTTCTTAATGACCAAGAAACATTCATAAAACCTTTTGCCTGAATTTTTTGTAATTTCCCTCCAGGCATCTGCAGGTTTTGGTTGGTTTTGGAATCGCAATCCCAACCAACACATAAAGTCTCAATTCTAACAACTTACATGTGTAAGTGTGAACTTTGTGTCTGAGTTGAAAACAAAGCCGCGCTCTCCCTTTACGACTGAAGTGAGAATTTGTTAGGAGGTTATGCAGAGCTATTAGTTATTGCATTTCTTTCTGCCAATCATGCTGCTGGTCCCTTGTGAATGCAAACAAGTAGCTCCACCAGCTACTGCAAATCTGATCAGCAAAAATGTCTGACAGGAAGGTCATGTTGGTGTACAAACCAAATCTATTTTTTCGGATTCAAGCAGATGCTACTTTTTATGTGAGTTTCTCTGGTTGGATCTGCGTGTTACTTTTTGCAACCCAACTTTCAAACGGAGAACCATTCTTATATATGGTCATTCTGTGCAAACATACTGTTGGTTTAACAGTGCAGAAAATAGAGAAAATAGCTTTTGAGTAAACTGGTGGGATACGTTTTATATTGGAGCTGTTTTAAGATAAGTGAATTTGCGTTAATGCCACAATTTTGGCACTAAAACTATTTTTTAGACACGAGAACAGAACTGAAGTTTGGTTTAAAATAAATAAACCTAACGTGCTGCTTTGAAAAGTGATTGTACTGTTACCCAAAGTGCTTTGACTAAACTGTCACGAGATTGAAACCACATTTTTTTTTGCAAATGAACAAACGGTTTGAAGAAAAGTGAGTGGATGGATGAGTAACACTTAAGGATGGATGGATGACCAATTAACAGACAGACGGATTGAAGTATGAATTACATTTTTCTCAGGGTTCCTCGTGTGAAATCGTCACTCCAACCCACAAGCTGCTGAGCTCACTGGCTTGCACGGGTTATGTAAGAGGGCCAGACTTTGCTAATCGTGTTATGGGGCGGATGCCATCCAGCAGCGCGTTCTCATCACAAAGACAGATCACCTTATAAAGCAGCATGAAGCAGTGAAGCTTCCTCTGTCTCAAAAAAATAAATCCTCCCGGAAATAGAAAAAGATGAAGCAGGTAGAAAACGCAGGGACAATTCAAGAGACACTGGAAAACATCGAGTCTCTGTGTTATTAAAAGCAACTTTCAATCAGTCTCAAAAATCTTTTCCAAAAGATTATTTGCTGCACACACTCACACTCACACCCTCAGAGTCCCACACCACCACAAACACTTTACGTCTGATTGCTCTGGTAAAGCACGATGGCGGACCATCTTTTGTTAAATGCTCCGTGGCTGTATTCAGCGACCGAATTCTGGAAAACGCAACAAACGAGATTAATGGGAAATCTGCAGGGTCGCTCTTTGGGTTAATTGCCTGGCGTTGCGGGTGCCAAGGCCTTTGAGCCGGACGGACAAAAAGCAAACTGTGTAGTTTTGACAATGGATTCGCTCTCTGACTCAGGAGCTGCAGAAGTCCTGACATTGGGCAGCTGAAAGTTGTTAAAAGTCCAGAAGTGTGTACTCCAAGGAAGTAATCACGCAGAAGAGCTTTTTTGGCTGGGGGTGGAGGGTAAAACCTCGGTCCCTGCTCGCTGCCTTTGAGGAAGTCACGGTTAGCGCTGCCAACGGGAGGCCTGGGGGGCTCTGCTGTCAAGTGGCAGCCTCGCTCCTCATTAGGGTTTAGGCACCACACTGGGTCAATATGGCATGTGAATTTATCCAAAATGACCAATAATCAATCTGTTCAAACCGCAGCGTAGTTTTATTGGGGGGCTTCTTAGTTGTTTATCTTTAACTCCCATAGGGTAGAGAGTGCAGTGTCAAGGGTTTTTGTTGCTAGGGTTTGTGTTCCTGGGACAATCGCAATCGTCCTCAATGTTGACAACAATCTTTCTCATTGGTGAATCAAAGGAAACAGTTTGGGAAAGCAAACATGTTCTCCAGCATCGACTGGCAGAAACAGTTCCAGAAATAAGGCGACCAAGTCCAAGATGCAGTGAACCCAACAGTGTCAGAGCGCACTCTGCAGGGATTTAAATAGAATGACAGTCTTGGTAAAGGTGGAGGACGGCTCGTGTTTTCATGTTGCACCCATCAGTGAAACCACTGAATCTTAGTACCTTGTTTAAAAATTATTTTCTAAGACATCTCACCTGCATCTCTTCATTAGACTATAGTCAGTGGCACCTATTAAAAAGCAGCAATTGCAGCTTCGACAATCACTTTAGAAGCTATCTGCGTTTAATCTTAGACTTTGCAGACATTTATCAAACTTTTTACAGTGATATTTCTTGCCTTAGTCAAAAATGAAAGTCGGTGAGAAACTTCAGTTCAACTTGCTGCCGATTTTGGAAGGCCGCACCAACTTCATGATCCGAAATCTAAAGTGAGGGACAGATGAATTTGAGGGCATCTCAGTTTAAATTCAAGCAAAAATTAATTGGTTAGTCACAATTTCAGGTTTTCCTGTATGCCTTGGTGTGCTGAATAGATTGAGTTTGACCTAAGACTCGTCGAGTCAGCATTTTGCATCCAGACAATATCCGAATAACTTTTAATCCTTAAACACAGATTTGACTTTTTCTGCTCTTGTTGGGTCGACCTATTGTCTATCTGCGGGGGCATGGCTTTCCACTCTTCTTGAAGGGTTGCCCTTTGGTTATTGAGGTTCAACTACAGCAGTTAACCGGGGTTATACACGCAGACATCTCTTTTTTAGTAATAATACCTTACCTTATTGGGAGACATCCAAAATCCTGTCACGCCCAGAGCTAGCAGAATCCATAAAAGAAATAAACATAACTCCAATGGTGTACTACAGGTACCCCATTGGAACCTGTAGTACACCAATGGGATTTTCGGCGGATAATCTTCCTATGCTCGGCAGAGGAAGATTATCTGCCGAAAATCTTCCTCTCTTACCACCGGCTAATGAACCGGACGCGTTTCAACACATCATAGAAAGTTTCTTCTTCATTTTTTACTTCACATATTCAAAATTTACCATGAATTTTCAGTCATGTGAAAATACTTTAGTACACTTGGAAAATGACTAGCTAAGCTGACACTGGCAGACATTTTTCACTTTTAACCTTGGAAAAATGTCTTGTTACAAAGAGACAACAGTATTTTCTTAATCAGTATTGAGGATTTTTTTTTTTTAATTAAAACAAGCTCCTATATCTTGGGTTTTTTTTCAAGCGTACCAAGACATTTGCACTAGAAAGTGAACCAAAACTCCTTGGTAAAAGTGTGTGTTCTTAGTGTTTGCCTTAAGAAAGATCTTGTTATATTTTATTTGGATTCAACTTGAAAACACACAAAAAATTAGCTTTAATTTTCAATTGTGAATCGGAAGATAAAGATTTAAAAATATCAAAGTTGGCCAAGAAAACCAAAATAATTGCGTGTAACAAAGTAGGGAATGACACAAAAACAACAATAATTAAAAAAAAATCTCCACAAGGGGTTTCATAGGCTACAAATGTCATTTTTTTATTATTACTTTAAATAAGGTCTAAATAAAGGGACTAAAGACATGCTCATGTGACTTCTTACATTATCAAAAATACGGTGCGGGTTGCAGAAAGCTACCCGGGGAGAAGGAAGCGCGCCGAGGGGTTCGCTCTTTGAGACACGGCTCACCACTGACCCTGGACGGTGTTGTCAAAAACGGAGGCAGTGATTTTTGACCAAACAAGCTGTCGCAGTCAAGAAAACGAGACAAACAAAAAAAGAAAAACAAAGCTGAAAGACCTGGATTCATTTCGACTTCCCTCTCCCCTCCAAATGTTCTTACGACAGACGGAAATTAAAAAGCAAAGACACTTAAAGGAAAACACACAAAAAAGAGGGGCAGAAAAAAACAAAAGTGTTTCATTAACAACTCCCTTTGGTAAAAATGGTAATAAATGGGCTCGCGCTTGTTTCACGTACGTCCTAACTTTAGCCGTTAATCGTTAACAGTAAGCTGGGAAAGACTAGCACAACAACACGGATCCGTCATAAAAAGTCTTGAGACTATTTACAGAGTATTTACAACCCGGGTGGGACGAGGACAGTCCTCCCAGAGTGTGTGTGTGTGTGTTGGGTGAGTGAGCTGGTGTATTGGCAGAAGGGCGTCTTTAAAAAGGTCGACTTCCAGGGCGGCGAGGATCTTGTGTGGTAATAGAACTATATATAATATATATACACAACACATACACCGGAATACATGTCAGGACCTGACATTCACAAGCTATACAATTTTACAGTCTGAGGACCAAACAGTGTTGTGATTTGTTTTTTTTTTGAAGTTTTTGTCATTTTTATTACATGAAACGAAACAGTGCTTTCTTTCCCGCGGTAACCCGACAGCACCGCGTAGGGCTCAGGCACAGTCTGTAATAATGCTGCCGTGTGTTTCGGAAAAAGAGACGTCACCCCAAAACCCCAAAACCCAAACCCTCCCGCTTTCCACCTGGTGACGACGACGCGCGGTCGGGATTCTGCCGTGAACGCGGGAATGTCATGTCGGAACCCCCCTTCCTCCTTCTGGATAAGTGCACTTTGCTTCATCCCACTGTTTTTCCCCATAAATAACGCTTCATATAGGAAGATAGGCGCTCCGGTGGCTTCTGACCGGAGTGGCGGCCGGCGGCTCGCAGCGAGCCAAAGCGGAGCTCGGTTCGGAGGCAAGTCCAGAAAGCACCAGTCGCCGTTTCGCTGCCGCCCGGCTTGAAGGAAGAAAACGTTTGTGCCGTGGCTCTGAGTGCTGGTTGGAGCTCAGGAACGTGAGCACTCCTAAGTTTTGGCACCAAAAGGCCCTGTGGGAACCAAAAATAAAAAAAAAAGCTGGTCCCAGCTAAAAACGCTGGTAAAACAAGGAAACAAACAGAAAACCTGTCATCCTGCCGCCCTGGATGTAACACGTGAGGGAGCGAATATCAGCGTTGCTCCCATGTTGGCCTTTAAAAAAAAAAAAAAAAAAAAAAATCACAATATTAATCCCTACTTCTAGATTGAGGCCTCAGACCACACCTCCCCCCAGGAGTCCACCGTGTCTCCTCCCTCCTCATCCCCCGTTGCCGTTGGCTACGGCGCCTTGCTCGGCGTGCTGTACTTCACGCGGTACTTGTTGATGTTCATGAAGTGGAGGACCTCCGGGTGGCGCGTGGTGGAGCAGGGCAGCAGGCCGTCGCGCCCTTCGCCCATCAACCACTTGGTGGTGTCGGCGTTCATGTCGCGGGTGACGTGCTCTTTGACCCAGGCGTCCACCCAGGCCTGGAAGCGCTTGTGCAGCCGCGTGCTCACCCTCTCGTGTGACTGGAGGGGGGACAAACAGGAAGGGACGTCATATTTGTGAAATCTTTTCTGGCAGCAAAGTTAGAGGCGCGACTTTGACTTGGCGGATAACGTTTTGGTGAGTACCTGGTGAGCCCTCATCAGGGCGGTGCGTCGATACATGTAGTCCTCAGACTTAAAGACGTAGACCATTTTGTAGGAATTTAGCTTGAACATGCACTCCATCTTCTCCTTTTCCAGAGGTTTCTTCCCTCCTTCGCAGGCCTCCTTGTCCATCTGCTCCCGGCCCTTCTGGTACTTCCTGATCCGTCTCAGGTTCCTGGTAGGGACAAGATGTCCTGAGGTCAACCATGTCGGGATAAATTTGTCAACCTTAAACGAATCAAACTAAAACTCACATCTGACTATCACATCTATCACAAACACAATGTGCTAGCATAACTCAACATGATATTGAAAGCATTTAAGCAAGCATTAGCTTTTTAGCTAATTTTGACTTGAACCAAAATTAGCTTACTTAAGTTAATTTGGCTTATGTTAGCTTACCTTAGCTAAAATTGCTAAGTATAGGTAGCGTAAGCCATACATCACTAAGCTAACATTTGCTTTTTAGCAAATTTTGACCTAAAATTTCGACCCAACTTACATAATGGACTAAGTTAATGTTACCCAATGTGCTAGCGAAAGCCAACATTACAGCATTTAAGCAAACGTAGCTTTGTTAATTACTTTGACGAAAATTAGCGTACTGAATTGATTCAGTTAAAGTTACTAAGCATGTTAGCGTAAGCCAACATGATTTAAGCTAATGCTAACATGTTTACCTAATTTCGACTCAAAAGTTCTAGTTGATTTATAGAACGAATTAAATTAGAAATATCCAACATGTTAGTGTAAGTAAATACGGTAAAGATAGAATTTGAGCTAATGTTAGCTTTTTAGCTAGAGCAAAAAATATCCAGAGGTCAATCGTGTAAGTCAATGTGATAATGACAGCATTTGTGCTAACGTTAGCTTCTTCATTTCTAATTTTGACTCAAACAAGGACTCACATTCGACCATGACATCTGTCACTGACCGTCAGAAATATGATCTATGAGGAGGAAGAACGAAAGAGAGTACCTGGGAAGAAACACAGGCTTCTGGGCGAGGTGCTCCCTCAGCTCCGGAGTGGTGGAGTCCGGGTTTAGGTAACGTCCAACATAGTCGGACCAACGCTGTGAACACAAAACGACAGGCTTCGTTCACTGGTCCCACAGTGAAACTCAAGAACTTCTCAAGCAGGTAAGTTTTCCAAACTTTTCCCAACACCACACTTTGGAGATTAAAACAATACAAATAAACTAGAAAAAAAAATCTAAAAACTAGAATATAACAAAAAATGCAATAAATTCAATAAGATGGTCTAATGTCGAACGTTCTTTTCAGCTACACAGATCAATAAGTTATTGAGCCAATAGGAAAAATAGAGATGAATAATTACATGGAAACAATCTGAAAAAATCTTGTTAAGGTAAATTACCTTCCTGCTCAAATTAAACACTTAAACACAAAAAGTTACAAAATAAAGATAAAAAAAAAAATGTTCTCAATACATTTTCTGTAGCTCAGCAAATTAAGAAATGATTAGTTGTATCGGACCTAAAACAAGAAGAAATTTGAGTAAACTTCAGACCACGAGAAAAAAAAAAGGTACGTGTTTTTATTATATTAGGCATACGAAAGCATCTTTTTCAGCTGTTATTAAAACGCTATATTACACTTTATTAGACAACTGCAGTATGAAAATCAAGCACTTTCAAGAACTTTACACAGAAATCAAGCCTCGAAACCACCTGGCTGAAATTCAAACATTTTCTCGGATCTGAAGCAGATTGCCGAGCGTTCAGAGCCGACGTGTGTCAGGCGAGCGACCTCTGACCTCGGTCTCCATGGGCTCATCAGAGTTCTCCTCCTCTGTGTCGAGCAGCTCCACCGTCAGCTGCACTTGCCCTCGGCTTTTCAGAAACATCACCTGAGAGAGCGAAGGAGGGAGAAGAAGTCAAACGGCTGAGAACGACGACAAAAAACCGGAGTTAGTATCAAGGAAAAAAAAGTATATTTTTTCTCTCCCAGCAGTAGCGCTCATCTAAACACCAGCACTACTTTTAAATGGATGAAAACAAAAATCGCTTTATAAAGGCTAAAGCTTTAGAAAATAAATCAAACCCAAGAAACCTTGCAACCAGTTGCTACGGTGACGTTTTGTTTCTCAGTGTCTGAGCCAAATGAATAACAGCTTGTACGCAGCAGAAGGAGCAGATTCTTCTCAACCTTAAAACGCCTGTTTGAAACGCTCTTGAGGTTAAAACGAAGATTGGTTGTGAACGACAGATGAGACTTTCAATTACTTCCCTTCACTTTTGCTATTGAGATGAAGTCATTTCGTGCCTCTGCAGCTCAGACAGTGAACAGGTTTGGGTGAAACTCGTGAAGTAAAGGGATTATTTTCATTTTGCAAGAGGCGCAAAGTGGCGTTTCACAAACTAGCTGAGAATTGATGATCTAAAAATGTAAGCTTGGCAAAAAAAAAAAAAAAAAGAAGCAAAAGTGACATTTCCAGTATTTCTCAACTCAGGATAGGAAAATGAAGGGAATAGTTATATAGACAACAGGAAAAAAAATAAATAATAAAAAAAGACGATTAATGCCCCTTAATTTGCTGAGACTGAACGCTCACCTTGAAGCAGTTCTCGTCGGACATGAGCTGCTCGGCCTTGCGCTGGTAGGCCGCCTCGGCCGAGCTCCTCGACGGCTGCGCGGACGCGCCCCCGGCGGCGCCGTTGGCGCTCTCGGCCAGGTGCAGGTCGGTCACCTGGACGCAGATCTCGTCGCTCACTATGTGCTGCAGCTGCGGAGGGAGGAGAGACGGAAAGCGGAGGAAGTCAGACCCGCGGCGGCCCCCCCCTGCAGCTCGCAGAGAACGCGGCGTTGGACGAGCGTTCCCCGTTTACCTGCCGGACGATGCTCTGGACGAGCTTGTCCATGGTGAAGGCGGTGTAAGCGTGGATGGTGAACATTTCCCTCAGAGAGTCCTCGTACTGAGACGCCTCCATGTTCCCGTCAAGCAAGTTCCGGACCATCTCCAGGAAGGCCGAGTAGTAGTCCTCCACCTCGATGTCCACTGGAGAGCAGAGACATGGTGAGCGGCGCGTTACGGTACCAAACCGGGTCCCACCAGTTAAAAGATAAAAGAGCTAACGTCTTACGCTAATTTTAGATTTGTGGGTTAGCAATTAGCTTAGCCAACATGTACTCCTGTGGAAATTTAGACCCATATTTTTGGTAGTTCTATCAGAAATGTTGTTATTTTCAGATTTCTAAAACGAAGCATGTTAATAACAGAAAGCTAAAAATACTGAAAGCAGATCCAGGTATATGGAGATTTGTCGCACTGAGCAACAAATCAAATAATTACATGAGAAATTAAAATGATTTCTACCAAAAACTGCATGATAAAAGTTTAGTCTGGTGCTTTTGGTCTCAACTAGCTCCTTTTTTTGTGTGTTGACGTTTCATTTCTTGTTTCTGCTCATTTTATTTTGGACATTTAAAAATGTCGTCCTGCTCCAGCGTTAAAAGCACCATTAGAATTTAAACTTTACCGTCTCTGAGAAAGTGTTCATTCGTCTTAACTCTTATCCAGTTAGAAAACTGATATTATTTCTATTTATTGCTTAAAATTAAGCTTTTTTAAAATTCTTTTATGTGTGATATTTCTTTCGTTTCCAACATTTTTTTTTCTTTGCTAAAGAATATCACATTTCCTGACGTATTCAAAGTAAATTCTCGGCACGTTTTATCTGCGGAGTTCACTCACTGGGCTCTTTGAGTCGCAGCTGGACGGCCGGGTTGTCGTTCTTCTCCTTCTTCAGCCCCAGCACCTCCCTCTCCCAGTCCCGCTCGCGGACGTCGTCGTCGATCTGCCGCTCGGCCTGCTCGTACAGCCTCAGCAGCCGCGAGCACAGCGTCTGGTGCAGCCGCAGGAAGATGTACCAGTTGTTGTTGACGAAGAAGAGGTTGTAGGCGTCGTCGTCGCACGAGCGCGGCCTCGGCACCGCCGCGTTGCCGAACAGCAGCTTGGACTTGGAGGGGCTCCCACCGCCTGGGACGCCGTTGTGCTTCTTCGATGCGCCCGCCTCGTCCGGCTCGCCGTCCTCTTCCTCCTCGTCCTCCTCCTCCACGTCCGACAGCTCGCCGCGCTGCGCGAACAGCATGTCGGGGATGAAGTGGTAGACGATCTGCTTGATCTTGTACTTGTCTTCCTTCTGAATGCTGGTCTGTCGCTTCACGTGGTGGATGATGAGCGCCGCCGCGTCCTCGAGGATCTGGCTGTCCTCGTACGCTAGCGTCAGGTGGGGGCCCGGGGGGGCCGCGGCGTTCTCCTCTGACACCTGCTCCTGCCGCTGCAAGTCAAGACGAAGCTTTACAGGCAAATTTTAATTCAGCAAAATCTCTCATGTGCGGATGCGAGAACCTAGCCTGCCGATTGATTTCCTGCGCTTTCTCCCATTCACTTTGATTACTCCAGTAAAAGATTCAACTGGGCCAATCCTGTAGTTTTAGAAATGGCAGCAGAGGGAGTGAACAAAGTCGTTCAGTCTGCGTTAGCCACATCTCCAAATACTGACTTAGCATTAACAGCTGTCTCCTTCTCTTTTTGAAGTAGAGAATGGTTGCTAACATATTATCTTATCTTTACAATGCAAGCAGAGTCCGGTAAGTTTCATATGTCACAGGCAAACGTTAGCGATTGGGTAACATTTAAAACCACGACAGAGTCTACACCTCCAGGAAGCCCAGTCCCTCTGAACAAAGCAGCGCTTAGCAAAAGGGGCTAGCAAGGCTAACAAGAACCTGACACAGATGTTTCTAGGGGTTGCTTTTCTAAAAAAAAAAAAGTAAACTACTAGCCACTAAAGAATTAGAGCCAGAGACCATTTTTCAAAATGGCCTCCATAGTCGTCAAGGAAAAAATTCTTTTCACTACATTTAAGCAACATTTATCACAGCTTAATATTTTTGGTGTCAAATCCTACATAACTGTCAGAAAATATTTGCATTAAGTTGGCCAACGAGACAAATGTGTTTGGTGTCATATCATAGCCTACATGTTTTGAACCATATGTTTTCTTAATCTTGTGCTTTCTTTTTCTGGTGGATATTTTTTTTAAATGGCCGCCATGGTTGTAATGGATCTCTTACATTAAATGGACGATATCTATTGCCAGTGGTGGGCACAGCTACCTGAAAAATGAAGTTCACTAACCACTAATTTGCTCAAAAAGAAACCTAGCGCCACTAATGCTAATGAATGGAAGCTAAGGCTAACCATTAAGATGACTGTCGTTCAATCTGTGTCATCAGTTGACTGGTTTGAGACTCGTAAACAGTAACATCCTCAGTTTCTGATGTTGCTGGATATTATTTATAGTTCTATGAATAAGATGATCGTAGCTGTTGAAAACATATGATGCAACACAAAATTCATCCAAGCCATGAAAATGTATGACATCTTAAGACAATAACAAGATGGCAGCCATATTGAAAAATGGCTGCCATCTTGAAATGAAAGTGGCTAATGGAAAATATGAAAAACACAAGGGGTGAACATGCAATTTTTCAAGCTTGTATCCAAACTTGAAAGGTTTTCACAGTAAAATCCTAAACAAAGGAGATGGACAAGAAGGGCGAAATACATAAATCCATTACCTCATCGTAGATGCTTTCGATTTCATTCAGCAAAGACTTGGATCGAAGCACTTTGGTGTCGTTCTGTTTGAAATTGATGCCTTGGTGGTCCAGAGACTTGAGGTAATACTTCTCATTCTGCTCCCTCCAGATCTTGTTGAAGCCTCGCTGGGCTTCCCGCCACTCCTCTTCCTTTGTCTTTAACCTGGCCGCGAACAGAAGACAAAGTCAAGCGAAGTCAACCTTGAACTTTTACACGCTTTGGTAGAGGATCTGACAAACAGGACAAAACGGGAAGTCTTTAGTTCAGCGGGCACCTTTTCAGCACGATCGGAACAGAAACGGCCGGGTTCTTCTTCAGACCGTCGAGGATGTCGGGAGCTTTGTCTCCGTATATCCTCTGGATGGCTTTGCGGTGGATGACCTCCGAGGAGCCGCCCAGGGTGTTGTCCAGCCGAAACTTGGCCTGTTCCTCGGCGGACATGCGCGACAGCTTCCGCTGCACCGTCTCCAGCACCCTGATGGTGGCCAGGTTGGTCTCGAGGACCACATCCAGCTGTGTCGAGACGAGAACTGTTGAAAACCCGTCCGCTTATGACGGACGGTTAGAAACCCCACCAAAAATGCTCGCTGTGGGAATAAAACCCATGAAGAAGAAACAGCTGGGAATGTTCCTGCTCACCTCAAAGCGTTCGTCCTCACACCGGTAGATGTGCTCCTCGTACTGAGTTTTCTTGGAGCTGACGAACGTGGAGTCCTCAGACCACGAGGGGAAGGAGACCCAGGTGTCATTCAGGACCTGGACACGGGGGAGCACCAATTGGGAAAGACTAAAACAATGTCCACAGGCGAGACGGAAACGAAGCATTTCGCTCCAACAATATATTTCAAACTTGAGACCAAAAGTGACGTTTGAACCATATCACAGTCTAACTAATAAAATGCTTTCTTATTAAAAATAGGAACTGGTACTCCAAAAATTGTCTTTTACTAGCATTTTTCCTTTCCGATATTCTTTAACTAGCTTAAGTGACTACGATAAAATGGGAAAAAAAATTTCTTTGATAACTGGATCACTAAAATATATACAACAATCTTAGGAGCCATGCGGAGCACTTCAAAAAGTGGATCCTTGATAACCCGGGACAATAATCATGTAAAAAAAAAAACAAAAAAACATAATATGATACCACTCAACTTTCTACTTTTTTTTTTTACATATAGAACTTAAAGTTTTATCACAAGAAAATATTTGTAAAAGTTTAAACTTTTTCTTTATTTCTCAGTCAAATGAAGAAATACTTGATGTTTTGGTTTCACAATAACCAAATTTTATATTTTATATTAGTAAACCCAGATCAAATTTGCAGAGGCTAAAAAGCTTTTGTGGGTCTAGAAAAAACTTATTTTGTTGCCACAAGAGCAATTCTGGCTCTTGACTAAAAAGACTGCTGCTTATTAATAAGTAGCACAAGTCCTACTTATTAGCATATACTGTTAATTGTTATTACGTAATGCTAAAATATAAAAAAGGGGTTCAAATGTCTCCTCTACCATCAAAAATCAGTAACTGACTTCTAGTTCTGTTTGGCGACTCTAAACATTCTTAGGAGCCCAATGTCATTGATCTTAAAACTCAACAGTAACAGAAATGAAACGTACGACTCTTAACATGCCTCACCTCTTTACAAAGCGGAGTTCTGCCGGTGCACTTGGGTTGCTGGTAGCTTTTGGGCAAAGCTCTGTAGCTGGAACCCAGCCTCTTACAGGAAGCGTAATCAATCTCCATAGCGATGCCCTCGGTGGCGCGTTCTTTGGGGTACGTCTCAATGTGGGACATTTCGCGATAGCCCAGGAAGTTCTTGAACCAGTTGAACAGCTCGGGAAATTTTCTGTGAATCAGAATTAGGCAAAAAAAAAAAACACTAAGAGACAAGGGCTGTTTAAATAGTTTTTAGATCACTGGCCAAAAGATGACAGGGTTACGTACCCCAAAAAGGGCAGCACCAGCTGCACCAGTTCAGCCCTGGAGATCACCTCTTGGTTAAAGATGATCAGGCATCGCAAGAAGCTGTCGTAAGCCTCGGCACTCCGCAAGGCTTTGCGGACCTATGTAGGATGATATCAGGGGTTATAATGTGCAAACATGCAAGTGTGACAGTAAAATAAGAGAAAACTCCCAGTGTTTTCAACCAGTTTACTCTTAATTATACCTTTAACTTCATTGGAGAGTAAATAAATTCTGAATTTGGCCAATACTGAATTTCTTGCCTGAAAAGTCACTAAGTAAAGCAACAAAGTCGCTAAGACCAACAATAGTTGGGTGACTATTGTTGACCGTGTAATCATCCGTGTCTTGTGGCTGAGCAAAACGGGACAGTGTTTGATTTTTAGACTTATACGGAGGTAGATAATATCGATGGATAAGATTGGTTTAAGCAAGTATGGATTGCCGTTCTCCCAAAATTAAGAAATTCAGGGACAACATATTGGGGCATCCCATAGTTTCAAACAACAATAAGCCAAACTCACCTTTTCAAAGAACAGAGACTCTGTGCCGACTCCGTGCTTGCTGGGATCTGCCACCGGAGAGTCCTTCAAATTTAGCAACTTGGGCTTTTTCTGCAGCATTACAGAGAGAACAAACACACATATAGGAAGGCCCATTTACAATCAACCAGAGATGAAGGCAAAAACAAAAACAGAATGATTAAAGCTTCAGTGGAATGTGTAGGCAAACCTTGACGGGCGGCATGGGCCCCGGAGTCGGGTGGCGTCGGATCTGACAGCCGTTCTGATTGGGCCTCTGTTTGTTGTTGAGCACCACCTTTTTGGAAGTGAGGCCGTGGTCGTTCTTTACGGACTCGGCCTTCTCTGCGTTGGTCTTACTTAGCATCTGGTGGGGAAGACAGAACAGTGACTGAGATACGTCTCACGCCATTTTTCTGCTTAGAGAAAATTGTGGATAAGTTAAAAGCAAGATTAGGTTGCTCTGTTCAATCTATCATCTAAAAATGGAAAGAGGATAGCTGAACTCCAAACCTACAAAGATGTACATCGACTGGCTGGACAAGAAGAACCTTAACCAGAAGAACCTCAGAGTAACTTTTGGAGGAGCTCCAAAGAGCCACAGCTCTAACAGGAGACTCTGTTGGTGAGTGATGAGGTGGATCACATTTCTAAGTATCCCTGATAAGGTCTATTCAACGGTTCCAGAGAAAAGTGGCTGCAGGATAGTTCAGACTCAAGACTGAGGAGGGACAGTGATTTGCCTCCTGGTTGTAGTACAGTGGACCAGCCCTACATCCTCAGCAGTCTCCTGGAGAGTGGACAGGAGTTCGCCCAACCAGTCTACGTGTCTTTTGTAGACTTGGACAAGGCATTCAATTGTGTCGCTCTAGGAGTCCCGTTGGGGGTACTTCAGGAATATAGAGCACCAGACCCTTGATATGGGCTGTCAGCTCCCAGAATGATCGATTTAACAGCTTGATCCACATTGCTGGGGGTAAGTCAGGCTTGTTTCTGATGAGAGATGGACTCTATGAAAGTTTCCCTTTGTCACAGATTCTGCTCCTTCTAGGCACAGCCATGGTATAGATTGAGGGGATCCGTTTTGTTGGCCTAAGAATCGGGTCTCTGCTTTTTGCAGACAATGCAGCTTCAGGAAAGTGATCTGCAGCTTTTACTGGGGAAGTTCTTGGCCAAGACCAAAGTCTTGAGTTGGAGCAGCTAGAGTACCCTTTCCGGGCAGCAAACAAATTCCTGCCCCAAGTTGAGGAGTCTAAGTAATCCCACCAATCAAGGACAACCTGACAGATAGATTGATACTGCGTCTGCAGTGATACAAGCATGGTGTGGTAATGAGATTGTGGATATAACCGGCCCCAATGAGTTTCCTCCACAGGGTGTCTCGGCTCCAAGTTAGAGACATGGTGAAAAACTTAGAGAGACTCCACATCGAGAGGAGCCATTTGAAGTGGCTCAAGTGTCTGGTTAACAAACCAGGGCGGTTTCTTACCTCCCTGATGAGTATTTAGAAAGAACTCACTAACATGCAGACTCCGTACAACAACATCCCTGGGCTATGAGCAGGACGTGGGCTATGAGCCTAGTTTGGACCAACTTTCCCCCAGGCAACAACTCTACAACTCAACTCAACAACAGGTCCACTGCATAGTCACTGGAAGACTAAATGAGAGAGCCACAGTTCGAAGAAACATATAGGAATTCAAATTCAAATCTTGCCTCAAGTCAAATAGGGAACACGGCAAACATGTGGAAGAAGGTGGTCTTGTCACATGGGACTGACCAGCTGACCAATTCACATTACCGTGACCTTTGTTGACTTTTCTTCACCAAAACACAAACAAAGAAGGGGGCTAACCTCAAACACACACCATACTTTCAAATAAAGCACACTAAAGTTTGAGATTATAAAGAAGAAACAATGTGACAAAGTCTTACTGCTGAACTATTGGCATCAGGGAGAAACTGTCCAAACTCCGATAGCAGATCCTCCTGGTTCTTGAAGAGCCTGGCCACCTGAGCGTAGACCTCCTGCTCTGTGAGAGCCGGCGTATAGTTACCTCCAGCCTCTTTAGCATTACGCTGCTCCTTCTGTGGTGCAGAAACAAAGACAAAGTTACATTTTTTAAACAATTTGGATAAATTAGATCATACATCAAGCTTTCATCCAGACAAACCTGGTACGTGTGGAGAATTTCCAGGAAGGCTTTATAGATGTCTGGCTGGCCCTGGAAGCGGTTCTTGATCTTGTTGACGTAGTTGATGGCGTGGTTGAACTCCACAGGCTGGTTGTTCTGCATAGGCGGGCCAGCAGGGTTCCCGCCAAGGCCCGGGTGGAGCTGCATGGGTGGAGAGCGGGGGGAGGTGTACGCGGGGATGGACGGATTGGTCTGGCTGCTTGGTGTTAGCGCCTGGGGCTGAGGAGGCTAAAACAGAAAAAATGCTACGTTAAAATGTGACACATGCGCACAACAACGCCGTAGAGGTCACCCCACCTCACCTTGCTCAACTTGGCGGGGGTCGGCTGCGTCAGAAGAGGCGGAGCGGCTGCAGCGGCAGTGGTTGTCGCAGCAGCTGGGAGCGGGGGCGGATGCTGGGTGGCTGCTCCCGTTATGGGGATGTTCTGGACCGAGATGCCGTGCGGCGTTATGTGGTGGATCTGACCCGGCGTCGTTACGTTAACTAGGTCGTTGGTCTGGACCTCGATCTTGTAGCCCGGGGGGAGGAAAGTGTTGAACCCCATGATGAGGTCGGGGTGCCCTTTGAAGAGCTGCGACACCCTGCTGATGACCCCGGGAGTGTCGATGCTGATGAACAAACACACACAACGCAGCGGTCATGAGTTTAGTAGCTGGAGTAAGCTACTGTTACCCTGATTGGTGAGTCCTACATCTGGTTGTCTCACCTTTGGGACTTGAACTCTTTCATTATATCTAAAAAGTCATTGTAGACCTGCGGCTGGTTCCCAAACTGGAGCTTCACTTGATCCAAGTACGACAAAGCGTCTTCCACCTAATAGATATGGAGGACAAGGCAGACATGATCATATTCACGTTTTACAGATGCAACACTTTTGATTGACGATGAAAGGAACTGGACTCACTTACCTTAAGCCTCTGGAACTGCTGGTGTCCTTGTGCCGAGGATGGAGGGGCCACTGTGTGCCCATGCCCCGACATCACCGAGGGCCCGTGGGACTGAACGGCGGGGCTGTGATGGTGGGGCCCAGTGTGGACTGCCGGACTCGGTGCGTGCCCGTGACCACCGCTGTTCTGGGCCACGGTAGGGACCTGAGGAAGGAGAGGTACTTTTAATATGAAGGGTTTTGCTGAACAGAGTGAGGACAGTATTTCACTGACTTACTACTTATTACACTGTGTTCCAAATTATCATGTAAATAGGATTTAAGTGTCGTAAAGATTAAATTTTTTGTTGTGCTATTAAATTCATAGACGGTATTGTGTCTCAGGGCTCTTTGAATCACTGTAATTAATTTCAGAGACCTGGTTGATCAGTTTGACAGGTGAGCTCAATTAAATCTACTTAAGAAGAATGTTCCACATTATTAAGCAGGCCACAGATTTCAAGCAATCTGTAAAGAGAAAGGATCTCTGCTGCCAAAAAGCATCAGACAGTGTAGTGCAGTGGGCAAGATATGAAAACATTAAATATTTAAGGAAAACTGAAGCGTTATCGTACTGTGAAGAGATTTGTGGCTGATTCAGGACGAAGATGGGTTTGTGCAGATAAAGGCATAATGAGGAAGATTTCTGTTAGACAAATTCGTCGGATTAAGAGAGCAGCTGCTAAACAAAGCAGCAAACAGTTATTAAACAGTTATTTGAAGCTGCTGGTGCCTCTGGAACCTCAAGGTGCATGAACCTACTATTCGGCCACCCCTAACCAGGCTCGCAAGCAGAAACTGTCGCAGTGGGCCCAGCCATGCATGAAGATTAATTTTCAAACAGACTTGTTCACTGATGACTGCTGTGCAACCCTGGATGGTCCAGATGGATGGAGTAGTGGATGGCCACTACGTCCCAACATGGCTGTGACATCAGCGAGGATGTTACAGCTGAGTTCCGGACTCAGCTGTAACATCGGTCGGCCCCTTTAGGGTCCCTAAAGGTGTGAAATGACCTCAGCAAAGCATAAGGACTTTCTGACTGATCATTTTCTTTAATGGTTCAAAAAGAAGAGCCGTATCTTCCGTAGCAAAATCATCTTCATGCATGACAAGGCACCATCTAATTCTGCAAGGAATACCTCTGTGTCATTGGCTGCTATGGGCATAAAAGGGGAGAAACTCATGGTGTGGTCACCATCCTCCTCTGACCTCAACCCTATTGAGAACCTTTGGAGTATCAAGCAGAAGATCAGAGGGTGGGATGTAATTTATACAAAATACACAGACGACAAAACAACTACCATGGTGTAACAGAAAGCAGAAGTTGCAAATATCCTTGGATTGTTTTTCTCTGCTAAACATAGCTCACAAACTAGGGCCATTGTTTTTTCCCAGTCGGCCATGTTTGTTTCTCTGAAATCACGTTTGGTCTCAAGAGGTAGTAGACTTTGGTACTGGTAAAAAAATTGGTGGAGACATAACTGCAAATGACATGCAGCCATAATTGCAGTGAAATGTGGTTCTGCAAAGTATTGACTCGAGAAGGCTGCATAAAAGTGCACCCCACACTTTTCAGATTTATTTTTAGCAACAATTTTGCAAACCATAGATATGCATATGTTTGTGTTTAGTCCATCAAATGAAATCCTGGTGAAATACACTGAAGTTTGTTGGCTCCAATATGACCAAATGTGTTAAAATTAAAGACAGAAAGCTTTATTCAGAGCCTCATGAACTAAATTTATGTTACCTGGTATCCCTGGGGGACGGAGTACTGGACGCCAGCTGTGGGCTGCATGTTGTCGGTCACGGCTTCATACACGGCTGGAGCGGCGGGGGCGGGGGCCAGGATGCGATGCTGGAAAGGCTCCGGGTTGCTAGCGAGCCTCCGCTGCTGCGACGCAAAAACCGTGTCCTGATCCTCCAGACGCCGCTTCATTATGAACTCATGTTTGTGAGAGCTGCGAGACCTGAGGATGCAGGGACAGCCAGAAGGTCAGCTTTCTCAGTTGAGCCATCAAACCCCGATGTTGAATTGATCTAGGCCATTTTAACTACCTTTTGACTACGGTTTTTTATCTCTACTGTGGATTTACGAAGATGTACGGAGTGTGAACAATTCGCCAGATTTGCAGAAAATGACTAAAATCGCCTCAGACCGAAGAAATCTATTCAGACATCCAAAGCTTTTAGCAAACAAGATCAAGATGGGAGTCAATACCAGGGACCGTACTGATTTATTACCAAGTGATCATGCATGGCTGACTTTGTTATTGCACAAACGTACACAGAACAAGAATGTGGCCTGCATTATGAAATAGATTTAAAGAGACAGCTCAGATGTTTTGATGTGAGGTTCTTGTAAAACGTTATAAGCAGCCACGTCAAGTAAAGTGACTCACTAAGTAGCACCTTAGCAGTCATAGCGACTCCTTACACCCGAGCGACATTCATACACAGATACGGAGGTCAGTGCATGTGGCAGAACGTGTGGAATCAAACCCACTACCTCAGGACTGCAAGACAACTACACTTCCCACTGCTCCACGGTTGGGTTGACTCCACATTAGTTGGTTTAGGAGGCTAAAGCTAACAAATAGCCGCTGGAGCCAACTAATCTGGACTTTTACCGAATAAAGACATCAAAAGATTTATCTACTGCAAGTAATTTATTAACTCAGTATAGTTAGGCATACGAGGTGGAATGAGATTCTTACAGTATTCGAACAAAAAATAAAACAAACGTGTATAATGGGACCTCATTGCTTTTATTCAGAACAAAGTCAATATTTTTCATGCTGCTGCTAAAATGAGGGTTATAATGAGAGGGAAATAATGTATCAAAATATATATATATATTTACACACACATACACACATATATATTAGGGATACATTTGAAATAGCAACTTCTTACAAACTTGGTAAGACTTTGCTATGTTAGCCTTTTAACAGAAGGTCACCTCCTTTTAAAGTTTGGTCATATTTTATTTAAACTTTCTGATGTTTGTGAGAGTTTGTATAAATTGGTCACCTTTGACCCACTGTAGCTGCTTGTGTATAAATACATAACAGTACTAACTGTGTGTCTAATTTAGCAAGAAAAATTGTTTATTGTGGAAAATGTAAACAGTTTTACAATTTAGACTAGATAAAAGTGTATATAGCTGCATTTTAGAGATTTTTTTTTTCTCTTTAGCTTATATTTATTCGAGAGTTAAATGTCAACGCTGTAATTTCCTTTTAATTCTCAACCCTGCAAGAAAAAAGCAACAGCGTGTACTTCTACTTTCGTTCAAATAGCATGTACTGAATGTGCAGCTCGCGCTCTCCGTAGCCAATGAAAACACGAGAAGCCTACGTCAGCGATGCAACAAACAGGTGCTGTAGAAACGTGGGAGTCCGTCTGCCATTCACAACTTCCTCTAGACACCAGCAGCCTCTGGCCACTTGAATGAACGGCTTTTTATGATGCCGAAGCTTCGCGAATAATAATAAAGCGTTTCAAAACACCCAAGTCAAAAAGTGACACAGAGACAACACTGAAGCGAAAGCCGCCGCTTTCTGACCAGCGGTTGAGCTCCGCAGAGCCGTTCATGGTCGCACTGAAAGCAGCCGCAGAATGCTAAGCTAATGCGTTTGGGAGCTTCACCGACTCCACTCGTAATGGCGTGTTCGTCGCCCTCGAATGTTGCTGTGACTGTTACATGGCAACGCCACACAAAACCAAGTCAGCGTCGCGTTTACATGGCCTAGCAAACACAAGCACCGACCTCAAGTTACCAGCTCGACGCTTCCCACACGCCCGCCATTTAGCGTGGCGAAGAAGTTCGGGAAATTACACTATTTCTATCAGGTAAGCAAACAAAAACTGACCGAGCCCATCAACAGTCTCATAGAATATTCATGCTGAAGCATATTATACAGTTTATTTTTCTGACTTTCCAGGAAATGCGTCTTCTCGCCTGCGGTCCCGAGCCGCCAGCTAGCTGCTAGCTAATGTAAACAACATGGGTAGCCCGAACAGAAGACCATCCTGGGCTCGGAGGGAAACGCATGCAGATAACCGTTAGCGATCAGTCTGGTTTACACGGTAAATAGTTAAAGCACGTCAGTAATTAACAACCGGATTTATACACGGCACGTTTTAGTTTCATATGTGAAAGAGTGACACGCATGGAGATGCGGATGATCCCGTTTAGTGTACTTAAACCGTCAGCTAACTAGCTGGCTCCATTAGCTTACTGAATGAATACAGTTGAACTCACCACTCTCCCAAACAGCGCGCAGAAGTTTACAGGCGATTATATGACGATCCGTTATATTTGGACCCACCACCGCGCCTCTAGTTTAAAAACACAAGAGTGTGAAAAGCAACTTGGCGGCGGCGTGCGACTTAAAATAAACAATTCGGGCAGCGGACAGCAAAGTGAAAATCTTCCCGAGAGAGGAAAACAATCTCCGTTCGGTTAGCTAGAGAGGTGGGCGGGGCTGGTAGACGAAACCCCGCGCCAGAACACACGCGATTGGTCGGTTCACTCAGAGGAGCCACACGAGGGGCGGGGCTTCTGTTAATGTTTTGAATTTGAGCTGTCAATCAGAAATTTATGGCACAGTTACCAAATACACCCCTCTGGACTTGACGTGCAGTGGCAGAGGCTAATTTGAGTAAATCAGACAGGTTCGCAGTGTTTATCTTTGAAATGTTCTGCAGATACAACTGAAAAAGACATTTTTTATACATAACTTTATAATAAAAAAGTGCAATTATGCTATAGCATCAAACTTTTGAATATATTTTCCTAAGACATGATGTTGATACAGGATTATTATCTTTGTTTTGGATTTTTGTATGAATACCTGAGTATGCTAACCTTTTTCAGCAAATTAATAAGAATGGTAAACACCTCTTACATTGATTCATTAACCACAGAGTTACTTATTGCATGTGTTTGCCTGTTCATTTTTATGATTATAGCTTACCCTAAATAAATAAATACGGTTTTTCAGAAATAGACGCTTCTCAAAAGTGTGGTCATGTTGGGTGCTATGGTGGCACAGGGGTAAAGCGTGACCCATTTGTGGGGGCCCCAGTCCTTGACGACTTCAAGTCCCAGCCCAGTGACCTTTGCTGCATGTCTTCCCCCTTCCTGCCTGACCACTCTCAAGTAAAGGTTGCTAGAGGTATGGTCATACATTTTGTCTTTACAAAATCGCAGTGTTTAGGTAAAGTTGGGTCCTTGGCCACTCTTACTCCGTGTCTTCCCAATGTTCTCTGAAGCAGATATTGGCTGTTTTGGTAGCTTGGGCAGTTGCTAGGTCATCTTACAATATTATGGCTAATCTTCATACGGAATCTCTAACTAGCTTAATTCTCACTTAAAGGAACTTGATTTCCCACGGCAAATGCAAAAATATACTTTTATTTAAACCACCACCACCAGGTAAGACACTGTTGATGTCTCAACAGGTCAGGCAATGGATTCACATGGGAAACGATACAATTGTAGCGCATCTCCTGGATATGTATGCAAGTTGTGGCTCATAAAGCATCGAATCCACACCTTGTGGTTTGCTCCCAAAGTCCTGAATGGAGTGTGTTTCATAATCCTCTCGAGGCTGCAGTCAGCCTGCATGCTTCCACTAAGCTTTTTGCACATCACCCTGATCAGTCAGTGGTGAAAGGTGATCATGACTGACTGTTGGATTATGTTAAATGCTAAACACAGAGGCCGAAATTTAGGTATGTGCAGAGGTCTGATCGTTTGCAGGCAGAGACGATGCATGTTTGCAAATAGAGATGAAAAATGGCAACTTCAGACACATTTTAATTTCATGTGTCTTTCAACCCATTCGATACCCGGTTGGGTTTTTCGTGTTTCAGCAGCCTTTATTTTGACAATCCAGTCGCAACCCCACAATTTCCCATTCGGATCCATCAGGTGATCTTTCCTACGGACTACTTCCTGGACTCAAGTGATACGTGATTTTGTAAAGAACCGGGGTCTCTGCCTTCTGCACGATCAGGCTCCGCCCATTTAACGTTCCAGAGCCAATCGCTGCAGGGTAAACGTCACAGCAAGTACCCTCCTACAAAAGGTGGAACTTCCAAAATAAACCATCGCCCACGACAGGCGGAGCTCCAGTAGTACTAGCCCGGGATTCCTTCTACCCGTCCAGGCTGGGGGATTCAGAAGCAGCCGTCCGTAGGCTGCAACCAGACGCTCACCAACTCTCGCCCGCACCGAAAACAGCACAAAACATCTGGGGCAAACTCTTCAAGCGCAAAGAATAGACGAGTATACGTCAACTGCTTTGCGTTGTTTGTCTTTGCAAGTTTGTGCAGAGAGGCATGTAACAAAAACGCACTGCGGGCTGCGGAAACACCCCCCACCACCACCACCACCCCCCAACGCGGAGCAAGCGGCAGCCGCGCGCCGTGTGCGTCGGCCGACTTTTCTGCACACTCCAAACAAAAGGATCCACGACGCTAAAGCCGCCTGTTCCTTCTCCAGAAGCCGTCGCCCCCAACCCCTCCACGTCCACCTTCCCACAGTGGACGCAGAGAACAGGGGGCGGGCGGCGAGCACCGAATGCTCTCTGGGCGACATGAGCCGATCAATTTGCCCTTACTGAACAATGCCAAAGTCAAACGGAACGGGAACTGCTGCGCCGCCGCACGGACAGAGACCCGCCATTCTCCCCGTCGCGCGACATGAGCAAACCCCGTTCCTTGGTCCCGCAGGGGGCGGGGAGGGGGGGACCGACGCGTTCTATTCTTTGTTTACCGCGATACGCCGGGGTTAAAATGTCTAAGCCTCCTCACCACCACAACAACTCCCTCCCTTCTCCCCCTCCGTCTCCTCCACCCCCTCCTCCCCACCTACACCGATCCATTCGGAAGCGATCCGTCCGCTCACAAACGCTGCAGACAGGGGGACGCCTGTGCACCCCAGCTACCCCAACCCCACCTCTAGAGATTTACCAGCCGACATAACACTGCAGATTTGGGCCCCCTCGCTATCAACCACGTTATGTTTTCCGAGCCTTCTAGAACAGATGAAAGCCGCGCGGTACAATTCATGTACGAGCAACAAAAGAGGCGTCTCGCGACACAATAACCGCTTTCCGACCCTCGTTCGTCGTCGCTCACGGGTTCGAGCGCTGCTGGTTTTAATAGCGTTAAGTTTAAACAGCTGTTACATACCCAGGAAAAAGGCTCCTTTACTCCGGAATTGTGTTTGTAACAGAATAGTTGGACACGCCCCCCTCTGCTGGCATTGGCGCGCAGCGCGAGACGCGTCACTTTGTTTTGAATATCGCCCGCTAAAAGCGATGCACTGCCACGGTCCACTGGAGTCTGAGAGCGGAGCATCTCAGCTCTTTGTTTTCACTTCGCCTTCACCAGGCCATCTGTTTAGAGATTAATTACAGCTTGGACAAACATTTAGTCTAGTATTATACATGAATAGCAATAGACTGCAGTTCAGTTTGCTTAAATGGCGACATTTCAATCCAAATGTCGTTACAAGACCAGTGTCCTAAAATGTACCACTGGAAATCCAGTGGCGATGGGCGGCTAAGTACTTTCTGAGGTGTATGCAGGCACTTCATAGGCTCACCCCTCCATGCATAAATGGCTGTTAAATGCAGAAAACGCAGACTTGGAATTATTTTTCTGCCATCGTTTTGGCGCCCCCTGAGGCACGGCACCCCTAGGTGCATACCAACTTTTGGCAGGACTGTTTGAAACCAGATATTTACACACAAAGACCTTTTTTTTTCCCTTAATGACATAAAATCAGACAAACACTCCCTTATCACGAGGTTAGCACAACTAAAACTAAAATTCCTGCTTTTTTTGTACGTGTATTTTTTAAAATGTGTATAGAATTTTCTATGCCCGCTATTTTGAACATCATTTAAAAATGCAACTCGAACAAAAATGGCTCATAATTTCACTGGTGACTCTCTTTAATTAGCTCTGTCCCCTTACAGGCTGATTTGCTTGTCAAATATTGTGGGTATCCTTCCATAACTAGAATAACTTTCTGGATGCTTCTGGTGGCAGGTCGGTAGTTCCATACTTGCTCATCCATAAATCTTTAGCTCTGGCCACAGTTTTCTTTTTGGTGCTTGGATAAAGGTCGTCTTATGTTTGTATGTCTTTATAATGCTTCTCAACTAATTTGGTTCTATGCTTAGGGTCTGATGTGGTCATTGCCCATTTGGAAAACCTCTTTACATTTTTAATTTTGCTATCCATGTAATGTCCCTTTTTCATGATGCAGCAAAAACACCCCAAACTGTGATGCCGTCATCCTGATGTTTTACTGTAAGCATGCTGTTCTCAGGTTTCCTACAACTGTGATGTTTTTTTGTTAGTACCAGCTGAGGTATTACCACTATCAGAGGACCACAGCCTCTACCACAAAATCGCAACATAGAAAGAATGCCTCTCACCTCAGTGCTTCGGTGTTTCACCAGGACTACCCTTCCGTTCGTTTCCGCAGCGTTCTTCTTCTTCTTCTTCGTGGTTTGCCAACAGCTGCTTTCTAAACTCAACAGCCGAAGGGTGCATGCAGCACTTTTCAGGAAACCTGAGAGTATTTTTAGGAGCAAAGTAGGAGCTTTTAGACGTTAAGCCGTCAACTCAAGGGGACGAGTAAAGAACCATGGTTAGATTCAGAGGATTATGTGGCTCAAATGATATTGTTTTTTTGCGGTTGGTTCCACGGCCCCTTCAAAATTAGTGAGGCACTGATTGCAGTTTTCTGATCTGATGATTCCGATTTTTGGTCTGAAACATTGCTAAATACAGCCACAAAGTTGACAACAGTGGGGAGACTATTGTTAGCTGCACACATGCAAACGTGACCTAGTCTGTCAGCCCTCTCTTCTGGCAGAGCGGCCATTTTTCAGAGCTTTCTGGAGGTAGATAAAATTGGTGGTTAAAATCAGTTTCTCTTGTAACTATTGTAAAATCGTCAATTTCACAAAATTAAGGAAATCGTGGATGATTTATTGGTGGATCCCTACAAAAAAAAAAAAAAATTCAAATATATCTTTAGTACAGCTTAAAAAGAATAACATCAAATCAGTTCAACCAGAAGACATAGTGCGCCATTGACGACCACGCTGACATAGTTTGTGTTTATTACGGTATATAGCATGAATCAACACGCAATGAAATACAAATACAAAGTGAAAACATAATGTTATAACAGAACAAATATAAAATGAATGGTAATTGCATATTTGTATGAAAACAGTAGCTGAATATAATAGAAAAATAAAGCGGCACATCTCGTGTCCGTCATTGCGAGGAGAACTAATTCTAAACATCAGAGTAGGTGGAAATTCCAGGCTTTAAAAAAAAAAAAGATGCTTCACTACCAGCAAATTCAATATGAACTCTGGAGTAAAGAACATAAGACAAACGACACACACACACACACACACACACAAACAGAACTTTTGTACATGTACTATAATAATAATAATAATAATAATAATAATAACAGCAATATACTGGGACACGTGGGACACTAGACCGTTCTTGATTCCCGAGTGTCCGAGGAGGACTTGTAGGCTGTGGTCGGCACGCGTTTTTGTGCTTACTCAACTTGCTGCTGTCCGGTCCGTTTCGTCAGTCCCAATAAAGCTCTACGCAGATGATAACAGTAAATATCTCCGTGTTTTACAGCTACGGCGTCACTAAAATATGCAACAATCAACGAATCCCAGCATCGCAGGTGGGACTCGTACGGTCGTCTAAAGTTCAACTTGTCCTCTCGGTGAAACGCCAGAACACATTGGGATTTTTTTTTATTTATTTATTTACTTTTTAAATTTTTGTTAAAAGTGCTAAGACACGATTTATGCATTAAAAAAAGGTATTGCACTACTCGTGAGGTCTTACACCGATTTACCCTTCTGTGACAGGAATCGCCTGGAAACGGGTGTCTGTGCAGGAACGACGCTAACACAGCTAAGGCAGCCAAAAGCTCTTGATATATCAGGCGAGGTGGAAGCTTGTGGGGGTTTTTTTTTTGTTTTTATTTTTTTACCACTAATATTGTAGAAAGGAAAACTTAAAAAGAGGTCCGAGTGGATTGAATCTTCGGGAGCATTCAGTCAAAAACATGTAGCAGCCGTTTGGGAGTCGATGGCTGTGCTTTCGCTCTGTTCACGTCAAGAGACGGTGTGCACGTTACAACAAACGCGACGTTTGGCAAAAAGCGACTGTGTGGCCCGACCTCCACTAAGCGGGACATCCGCCGTGGATTAAAGACGCATTGTGCTAAGAGGGGCGAGGAAAAAAAAAAAACCACTCGGTTCAAATCGGACTGGTTTAAAGGGACGTTCCACCCCAAAAACCCCAGTGAATTTCAGCGATATGAAGCCACCTCGGACTGAAGGGATTTCAATTGGATGTTGGACGACACGATCGACAGTGAAGCAGCGCTGAGGGGAAAGGGTGAAGCAGGTTTGTAACGTCATGACATGATGCTGAACAGTTTGAAGGAGCAGCGGACGGTTTTTTTTCCTGAGGTGGATTAACCCTTTAAAGTCCTCAACAGTGAACATAATTTTTTTTTTTTTATTAGTAATTAGATGAAGTGAGGCCTCACAGTGTATTGCAAAAATAATTGTGACCCTTGGAAGTTTTTATCATTTCTGACAACGGATGTAATTTGGATTTTGTAAGACAGACCAACAAAAAGTAGAAATCGTGAAATGTTAATAAAATCTAAATAAAAAATTTTCTTTAAAAAAATCATGGGTGTTTATATCTGTAGTTTTTTTGTGTTGACTTGGTTGTGCTTTTAGATTTATAAAAAAAAATTTCTCCTTGTTGAAGAAAAAGGAAAACTCAAACTAGTGCATTGTGTTTTCTTTTAATGCACTATTTTGTCAGTATTATATTAAGTGTGTCAATAGACGGGCATGTTCAATAAGAACTGTATATTTGTTGTAATCTGGTTGACTGGCTCTAATGAAAGTTATTAATTAAACCCCCTTTGCTCTGATACCTTTAAATAAAACTGTCTTCAGAGATGACAGTTCTGAATTGAGTCCATCTCTGGGTAATTGAAAATCTCAACTGTTTTGTGAAGAACTCAGACGGTTTTTTTTGGAAATCGTTGCGTCTCTAAACGCGGTGGAAGCTGGTCCTACAAAGCTTTGGCTCTTCTTTTTAGACGTTGGGGGGGGGCGTGACAAAACGAGACACGGATTACGAGTACGGAAACCTTTCGTGCTACCTCCAAAACGTAGCGGTCCGCTCTCTCTGCTGCATTTTTTTTTTTTTTTTGTGCATGTTTTCAACAAACCTTTTAAAACATCACATTGTTGACAGCCACAGTATCATCACACATCATCAGCAATCAAGGCTTTTAATCTTTAATGCGTTTACTTGGTTTGCCAACGGCTTGTGGCGACGTGTCAGAAAGCTCGTCTTCGGTCGGCCGGTCGCCCAGCCTGGCTGCAGGGGGGGGGGGGGTGGTCAGCCAGGCCGAAAGCAGGAAAATCGTGGCTCGTCCTCTCACTGATTAGACGGGAGCAGGCCCTGTCTCTGGGCGTGTTCCAATATGGCATTGTAGCAGAAGTAGTACTGCTCCGGCGTCTGAATGCTGAAGGCCCGCTGCGTCCTCATGCGACGCACCGTCTGAAACACGTTGAGGGAGCCCACGTCCTGGAGCTGGGACAGGCAGATGTCCAGGGCGCAGAAGGTACCTGCCCAGAACAGAAGGCAAGTCAGGACCGCGCTTGTCGTCTTGAAATTGTTCCGACCACGTAGAAGCCCCATCCCACTAGATTTGTGTTGCGTTTCAGTGCTGTGGAAAGATGCAGCGTCAGGGAACTGCCACTTTAGCGTTGCTTTTCCGTGCAATTAACACGACGCCGTAGAGAATTTGACCGATGTTTGGGAAAAAAAACTCCTATTTTTTTGTGTGTTTTTTGCGCTACCGTGTGCTTTTTTTTTTGTGCTAGGTCGTATCAAAATTGGCACATTTTGCAAAACTGCAACGGAAATGCCTTTTTTTTGCGTTTCCACAAGTCGCACGATCAGCAGCCGGATGTTAATACGGAAAAGACGAAGAAGACGACAGGAAGTGATTAAGTGACTTATAGCGTAAAACTTATTCATGTGTGATTTTAATTGCGCTTCTTATTTAATAAAAAAAACGCCACAATTGCGAAACTGTGGTGTTTTTTTGACATTAGTGAAATATTGACAAAGATTTAGCGAACATTTGCAATGGAAGCGCAGGCGCCATAAATTTGGGCAACGGTGACAAACTCTTTGTAAACTTCATTTCTTTTTGGTAAGAGCAGACCGAAACTTAGGCCAAAAAGAAGGAAAAACACCACCAAAATATTTCCACAGTAGAAACGTCTCTAATAAAGGAACATGCAAAACTGTATTCATATTTTTGTTCTCGTTATCTACACCTCCTTAACCTCGCTGCACACGGTGTGATAAAATAAAGGGTGACTGCAGCTAAAATAATTTCCAATCACATCCTTCTCAATATATCGGAAAGCACAAAAACGTGACGTTGTGAGAAAACTCCCCCACTGTCTCCTCACCTGTTCTCCCAATCCCGGCGCTGCAGTGGACCACCATGGGGGGTCCCAGTGAGTGTCCGGTCCACTGCGGGCCCAAAGCCTTCACCATTTTCCTCTGCTGCCTCTTCACAGCTCCCAGGAAGTCGATGAGAGTCACGGCTGACGTCGGCACGCCGTAGTCCGGCCAGCTGAGGTACTGGAAGTGACTCACGTGTCTCTGCTCACATGTCTGGACAGGTGAACGAAAAAGCGGTAGAATGCTTGAAATGCTGTGGTTCCGCACCAGGCTGGGAGATTTCAAGGTGCTGTGGGACGTGTGCTTGAATCAACGGTTTCTGTGCTCAATTTGAAGTATTGCATTAAAAACGTTTGGAGGAAACGGCAGGATTCTAAATAACAGCCACAATTTTGCAAAATTAATTGTTTGTACACTGGTCCGAAAAATAGATGATGCGCTAAAGCGGAGATGAATATTTGCGAACGGTTCACCTCGCGCGATTGATCAGTGGTTTCCGCCGTCGGCTTGGATTAGAATGGCATTTCTTCCTCTACGTCTCCGGACAGCATGTAATGTCGCCAAAAGACATCCAGGAAGCATTTTTTTCCCCCAACAAAGATTTCAATAATTGGAGAAACACTTGGCTCAAGAAAGGCCAGCTGTGGCAAAGTAATTGTTTAATAGGCACCGTTAAAAACTTTTTAAAGTCTTCTATTTCTAAATCAGAAAAGCTCTTTTTATGCGTGGAATCGAGAACAAGCTATACATCGTCCGCCGTCTCTTTTGAGATGGTTTGGCACCTGAAATCTCAGCTTTCAAGCTCTAAGTAGCGTTTAGACTTTTTCAGGGATCTATTTGTCTTTCATTTAGCTAAAGAGAAATCCCAAACCCACAGAAGAAGTGTATACCTCGGTGTTGTGCAGCTCTAGAGTGGTGTGGTTGTAGTGGGTGTGGTGGTCCACCCTCTGGTTCACCACTGCTATGTGGCCGTAGACCTCCTGCCCGCCCTCCTCCAGGGGCCAGTACTGTCCACACTTTCTCCGACTGCCCTCATCCGTCCTGCAGCACCGAGACCCGCCGCACGTCAAGGAACCAATCAAACCTGACCGAGATTACGAAAACAGAAGCACCCAGGACCCTTTTGGGGTGGGGTTATTACCTTGTTGTCATGACGATCAGAAGCACATTTTGATCCCAGACCATTCTCCAGAAATCCCCGTAGGTCCTGTCCAGTGGTCCTGTGACGTACAGGAGAGTTTAGAGCATGTCTCGTGGAGACAAGTCTACTTTAGTAAAAATAAGTGGAATAAGAAGAAGTTTAATTAATTCAAAGCGTCGAGCAGTCCCACCTTGAGTACCAATGTACGCGTTCTTCTGTTTGTAGCCGTCCATGAAGCTTGCATTGATGTAATCCGATCTCTGAAAGAACAGCAAAGCACAAAGTTTGATAGCACGTCTTGTTTTTTTTTTTTAAATAGTCTGGTATGGTAAAAAAAAAACCCGGCTGATGTTAATAGCTGATGTTTATGTCCATGTTGTTGCTGTTATTTTTGTGGTATGTGGCATTTAGTTGTGTGTGACAAGATTGTGTGACGTTTAACTGAAGTGAAGAAGTGACGACATCAGCGCTGGGGACACAAGAGGTTTAGCACTGAGATGCTAGTTGGCTAACTACTGATATCGGCCCAGATTCCAGTAGTGATGCTTTCCTAGATGGAATCAATTCCTCCAGAGCCGAAAACACACATCGGTTCAAAAGACAGCCAAAAGAGAGCTGCGGTCTTTCTTCCTTTTTGTTTACTTTTCACTCCGACCTTACCTCGTTTCTGCGGGGCTTTAGACGGACTCTCGTTTGGTCAAGGCACAGCACGTCGCCGTAGCGATTCTTCTCCTGATTGTAGGCGGATCTGTGGAACCAGAGCAACACTGAAGCTCACTACTGACACCTGCTGCTCCTACCTGGTGTAGCTACATTGAACGACGTACCGGTAATTGTGAACTTACAGTTTCCATTTTCCTCAACAAATAAAATTATTACAAAAAAAAAAAAAAAAAACACCTGATGGAATACATTTACCTTTGTGAATGTAATGAGGAAAAAAAGTGGAAAAAGATAAGAGGGAAGAAGTCATCTTATCTTATCTAACCTCTGTGTCACTGGATGCATCTCATTCATAGTTGCATATGAATGAATTATTCACACTAAGCCAGATGTTATCACACCAATTAAATGAATTGTAAAGTGATCTATTTGCTGCTAAATGCTTCATATTTCCCCATAAGGAGCAGAGGCCTGTATTACTGTCATAAGGTCTTTATAATGTCCACATTCATCTAAATGACAGAACATTTTTAAATAAATAGCAGATCTCTGAAGATGACTGTAAAATGTCTGCGCTGCACTAATCCTGTATTAATATCTGTATTAGTGCCGACATCAGGGAGAAAAAAAGAAATCTAGATAGAGTAGATAGAGACAATCTGTAAAGGCAGATCCAGTCAGTCTAATTCTATGCCTTGTACTCTGAGCGACGTCATTCTTTATCACTTGTTTTACATTATATTTATGAGATTTCTCAATTGCACTTTCCATTTGAAAGGAGGTTTGATGCAGTTCCTTTTTTGTTTATTATTTATTTTACATTGGCTGCTATACTCCCGATTTCTCCGTTTCAAGTTGTTTTTTTACATGTTTGGCCAAACTTGGGAAGCTGTTGATGTAGTAAAGTGTTGTCAGATACACTTGTAATTACACCTGCTCGTCTTTTTAAAATGCGTGACTTGGAGAGCAGCTTGTGCTGAAATTGAACGAGTCGTGAAGGTGCTTTCATTCACGCAACGCGGGCCAGTCCTTTAGAACTGCCTTTTCAGCAAAACAACGGAGAAACGGCTTGGTAAACCTTTGACCAAAAATGTCCTGGGTTATCCTTTGTAAGTGGAAAAGTCAAGACAGAGTATAAAAACCATCTCAGATCGAATCTTTTCAATTGTTGACAGCCAGATTACATGAATCTTATAGGATTGTCTGGAATAGGTTTTTTTTTTGTGGAGTTTATAATTACTTTAATTTTGTTGTGAATGTGTAATATGTATAAGCTTAGCCTGTGCTCTCATGTGTATTTTATGTTTGTTCTGTTTGTTTTATTTATTTTTTAAAAATCTATAAATATTCAAATCACTAAAAATTGAAATTCATTCATGTCGGTGTTTAAAAAAGCAAAGCAAAAAAAAAAAAAAAAAAAGCTTCAAGGACTCTCTGAATCAAATCGGTATCGGCCGATAATAAACCTCAGATATCGGTATCAAAAGTGAAAAAAAGTTGCACTGGTTGCACTTCTAGTCCACCAGTGTAGCGACTTTGTTGCTATATTTTCCAACTTTTCTAACTAAAAAAGAGCAACACAAAAAGATAAGAAAAGAAATGGAATCGACGCTAAAGACCGTCGACCGGCTGGAGATCTGCAATCGGTGCTTCCCCATTAAGCGAAGTGGCAGCAGGACGACTCACTGCGAGCAGTGGAAGGTCCCGGGCGGCGCCTCCCTGCGCAGCTCCTCGTACTCCTGGTAGACGCCCGAGCGCTGCAGCCGGCCCAGGTGCGCCAGCAGCTCCTGCGGCCGCATGGCCTCGGGCCCCGGCACGTGGATGGACGAGTCCTCCACGGGGATTCCCACCAGCTCGTCCACGGGGTCCACCCGGCCGTTCTGACCCGCCAGCAGCTGCTGGTTCCAGCCCGAGGCATCCAGCGGGAGCAGGCCGCCCAGGTGCTGGGGCAGGCAGTCTCTGGGCAGGTGCTGACGCAGCTCGGCCATTTTCACCATCTGGACCTGGAGCCACAGGGGGGGGTGGGGGGGGAACCAGGGATTAAATGATCCAGAAGCTAAAAGTCCTTCATGCTTTTAGTTTGAAGGACGGCTTACCCTCTCCCTCAGTTTCTCCTTCAGCAGCAGGCTCAGCAGATTGTAGGGGACTCGAAACCACACAGGGGCCCCTACGATCAACACCTTCTTCAGCCTGGCAGGGAAAGCCCCCTGGTGGACAGAGGAAAATAAACACCTCATGTTAAAACTAGACATTTTCTAGACAAAGATTTTCATCTTCAGAAGCTAATTTTTGTGGACAAACCAGCCCAATAAAATCTAGTGGAATTATTGCTTTATTGTTATTATTATTACTTAAGTGCAAAAAACCCCAAAAAACTATACTTTTTATTTGAAAGACTACGGTTGGCCTCAGTATTGTCAATAATGTCTTCCAATAACATAATCACCCAGAGATAATTTGGTAACTTGTAACATTATTTAATATGCCCCACTGGACTTAGCAAGTTTTCTGAGACAATGACATTTATTGAAATATGGCAAATAAACAACACTCACATCCCTGGGTTTATAGATTAAATTAGTTTGCTGTGTAGTTTGTTTGCATTTGCCATTTGGAAAAGCCTTCATGGCCTTTCAGATAAGGCGCTGTAACTAGGGAGACAATACGAAAAAAATAAATAAAACAATGAAAACTATATGAGAGGAAACACAAACAGGAAAAAAAGCCGCTAAACATTTTGAGAAATTGTTCAGGCTGCAGGAGAGCGAGAGAGAGCGAGACATTCAGGAGGTGGGAAAATACATCTGAAGACCATTTAGATGGCTGCAAAGCACCTTCGTAATATCTCTCATAAGAGAAATCAGAATCTGTATCATCCGCGAAACAAAGACATCAAAAATCAGTTGTCAACTTTTGACTGTCGCCTCCCGAACAGAAAAGATTCAACCTAATTTTTTGCATTGTGGCCTTTCGATTTAAACCAGTGAGATCAGATTCAGACCTTGAGCAGGTTGAGGATCTTCTTGCTGAGGTCCAGCTCAAAGTTGGTGTAGTTGGAACCTGCCATGTCGTAGATGAACACCAACCCATTCCTCTGAGTCTCAAAGCTGAAGAAAGCAAAAGGAAATCTGCATGTTTTACACCGAGAAGTTTAAGCCAGCAGTGTTTGAAAAATGTAAATGTGCACCATTTTTGTCAAAACACAGTTTTAGAAGTGACTGGAATAACATGGTTAGCGAGGGGTTTAACTGTAGGGAAAAAAATCAGAAATCTGTCTCTTTGATCAGAAAAGATTGTGCAATCGATAATCAGAATCCCTGGTGGTGGCGAGGTCACCTTTCTACGGCCCGGTCCAGAAGGTAGAAGAGAGCCTGGAGCACAACGTGGTTGCCTGTCTTGTTGGGGTGATGAAGCTTGGCTGTGTACAAAGCGATGGAGGCTCCTGTCGGGTCCCGGACACTCTGAAAACAGAGAATATCAACACATCAGAAGGATTTCACCTAACCTGGATCACAGATTTGGGATTTGTATTTATTCAGCCACTCTTCTTCAATACTTTCTAGAACCAGCTTTCACTTAATTTACAGCGAGCAGCTTTTTTGGGGGGGGGGGAAATCTCCACCAGCTTTACTCATTTAGAGACTGAAATTTATCCCCATTCTTCTTTGCAAAAACAAATGACAAGAATGAAGTCATAACATTATGACAATAAATTGATATTAGCAGGATAAAGGCACGCCATTACCAGAAGGAAGTTGTAAAGTTGCTAGAAAGAGTTGCAACGCTTCGATAATGCAATCAAGATTTGATGAGCAGCTCGTCTTGTCTGTGGTCCGTCGATCGAAACAGACGCAGCCGTTTGAACGACGTCGTTTGGCGCTGATGTGTTAAAGAGATTAATTATGTTTATGTGTAAAACTGATACCAAAGTATAACTTCACATTCCTCATTTTAAGTTCTTATTTTTCGTGTGGGAGTTGTCGTGAAATTGCTACTTCATTTCACTAATTTTACAACTTTGTTCTGGTGATGCGAGTTTATCTTCGCCTCTACTGTTTCGTTTTTAACGTCGTACAAATTATTTCTCGTATCCTCATGACTGTTTTGGTAGCACGAGTTTATTCTCGTGACACTATGGCTTTTCTTTCTCGTGTCATTGCGACTTTATTCTCGTATTATGATTTTCAACTTGCCATCTTCTGAATTTCAGTGAGGTTGTATTATTGCAGCTTTATGTCTAGTTTTGCTGTTTAGTTCTTGCGTCATTTTATCGTAACACGAATATTCTTGTACTGTTATAACTTTTCTCTTGTATTACTGCTACTTTATTCTCGTATAATTTCTATTTACCGACATACGACTTTACCATCACAATATTATGGCTTTACTCTCATATTACTACAATTTTTTCCTCTTTTTTTCTTCGCTATTTTCAGCCCACACAACATAAAGGTATATTATTACGCCATTTTTTGTATTATTACAACTTGTTAAAGTGCTTTATTCTCGTATTATTTCGACTTATTGTCATACTGCTGTGTTCTTATCCTGGCCCGAATACTTCAGTACCTGTGTTGGCGCCTCTGTGGTTCGTTCCTCTCCTCGCTCTGCCGTCTTTTAGACGATGGACTGAACATTACTCAGAGATGTAGCCGTCACGGAAAATGCAGCTGTGAAAACTTTTGCGAGGCACATCAGCAGCAGAAACACGATTTGGATTTTTCTTTCTCGTCAGCAGCACGAAACGTGTTGACAAGTGTTGCTTTGTTTTGTCTCAACCTGACCAACACCCCAGACAGAAGGGGCCACTGGGGGGCAGTACTGTTCACAGAGTGTGTGTGTGTGGGTGGGGGGGGGGGGAAAGGGCGGTCAACGACAATCACCATCGATATAAAGATCCTTTAGGTAGCACACCTCCATCTTGGTTGATTTCTTTTTTTTTTCCCCCACTTCTCGCCCCTAAAGGCGCCGCGGTGCCACTCAGCGCTCCCTTCTGTGCGTGAACTATCCAGCCCGTGTTCTCTCTTTGGCACGGGGGGCTAAAAATACATCAGACAGGATATGGATCCTGCTGCTGAGGCTGGAGGACTCAGACGTCAGACCAGAGGATGTGCAGCATCAACGCTGCCGCGGCGCGTCAGAGGAAAGGGAAGGCAGGAAAAGTAGTGGGAGGGAAGGGTCTTCTTTCTTTTTGTTTTTTATTGTTGTTGTTTTGTTTTTTTTTTTGTTTGGTTTGTCTCTGTGGCCACATGACGACTGACGGGATAAACTTATCTGGCTGTTTAAAGCCGGCTAAGACCTGTGGAGGCATTATGTGCATCATAAATTCAGCAGCTGAGAGGCCCCATAAAGAACATTATGTGATTCGGTTCCATCCTCCGTATCACATATCACACAGGGATTCATAAACCCTGCAATAAACCTGCTGCTGGGTTTCACCTGGCAGCTGCTGGTGGTGGATAGAGCTCTCTGGGATGAGCGCTGTGAAGCATTCACGTCCTTTTCACTTCAGGTCACAACTGTGAACACCACAGCATTTTTTTTAGAGGTGGCGGCGGGATTTGATCTGAACATTTTCTGATCCGCCGAAAAACAATTCAAACATAATAGGTAGCAGGTATCTGATGTTTGGTAGGGAACATTTAGTCGCTCTCGTTTTTTTTTTTTGCAAAACCAAGATTGTGGAAATAAGTATTTTGCGTTGCAAATTCACCCCCCATCAAAAAATGGTCAAAAAACATTTGGGCTTAAGTTATGGCGACCTCCCACCTACAGGTGGCGGTATTTTTATTCGTACAACGCTGCTGCGTCATCCTCACTTGATGTCACCTTGCAATTACGCAACATCGCGGCGCATAACGTTTATAGTCATAAGCCAGTGCAAATATTATTTAACTCTTTCCAAATATCTCTAAATATTTCCCAAGTGAGACCAAGATGTAACTTTTGGGCCTGAATTAAAAATCCCATGTATGACGGCTCTTGATGTTGCCGCTGGCGCCAACCACGAAGAAGACAGGAAGTAGTTTGGAGGATGATTTTTAATGACGTACTGCGTGGACAGACGTATTCAATTGTGATTTTAATTGCGTTTGTTGTTTAATGAAAACGTGTTTTTTGACATTGGCGAAACACTGACAAACTTTGGTGCACATTTGTAACGTAGCTCATCATATCCGTTATTGTTCTCTCGTTATCATGCTGGAAACTTAAGTGTTTTTTTCCCCACATCATTTTAAAACAAAACATTTTTTTAGCAGCCCTCTTTGTGTAAATGTTTTATATTTTCCTTTGCTTTTGAGACATAAAACCAGACATAAAATGGTGGCTCTTTAAAAACAACCACACATTTCCTAATGGACATTTTTATTCAACTTTTTCTGTTTACCTTTATGCGACATATGTGGCTCTAAACGAGTACAAAAACATCTCTTTGGTTTGTGCAAGTTGCGAGGCTTCGCCACCCAAGTCTGTCTGACGCATAAAGAAAAATCTGACTCATATCAGTTAATTAAGGCATATAAAGGAGAAAAAAAAACATTCTTACCAACACTGTGAATTTTCCACTGAGCAGCTCGGAGCGCAGCGGCTCTTCCTGAGGCTGCAGTCTGACGATCCCTTCTTTGAGACGCGTTTCCTGAAGACAAACGGATCAAAAGGGAGCGAGGTGAAGTCAGCCTGCTGGGAGGCCAGAGGAGCTGGATTCCTCCGGGTGAACAATAGAGCCGCCGCAGGAAGACCTGCGTTATATCCAGCCGGAAACCCTGGAGAGATCATGTGGAGGTTCCTTCAACCTGATCTTGACGGGCTTGGACTAGGTCGCTGAAATCTACCTTGAGTTTTACGCTTGAGTAGATGAAAACAAAGATTAGGGACTCTCATCTCTCAAGAAAATTTGATTCTATTCTGCTTAACTAAAGGAGAGAAAAAAAGACGCCACTCTCAACACTAACCTAACTCATCTATCCTTTATCAATACACACAAAGTTTGGCACACATTTGTAACTGATTCCCAAACCTAAAGTGTCCAGAAATCACAAAGAGGAACCACCGAGACATTTTCATAAAACAGGTCAAATCCTAGATTTAAAACACATCATAAAATGATCATTTAAGTTCAAAAACTCTTCGTCTCAAAGGGAAATTTTGACGTCATCATGCATAATTTCATCACCAGCTGACAGCGAGCTCTGCTCAGCCGCCTCATTTGCTTTTGCCGCTTCATTAGATTTCTGTCTGGAATTTCTTTTTCAATTTCTCTGGGGTCGGAGTTCAGGTGTTATTTGATGTTTTGAAATGCTAGTAATCAGCTGCTCCAAACTGTTGTAGGGGTTGGGGGATCATCTGTTGCTATGGTTACGCATCATAGCAACAATCCTTGCATCTGCACCGCATCCAAAACTAGAGGGAATGACTATCCATCCATCCATTTTCCTACACCGTTGTCCCTTACTGGGGTTGGGAGGGTTGCTGGTTGCCCGAAGCTATCGTTTCGGGTGAGAGGCGGGGTCACCCTGGACAGGTCGCCAGTCTGTCGCAGGGCAACACAGAGACACACAGGACAACCAACCATGCACACACACACTCACCTAGGGACAATTTGGAGATGCCAATTAACCTGACAGTCATGTTTTTGGACTGTGGGAGGAAGCCGGAGTACCTGGAGAGAACCCACGCATGCACAGGGAGAACATCCAAACTCCATGCAGAAAGACCCGGGCCGGGAATCGAACCCAGAACCTTCTTGCTGCAAGGCAACAGCTCTACCAACTGCGCCACTGGGCAGCCCTGACTCAAACTAATAAATCTTTAAAATTACAGTGTGAATTTGTGTTCAGTTTCACTGAGTGAATACTATTTAGAAGTACCTTAAGGTGCAGTTACAGCGACAGGCCTGTAGGGCCTGTTACCAGCTTTTTGGGTGTAAATGGCGATATTTTTTTCCCTAGCTAATAGCTCAAGTTCAGTTAGATTGAATGGAGACTATATGCTAGCTCGCTGCTACTGTCTCTTACTCTGCAGTTGAGGAGTCACAATGTCTGGGATCATGAGCGCCCCCTGCTGTGAGGCAAGAGAACAGAAAGGTCACACAAAAAAAATAAATTAGAATATCAAATAGCCCTACCATGACAACATCTAAGACCTGTGGTTGACGTATTTAAAGCCAACTTAGGCTACAATTTTTTGTCATAAATTTAAGACATTTTAAGGCTGTCATTTTAGATTTAAGACTTTTTATTGGTCTACTTGTATTTTTACACGTTTCTGTTCAGACCCTATTGACCTTGCGCCAATATTCTGCATCTAAAGCCTAAAATGAGAGTTAACGCTGACCGAAGAGGATGACTCACTCACTGAGATCATCAAATAAATAAGGACCTAGGAGTTTGATCACCACGTTCCACTTTGATGGTGGGAAGATCACCGGATATCTTAACCCGTTCTGCTTGTCACGTTTGATTTCACAAACTCAACTCATCTCCACACACACACACACACACACACACGTATGCATACACGGTCTCGCTGCTTCACAGTGTCCCAACAGCAGAAACGGACACGCCCGGCTCCTATAGACGTGCTACGATGTGTGAAGTCGTACGTTTCTTAATGCTCCTGTCTCCCAGGGAGGTGGCTGAGAACGCGGCAAGCAGACAAAAAGGAAGCAGAAAAAAGGAGAAGACCAGCAATGCTCAGTTCAGATGCACAGCTGTTGGTCATCTGTTACGCCTCACAAAAAAAAAAGAAAAGTCCAGAAAAAACAAACAAAAAAATCCCACATTCCGTTTCCATCCGTCTCCTTTATCTGGACACAGTTCCTCTACGTCCTTGTCCAGATATCGTTTGACTGCATGCTCTGCTTCTCCGTGCTACACCCTCCTCTCCCCTCCGTTTTTCTTTTGATAACACAAGTAGGATTTGTTCATGAGTGCCTTGGTTCTCCATAAAGTTAAAAACACCTCTTGGCACATCCCTCTGACGACGAGTAGGCGTGAGGCCGTGGTCCTGGGAGTGTCGCGCTCGTCTTCGTTTTCGATGCAAACGGCTCCTGTGTTGCTGGGAACGATGCGGGTAGTACGCACCAGCTTTCCTCAATCAATAAAGCAGGCCAGCTTTATGCTTTCAGAAAGCCCTCGGCTCTACGGCACTGAAAGCTCCACGACAGAAAAGAGTAGAATGAACTCGTTCACCTTTATTAATAGAGCATAAATATGTCAACGTTATGCCTGATGCCTGTAGCTCAGATGTTGTACTTTGGTTCATTTTAGATTTAAAAATATTGTCTTCATCCCAAAAGGGAAATCAAATGTTCCATCTATCAAAGTATCTTAAGAGTCGTTGCGGTTGGCCTCGGACTAGGACTGGACCAGAGAGCAATAGATCAATAACATTATACATGGCTATAGACAGATGATCGATATGAACAGATAATACGTCTGACAGAATACTTAGTCATTTCAATCCAGAACTGCACAGCATTCTGGGGGAAAAGCTTTAGTTACTCTCGTGTCCAGCTAAGCTAGGCTACGTCACTATTTGGTTACCTAGCAACAACATGTTGGGTATCTTGAACAGCAGCAGTTTAAGGTTTCTCAGAGCAATGCTGGTAGAAACATTGTTAAAGGGTTAATAGAGGAGCCATGTGTGATGACGGAGTTTCAGAAAGAGCAGAAGCTTCTTAAAGGGACAGAGTCCCATTTTCAGGTCCAAGTCAAATTTCTATAATACATGTAGCATTTTTATAATAAACAATTTAGCATAGTGACTTGATAGTGCCATTTTATAACATAATGCGCCAGGGAAAATAACTGACCTTTATTTAATGAGGTACGTTATTATTTACAATAACAACCTGACGGAGGGAAGAACACAAAGGCAATCACGCGGGATCCTTTTTGTGTTTTGGATCAATGATTTCAACAAAAATGAAACAAAACATAGTTCTCTAATTAAAAATCTCATGTCTGTTACTGAGATCGAACTGAAAAATCATTTATTTAGATATGTTTGTGACCTGCAGGCGATTTCAACTTAACAATTTTGACCCCCATGTCAAAAATGTTTGGACATAACTGTACTAGGTCAAAAATAAAACACCACAAATGTCTCCATCTGCCCACTTTCGTCTCTGAGGAAAAAGAAGGGATAAAAATATTTTAACAGACCTATGTGGATTTTGCAGAACTACATCTACAACCACACAACTACATGATGTGAGATTACAATAGAGCAGCAATCGCAGAAACATTTCGATCTAGAGTTCTTCGTCTGGCCTTAAACCACAAAAGGAACCAAAGTAAATGTTATTCACAGCAAAGGGTTTTGATGCTCGTCCAACTAATCGTTACTCCTTATCGACGAATTCCAGGGCTGGCAAGTTCGGCTGGAAGCAGATGCTTTGAGCACACTTTGACACATCAGGTCAGCAGCGTCCCTCTCCCTTACCCTGTAATTGTGGAAGAGCTCGATGGCGCGGAGGACGTCAAACTTGCGAGCCATGAGAAACTTGACGGCCAGTTCCCTGGACAACGGAGACACTCCATGCTGACTGGTCCACTTGTTGATTTCCTCTAAAAACTGCCTGGTGGCCTGGAAAGGACACGGAGAGGACGTCAGTGAGTTTGAGCTCTCCCAGTCGGAGGGTCAAGCAGGGCAGGAAGTGAAACTGTACACACACACACAAACGGCAGACACACACACACAGTTTGAGGAAAAAGATGGAACGGACGGACGGAACAAGGCCGGAGAGGCAACTTGTTCTTAAAAGCAAATATAAAAAGATAAAAGACAAACCACATCTGCATTAAAAAAGACTGCTGCACAAGCATTCAGCTTATCTACATGAATAACACTAAATGTTTCTGGTTTTCTTTGATCACATTCTGACTCTTGGAACACAGCAACATGTGTGCTTTGAGGCACCATATCCTTTTAATTCACAGAGTTGCACTGGGATTTCTTTTTTACAATACAATGACATGGAGACACTTGATTGACCAATGACTGTTACTCGCTGATATCACTTCTGACAGATTTTAGACATTTCAAATGAACTAACTAATTTAAATTAACTACAAATGAGTGAAAGATAGCGTTTCATTAAAACGTACTAGAGCTTTCCTACAAAGACTTTCTAAAGACCTTTTCTGAAAGCAGCCCAAATTTTAATCAATCCACCCAAAACTTTTTTTCCCAGTCCGACGTGTTCAAAAGAAATCTTGCCGCATTACCTTCTGCCTTTTGCAGTATTTGCACGGGTGCAAGAATGTCCTTGTGTGTAGAGAAGGTTTGTGTGCAGACCAGGTGTGTGTGTTTTAGCATTTCTCACGCCCGTTTTTCCATCAAATACCACATTGCCAGGACCCACTGCACCCCAGGAATTGGTGCTATGTTAAAGTTTCATGCTAGGTTTATAGTACAGGTTAGGTACTAGGTTGGCGAAAGGGTGCAGAACCGAATAAAAATTGAATGGACGTCAATGCAAAGTCCTGGTGAAGATAGAAAGACGTGATAGTTGTTTGAATCGCGAGAAAGCCACGGATTACTTCAGCAGTGAACAATAAATCCCAAGAAACTCCATAAATGGAAGTGGGTCAGAATATTCCTTTGCAATGTAAAGTTCTTTCACCCATACAAGCTTTACATTTTTGTGTGTTTTCACACCAGATGGTCCACTAGACTCGGTTTAATTGGTGCGGTTCACTTTCACACCGCACTGCCTCAAACAAGCCAAACACTGTTCGCCTCCTCGCCTGTGGTGGTGCTGCACTAAGAACTACTGAAGGAAATGATGCAAAAACCTCTGAAGAAGACACGGAGCGCACAAAAATATTGAGTAGTGTCAGATTTTAGCGTTCGCAGAATTTCTCTTTTGTCACTGGTGAAAGACCACGAGCCGTTTGTCCCACTAATGCTTGACTTGTGTGTTTGTTTTGGTTGTATTCACCCGAATGCTCCACGCTATAGTACAATTCCTGCTTTTGGAGTCACATATGCATTCATTTCAACCAAACCAAGACCTCGCTTTGTCGGTGGACCAGAGTTTATTTTTTTAGTCCACATCAGAGCTCAATTACGCGTTCACACCTCCAAAAACGAAACGGACTTTCCAGTCTAAGAAACAAAAGACTGATTAAAGTGAACTAAACAAGGCTGACATTTAGCGGCTTTTCAAATAAATGCATTGTAAGTCAGGTCCTAAATATATTAGATTCTATCCCAGCAACTCAAAGAGTGAGCCTGTCAGCACACAGTGAATCCTCAGCAGGCTGCAACGGGAGGCTCTGAAAGGTCGGGCTTTGAACACAGGGTTTCACTTCTCCACTTAGGCGGGGCAGCAGCAGCAGCAGCGTTGCTCGCACTAAAGAGAGGAAGTCAGGTTCTGGGAATTGGTGGCTCTTTAGGAAGACAAAACGATCACTGACGGGAGCTGAGGCCGAAGACAAGATGCCAGTGTCTCTCCTCGGAAAAGCCGGTGCTTTCAGAGGCTGCGGGGCCGGCAGCTTCCTGCTCTGTTCAGATGCCTTGGCATGCGAGGGATGAAGGCTGATTGCACCTGACAGGGCAGAGGCACCCCTTAATATCCGATTCTCATGGAGAAAATGAGAGCAAGAGTAGGGAGGGATGTGCTCTGAACTTTGGACTTAGGAAAAGGAAATTGCACAATAACAGGATAATAAAGCGACTAATGTTCCTTTAACGAAAATAAGAAACTTTAGAAGGAAAAAGGGGTAGAGAACAGGTCGCTGAATGACATGTTTATGGGAAAAGCTTGCACACTGCGGTCGCAGAGGAAATGACACGTCGGCCCATCTGTTTAGCGGTAACGCTTCATTTGATTTTACAGAATGAGACTTGTAATCCTTACAACGTAGAAAATTACCTTCAGAGTGGATTTCTTTCTTAACAGTAATCCACTCTGTCAACACATATGGATTAATGTTAGTCGACATTAATACATCAATGCTGACTAAAAACAAATTAGATATCTGTTTATTATTAGAAATCCTTAGTTAGAAATCCATTTTGATTGGCTGTTGACAGCGATTGGCTGAAACCCCTAAATCTGACTTTGTCACCGTGGATACTACAGAGGAAAGAACACTTAAGTTAGCCATTTAGAGTAGCAGTAAGTAGTTTAACAATGAGGATCACAAAAGCACGTAAGAGGATAAAGGAAAGTATACATTCAAACATTTAGGCTGCAAGACAGTGAGAGAGAGCAAGACTTTCAGCAGACACCAGGAAGGCAAGATTAGATTAGATTCTCCATGTGGAAAAAGCCATTTTAGTAATGCTAGCTAAAACAATATGCCAAGCACTTGGTCTTTGTCTTATACAAGGAAAATCAGGCTTTCCAGAGACTCCTTGCTAATAACCTAAGGCTGAAAGGCTTTGAGTGACTTCTTATGGTGTAGTTATTATTGAGAATATGGGTTTAGCAAAAAGTGGCAGCTAAAACTTGAAACTGGAAATCAGATATAAAATTCTGATATGTGCATCCTTAATTATGGACATATCTAGAATATGGCACTTTGGTACCAGAGCAACATGTTGGATTAAGTCATCAAACTAAGTCAGCCATTAGTTTGGCACAGGTGGCTTTCTTTGTGTTGAAGTGTTTATATTACCCTGTTAAATTTTTACAGGACAGCGTTCCAGCTCCAAGCTTGTGATACTGATCCACCATTTTTTTTTCCTTTTGCACAATCCACTTTTGTTTGGTATTTAAACACCAGGCCATATCCGCTGGAGCGGTATTTGAGGATGAACCAGTTTGTTTTTACTGTAGTTTTCACCAGACTACAGTGGAGGACTCACTGCGGAGGAGTGACTTATCCAACTCCTGGAGGACGCCATAAATATTTCTCTGACTTGCGCTAGTTCTCAAATGGCTGGAAAAGCTTCTTCCTCTCTCCCCTCCTTGAACTTTTTCAGGAATCACTTTAAAGCACCAAGTTCCAGCTAACTGTATCTGCTGCAGCCTGAGAAGTTTTGCGTGTGGTCACGAGCCATTATGAATGCCAACTGAGGCATTTTAAGGTCGAAGTTTGTGGCCTTCCAGCGCAAGAGATGACATTACATAACCCCAGTTCGTTGAGAGAGTTGTTCATCGGAGCCACTTTTTAGCCAACTATGGTTCACATTATTCACAGTCCAGTATGAGAAAACTGATGGTACGTTTTTTCTTGCCAAAACATGAAGCTGAACATGTTTTGGCAATTACATCACCACCATCTGGATGTAAATTTATAGCAGTTGTAGACACAATGAGGGAGAAAGACCATGGGTACTTGTCGGCTACATGATGTACTTAATGAAAATAATATACAGCATCATCCATTTTCAAACCTGTCACTAAAAACACCAGAGTTATAAATGAGTAATTCGTGTTAGCTGCCCTGCTTGCTAGCCCGCAGTAGGCTGGTTAATTAACCTTAGGACATGTCAACTATTGTAACCTGTTAGAAACTTTAGTTTCAAAACAATTCTGCCTGCTCATCTGGTGTTATTTTGTTTATTTCAAAGGGACACTGTACATTAATCAATAATGAATAGTAAAGGTTAGCCAAAAGGCTAGTTTACATGTGGCTCTTTTTTGCTAGCAGAAGAAAAAAAAATCCAAGCAGCCACCTGAGCTAACGTGTAGCCATATCTAGCTAACGTTTCTATAGAGCGACTTGACGGCTCGAAACAACAGCTTAGAGGAAGAACAATGAAATGTACGGTTTACAAAAGAGTGTTTAAACTGCAGCATCTCCGGCATTAAAACTAGCTTCAGGGCTTTTGCAAACTTTTTTGCTGCCGCAGAATTTTAAATGCACTATCAGGAGTATGCAAACAGACACTGTTATATATGACGGTTTGACGCGTATGGTGCATTTGGGGTTATAGGTCAGGATAAGAGTTGGGCTATATGTTACCGCTTTCACAACAGAAGCATTTTTGCTGCCCACATTAATACGCAAGACTGAAATTTCAACCCCTTATTCTTTTTCTAAAAATCATAGCCATGCAAAATAAAAACAAATATACGGAAAAAAACAAAACATTCGTGATAGTTTCATCCATGTTCTTAAAATATCATCCTGAACATCATGCACATTTTATACCGCCACATCCCACTGCAGGCTGCAAGGCCGTTTGCATTAAGCCACGCTCACCTTGCTACTTCAAATGTAAAACTGGCATTTGTGTTCCTGTTAGCTTTGCGGTTGGCGTTCTCCAACAGAGGCCATTTTAGTCAGTTTCTTTCTTATTGTTGAATCATAAACAGTGATCTCGCCGACACAAGTGATGCCTGCAGTGCTTTATACTGTTTTTCTGTATTTTCAGGTTCCTTTGTGACCTGCTGCATGAGTCACTGATACTCTCTTAGGAATATGTTTTGTGTTTTCTCTATTTGTGGATTACGTCTCCCATTGCGGATTCCCAAAGCTTTGGAAATGGCTTTGTGAACCTTTACAGGCTAATGGATGACGCCGACCCCGTTTCCCATCCGTTCTTGAATTTCCTTAGCTCAGAGCATGATGGTGTTTTTGTTTTTAGCTATTTCAGCCTACTCCTTCTTCACAGACAGGTGGTATTTAGAGAGTTCTTAACTCTACAGGCCTGGTAACAATCAGGCCTGGGTGTGGCTCATAAAATTGAACCAAAATGAATATTATTAATCACAACTGATTCACAATTCAACATGTAGGACTTGGTTGCTGTGTTTTTGGCTCTTTAAGCAAAAGAAATATACTTCTGTATCAGCTACCAAAACAAACAAGTTGTCTTTGAACTGTCTTAAGTTTAAAAAAACACAAAAAAGGTGATTCGCTAACAAGGCCGTATTTAAGTTGAGAGAATTTCTAGCGAACAGATCAGTGGAAGGAGGTGCAGAGCAACAGCTGTGCTATCATTGCACCTTGATCCTCGAGACAAGGCTAATGCATTTATTCCGTTCCGTTTCCTAAAAAGGTTTAATGGCCGCCCCTCGCATCGTTTCTCCTGGATCTATTTGATTACAGATGCCACGCTAATCCATTTACGAGCGTAGGACTTCTGTTGAGCGGCTTCGCTTCACCGAGTCCAATTTGGCACGAGTCAATGCCAAAACAGGAAGTCAATAACGTCACTATCTGCCTCTTCCCCACTTTCTCTCACTTCGCCGCTTCCTGGGAGCAGCGGTCTCAACACACACTTTCTCTGAAGCTCTTGATGGACACACATGCCACTCAGTTACTCGTAAACTCAAGTTACTCGTAACCTCCCCCCGCCCCCTTCCCCCTTCCCCTGTGTCTAGTGGAAATACTTTTAACAGCTGCATGTAGAATGAAGTTCCACTACAGCAGTGTACAGTCCCAAGAGGGCCAAGCTACAAAATGCACACAGAATCAGCTAACACACACACACGCATGCACACACACTCCCCACCATCCTCCACCCCGTTCAGGCTTTGGATGCAATGAGGCTGCCCGGCACCCTAGCGGGAGCGGGGGCCCTGCCTCACACAGGAAATGGACGAAACAGATAAGGAGCATTCTGCTGGGTCGATGATGGGGAGTCGGCAGAAAACCGAGGCGAGAGAAAGAGAACAAGACTCCAAACATCTAGTAGAGGCAAATTCATTTTTATCCCGTCTCCATGGCTTTTTTTTTTTTTTGCTCCACTGTGGGTTTCATTAGATCCACTTCCTTTTGCTGACAAGTTGTTTTTTTTAACAAGGTATTAACTAACAAGACCTCATCATAGACTATCTGGTGATATGAAAACATTATATTTCTCGTTGAGGTAAATGCTATCTGGAATTTGTCTGAAGAAGTCGATAGCAACTTAAATCATTTGCTTTTGCTGATGTTTTGTTTTCCAGTTGGAAATGGAAATGTTACAGAAAGAAACGGAAATTGTGCAAGTACTCCAAGGTGTTTAGATGCAAAAAGAGGCAGGAAGCGTCGCCGTAAAAACCACAGGATGGATGTCTAGGGGTATGTTAGACATCCATCTCAGCCCTACCCTTTCGATAGCAACTGGGGAAATGTCACAGGCCATGCATAGGAAAACAAATCTCAAAATAAAAGTTCAGCTTAAGGCAAAACCTATAAAAATTCAGAATGAAAGTATTTTTGTACTACAAATTTGATCTGTGAAGTTTTCTTGACAGTATTATTAAATATCTCATTCTCGTGAAATCAGCATCTTGTCTCTTGTCTTGTGTTTTAGGTGTCATTACAACCCCCTAGTATTAGCAATAGCCCAGCAGTCTGATTTTATTGCACGATTTTGTAAAACGTACATTTCTGTGACACAAAATGGAGAAACTCACCGGACAAGATGAATTGTTTCCTGACACAAAAACTTACATCTAAACCCAATACTAAAGGGGAAACAAACCACCATCTCTTGAGTGTGTAGAGAGTGAGAATGGCCCAGAAAAAAATCCAGTGAGTGGAAGCTGAGTGAATAAAACTGCCGTGTTGGTGTCAGAAAATACGCTAAGCAGCTAAACGTAAGTGGAATGGCATCACAACATGTTAAACATAGAAGTAGAGGTGGGCTACAGCAGCAGACCGCATTGGGTGATGCTGCTGGTATCGTGGTATGGGGGATTTTCTTAGCCACACTTTAGGTCCCTTGGTCGCAACCGCCTACCTGCTGCTCTGTTAATCACCCTGTCTTTCCCTTTATGACCACAGTTTACCCCGTCTCAAACCGGTTTTATGAACATAACAATGAGTCCTCTGTGCTCCACTGGCCTCTGCAGTCACCAGATATTCATCGAGCAGATCCCCTTTTGGGTGTGGCCAAACAGGACATTTGCATTGTGGCTTGTGCAGCCGACAAATCTGCAGCAACGGCGTGATGCAATCGTGTCATTACTGACCAAAGTCTGCTGAGGGATGTTGCTGGTGCTTTGCTAAGTCTTTGCCACAAAGGTGTAGAACAGTTCTGATGACAAAAGGTGCTAGCGAGGGTAAACTCATAAAGACACGCCTTGCTGGCACGGCTGCAGGTTTTTAGGCTTCTTTATCCATTTTCGTTGGATCAAATCCTGACTTTGGGTTCCTTCTGCATGGCGCCTGCTTGTTGGGCAAAGACAGGCAGGAATAGCTAGGCCTGTCACAATATCAAGAAGTCAATTATTCGCATGGTAAATTAAAACAAACTCAATAATTTCCATTGGCTTGATTTATCGTTTATCTCGTTTTTTTCTCCAGTTTTCAAAAACTATATGATAAAAGTCTTCAGTTTGGTGCTTTGGTCTCAACTAGCCCCTTTTTATAATGGCAATTGTGTTTACAAAGACTTCAAAGTTCATTTTATTTGTTGTTTTATTTATTTATTCTGGACATTTTAAATGTCTTCCAGTTCCCGTGTTAAATGTTCATTAGAATTTAAAGTTTATTGATTGTTGAGATTGTGTTCCTATATTATTATTTTGTCATTACCATTACATTACTTAAAAAATTGTCTCAAGACAACAATATTATCATTTATCGTGATAACTTAAGGAACAATTTATCATACAGTAAAATGTATTGTGGATGGATGAAATCTGATTAATTTCACACAAAACTGAAGTTTCTTCATCAACAAAGTTAGTCTTTCTTTCCTGTCCAAACTGCTTCAGCTAATACAGTCTTATTCAATAGTTTTCTTCAATAAGCGCTCTGGTTCATTTCAATTCATTTATCCAATGCTACTCTTAAAAACTCCAAATCCATTTTTAACAGAATAGTTTCTGTTTTAAGTGTTAGAATAACATAGAAACCCATTTGAATTCAATGGAAAATAGTCTGATTCAATAGGCTTTGACACATTATAGTCCATTTCAATCCAACTAAGTAAAAAAAAAACCTAAGCAATGCATTTATTTTAATGTATTACGACCCAGCTCAACTCAAGTTTAGTTGAACAATTAAATCGACATTTAGTCCAGCTCAATAAAGCCAGATTCAATTTTGTAATCTATTTCAATATAATACAATTTATTTTAATAAACAGAAATACAGTTTAATAAAGTTCATTTTAATCCAAAAGTACATTCTATTTTGCTTCAGTCCATCCGAACCCAACCTTAATCCAAATGAATCCAGTTCTTAGACTTTGCAGAGTCACATTCTAGTTCCAGCTCCAATTGTTTTACTTAACAGAGCCATACCTAGTCCAACTGAATTCAATTTACTCCGTTTTTGTCAACTGTTCTACAACTAAATGTATCATCCATCCATTTTCCTGCACCCTTTTCCCTTACTGGGGTCGGGAGGGTTGCTGGTGCCTATCTCCAGCTGTCATTTCGGGCGAGAGGCGGGGTCACCCTGGACAGGTCGCCAGTCTGTCGCAGGGCAACACAAAGACAAACAGGACAAACAAACATGCACACACACACCTAGGGAGAATTTAGAGAAGCCAATTAACCTGACAGTCATGTTTTTGGACTGTGGGAGGAAGCCGGAGTACCCGGAGGGAACCCACGCATGCCCAGGGAGAACATGCAAACTCCAGGCAGAAAGACCGGGGCCGGGAATCGAACCCAGAACCTTCTTGCTGCAAGGCAGCAGCTCTACCAGCTGCGCCACTGGGCAGCCCCTAAATGTATCATAATAAACTAATTTAAATCCATTAAACGCAATGCAATTGTATCCAATCTTAATCCAGTTCACTTCAATTCAATCCAAGTATATATCCTGATGCAAACCAAATAAAATCCGATTAAATATAAATCTCCCTTTAATTTCTACTCAGAACCAAGCACAGTACCATTAGGCTACTGTGAAAGACTCAACAGGCTCAGAGAGAAGTTTCTACTGTAAACATCAGCGACTGACCCCAAACGAGGAAGCAGGGACCGTGTCCAGGCGCTTCCTTCCCCCCCCACTACCCTCTCACCCTACCCGGTCTCTGGTTAAACCTTTCCCCGGCAATAACGTCAGAACTCAGCGCTTCGCATCGGCAGCGCGGCCCGGGTTTCAACACATCATCTGAGCCGCTGGACAGGAACTGACGGTGATGCAATCAGGGCAATAATGCGCCAGAAATCGATACAATGTTTCCGCTTTGCGCTCGGGACTATTTCGCAACAAGGCCACTATTGCGCACCGCCGTCGCCACTTCGCTGCGGCGCGCGCACACGTACACACGCGCGAGCGAGCGAGCACTACACACACACACACAGCGAGCGGCCAGAAAAAAAAAACAAAAAAACTCCAGGTAGAAACGAGAGAGAAATTCGTCGTTCGTCGCCGAAAAAGTAAGAAGTGGAAGCCTAAGCACCCCCCCTCACCTCCCCCTCTGCCTTCCCTGGGCCTACCTGTTCCTCCTCCGCCGATAAAGTAGCTGCCATGGTTCCCCCGTTCAGCCCTTCCACAGACGTGTCCTTCTCATAAAGTGGGAGCTGGCGGAGACGTCTGGCTGCCTGCTCCTCCTGTTGAAATGTGGGGCTCTCAGGGGTTGTCCCTCGCCCTCAAAGTTGAAGGCATCTGAAACGGCGCAGTGCGCGAGCGGAAGGTTTTTTATTTTTCTCTTGATGCTGCGATCCACGCGGGCCAATTAGCACGAATCTGCCATCCAAACTAGAAAGAGAGGTGGGGAGGTTGGGGGGGTTGGGGAAGAGCCGCTGTTGTTGAGTCAGATTTCACCGAGGAGGAGGAAAAATAAGGCAGGAAAGCGAAAGAGAGAGAGACGAAGAAGAAGGAGAAGGAGAAAAACATCAGCAGAGTCGCTTTACGGAGGTTTGATTCAACTCGACGCTAGGAAGCGGATTCAGGGCATGACGTGCCGTTCATCCACCTAACCTGACAAAGGGCGGAGGGCTGCAGCTGCCCGCTGACTCCTCCATGCCAAGAATTGCAAGTTTTTCGCACTGAACGTCGTCTTTATGCTGCCCGAGAGAGTTACACACACTTATATACACACACACACAACCATGAACAATGAAAGAGATTGTTGGCTTTCTTTCTGTGTGTTGCTGTACCCCCTGGTGGTAAAGACCAGAAAATGTCAACAGATCACTGACCTTCGCCTTCATTCATAAATAGCAAAGGAAAACAAGCTGGAGGGCAAAATAATATAATTAACTCAACAATGGCAAAGTCGTACCTTATACATGTTGACCCACTTGTTTTTTTTTTCTTCTAACAGCTTCAGTTCATTTAAAATTTTAAAGAGCTGTTGACTTTACTCCGGCCACAAAGATTTCCTGTTTGAAGTATTACAAAAATGTATGTCAGTTATGTTGATTTGGGCTCTTGGGGTGGAAATAGAAAGCCCCACAGTTCACCAGTAGCGTCATTTTGTCCCACATTGGGGGAAATTTAGGTGCACCACCAGCAAGTTAAAGGTAGAAGCGTCCATATTCAAAATAAGGATAAGAGACTGTACAGTAATGGGAGATTTACAAGAAACAAAAAAAATAACACTGTGAATTTACAGAGGCAGTATCATGTGTTTTCCAGGCACATGGTGTCATTTTACACCATAATCAAGTAACTATTTTTTTACTTCTGTTGTTATAAAAATGCTATATACATATATCAAATATGACCCAAAAGAAATGTTACTTCTTTTGAGTCTTGAAATAGGGCCTCTGTCTCTTTAAAAACTCCTGCTCTTTCTGAGACTCTGCCTCGGCTCTGTAAGGCGGAAGCTCATAGGCTTCTGCAGCTCAGAGGAGGAGCTTCGTCCTCGAAGGCGGAGCTAGGTCCACCCAGGCGTTTTGCACAGCTGAATGGTTGCCATGGAGATTAAAGGATTCCTCAGATATGCACAAAAGAGTTAAGGCAACACTCCAGGTATGTTTTTGGCGAGGCAATAACATTATAACACGATGCAAAGTGCAAAAACGTCAATTTTACTTAACACCGCCGTTTTTATAAAAACAGCACATCAAAAGAAATGTGAAATCGAGCGTGGTAATTTGAAAAAGAGAACCGAGTGTAAGATGTGTATATTTGTGCATAGAAAACAGCAATGGACAGTTTACAAGACCTTTTGACAAATTGTTTGTTGGGAGCAGTGATGGTCATAAAATCTTTCTGTATTATACAAAAGATTAGCACTACTTCAATATGTTGTTCCTCAAGTAGAAGTAAAAAATTATTTGGGACATAGGTTACTTAACTACTCAGTTACTTAACTACTTGGTCTTGCTGTGCTTAATATTTGAGTTCATTTGTAAAAAAAAAATATTTAAAAAAATTACACACTTAGAAATGCTTTTTAAATCTTTTTTCCCAACAAAGTTATTGAAACCAACGTGTACGACAGTTAATGCCAGAACAGCGCAAAGTCCTCCCAGTAATAATGTCTGTTTACTGTACGTTCACGCGACCTCCACATGGCACAATGGAAAACATAAATAGAAAACAGCAGCACAGCAGATGGTCTCAACATAAACTCAGTGTGGTTCCGTTCCTGATCCAGTTTTGGTTAAACATGCTTGGTCTTCATTCAGTAGAGAGCTGAGCAGACGAGCCAGAAATTTGATCCTAGATACTTCAAAATAAAGCTACAGTGCAGTAAAACTACTCCTATAAATACTTTTCCTCCCAAAGTAAATGGGTAAATATTACTAGTTAATACCCACCTCAAGTAATGAAAGATGGCCGCCACTTGCCAGAAGAATTTGAAGATCCCTGTGACCAAATAAATGTCGTTTTGGGGTAAAAAAGAACAACCCAGGTTAAGAAATGTGTTCATTTCAACCTGATTAACCTTCGACTTTAATTCAAGCATCATGAAGTCAGGCGGCTCAGGGGGTCAAGACAAGGGGATGATTCCCAGACACGGATCAGCTCGACTACTTGAACGGGTCACGTTGACCCCAAACACACCAGGAAGTGAGCAACATCTTGGTTCCAGATGAATCAGATTACTGTTACAAAAACGATGCAAAACCAAGGGAATGCAGAGGAATTGTGCAACGTAAACAAACGGCCCAGGGCTGGATTATAAAGTAAAAAAATGAAGAAAGTATTTTTTTGGATAGTGTTACTTTTTATTGTTTTTTTATATAGATCAATAACAATGTCAATCTCGTTTTTCAGGGGAAGAATGACGTAAAACCTTCCAACAAAATTTTTTAAAATAAAAAATAAACTGCCACTATATATATTTAGAGGGTTTACTCACTTTTTTTAAACACACTGCTTTAGGACACAACTTTATACACTTTATACTTATAGCTTTACTACATAGTAGTAAAGCTATAAGTCTGCAATGCAACAGCAATATTACTAATGCATGAAACCTGGTGAAAGGAAGCAGCCAGTTTTATGAGTACCCCTTTCCGTAATAGGATATTACAGTAATAGCGGTTTAATTAAGGAAATTCTCCACTCACGCATCCCAAAGGCTATTATATTTTACAGGAATTGTATGACGTAAGGATAAAAAAAAGAAAAGAACAACGAACAGTGTGATGGAAGTTGATGAAACACTGAGCCTAAGACGAGTCTCCGTAGGACGATTACAGACTTGCTGATGAACTGGATTTCATCGCGAGGTTAGTTCAAGTGCAAGCCAGGACATTACACTTCCTGAAAGGTTGTTATTGATTGGTCCCAGATCGGATTTAGACACATTTTAATGAGACTGTAAAAGTAGTGCACCGTTAAAAGAGGTTTCTCCCGGCTGCGCTCTGCTCCAGCAGCTTGTTGGCTTTTTTCCTTTTCTTTCTTTTTTTTTTTTTTTTGTCCCCTTCCTTGACAGAAAGGTGAACAATGTCAGGTACACCCGATATGTTTATTTTCCTTTTCCACTAGATGCAAGATCCAACAATACACAAACTGTAAAGAAGAGGAGGCGTGGGAAAGTCTGGCTTGAAAACAAAAGGGAAGAGGGAGTGGACAACAATGGACTTCCTGTCCACATCACGTCCTTGTGGGGGGGGGAACGTGATTGGTAAACCCTTAGCCCGGCCCACACAGGATCAGTCCAAAAAAAGAATAAAGTGAAATACTTAAGAGGGGGGAAAAAAAGAAAAAAAGGCCTAGTTTTATTTTAGCGCTAGTCAGAAAACAGGAAAAATATCCTTCCAGCCTTGATGCATGTAGGATTTTCATGAAAGTCATTGCTAATATATGTGGGTTGTCCTCAATATCCCCGGGTGTCATAGCAATTTTTAAAAACAACATGGGGCATATACGTTTGAATTTATTTGTTTAAATGAAGCATGCAGACTGTAATACATGCAGCTGAGATCAGAAGTCACACGGGCTGAAAGGCCTCTCTGCGAGGAAGAAGCCATCGCTCCAGATTGAACATAAAAATGCCAAATCACAGACGCACACAGAGACATGGATCTCACATTTTGGAGACGTAACTTGCCGTCCGACGATGCTAAAGTAGAACCGTTTTGGCCATGATGAACATCAATGCATTTGGAGGAAAAAGTGGGATGCTTGTAAGCCAGGGAACACCATCCCAACTGTGACGTAAGGTGGTGGAAATGTTGACGCAACACCCCTTCTGTTCAGCGTTCAACATCAGTGTTTGACCTTACAAATGCACATCTGGAGTAAAATGCAATCCCAAGCCTTCCTAGAAGATGCAAAGCTGTGGCTTCTGATGATGGGATGAAATAACACCGTAAGGATTAAGAGCAGGATGTAACTTATTAGTATGAAGGCGGATGATTCGTAACTAGTTTCGGCCAAATCTTGGACTTGTATTCAGATGTATTGGTGGGAACCCAGCCAGCATACCTAGGTGGGCCCCATATGGGGGAAAAGGAGGGCAGACAGTATGGGTCCCAAATAGGTTTGTCCACAGTTTCCATGGTGTCCACTGGGAAACACCATGGAAATGGGAAACCATGGACAAACCCATTTGAGACCCATATTGTCTGCCCTCCTTTTCCCCCATATGGGGCCCACCTAGGTATGCTGGCTGGGAAATGTCGTCCTAGAATCCTAATAAAGGTTTTATCAATATCAAAACACTTTTTTATGGGGTTTGAGTTGACTTGAGCTTAAGATGAAACATCTGACATCGTTTCAACCATCAAACATCCCCCACACCATGATGCTGCTGCCGCCGCAACGCTTACCAGCAAACTGTCTAATAAGTAAAAAAAAACACACGTGGACTCTGAATAATAAAAAAAATCTAAAAATAGAGTATTTCTGTTTTCATTTTCATACCTGTAAAATACAGTAGCACCCCAAAAAAACATGACTATTGAAATTTGCTGCATAACAATATCCTGTTTTTGACAGATGTAGAAGAATTAGGAGGTGCCGCGTAACAGTTTTTACACAGAGACCTCAAGTACATGTGTGTGTGTGTGTGTGGGGGGGGGGGGATGGCGAGTGAAGCAGCTGTGAATCAACAGGTGCTCAGTTCCTGGAAAGTGATGGGTGCTGCTGAGTAATATCTGAATTCCTGCAAAAACCACGCGGCTCGATTTCCTCTCTTCCCCAGCTCTTTCGGTTTAAAGAGGCGACATCCGACTGCACTCTATGAATCGTTTTCTCTGAACTGCAGTGTATTTAGAACGTTTTGATTGAAGCTTAATTTCTTAGATAGAGCTAAAAAATATATAATTAAAAGTTCTCACATCTCACTTTGTTTCTCTTAGCATCACACACACACACCATCAGAAGGCAACATGTGTGAACATGTTTGCCCATTTTTTTTCTCCACTTCCTCCACTTACATTTCCACAGTGACTTATATCCCCACAGAAGGCTGTTACCATATTTTCATAGGTTAATGTTCCGCGTAGGCGGCGAGAGCACTTTTGATACCATCACAGCAGCAAAAGGAGAAAAATAGTTTTTTTTTTCCGTTATAGAAAAAGTGAGTATGTGGTACAAGAGAAACACAAGACGTGTCACATTCTGGCTTACATCACGCTCGTTTACTGAGGCTGCAAATGGTGCGCGTGCCTGTAACCTGATTTCTAGAGCTAAATGCTAAATGTGCGCCTGGACGTCGAAGCAGTTCGCTTAACGACGAATGGAAATGTGTCAGAAAATACATATAAGTCTTTCAGTGAGGCTGCCTTTTAGAACAAACTCTAAAATGTAGCCTTTTCAAAACGGTCCCAGAAATTCTGCCTCAGTGAAGACACGGTACATGAGGAGTTAGCAGTTTTAGGAAGCTAGCCCGAAAGCTAGGGTTAGGGTTAGGGTTAGCTAGCAAACCCAACAAACCAGTTAGGGACCGATTTGGCTTTTCTTCTGTTACAAATTATAGCCTTGCAATTTTTCTTTTAAAGTTGCGGAGGTAGGTAAAATTTGTGGATATAAGTTTTACATCGATCAATTTCCCGAAATTAAACAATTCGGGGCCATTTTATTGGAGCGCCCCCATTGGCTAACATTTCAAAAATTGTTTTATACACAAATGAGTTTAATTTGACCAGTTTTTTTTTATATTAGCACAAAAAAATGACAATTGCACCTCAACCTCACAGTACACTTTCAGATTCATTATGATCTTTTTCGTCTTTGGAGTGTTTTGAAAATGACAGAATATTTCTGCTGATGAGCAAAGATGTCGGTAATGAGTCATGGCTTACCCGCCACAGGATCATCAGAAACCACGCAGCTCTACCGACTCTGCACGAGCAACCGGGTAGGAGATGGGCGGGTGAGCTTTCAAATTTAAACCACCACGTTCTTGTAAACAATCTAAGGGATGTTTGCAAGAAACAGCCCATAGATTGTTTTTTTTTTTTTACCTGACAAAAATATGAACACCCTTTCGATTTTTGTCACATTTTGTCATGTTAAGTTCGCTAATTTAAGTATGTTCTACTGGAGCCTTTTATATGATCTACGACTTGCAAAGTGCAGATAAGACAAAAACCAATTGAACTGTTAGAGGAAGAGTTTGTGGATAAGTGGTGGAGAAAGTTGTTGGTGAAAAAGCCATAAAATGTCCAGTTTGTACAACATTTCATGCAAAAGAAAACGCTAAAATGGATGTTTTTGGTCTACATGAAAGTAGAGAAATGCGCTCCTGCAGTGTTATAAAATATTAGATTAAAAAAATTTTTTTAACTCCTCAGGTTATTAAATCTGAATGAGCCAAAGCACTTCAGAGCATTGTGTGGAAACATGATAAAAGCTGTCCATAAAAAGGCGTTTATTTAGAAATGTGCACATTAAAACATTTTAACTTTACCATTCTACTATAAAAATCCATCACAGATGCTAATCTGCGACTGACAGTATATTGTCGGTGACGCTTCACCCTCCGCTGACAGCTCAGCATGCTCCACTGGCGCTGAACTAATGACCTGCTGAAGCTGCTGTATTCTGCTGAGTAGGCACGAGCAGCAGCTGCAGAAAACCTGCAAACCCACAAACGTTAATGATGAGATGTTTCATGCAGGCCTGATCCACAACGAGAATGCACAGAGCAGCGAGAAATTACTCGGCTAAAAAAAAGGTAGTCATTTTTGTGTCTCTTGTCATCTGTTCCAAGCTGCGTTTTGATGGTTTGAAGGTCAGCATGCAGCAGAGCACCACTAATCTGCACTCCGAGGGCGTCCAGAGAGCGCCGGACTAAAATTAGCCAGGCGTCGCGATTGGTCCTTGAGCAGAGTTTCCTAAAGAGCTTCTTGTGTGCTGCCAACACATAGAAAACCCGATTCAACCCTCCCTCACACCTCCATGTTTGCCTCCTTTATTGGCTTCTGATTCAGGAAGTTCAAGGCATCCTTGCTGTCCGTGCTCGGAGTGGACAGGTACTCCAACTCGTAGCCGCCGCTTCTGTTGGCGGGGCGGACCTCGACGGACGTTTGTTTGTGTTCCAGGATCTGTTGCAGCTGCTGGCCGGCGTACTCCGGCTTGGCGGTGAGGGGTCCTACGGGAACCTCCATACCCAGAATGTCGGTCACCATGTAGGGGCGAAGCCAGCCAACCAGAGGGGTGCTGCCCGGGGTGTAGTGAGTCTGCCGGTGGTAGAATAGAAGTCCGTCCACCTGCAGAGGAAAAAATAAAACAGTAATGCGAGTAAAGTTGACTGTTTATCACATTACACCCCACATGAAGACACGATGTTGCAGACTTACACCGAAGCTGTACTCGGCTGCCAGTGCTTCCTGAATGGACCCAGCTGTGCAGGCGGTGCTGTGGAGACTCACGAACCGGAACTGTTGGAGCAGAAAAGACTTCGTCTTAGCTCCAAACAAGATTTTTTGTTAATCCGCCAAGACTACTGAGCTCCTACTGGGATTTAACACTAAAAAAGCAATTGAATTAATATTCAGTTGATTTTGATGGCATAGCTTGGTTTCCGTAGTCTCTAGAACAGAAGATATCACAGTAAGTTAACATGACTTGTGATTAAATTTATTCTAAAGACGTTTGTCTTCAACACAGAAGAATGACGACAAGTGAGCCAGGGGTTCCTTAAAACGTCTTCAACTTATGTATCCAAAACCAAGACTTTAAAATAGGATCTTTTTTAAATCTTGAAGTCTGTCAGACTGGGCAGCTGTGGCTACAGTTCAGTAGCTCGCCATTATCAGTGTGTGACTGGAAATGACTGGCTTCATGTAAAGCGTCGTTGAGAAACCAGGGAGGGTTAAAAACCATTTCAAGTCTTGATGTGATTTCATTTTATTAAAATGTGTTGAAGTCTTTAAAAACATTAACTCAGCTTTTCGTATGTCAACCGCAGGTCTTCAACTTTGTCTTGACAGGATATTTAATCTCCTGTACGCTATGTATATTTTTGTCCTTGCTGGACTTTTCTGTCAGGCAAATGTTTGAGTCACACTCAGACACCTTCATTACTTTCTGTGACTCAAGACAGATGCTAATGACAATAATTTTGTCTATGGCTTCGTAGACATAACAGACATTATGTCGATGACATATTGTAGGTTTGCAGGCTCAAAATGAATGAATCTGTAGCTTTAAATCTTTATTAGATTTAGCCCAAAGATCTTGGCAGCTGACCCGACCTTAAAACTACGTATTACCGAGAGAACAAGTGCAATGGTCTTCCCTCCAGAGCTTGTTAAACTTGAAATAAACAATTTGACAAGAGGAGAGAATTTATCTGGGTGCAGAGACGCACAGGGTTGCGCTTGGCGATCTCTGACAGGCCGTCCGTCTCCTCGACCTTAGACTGGAGCCAGTAGAAGCGAAACTCGGTCTGTTTCAAGAAAACAAGAACAAGATAAACTCAGAAGTTTTCGTTCACATTCTAAGCCAATAAAATGAGCGACGTGGCCACATTAGAAGAGCTGGACGAGCCTTCCTGGACGGCTTACTGGGCAGTCGTAGACCGGGTGTCCCCTCCAGCACATGACATCCAGGATGTAGTACGTTCTGTCCACCTCGCTGTAAATGCAGTCCAAGATGGTGTAGTCTACACAGGGAAGAGACCAGCGAACATTCAATGAGAAACGTAGTGCCAACCCTAGAACTCTTACAGGAAGAAATATACATTTTTTAGACCTCCCAGGGAGGAAATTGACATTTCAGTGCAGAACAAAGAATAAAAAAACAACATAAGACATTGTAGACGGGTGCCTGAGGCTGTAGGTACAAGAGGCTTTAGCATTGATTACAAGCTGACGTTAGCAAACTCGTCTTATAATTTTCTGCTTCAGCAGCTGAAGGACTTTCTGTAATGATATGCAATTAGATTTTCTACTCTGTTTAGAAAAAACAGGTACAAAAAGCAAACAATGAACCTAAAACACCACTCCCTTCCGATTGGAGAAGTTCGTCTTCTGCTTAAATTGACCTCTAACGTTGTTTTTCGCTTTTGTTTGAGGTCTTGACTACACTGATCTCTGAACTGAAACGCAGAGTCTTAATTACTTAAAACCAAGTTTTTGTCTTTATTTTGCAACATGAATAACAGCAGACACCTTCCTGTAATTGCTTCGCTAGGTTAAACGCAACATAACCTTTTTTTTGACAGACTGACACCACTGTTACTCCAGATAAAGTGCATCCCTAACATAAAAACTATTTATTTTCAGTTTAACTCCATATTGAGTAAGACCACAGACATCCAGTGACTTTACACATAAAAAAATGCGAGCGGCCTATCAGAGCACCCCTCCTTCTGCGGTAAACAACAGACCCACTCACCTTTTCCCATGGCAGAGTTGTGCCTGTTCCCACCGGGGAGCAGGGAAGGGAAACGGCTCACACAATAGCCGCTTTTAGTGTACGCAGCAGTGGAACCCTTTAAGACACACACACACCATCCAGATGAGAAGAGAGAAATGTTACCGTTCCTACGCTGGTCTCAACACTTCTGCCAATGCAGAAGAGTCAAAAGAGTTTACAGAGTTACAGGATATCCAACCTCGGTACCTCGGTTTGCACATGATCACTTTTTACACGTTGCTTTTTAACTTATGCCCACTTGTGCGTAAACAAAAGGAAGGCAGGAAACTGTCTGCTGCTGACGAAGCCGTCCGATTGCCCTCTGTGTATATTTACAAACGAATTAAATTGACATTTGAGCAAGCGTCAAGAGGAAATTGGTGTCAGTGTAGCCAATATTGCCTCAATCTCGAGAAAAGCCAAGTATGGGTAATGGACAGCGACACCGTGGCATTCTCGCTGTGGCTTCATGTTTAGGAAGGTGAACCTCCACCCACAACTTCAAGACCGTTTCTGCTACATACTACATATACGTTTTCACCCAAGGTCAGGATGACCGTAGCATTGTACCTACCCCACAAGCACACTGAGTCTAGAGGTGAATGTAACCATTGCATGCTACGTTGTGTCACATAAAGTCCTCTGTCGTTTGTAACGAAGACATCAATAAAATGTGAAAATGCCCGACACTTGTCCAAGTCGAAGAGAGGAATTGATGGAAAGCAAGGGGCTCTTTGGGAAACGCATCACAACAAACGGCTCGTGGTAACTACAACACCACGTGACGACGCCGACCTGCTTACTAAGCTTTAAAAGTTTCACACAAGTACCCTGCACACTCCTGATGCACCAAACCCTTTCACATCCTCTACGTGGTCAAACTTTTCTGCTTCGTCTACCAACTTACCGTCAGCTGAGAGGAAAAAAAAGAAGTGTGCTTTTTTTTTGGGGGGGGGGGATCAAAACTGACAGAAGATCAGTGAAATAATTTGTCATTCTTAACGAGAGTGATGCAATTGTTGCAAAAGCGTTAGGGGAAAGCATGCAAACATCTCGCTGTGAACTGAAAACCGTCAAGAAACCACTGAGACTCCTCACCGCGGGACGGAACCCAGTCAGATCCCAAGAGTCGGGCAGAAAATCTCCGTCGCTTCTGCGCGACGCGGCAAACGAGCGGGACCTTTTGATGCAGAGCCATTTTACAGATTAGACGTCACTGAGATCGTTTCTGTGTGAAAGTAGGGGGCCTTTTACACGAAATTCTTAAACCATTTGTTGTTTTTTTTTTACAGCGAAGTCGAGATTGTTTCAGGAGGAGGGAAAAATCAGTAATATTTGTGGCTCTAAACTCGTCCAAAGTGGCTCTTTGAATTGGAAAGGTTGCAGGCCCCCGATCTGCAGCGTCCTATTGGCATGCTTCCATAGTGATACGAATATAAATAATAATAATTCATTCAAAAGTTCAACATAGGACGTTTCAATTACAGCAAATGGAAAAAGCAGTAAGAAACGTCCCCTGCCTTCATCTTTACCCTGTCAGCAAACTTGGCTTCTTTATTTGAATTGACAGATTTATTTGAGACATTCCACCGAGAAAAAAACAAACAAAAAAAAACTACATAAAAGGTAGTACTAACATATTCCTAAGTGTAAATAACAAACACGAATATAACAATATCTATGATATTGAACTGCAGGCAGCTTACCTTGGAGGCAACAATTAGAGACCTTTTCCCCACAGGACAGACCACCATCAGCCAGTCGGTGTCCAGGTCCGGTGGGACGTCCACCAGCCACTCTGACAGCATGAGCTAAACGGGAATCGGAAACCCGGTTAGCTTAGAAACAGACTTGACATTTAAAAAAACAAAACAAAACTGAGACGAAAGAGCAGAACAGCAGCAGTGGAACTCCGCTGCCCTCTGCTGGACATCGGTATTGCACGTTTTTGCTGCCAAACAGCTTTCACCACCGACCTGGTTTGCATAATGCTTGGGCAGCTTCCTCCTCTCTACGTCCATCCCCTCCTCTTCCTCTTCCTGCCGCCGTTCCCCGTCCTCCTGTTTGTCCATGTCGTCCTCCCCGTCACTGTCTGGCCCCGTCCAGTCCCCATCAGCCAAGCGCCGTGCGTGGTTGACATAGTTTAGCCTTTTCCTGAGATTTCAAAAAAGAAGAAAAACAAAGATTTGCAGGGTCAGATTTACAAGTAATGTAGGGTTCTAACTGCCACATGAAAATTATTCTACTAATGCAATTAATGATACATTAATACATTGCTGGGTTTGAACTGATGTCTGCCAACATCTCCGTGTTATTCCCAAAGACGCTGGCCGTAACATCATCATTTTCAAATAGTTTATGCGCATTCCAATAAGAATGCACATAAACTTCTGAATATGGTTTCAACGTGTCATGCAGCATCAAAATAGGCGAAATGTGGTCCGTTTTACGTTTTTTGCAAGTCAAGGAAACGCCGCCGCCGCTCACTCTGCTCCAGAACGCTGTACTTGCTCTTGTACTGAGCCAGCCGAGGGTGAGGGGCGGCTGTGCTGTTTGGCTCCTTGGACACAGCAAAGCTGGATGAGAGGGCTGCCGTCAGGTCCTCCATGGCAACGCTGCAAATACACAAGAAGTGAGATGTTTTATGTCATGGACAAAAAAAAAAGAAGACGAATTTGAATTGAAGAACGTTCATACACGTATATATAAATTTCAACTGAACCTATAGTATTATTTTTTTTTACTTACAGAAACAACACAAGATATTGTGAGAACTAAAGTTTTGATTCTCCCTCTCATAAAGCTGAATTAGAACAAACAAGAACATTAATGCATGACTGGACATTTTAATAGATATGCATCAAACCCATAACACCAACCCACAAACTGCATTCCAAACACGTTCTCGTCTAAACGAGAATTAAACGCGGTTAAACTCCGGGATACTTCATTTCCAGCTTGTCACCTGTAGCTAGCGGCTAGCTTCGAGCTAAGCCCCCTAGCACGATAAGCTCGTTAGCAGCCGTCTCTCTAGAGGTCTACGGCGCTACGTTGATTTCCTATAACCTGCACATGATGCTAATTAAATATCAACAAGTTAATTGGTTATCGTGCAGGTAGTTCGAGATAAAATAAACATATACCTTGGCATTCAGGGAGGCTGCTACTGCTCGTGGTGCTAGCACGTCACCGCGTCATGCTGCCGTCATGTTTACTGCCGGGTGAGAGGGTTCAGATGGCCGACATATAACTCAACTATTCCGGAGTTGCACAGCTTTGGTTGAGTACTGATAATTTAACTGTGAAGCAAGTATGTGCGTCACTTATTTTTACAATTCTTCTTGAATGACTATTGCTACTTTAAACAAATTTTCGACGTTGAAAATTACACAGTATATGCAGGCTACATGGCTACAAATTTGAAAATGTGTGGGCAACCAAAGCACAAGACGAAACACAGCAACATACTGAAACATGAGAAATGTTTCATGACACTGAGTGTCCAAATTAAGTTATATTTTCCCAAAGGGATCAGGTGTGAAAAAAATACAATTATAATACAATTCAATTTCAGTCAATAATATCTGGAGTCCTTGCAAAGACAGAAAATAAACATGCACAAATAAAATAACTTAAAAATAATGAAAAAATCTAGTTATGCTAAGTTAACATGTGTCATCTACAAACACAGTAAATACCAACGTATGGCAGTTACAACCCGTGCAGCGGTTATAGAGGGGATTAAGCTTATCGCAAAATAAATAAATAATAATGAGGAAAAATCCTACACCAAACATTACCCAAATACCAATATGGAAATAGTGTCCAAATACAAAAGTGAAGGATTAAGAAATGTAAACAAATACTAAATCACAAACAACAAAAATCAAGCTCGTCACAGATCAAAGCTTAGTAGAAAATTATCCAAATTACACAAATAAGTTACACAAAATACTACAAAACTTCTCTTAATATATTTGCAGAACATTTTAAATCATTTTTTATGGGTTTATAATAGTTGCCTCGTATCATACCTGTGGATCACAGAGGAAGCGAGTTGTTCTCTAACGTTACTCCAGCAAGAGCGCGTTTGTTCTGAGCCGCGCATGCGCAGAGCCAGAAAACCCGTTCTCCCTGTTAGACCCAGTGAGGCACGAGAGCGCCCCCACTGGCAAGAAGTTATATGTACACAACATAGCCATATATATGAGAAAAAAGGAGAAAATAAAGAAAGGAGAAAGTTAAGACTAATTCAAAAATAGGGGGTGTATTATTATTACTATTATTTTTATTATTTATTTAACTATTTCTCAACCCCCTACAAAAACACTAATCTCTTGCCTTCTTTGAGATCTGACCTGCCCCTCTCTGACAGTAGAAATATTTACTGAAGTATTTTTTTACGAAGGTAATTATTTTGAAACCAATAAAAAAACAGAACTCTGAACCCATCTATACACATCAAACTTTTATCATAAGAATATTTCCTTAATTTTCGCTATCATTTTATAAGGAATTGATTACATAAAGCATAAAGTTTCTCCCAGATGTGAAAATTTGTGCCGTGTGTTGTACTCCGTTTCTCCTGCGGGGGGCGGTATCGATCCTCCTCCCCCCTCCCAACCTACCCAGACCATAAAGGAGCTGCTGAAAACAGGCAAACTTGCCTCCAATTGTCCGAGCCTCACGTCACGGAAAGAGTTGCTTTTAGGAACACTCTCAAAGGATAACCTAAAAAACAAAGCGGATCTTGATGAATGTTGATAATCTCTAAAAGCGGAGTGTTCTCTTCCTTCTTCACAACTTTACGGGGCTTCACTGAAGATGCGCAGGAACCTGTTTACAAGGAAAACGCAGCAAGTTTGAGTCTGAGGGAATGCGGTGTGGGCTGAAAATGCACAAGGATACCATTACTCATCCGTCTGTTTTTGTCCGCGCCGGACCACTTTGTCCTGGAAATATGTTCGTCTCTGAAGGCTTTTAGGATCCAGGGTGAAGCTCAAGAGTGATAAATGAACATCACGTTCAGAAAGCGCAATTTAGAGAGGATTCTACTGATCGCCAGAGCTGTTGGAGGAGGACTTGGGTGAAAACAGTTTTGGTTTTAATGATATTGTTTTCATGTTGACGCAGACACATATTACTTGCATATTGGGGAGTTATACCTTAAAGGTAGGCTACAACGCAGTAACAGCAGTGTCCAGTGTCCTAAATGGGCTGATGATGTTTAATGTGATATAGACGTAAAAACAAAATAGATGTTGTGTTTGAAACTAGGCTTTAGAAGATTATTTGAACTTAAGTCATACTCTGCAGTATTACAGTAGGTTGTAGTCATATGTTTCCATGCAGTATAAAGTAGGCAGTGCCAATCAAGGCATTATGTGCATATAGAGGTTAAAGGTTTGGGAGCCACTTTTGTTTCAACATGTCAGTAAAAGGTGTTGCCATTTACACTTTTCTAAGTGAAAACAAAGAGGAGATCAGCATCCAGGAGAATGAGGAAGTGGTTATCTTTGACGAGAACTCAATGGACGGTTGGGTCTTGGGGGAAAACAGCCGAGGGGAGAGAGGTCTCTTCCCAAAATCTTATGTGAACATCATTCGCACTCGCTCCGACTCCAACGTGACTGACTGCTCCATAAGCCCGGCAGGCTCTTTAGGAAATGACTCCCCCCATCTACCATCTACACCAAACACATCCATTAATTCGGGACAGATTTATGATGAAGACTACTACGACGACTGGGATGACTGGGACGACAGATCCACAGTGGTGGATGATGCTGATCACACTAACACTAGCACTACTGGAGCTAATGGACATATTTTTCAGGCCCCACCGTCGAATAATCCCAACGTGCATTACAGGAGCAAATCAGTCTCCGGACAAGATAGCATGGCCAGCGCCAGGAAGGGTAGCATGGTGGGCAGAAACTTGAACAGATTTTCCAGCTTTGTCCGCTCAGGGGTGGAGGCGTTTGTGCTTGGTGATGTCCCTATGATGGCAAAGATTGCAGAGTCATATACCATTGAGATGAGCTCATTGGGACCTCAGTGGAAGGCAAATCCAACGCCATTCATCTGCTCCATTGAAGACCCAACCAAACAGACAAAGTTCAAGGGAATCAAAACCTATATATCATACAGAGTGACGCCGAGCCACATAGGTCGGCCGGTTTACAGACGATACAAACACTTTGACTGGTTGTACAACCGTTTGTTGCATAAGTTCACTGTGATCTCTGTGCCTCACCTCCCTGAGAAGCAGGCCACTGGTCGGTTCGAGGAAGACTTCATCGAGAAGCGTAAGAGGCGACTGATACTGTGGATGAACCACATGACCAGCCACCCGGTCCTCTCGCAGTATGAAGGCTTTGAGCACTTTCTGATGTGTGCTGATGATAAGCAGTGGAAACTGGGTAAGAGGCGGGCAGAGAAGGACGAGATGGTGGGAGCCCATTTCATGCTGACCCTTCAAATCCCCAATGAGCACCAGGACCTTCAGGACGTCGAGGAGAGGGTTGACAACTTCAAGACCTTCGCCAAGAAAATGGACGACAGTGTGATGCAGCTCACGCACGTTGCCTCAGAGCTCGTGCGTAAGCACCTCGGCGGGTTCAGGAAGGAGTTCCAGCGACTTGGGAATGCCTTTCAGTCTATTAGCCAGGCTTTCACACTGGACCCACCCTACAAGTCAGATGCCCTCAACAACGCCATCTCCCACACTGGTCGCACCTATGAAAATATCGGAGAGATGTTTGCAGAGCAACCTAAGTATGACCTCTTCCAGATGTTGGATAAGCTCTCGCTCTATCAAGGCCTGCTCGCCAACTTCCCGGACATCATTCATCTACAGAAAGGTAAAGAGTAGTTTCAACGTTCTGGAGAGTTCTCCAGTGTTCTGGAGAAGTGATTACAGTAAGTAATGTGATTACTGTTAACTGACTCTGTCTTCAGCAACCCAAATGTTTTCTGTCCCTAAAACATTTGGGGCAATCATGTAGTTGGCTTGGCTTTTCCAGACATTACACTAACATATCAAACCTTCTACCCACAAAGCTCTCATAATATAGTGGGACTTAAAACCATTAATTTCATACCTAATTCCCCAAAAGTAATTGCAATGCCTGCGAAAACCAAATTAAAAATGACAAATAGTCTTCATAATGTATAAAGTAGCTGCCATTAGGAACTCCTGAGTCAAATCATTGTCTCAACCTGTTTGATGTGTTCTGTAGAAACCACAGTGTTTCAATTAATTAATTCTAGTGATCAATAGAAAATAAATATGTCCACCTACTAATAGCACGCCGAGTTGTATTGGGTCCAGCTATTTCTGCTACTTCTCAAGCTGCATTTTCTTTAAAATGTTTTAGGTATGCTCTATGAAATAATCTGAAAATAGGCAAGTTTTCCGTGAATAATTTGTTGGAGTTACGTTCCAAAATAGAAATCTGCAAAAAGGTGAATCTGCAAATACTGAACCTCCGACAGACATGGGGTCGACTGTAACGGTAAAATCAAAGAAATCCACAGTCACCAGGTAAAAACTGCACATGAAGTAATGTCAAAAACCAGAGCGCCCATCCAGCAGCGGTTCTGCATGGGCGGGGGACTCCCCGGCATCCCCATGCCAGTCCAGATAACTCCCCTTGATGTGACTGGTGTTCTGCAGAACCAGACACAGCTGTGGCAACACTCACAACACACGAAACGGAGTTCGGCAGTTTCCGGTGTGCTCCTTATAACTTTCTTCCCTTGCCCAGCTTCACTGAGGTCCGCGGGAGCTGCTTTCTTGCTGTTATCCTTTCGAGAATGAAAGCTACAAGGGTGGCTTTAGGTTGTTGTGCTGGGCAGTGGCAATAGATGTGAGTCCAAACAGAAGACGGTCTAGGGCAGTACCAGAAAAAATATCAAAGTGTGCTCTGTATGTCTCTTTGTCCTGTTTTCTCAACCTCTTCCTAGTCTCTGCTTGGTCTCTTCACATCTGGCTTACTCTTTTCATCTTCTCTCCTGCTGTCTCCTGCACAGACGTTCACCTCAGAACTGTCTGACTGGGCACTTGCTCTGGTTTCAGTAACAGAGCACGTAAATTTCCAGTAGACAGAGCCTTGAACTCCTCTAACAGTGAGCTGCAGTACTTTGAACCTCTGCCAGACCTAATCCTATTGTTAGAGGCAGATATCCTTTGAGTACAACCGAAGGACCTGATCTGAAGGGTTAAGAACATTGCATTGTCGTAGAATAAAGGTCCTCTAAGGGGTTTTTGTGTGAGAGGCAGATGAGGGGTTGGCAGACTGCAGCCACACAGCCTGTTGTACTTCTCTTGTGTAGAATGATATAGTTCAGGCTTGATCAGACTTAATAAGTCAGATTTTCAGCTAAAGATGGCATAGATACAATTAAGTTAAACAAAAACAACAGAATTGTTTTATCCTTTATCGTCTTATCCTTGTGGGGTCACACCAAGGGGGGTCTGGTGCCAATCTCCAGAAGTCATTGGTCAAGAACCGGGGTTCTTCGTGGGCGGAGTGCACACAGAAAAACAAACTGTTTTTCCACTACAAATGTGCACAAGTCTGTCTATATTCTGCTACTGTTGACAAAACACAATTTTGCAGTTGTGGTGTTTCCATCAAATAAGAAATGAAACAAAAAAATCACACATGGACAAACTTGTTCAAGCAATGAGATTAAAAAACACGGTAGCTAAGGCAGTAAAACAGCTACATGAGATATATTCATAATTCAGCCATGGCGCTGGCACTCATCATCTGAGTCAGATGATGAGTCATAGGAGACGTTCAGGCGTTGATATAAAACAAACTAATTTACAAGCAACTTTTTCATAAAGATACAGGAGTTTGTCTTAAGTAAATACTTGCTTAATATTGATGAAAAAGTACTTATTTCTTTAGGAAGCTATTTAACTTATAGGATATTTTTTCCCATATTATAACTAAAATAATCTGCCAGTAGAACCAGGACTTTTTTCATCAATATTAAAGGAATTATTGACTTAAAACAAGCTCCTGTATCTTGCTGAAAAGTTACTTGTAGGTTAGTTAGAGCGTATATTTAGATATAAGATATTTGCACTAGAAACTGGACACAAATACCTGGAAAAGGTTAGTGCTACTAAGTACACACAATGCTGCCACACAAACAATATTAAAAGTGGTGCAGACTTCCTCTGTGGTAATGTAACAAAATCAACCTGAAGGGAAGTTCTTCAAATATTTTTATTATTCAAACTCACAGTTGCAACTCAAGCACAGCTTCCTTTTCTACCTCAAACCACAGGCACTCCTAACAGAATAAAATGAATAGCTTGAACTCATTTCTACAGGTGAAATCTGATATTGGCAAATAGCTCAATAGCCTATTGCATGATGGTTATTGTTGTTGGGATCTTGAGATTCTTGAGATTTCGTTACATCCACACTCTACGGTTCGCCGGTTACCACCATCGTCTTTATTCCTACTCTGTCGTCAATGCGGACATTACGTCTCTTCTATGTAGTTCAGCGGCTGCAAAGCACAACTGCAACCCTGAAAGCAGCTTCTTCTATTTTTTTCAGTTTGAGAAGGTATGTGTTTCAACAAGTTAGCCAGACTTTTTTTTGAATACGGTCAAGAGAACTGCCTGCTTTCCACACGTTAGAAAAACAACGAGCAGGCTGAATCGTATGCTGAAGGAAGGGGTCTGCTGCTTCCCAGCTGTGTGTTGGATGTGCAGCTCTAAAGAATCACACCAGCAGAACAAACGGCGCTTCCGTGATCTGCGATCTATGACCGCGCGAGAGAACGCCCGAGACAGTACGGGGTTATCTTTTGTGCGGTCGCGCTAGATGTAACCGGAGCAGTCAGGATAAGGTTTCAGCAACGTTTTGGTGGCTCCATTATGGCATGTCTTCGAACTGCACGTCATGTGTCAAGTGGAGTGAAAGATGACAGTGCACTCCCTCCCTCTTTTCTGACTGCTCACTTGTAAATCCTGACAATGCTAGGACCTCGTCTGAACGCACAATGCCTTGCCCACATGTTTCTGCATTCCTGTCAGAGTCGGCCCGCGCCCGGGTAATGTTTCCCTCTGACGGTGATTACTGCTGTTTTCACCGCAGTTGCCTGTGACGAATTGAAAACGGAGGTTAAATCAGAGATTGTTTGTTTTTGCAAGGATGGAAAAAAAAAAAAACAAAAACACAGAAATGCACTTATTTGTCTAAAAGCGAACCAAACAATTTGCAACACGTTGGTATCAACACTGAGCCTGTGAGTGTGTGAAAACTATAAAAGCAGTCACTCTTTTTAAGCTGGTATTGTTTTGCCTTCAAAATTGCCTAGCTAATTAACCTAGCATTAGCTTGCTATGCTTGTGTTCCTCTATAAATATCACAGAGCAAAGAGGCAGTACATTCCTAGCAATATAAACTTGAAAACTACAACTAAAGCGGGCGCTTTTTTTGATATTTTAACCATGTCAATCAAAATCCAAATAACAATTGACGGCAATATCATAAATATAATAATGAATATGCTTTATATATATTTTTTTTAGCAGCAGCAGAAGTGCAACTTATTGTCTTTCTGTCAATCCAAAGCCTTTTCAAAATGTTTTTTGTGGTATTTTGACTTACGGTTATCATTACTATGACTACGGCCCATAACTAGCAACAGGGTTAACTTATTTCCTGTAACCTGACTACCAACTCGATGTGTAAAAGCTAGCAAAACGAGACAGTACGTTGTGTTCCCTGGGCAAGACGGGACGTGATTTTAACTTTATTTTGGAAAAAAAAAACACTGAATTCCAGTTTCAGTTTGGCTTTGTTTCCACACAAAGGGAAAACTGTGTTTTAAAGAGGCTGTGATCGGTTTGTAGAACTCCAACGTAGGTTTTTAATCAGTCTTGAGTTTCTTAGATCTTAAACGAGAGATTATTGTCTGATGCATTCCAGATGATCGCCCAAATGTTTTGATCTCTGAAAATCTGTGAAATTCAGGGGGAAGTAGGTGATATGGACAATACAGGCTTATAAGTCCCATGATAGAAACAGAGAGACCTTATCTCCCTTGCCTTGGTTCCTTGCAGCCAAGTAGCCATTGTTAGCCTCCAAGTGGCCCATGCGCAGCCTTTGAAGCGATGGCTCTTACGAGTTGTCGAGTGCAATCATTGGAGTCAGACTGGCTGTCTTGTTTGCACCCTGGACTTGTGGCCTACTATCCGGGGCAGTGAAAGCAGAAGCTCTTCAGCAGACATCTGAACTCTTCTTGCTGCGAGGAGCAGAAAAACGGGCAAATTTAGCAATTTTTTTGAGGAACAACTATATTTATCGTGATTGGCGCAGTTTAGCTGCTGTGGATGAGGAAAGATTGAAAGAAAACGACAGAGAGACCTCGTTTTGGTTCTGTTTTTATTTGTAGCTCTGCAGGGAAAGTCTGGCAAGGCGTTAAGCCGATGCATAATTAAACACAGCCGCTTTGAGTGCCAGGTTGCAGATGCTGTTACCACGTCGATGGGCCTCGTGACAACCTGTTAATGTACATGTCACCTCTGCAACTGTACATTCGGGATGTACAGATACCGCCATACATGATACCAAGAGATTAAAGTATGTCACCGTTTTAAAAAAAATATTTCTCTACATATTTATGAAAACTGTCACTATGTTGTGACACTATGGTATGAGACAGATAATCTGTGAAAAAAAAAAATCAATCTCGGTTCTCCCAGTGCTAACCAAAAGCAATCAATCACGGCCAGGAGGCGGGTCTTACAGCTGTCAATCATATTTGCGTACTCTCTGCTACGCTACAGCTTCTCCATCATCAGCAGTTGTTGACGCTGAGGTTAGTTAGCATAGAAACTGACGATGGTTTTCCTGGCACTGGGAGTTGTTTGTCCACCGTTAGCACGTACAGGAGCATGATTAGCAGCACTAAGACTCAGGTGGATCAGCTCAATTTTTTTTGTCACGGATTATCTGTCTCATATTGAACTGGTGACAGTTTTAACAAATATGTAAACAAAACATTTTTTTAATAAAGGCTTCATATTGCAGCTTTAATGATTTGACTCCATAATTGCTTTCTACCTCAGTGATTTTCTGCTTACATTACGTTTTGCTATACAGTCTGACGCCACTGCTGGGTGGACTGACCTGCACACTTCCTGTACGGAGCGGGCGTTCCCCCTGCTTGTACAGTAAAAGCTGAATGAAATGCGTTGGCACATAGTGAAACAGGTTTGTCAACAGAACAGAGCGCTGTTAGTTTCGTTTGCTTGTGTGGTGCGTTCAAAGTGTGGCCTTGGGGCCACATTTTTGTGCGGCCCCCCCCTGACTGATTTTCTAACAGTGGAAAAATGTTAGGTGTAACGCAAAGCATTTATTTATTTAATAACTGTGCTTTTTGCATCCTCTTTAAATTCATAGTTCATAGGACCACCTCTACCCCACGACTTTTACTCGAAAGCAGACTTTGGTGAACCCAAATCTGCTTTTGATTAGTTTATGGAACGTGGAAAATGCTTTCAAGTACATAGTAAGCATTTTCAACAAAAAGAGTGACCCAAATTCGTTTTCTGAAAATGGTCTTATTCTTCCTATTATCTTTTGCAACAATTATGTAATCTTCCAATGTTATGTAAACCCCAGAAACAAACAAAAATAAACCCCCTGATTACTTGCTGCCAAAAGCCGTCGTCATAGAAACGCCATTGTATCGGTTGTCGCCATCTAGGCAGGACACTGAGTCATTTTTTTCTGCTAAGATGTTATAGATGGAAAGATATTACTCCAACTGACCAGAGATCATTTATCACAGGAACATTTGCAACTCCTTTAATTGCCTCTGGCGGCCATTGCAACACTACATAACTTTACAGACAGGAACATCTGCTCTATAACAAAAGAGTTGATGTAATGGCAAACGATGTTTCCCTCGGAGGGGATTTAAGGACATCTGAGCTCTACGAAACAGTGTAGAAATGAGCCTGAGTTTTGAGAGGTAGGGTTAGCGATGTTTGATGTATAATTTATGATGGCATCAAACAATTGATTTTTTTTTGCATATATTTGAATCTGGACCGAAAATAAAACTAACAACAACAATTAAAAAAAAGAAAATTCCCAGGAGCAGCTTGGAAATCCAAAATGTGCTGCGAAACAAATCCCTTTGGCAGTGAGGAAACGTCAGGATAAACACAAGAGTTCAATGAATTACACTGAATTTGTGAAGCATATCTAAGCAAATCCCTCCTGGTATATATCACAAAGGCCTTGACGTCTGGCACGTGGGGACAGACGGGGGGGGAAATTGATCCCGTAGCGTGTGTGTAAATTCAAAGTATATGAAAAAAAAAAAAACCCTGTAACATCTGTTGAACATCTCTGCTCATGGCTTTAATGAAGAAGTTGGAGATATGAGGCTCTGCCGCTTTTTCGGGTGCTCGTCCCGTCTCTGAAGCTCCAGCCACGGTCAACAACGCTGGGGAGAGAAAGTCACTTAAAGTGCGCAGGAATTTGGCAGGTCAGACTCAATACTTCTGGTCACGTGACAGCTTGTGCGGCTCTGCTTTCCGTCACAACCAGAAGGTGTTTGTTTTTATCTGTATGGTTTCACTGTTTGTAGCAGAAATAGCTCTGAAACTGCAGCTGTGCTTTATATGTTTATGTCCTTAGCAGCTAAACGACACAACTTTTAGCTGAGTCAGCAGATTTTTGTGTTTCCTCCCTCACCCCCCCCCGGTACACCCCCCCCCAGCCCCCTCTCCCACCCCCAAGAGGCTTTTAAGGCCTGTTTCATACTCTGGCAGAGATTGCCAGTCCTTTTGACCCCAAAGCGCATTCTTGAAGCCTCTTCCCCCCCCCTCTTCTTTTCCCTTCTTAAACTTTCCTCTTTCGCTCAAGCTCTTTCGCGTACGATGATCCATGTACTTCTTGGCTTTTTTTGTTTTCTGCAGATCTCCTTACCTCGCACAAAATGTTTCAAAGTTCAAGTTACTGACTAAGGCGATATATTGTAACAACCTACATGTATTTATGATGTGCTATTAAGATACAGTACCTCTGTTTCTTAACAGAGGTCGTTTTTTTTTTTCTCATAAAGGAAAAAAAACGACCTGTAAATCAGATAGATCAGTCAAAAGCAGCTGAACAAACTTTGCTTGCTTAGGCACGTTTTGTACTGGCAGCTTTTCATGCCGAATAAGTTCAGTGAACTTTATTCAGGCATACCGTGGGCGGATTCACACCAGCTCTGTTTGGTCTGGTTTAATCAAACTCTAGTTCCTTTGCCAGAATGCTTGGTTTGTTTGGGGAGGTGTGACTGTGTAATCGAACTCTTGACAAAAAAACGAATGCTGGTCGATCTGCTTTCAGATTGGAAACCGCTCTTAAAAAAAAGCAGGAAGTGGATCATAGCGCAAGGCATTTTGGACAAATGCAACCAAAACAAACATTTGAGTCTAGCACTTAAGAAATGGTTTGGGGTCTTTTACCAGTGACAAGAGGGAAATCCTACAATTGCTCAAATCTGATGACACTGCATTTATGTTTATATTTCGGGAAAAAGGAAGTTGCGCTCGTGTCTTCTTTGGACGCTTTCATATCGCTTCCTTCAGTGGTTCTTAGTGCAGCGCTATCACAGTCTAGCAGGTTTTTCCATTAATTGGGCTGTTTTACAAAGTGCAATGAGAAGCAAACTGTAGGTGAAAATGTAACAAATGTTGCAATTTTAGTCTCCAATCGAACCAAGTCTACGGTACTATCAGATGTGAAAACACCTCCAGTCGTAACCGTGTACATTTTAACCACTTAATTGAGCACACAATTTGAACTTTTCACTGGCTTGCCCTGCTTATACTGGTTTGGACATTGGTTTGACTTCAGAAGTACCAGAAGTTTTGTTGTGGCATGGCCTCAAAAAAAGTGTCTGGAACGTTCCTCAAAACATTTTGGTCGATACTAACATTGTATCATCATGTAATTCCTGAAAATGTGCAGGCTGCCTGTGTAGAATGTGTGTTTTCCCAAAGGAGATCCACTGGATGGCGAACCCATGACTGAGGCAGCCACTAGAACACAGTATATTTATTGTCATGTTCTAGAAATCAGAGATTTGATTGTGGGTGACACGGTGCCTTTAGAAGATGGGTACACTCTGGTCTTGAAAGATGGACGTTTATTGGTCAGCACCAGCTTGCAGTAAATGCTCATGGCTGTAGGCAAGAGGAATCTCCAGTAGTAGCAATCTGGATTACAGCCAATCTGAAGAAGTCACTGATTGAAGATGTTGTATAATCTCCATAGATGGCTAATCCTGTGTGAACTGCAACCTGTGCTTCCTGATTGGCCCTTGGTTTGGGTTTCATCTGCTGTAGCCGAGTCAAGGCTTGATGATGCGTTGTGTTTTTTGAGACTAATGTTGCTTGTGGAAATCTCATAGGTTCCACAAGCAACGACTGGTATAGTCATTCCACAAACGACTATACCAGCCCATTTGGCGCTAACCACCTTACCACGTCCATAGTTAGCTAAACCAACTGAACTTCCTGTTCTGGTGCTCGGTTTGAACTTCAGAATGTTGTCTTTAATAAATGCATGGCGTTTACCACGCAAATTACCTGACTTGACATTTTTTGTTTTACTGCCAATTGAACCAGTGTACCCAATAAAGTGGCCTGCTAAATTTAGCCTCCTGGGTTACCAAGTGGAACTCCTAACGGCTAATTAAAGACATAGACGGTCCCATTACACAAAGCTGTGGCCTGACATGGTTCGTTGTGTGCCACGGGACCGAGACGTACTCGTAATACTGTTGCAAACTTTGAAAGCGTTTAACAAATGACCTATTTTGAAGCAACTTATCGGAGTTCGTGTGAACGCTGGGAATGTTTGGAGTGCGGCCGACATAAACCTCAGACTAGCAGTCGAAAGGATTCATTCGAAGTCATTCTTCTGAGCGAAAAGCTGCAACCGTGCTGGATGATGCAAAACAAAGCTAATTAGCTTTTTAAACAAACACCCTTTTTGTAGCTTGATTCAGGACTTCCAACACTATTTGAATGTAGCTGAATTGCAGAAAATCTGGAAGACTCGCTTTCCCAGCCTGACATTAAGATGCTCACCAGGATGTTTCTTAACTGCCTGTGGAATCTCCCACGTATACAGGAAGTATCTGCATCTCCTCCGTTAGTTCCATCCTTCCTTTGGACAAGCAAACCTAATCAGGACTTTTTTTTTTTTTTAAGGATTTTTTTGGCTCTAGTGGCTTTTATTTGAAAGTAGCTAGACAGGAAATGGGGAAACGAGAGAGGGGGAAGACGTGCGGCAAATGTCATCAGGCTGGGAATCGAACCTGCGACCGCCGGCATGAGGACTAAGGCCTCCATATGTGGGTTGTGCTTTGCCCCTGCGCCACCACAGCACCCCCCTAATCAGGACTTTTATCTGTGAATCTCTGCAGCATGGTTTTCAAGATTCTGCTGGGACATTAGTCCTTTAATCCTGGAATTGTTTTTCAGATGATAGAAGGCTGCTTTTGTAATTGTCTTTATGTGACTCTGAAGGTTCAGTTCTGATCACTACTTTCCAGCTGTAAAAGCTGAAGCTGTGTGCTAACTCTTGACCGTTCCTCTTAGGAATGTAATTTCTCAGCTGCAGTTAAAAAAAGAAATCTTCGTGTCTTCAAGTTATTTCACTCATAAGCCATCATTAAAAACAGTGTTTAAATTCTTTAAGCAATACCTCCAATGCCAAGATGCCCAGATCATCCAAAGTACCAGAGTTAGCTTAGAGCTAGCTTAAAGCCAATAGTGTCCTTGTCAACAGGGCAGTTTGTGGTCAGGTTTGCTCATAATGAGCTGTTATGTAGACGTGTGTGAGAACATTTCCTCTTTCTTAGAAAAAATTTGCATTTCAAATATTTCCCCCTTATACATAGCTAATAGCAGGGGATTGCAGAGAATACATTTTACCTAATTATTTTTCACAATTTCATGCTAATTTGAACAAAAAGGGAAATTCTTTATTCGACATGCAACAAAACATATTTTATAATTTTTTTTTTTTTTGCAAATATGTTCACACATTGTTGACCACTTCTGAACAATAACACACGCGAGTTGCATTATGGCCAGGCGAACGCTCCAAGGCCTAATAGTTTATGATAAAACTATTTCTAAAACTCATTAAGAACAATCTTATGCATGTATTTCAGTGGAACATAATGTTAATAATACTGAATTAACTATTGTCTTTAGTTATTGTGGTTATTATTATTATTAATAATCATAATAAGTCCCCAGTCAGCTGTGACTTACGATGCACGTTTTAGATCACAGGTGTCAAACTCCAGTCCTGGAGGGCCACTGCCCTGCAACTTTTAGATGTGACTCTGCTGCACCACACCTGAGTAGAATAATTAGGTCATTATCAGGACTCTGGAGAACTTATCTGCACAAGAAGGAGGTAATTAAGCCATTTCATTCCAGTGTTTGTACCGGCACATCTAAAAACTGCAGGACAGCGGCCCTTGAGGACTGGAGTCTGACACCCTTGTTTTAGATGTTTCCCAGAATGAACACGACACCTGGCTCAGTTTGTTGGGTAAATAACAGGCTTTTTTTACAAGCTGCTGAGGGAATCCATTGTTTAGAACCAGGAGCGGGGAAACACATCCACGGCCTGCGGGTTAGCGTGCGGCCGCGGTCGGAGAAAACCCCGCGATCTCTGAAAGCAGACCATTTCATTCTGAAATAAATATGCGCTTGTCTGTTTTGTCCCGCTTTATTTGTCTTACTTGCAGAACAACAAAGGACAACACTTTATCAGTTCCCAGCAGCGCTCGACGCGGACGTCAGCCTTCGCTCTCGCAGACATGGACGCACTCAGAGCTCTTTACTTTTACTGGAGTGTTTTTTGTGGCAGCAGGCCTCATTTGTACTCCCTTTCAAATGTTTACTTGTGTGTCCAATGAGAATAACAGTCACTAATCTTTCTCAGTCGCGTTAGGCCTTTCGATGTTTGAAGTGTAAGAGGCCTATTCCCAGATTGGTTTATTTTATATATATGCTCATGAGTCACTCTGCTTGCGCAAAATCCAAATTGCTTCTCCCTTTCCCCATCATCCACTCTCAAATGGTATACGCTTTTGTTGTTGTTTTTCTTTTGATCAACGCTGTAGAGAACATATTCAAAGTTTGGTTCATACACCGCTAAATATTATCTCAAGAGCTAAACATGCCGTGTCGTCACTCTTCGGGTATTTCCCCACTCGGCTTCGGGAAATTAAAAAAGTGTTGCGCAATTTCAAAACGTCATTTGAAAATGGCAGCAGCGTGGCGATTATCCACCGGAGCTCCAGCTTTGTTTTTCTGCGTTCGCCAACTTTTAATTTCTCTAAGTCTTTATTGAGCTCAATTGAATCCACTGAAGACGTTTATTCTTTTTTTTTATTTAAAGAAAACCTAAAGGCTGCTGTTTTATGCGCTGATTCATGTTGGTCTACCACATAAAAGCTTCACAAAACATACTGACGTCGTTGTGTGACAAAAAAGTTTAAGGCAAATAAATTCTTTCGCAAGGCGCTGTGTATGCAGCTTACACTCGGCTAGAGAGAAGATTTTCTGTTTTTTGGCCGATACGGTTTCAGGAAAAAGTGATTTTTATAAAATGGGGCCGGGGCGAAATGAAACAGTACGGAGCCCCGAAGGGGACAAAAAAAAAAGAAATACCGACTTACATTCTCGAGATCCTGAGAAGCTTTCTGGAGATCTCGAGATCCCGTCTTTTTTTCTCGAGATCCTGCGAAATGGAAAAAAAAAGTCGGGATCTCGAGAAAAAAAGTTGGGATCTCGGGATCTCCAGAAAGCTTCTCAGGATCTCGAGAAAGTAAGTCGGGATTTTTTTCTTTTTCTTTTTTTCTCCCTAAGGAGGGGCTCTGTAGAACAGAGCTAAAATAGACAGTGGATTTTTTCTCGGTAAGGAATCTGGTGTCTAGGAGAATAATAACGACTCAATTGAAAATCAGCCGCTTGGGGAATCGGTGGGGAAAAGACCGTCGGCTCCAACGCTTGGACGACAATCTCAGTCTGGGTTGTAAACAAATAAGAGGAATTTAAAGGGACGTTACATCGCCGGATTTTGTTTTTGGCACAAAAGGATAAAAAGACACATGGATTTACCGAGCGCTTCCTGTAGCTGCTCTGCTGTGACCTCTGGCCCAGAGAGGACTGTGGGAATCTTGGAAGTCGGTCAGTAGGACTTTGATCCTACATAATCCCAACAATTTTTCTACCCTCACCCCTTCTTACATACTGGAACGTCTTTCTTAGTTACCCAAGATTTTTCAGTTTGGTTCTGCTCAGGTCGCATGTGAGATAAAGCTCCTAAATATGGAGGCTTGATCAGTTTTGTCAGGTATGCAGCAGACTTTTTTACCTCTAGCTTCAATAGCGAGACCCTTTACGACGTCTCAAAATGTTCAATCGTTGATCATCAGCAGCTGTATTACACACAGATTTGCTTTGAGACGATCTTAGAACATGAAGGGTGAGTGCTTGTTGATGATCTGCCAAGACACACTGAGACTGTATAATCAGTTACTCGGCCCGATCCGCCCAGAGCCAGAATGAGAGTCACACTGACAATCGGATTGATTGACTTGCTCTTAGATAATGGGTCACACAATTTCTGGAAGTTTTCTTCTTTCAATGCTTATGTCTGCAATCCATGTGGATTACAATTGATCATATCCAGTCCTGCAGTCACCAAATGTCACCTACAAACTATTCTGGTCCGGGGCGTCGTGTGGCGCAGCGTTTAGAACCGTATAGAGACTACAAACCTTAACACCTTAACACATCCTCGGTTAATTTGCCACTTTTCTCTCCCTCTAATCCTGTCAGATTACTATCAAATAAAGGCCACTTTATTTTTTAGTGCCAAAAAATTCTTAAAAAGAAAAGAAAAATCTTTTCTCTTTTCTCTTCAAACACTGTCAGAAAAACAGACCATAGCAGATCTGCTCTTGTTGTTTGTCATCCACAGGACAATGAGGAAGATGTTCCTAGAAAACATTGATCCTTAATTAATTACGAACAGATTTGCCAGTTAATTTTATTTGTTAGCTAATGAATTAAGAATTGTTTGCTAATTTGCTAGCTAACATTGTTTAGCTATCTTGTTAGCTAATACTTGTTGGCTAATTATTAAGAATAGAGTTGCTACTTAATTTTATTTGCTAGCTAATTCATTTAGAATTGTTTGCTAGCTCACATTGTTTAGCTAGTTTGTTAGCTAAGAATTCTTAGCTAATTAATTAGGAATAGATTTGTGTATTTTCTGATTTTACATAGTGGTTAACTTTTATATGTGTCTTTGCTTCAACACACCTGAGTCAAATATTGATCTAAATAGCAGGACTCTGGACAACTTGACGCATACTTAGGAGGTAATTCAGCCATCTGATTCAGGTGTGTTGGACCAGGAATAAGTCAAAAGGTTGCAGGACTCCAGCCCATGAGGCCTGGATTTGAAGACTCCAGATGTTAGACCCTTACAGGTTGTGGTTGCTAGGTACAAATCGAAACCAGATTAGCCAGAATGTACTTTCTATTCTCATCAACTCTGGAACAAAACTCCCTGAAAACATTTTGGCTCCTTTAAATCAGGACTAAAAAATATTGCTTTGGATCCAAGAGTCCCACTTGTTACTGAAGGTAAAGATTGAACTGGGCACAGCTTGTTTTATTTTTATCTTTTGCAAAGCACTTTGGATTACCTTGTCGTATTAAATAATGCTGTAAAACTATGCAAACCTTACCAGTGTGTACTGATAAAACCTGCCAAACCCCCTTTGCAGAGCTTCAGTTCTTTGCTTTTTACCTCGTCTTGTATCTCCATCCTGTCTTCAATCAATGGATTGCTAATATCTTGGCAGCACACACCCATAAATCTTTCACACGTTGAACTGTGCGGCAGTTTGTCTGGTTGGGCAAGATAAACAAATCTAGCTACTTTTCACTTCCCTTCATTTGCTTCGTGGAGTAGTTGTTAGTTGGACAATAAGAAGATTTCTGTTTTGCTTGTTGAAGTCAAAGATTGTGAGATTTGAACTCAGGATTTGCTGAAAGGACACCGACTGGGGAAACTATCTTCCTCAGAGGACATTTAGCTTCAGGGTCAGACGACATCAAGTCATCTTTCTCGCATCATTCTCTCCTTTGTTTTCCGCTCAGGAGTGCTTTTCCTTTATGTTCCCCAGACGTGCTCTCTGTTAAAACTCCTTCTCGTCTCATGCGAGAGCAAGAACACACGAATGTAGGTCAGCGCCACAGACTGTAGTCCACACACACACACATCTCCTCCTCCTCTACTGGAAAGGGCTGCGAGTGCTGTTCATGTTTTCCCACACTTGTGCCAGGCATTCCACACAAAATGTAGCGTTGCATGACTTCACAGATTCGGCTTACGGATGCGAGAGCGACTGCATCGTTTTAAGACAGGCCCTCCCCTCACCCCACCGCTCCCGAGTTTATCCAGACCAGACCAGACCGCCACTGCTACCTCCGTAGAGCCCGATTGAGCGAATCTACATTCGAAAGCGTGTTTCGAAATCAGATTATGCGCAACTAGGACAGACTCGCTAATCTGTAAAGCGTCATGGCGATGTGCCACTGGGCTGCCGTGTTCTGCTCAAGGAAAGTGACTTCACTGCAGTGTGGGTGGATGTGGTTTGAACTTGTCCTCATTCCACTGAAACAAAATGTTTGGTATGCAGTAAAACGGGAAGAGACGGTGTGCTTGCTGTTCTACCTACAGAAGCGTGGAAGGTTACAGCGTTGGTCTACGTCCGTACAGTCGTAGCACTTGCTCTGCCACTGAACCGTGTCGCCCCACGCAGGTGGTTTTTATTGCTTCGTAAAAGTTCAGCTGCAGCACAAAGTTAGCCTGGTAAAAGCCAGCCAATTGTTCTATGCTTCGCTTCGTCTAGAGCAGGGGCGTCAAATAAAATATCAGTAAGAAGCTGTTTGCTTCAGCATCCCTCAAAATGAAATGGCATTGAACATCTTTTTTACACTCATCAGTCCAAATAGGATTTCGTGATTGTTTTTGTGTTTTGTTTTTTGCTAACAAAATCACAGATTTGGTGGTGCTAATTTAGAAATATTTGTGAGAAATTGTTCTGATATTTGCGCTAATGTATGATGTTAAATGTGACTTTTTATTAATCGCAGTGTCGGTCATGGACTACAACTTGACATAAAAAAGGACAATGTTTTTGGCCAATTTTGAGAAAATATTGCAGTAAAATCAGAAAAAAAATTTGAATTTTGGGGATTTGTGAAAAATTTGGAGTCTAGAGGGTCACATTAAAAACTAAGAGAGGCCAGATTTAGCCCCTCTGCCTTGAATTTGTCACAATTGGTATACTTTAGGGGTGACTGTGACTGAATAGTAAGTTGTTGTCTTGGAAAAGAAATATTTCCAAGAAAACTTGGAAACTTGTCTTGGAAGCAAGGCGAGTTTCCAAAACAACTTGAACATGACATGACAACACCAGGACGAATGAACGCAAATGCTTTGCTGCATCTTCTTAGCCTTTGTTGCTGAATGTTGTGGAGTAAAATCATCTTAAATCTATGGAACTGACTTGAAAAGGCTTGCTAACGTGAAAATGTTTATTGAATGCTGTGTTTCCCATGTCTCGATGTAGGCGCTTTCGCCAAGGTGAAGGAGAGCCAGCGGATGAGCGACGAGGGGAAGATGGACCAGGACGAAGCGGACGGGATCAGGAAACGCTGCCGGACTGTGGGCTTCGCCCTCCAGGCAGAAATGAGCCACTTCCATCAGCAGCGAGAGGTGGACTTCAAAGACATGATGCAAGCCTACCTCAGGGAGCAGATAGCCTTTTACCAGCGTGTTGTCCAGCAACTGGAGCGCACCCTGCGCATGTACGACGGCCTTTGAACACTCCAGACTCTCACTCCACAGGCCAAAACGTCAAGAAGCAAAGAATGAATTTTGACTGTTTTTTTTTGTTGTTTTTTTTACATCAGGGTATTTGGTATAGATGGAAAAGAAGACCCGGTAGTTACTGAAGCGATGCACAAAGCCAGTCATTCCTTCACTTTGATGGATTCAAAGAAACGTTTTTAAAAAGACCTACTGTATCTTTTATATCTAAAGTACACTTCAAATAGGCAAAGCCGGTATATTTTATATAACTTAAGTTGTTTATGACAATGAAAACTAAAAGTTCAGGTTGGACATCAGACACGTTCAAAGTAGGGGTACACAAATAAAGCCATAAAGCGGTTCCTGTGCTTTTTTCATCTTCTTCTTCTTCTTCTTCTCTTAAAGGGATCCAGGAATAGTTGTATCAACAGACTTTTATTTCACGGGGAAAAACAATACAGTAAAAATTTGTAAAGTATAGGTTTTTTTTACATCTACTTAGTTCTTATAAATTTAAAATATTGCCACACGGATGCCCCCCATATTGTTTACACCGCAATGTGTTTTGGGTAGCTGACGTATGCTAGGTCCTACACCGCTAGCTCCGAACAGTCATTTTTGCGTTGTAAATAATGTTCAGCCCTTTCAGCTTGAACCAAAGTGCGTTTAAATAGAAGGCAACGGAGAAATGGCAAGAGGAAATGAAGATGAGGAGGAGCGAATAGAGGAAGAGGAGAGATTCGTCCGAAAAGGCAAGTGTTTGCTCTGATTTCGCGTTAGCTCCAGCTAACAGCGTTAGCTCCTGGTCCTCTGCCAGGTGTACCGCATGTTAAAGGTGGCAACATCTGTATGCGAAAAATATAACATAGATGTACATTTTTTGAAGCAATTATGAGTTTTTATGTGTCACAAATAACAACTTTTAGGCTAATTAAAAAATTACAACGTATTTTTTTAGCTAACATGTTCCAAGCTAGCCGTGGATCCCTTTAAAACAATCATGGCGACGTCTTCAGGCTGTATCTTAAACAAAATGATTTTAAACCAAAAAAAAAAATCAAACTTAACATATTTTTTTTACATCGGCCATTAAATGATCTAGATTTTTTTTTCCTGCACAGTAATGAGAAATGTTACTTTGACTTTTCTGAGAGCATATCCTGCTCAGGTGTTTGGCTGCTTTAACTTTCATGTCAGCTGTTGCAAAAATCACACATTGGGACTACTACAGTCGACTTTAAGTAGTTTTCTTTTAATTTGTGCCTTTAGGGAAACTTTGCATTTTTTATTTTTTTATATTTTGTAAGTTTACCATTTTCTTCTTGTGTACCGCAGGGGGGAATTGTCGGTATGAGCGTAGAGCGTAGTGGACAAGTTTGCACATGTCTTCTTCATGGTCGTAGTCGTGGGTTTGTTTTACGTTTTGTGGCTGAAATCTTAAGATGAGTCAAAAGCTGTGCTTAACTCCCTGCTACACAGCGGAGAAAAAACAAATGTATAACTTTATATGTAGCAGCAATTTGAAATTACGTCATGGACACGTTGTAGAGAGCGAACGGGAGACACACCGTCTTATGTGCTGGATGAAAGCAATGGTAGCGCTCTCATGTCTGTACAATAAAGAGATATTACTATAGTTTGTGTGTTTTTTATCTTAAGTTTCCATGGTATGATGTTTTTACACATCTGAAAGACCTGCAGAGCTTTTGCTCTTTTGCAAAGAATTATTCTCTGGACTTCTTTAAGCGGCTCATTTACTGAAATATTTATTCAGCTGTAATATTTCATGCCATGCAAGTTTGGTTCCACGGTTCAAGCTACGGTATAAGTGTTTCATGGCTTATTTAACACATTGAAATGAACGAGTTCATGTTTGCATGTGTGAAATCCAAGACACTAAGACGAAAGCAGATACGAATTTGTTTTTCTCTTCCTAAGAGAATTAATCGGGCTTATCGTGATGTTGAAACACTCTTAGCAGCTCAGTTCTAGGAAAACTTCCCACAGAGTTTATGTAGGAATGTGTATTTTATGAATGCTTCAACAGTCTTAGTTGGGATCATTTCTGAGGTCAGACAGTGATGTTGGACATCATTTAGTCACTTCTCTGAGCGTGCAAGTCAAGTTCTCCCACACCAGTTTCGCGACTCCAATGTTGGAACAGGAACGCGGCCAAATTTGGGGGTATGAAATTATCCAAAATGTCTTGGTACGCTGAAGCAATGAGAGTTCCTTTCACGGGAACTAACATGTCGAACTAACTCCTGAAAGACGTCATCACACCACCCTCCGCAGCAATCTTTACGGTTGACACAAAGCCATCAGGTAAGTGCTTTCTATCTGGGAGCTGCTGGGCCAAACTCGCCGATCAGATTGCCAGAGCACATGAATCGTCACTCTAGAGGACCCTGGTCTAGTCTCAAGTTGTACTGGACTTTATACACCTGTGGCCGTGAATGTGATCTGAACATCTCATGGGTGACCCATTAGAAATCTATATAATCATATCAAACCAATATAATGGAGCAACATAAGCAGATTCAAATGAAAGACTTTCCAATTTGATGATCCCAGGTAGAAGACAACACACTTAAACTGATTTTAAAATGGCTAAACTTATGTTTTGCCAAACATTACTTAATTCCTCTTGTATAACAAGAGGAATCTCCTGTCTTCTGTGTCCTTATTGAGTTTGTTTTAGATGAGACAACTTCTTTCAGTCCAAACAGTTGTAGGGATGTTTGGTTTCAAATTTACAGGAAGAGTTATAGCATTTTTACATGCAGTTCAATTTCCAACTTCCAACCGCACAACTTGTCAGCTTTAGATGGAGGGTGTTTGTCATAACTGCAATAAAATCATCACCAAGTGATATTATTAACTTTTGGTTTTTAGTGGTGCAGTTGAAGCAAATGCGTAAATATTGCCATACGTTGCCTCCCGGATTAATTATGGTTGGGTATTTTGACCTCTGTTCTTGGCACAGATGGTAAAGCACATTTTAATTGCTTGGTTTCCTGGTACCAAACAAACATTTATGCACAGTCTATAAATCTGAAAAGAGATTAAGGTCTGGGGCCATTCCAGAGGTTTTGATGCTATAACTCCCTAATTATGTTCAGACCTTGAATTGTGAGTCAAACTTTAGATGACAGAAAATGTGCTAGAAAATGTTCAAAAACCACCAATGGTTCAGCTGATTGTAAACTGAAACAGGCTAGGAGACCAGAATCGCTGTCCAAGGTAGGTTAGCCAGTTAGCATCAACATGGACTTGCAGAGCGTATTGACCATCGGCTCCAACATTCACACCTTCAAGGCTGCCTGAACTTTAAACAGAGAAACATGGAATAAAGTTTAGGTCAAATAAGACAAAGGGTTGAGCTACTGAGGTGATTGGGGTCCGTCCGTCCGTCCGTCCGTCCAGCCATCCATCCATCCATCCATCCATCCATCCATCCATCCATCCATCCATCCATCCATCCATCCATCCATTTTCTACACTCCTTTGTCCATTAGTGGGGTCAGGAGGTGTTGGTGCCTCTCCAGCACCAGCACCTCCTGGTGGACAGGACTGGCAACCTGTCCAGGCTGACCAAGAGGCGGGGTCAGCCTGGACAGGTTGCCAGTCTGTCGCAGGGTGATTGGGGGCCAAAATTGTAATATTGGTTATACTTTCAGCTTCACTTTCACACAGCACAACCCAAACCTTTGGAGCTCACTGTTCTTCCCCTCACCGATCTCCCCACATGTGGTGGTGCTGCGCCAAGAAGTACCCAAGGAAACAACAACACAAAAACATCTGAATAATTCTTGATCACAACAATTGTGTGTTTTTTATTTTTATCGTATTATTGTTCCCGCTAATGCGACGTAGCGTGTTTGTTTTGGGTGCATTTACCCAGAATGCCCTGCGCTGTAGTCCGCTTCCTGCTTCTGGAACGCACAGTCCAACCGCGGCAAATCAGCGTACAGTTTCAGCCGAGTCAAGAGCTAGCCTAGCATCAGAGTTTGGTTGTTCCCATCTTCTCAAACGAAACCGGACATTCCAGGTAAACTCACTAAAGTTGAATAAAGGTCCAAAAATGTTTGCTACGTTCCTCTGAAAACACCAAGTTAAATTGGAGTGCGGAACGTCCTGGTGTAGGCTGTCCTACGGCCGTGTTTAATTAAGACTTAATGAGGAGTCTTCATTAAGATAAAACAGGGTTTGCTCTCTCAATAGCGCGCTCGTGTATCTAAAAAAAAGACAAATTAATTTCTCAAGAACATTTGGAAAGAGAAATGCATGTGCTGGTTCCTTCAAAAAAAATGGTAACTACATTCTGTCTTTTTTTTTTTTTTTGAAAGACATTTGCTTTTCCTATAAAAAGGACACAGGGAACAAAGAGGTTGATGTCGCTGCAGTTCGTCCATGTGAGCAAAGAGATTTTGTGATGCAGTTTTATTTTGCTCTCTGGTTTTGTAATTGTATCTGCTCCTCTTTGAGGAAAATGTGAAGAGGGCATTGCAAAAAAACCCAAAAACAAAAAAAAACATTCCATAAAGAAGCTATCATGGACACCAAATACCATGTCTGATATGTTTGTATGTCTGAACGCATGGTGGTTGTCAGTCACTTTTAATCTGATTAAAAGTGATTAATTAGATTAATCACTTTTAATTGTTGGGTATTAATTAGTTACATATACTGAGTTACATTTACTTGAACGTTTTTAGGGAAAAGAGTACTTTTTAAAATTTTTACTATGTTACTTTTACTTAAGAAATTTTATTATGACGTACCTCTACTGTTACTCGAGTAAAAAGTATGTCTCCTCTTCTCACTGAGCGACGTCAAACAAACTTGTTTTAACCAAAAGTTCACTAGACGCACACCTGCAGTTTTTATTCAAAGTTTCATTAGATTTAAATTAGAAGGGCAGTTTTATGTAAAATGACTCGTTTGAGCTCTACATTATGTTACAATGTTATTCTCGACAAAAACATACCTGGAGTAGTGTCTTGATTCTTTTATGCATGTTTGCAAAATCCTTTAATCTCCCATGGCAACCATTCAGCTGTGCAAAAACCCCTGGATGGACCTAGCCCTGCCTTCGAGGACAAAGCTCCTCCTCTTTCTGAGACACAGCTCCTCCAAAGAGATGTAGTTTCCAAGCTTCTGCCTCACAGAACAGCCCTCACTTCTGACTCCTCCATTCAGCTCCTTCAGACTAGGCAGCAGCAATTAGCAAACACCTGGTGGAACTGCACACCAGCTAAGCTCATTATACGAGCCACTTCTCAGTGAAACGCTGGTTAAAACGTTGATAAAGGGTTAACAGAGGAGCCATGTTGTGACCACTTCCCCGAGGCGGAGTTTCAGGAAGACCAGGAGCTTCTTAAAGACACAGAGGCTGAATTTCAAGGCATTAAAATGCAAAGTAAAATCTCTTTTGAGCCACATATGACCACTTTTGTAACCTGGTTACTTGATTCTGCCTTAAAATGCCACCATATGCCCAGAAAGTGCATAAAAATGCCCCTTTAAAAGAAATTGATTTGGCGTTAAATAAAAAAAAATTTGTTTTGCCTGATTTTGTGATTTTGTAATTGTGCTTTTTATATACTTTAATTTTCATCCTGAAAACACTTAAAATTTCCACACAACTTTATATTTTGGTCTGTCTGATGGTGTAATTTTTGAATTTTAAACAATTCATGTTTTGATAAGTTATACTTGAGTAGTAATTTGACCAAATACTTCATCCTTGCTTTAGTCATTTCTGAAACGGCTACTTTTTACCTTTACTTGTGTAAAAATATGTCGAAGTTGAGCTATTCCTACTTGAGTCCAATCTTTGGCTCCTCTAGCCACCAGTTTTTACGTGACTTGTCCAGTTGACGAATTTCTTCACATCTTGTCACACCACAGCCACAAACTTCAGGGTATTTCATTGGGATTTCACACAATCGACCAACCAGAACCGCTTTCTAAAGGGATCGAAAAAGTTACTAGCGAGCCTTTTTGTTGCCGCTTGCTTTTGTTTCCACGCCGTAAATCAGATTTGTGACAACGGGACGCTGTTCGGCAGACGAGCTGTTATGTTTGTGGGAGTTAACATGCTGAGATGCAGATGTGGTAACAAAACACGGAGCTTGAAGAGTTACGTGACTGTCCTGCCGGAGGGCCGGTGGGGGAGAGGTGTGCTTTGTTTGGTCCAGAGAGGCCGGTCTCTTCTTTTCTGCTGTTTGTTTTGACACGCATTGGTTTACAAGACACTGTGGCTCTCGGCTTAGACAAATCAATAGATTATTAGATCACAACAACCATAAATATCTCAGAGAACTTTTTTTTTTCCAAGTTCACCTCCTAAAACAGTAACTTCTTGTGTGTGTTTTGTCACTTTCCACACCACAAATTCAATGTATTCTGTTAGGTTTTCTGCAAGATAAACCAAAAAGTGAATTTTTTATCCACTCCGCTTCATTTTCCTCCTCGTTGGTGAAATAATGTGTCATCGACGAGGAGTCACCTACTTTACTAAATAGAGTCCAGCTGTGTGCAGTTTGGCCTGAATTTTTGACCGGGCCAATTGTTTTTTTCCAAAGTTCAGCTGAAAGGTTGTTGATGTTAACCGGAACTGGACGGCAAACGGCTCAGTCTCTACCCAGCCAGCATAACTAGGTGGGCCCCGTATGGGGAAAAACAGGGCAGACAATATGGGTCCCACATGGGTTTGCCCATGTTGGTGGAGGCCCTACATGGGCAAACCCGTGTGGGGCCACCATGGAAACCGCGGACAAACCCTTGTGGGACCCATATTGTCTGCCCTCCTTTTCCCCATATGGGGCCCACCTAGGTATGCTGGCTAGGGACTAGTCTTTGAAGCAAACAACTTTAGAAGAAAGGCACACTTTTCACTTTTTACATCTAGAATACTTGGAAAAAGGGTAAAATTTTAGCTAAGCACATATATCAAGCCGTACATGGCTCAAACTTTCAGTGTTTTCATTTTATTTTGTTTTTTCAACCACTGGTATAGGCCGAAACCCTTTCAGTCCAGGAACGTTTTATTAAAAATTTCCTTGAATGAGTCAAGCTCTCCTGCCGAGCCGATTCTTGGAGGCACTTTACAGAAATGCCAAGCTGCAGCTTGCAGATCTGGTACAGTACGTTCAGGTGGAGACTAATCCCCCCTCACCCACCCTCCTCGGCTTTAATGTGTTCCAGATGCGCCGAGGGCAAACAGAAAAGGTTAAAAGAACAAGGTGGACGGCGCTGATGACGCCGAGCTCGGTTCCGTTTCCAAGCTATCAGCTTCTCATCAAGCCGCTTCAAAAAAACAACCAGTCAAAGAAGGTGACTCGACGTTACGGAGAAGGTAAGGAAATCCAGATGTTTCTGTCCGAACTCGAGGCCTGGGTGGGAAGGGAAGGTTTCTGGTAATGGGATGCAACTGGAGGTGATGTCACCTTTTAACGGCACGCGCCAAAACAAGCCGTCATCAAGATCCCCCCGTCTCCTGTGAAACGCGGGGGCTCGCGGAGGAACGCACGAAATCTAAATCCGACCCATAAATCACCGCGGGAGTTGAGAGTGTTGATAGCTGAGTTAGAAAGCGTTTTCAGACCAATTAACTTTATTCTTTACACACTCCTCCAACGCTCCGAGAGTGTTAGGGGGAGAAAGCTAAAAAGGGGTTTAATGGAAGGGGAAATTACAGCTAGGAGAAAGTTCCAGAAACTCTTGAGGTGATGCCAGCTAACCGTGCGCTTCTCTGCAGCACCCGGATTCGTGAGAGGAAGAGGGGTGGGTGAAGGGGTAAGGTATGTAGGAACCGGTTGGCGTACGCTCTGTCAGACACATTTTCCGTCAGACTCAGCTTAATCCCGGGACCAGTTGACAACTTCTTTCCCAAGGTGGCTGAAACGGATCCATCGCGCTTACGTTCGAAGGAAAAAAAGAAAGCCGAAGAAGTCTGGAAGCAGAGTTTAGTTTATTCGAACTTCATGGGGGAAATATCCAACTCCTTTCAAATCTGGTCATAGCTGACAAATGCTTTCTAAAAACTGGAAACTTTAATGAATCAACCACAACTTTTATTGGGTTTTTATGTGACAAGCCACCATAACATAGTGGACAAATGTGAAGGAAATAAAAAATCCCCACAGTTTTCTGAGAATTATCCAAGTAAGAATCTGAAATGTGTGGCTTTGAAGCAGTGGTGTCTTTTACTTTCTCACACCAAATATCCGTTTCCAGCTTTCTTATATTCAGGACGGTTTGACAGAAGCTATTTGTTTCAGTCGTAACTTAGAAACATTAACCATAAACTGCTAAATGCTTCAGCGGAAGGATAATCCATTACTGCAATAAGTAAGCTACACACTAGCTTGGTTTTATTCAAACGTCCGTCGCTGTGTTTTTGTTGAGCTAAATTTGCCTCCCGAGTTCATTACCTCGACTCCTCACTAATATTTTCACTCGTGTTTGTGACTCTGCATGGTGCAGCTGAAGTACAAGACCTGCTTTGAACTAAGAGAGGCTTCACCACCTCTACCAAAGGAAAACATTCCCTCAGCATCGTGCTGCCACCATGTTCCACTACGGGATTGGCGTACTCAGAAAAAACGTAGAGTGCTAATTTCCTTGCCTCACATTCCCTAGCATTGTCCAAAGAATCTCTCGAGTCCTTTCCGTCTTTATTTCCATAACATCCAAGTGTCCCTAGCGACTTTGAATCTTTTTAAAGCGAAAGCCTAGACCTCAGAGTAGTCTGTCTTGCAGCCTTAAGAGACACATGGTAAAAGCATCATGCCTTAAAGTGGCTGCAGATGTCTATTAAAAAGAAAAGGACATAGTGTTAGGATTCAGACTCTGCATGCAGAAGAGCTAATCTGCTCTTCCCTCCAGGAGCAAACCTCAGTCTGCCTTAATGAAAAATCAGTCTGCGCTCCTCCAGAAACATGTTGTCAGGCCCCAAGAGCCACAACCGTCTGCATCAACTGTCTGACTGCAAACATGCATCGCCCAACTCAGATTTCCCTCACATTCCTGACTGATCCTCCCTGCTGTACGGCATATGATGTGTATTTAGTATATGGTCTATTTCATACGGCTGTTACTTTGGTGCAACCGGACTATGTCACACTCCAGGCTGACACCGCTGAGGTTGTCTTGACCCTTGGTACAGAGGGCTTCCATCTTTAGTGTCTGGAGGAAACGAAGGCAGCAGAGGGTCGAATCCGCACCACGGCTGAGTGTGATAATCTCCTCTCCCGCTTATCGCCAATGCCACAAGGACAAAGGCTCACGCTGAAATGTTTCTGTGGATCCGTCTTATTTAGACTGGAAAGGATGTCCAGCGCGACACATTTAGAATATTTCACGGGATGTTTTGTCCTCGTTCAATTGTTTACAGAAATTCCTAAGATAACATTGTTTGTGAGCTAGAAATTCATTTAACTCGTGGAGGAGCTAACCAAACTTCTCAATTTTTGATAGGCGTTTGGGAGAGTATAGAAACCAATACAAACCAATGCCAGGAAATGAGGGTTCTAAAAATAGGGGTAGAAGCCAGTTGGACTTCTTGTCTTGCGTCTTGAAGACATTTCACTGCTCAGCTGCACACCCTCTTTACTTGTGAACTTGGCTGGAAGTAACAGGCTTACTTCAAGTTGTAGTCAGAACAATCACACTAATAGGATTGTTAAAGTCACTAAAGCTCCTTCTCCACTGTTAAATCTCACTGCAGCTGGCTAATGTTTGGTTTGGTTTAGGCCAAAGTTGAGTGCGTCTCTGTTGGGGGTCACAAGGTTCATACAAAGACATGCAAAAGTGTTTGCATCACTTGAAACTTTTCCACATTGTGCCACGCTACAACCGCAAGCCTTGTTGTACATTGTAGGGATTTTATGTGAAAGAAATCCAAAGTATTGGTGTCTATTGGTATGCCAGAATCCACCTCTGCCTCTGCCAACTCCTTAAAAACTTATCAGAGAGTATTAAAGAACAATTTGCATCAAGAAGATCGAGGGGCACACCAGACATGTCAGGGATAAAACTACAAAAAAGTCTGAAGTAGAGTTGGGTAATAAAACCATGTCTAAGACTTTCAGTAGATGTTCTAGTTCAATAAGGCCAAAGTTAAACCTTTAGAATATTTGTGGAGGAAATGTATCACTGGGAAACACACCATACCATAAAGGAACATGGCAGTAGCTTAGATGACAACATTTTCAAGTGATGCAATGGCTCAATCAAAGTCCAAACCTAAATCCAATCTATGCCAATGTCCTTGAGAACTAATGTCCACAGACTCTTTACATCCTTTCACTAAGCTTCAGCTAATTTGGGGAGATGGATGGCCAGCATTCTGATCTCTGGCTGCACAAAACTGGTAGAGGCATCATCTGAAAGACTTTCATTTGTAATTGCATTGAAAGTTGGTTTCTACAAATTGTTGACTCCAGTAGTTCTGAATACAAATGCAGACTACACAATTTTGGAAAACCAAGACCTTCTAGTACCCCATAGCACGGTATGTTTCTAATATTTTCTTACTTTTCCATAATGCCCTCATACTGTTTACCATCTTTGTGGTATCCAGATTGTTTTTGTGGCTTCTTTTTTTCCACATCTTTCCTTGTCCACCCTCTGCATTCCTTCTGTTTCTCACCTCCTCTTCACTCCCAATCACTCAATAAAACCAAGGGAAAGTTGACCCAGAATTCAGCCAGACTAGTTAGTCACTTTGGTTTCCTTAAAAAACGTCTCTCACAGGGTGAGACTCTAAAATGCCTGGAAGGCTTCCAGGTCAAAAGAGCTGATCTGCTACACATAGAAGATATGTTTTCTGTTCGGCATGGAACAATTGAAAATACTGCGGGTCTCGGTGATGTAAGCAGAGTCAGCTCCCCGTGGCCCATCTGATTGGTTCTGTGTAATGGAAACTTTACACAACACATACATCAGCTAGTTCAATTTAAGATTTGAGAGTAATGGTCACATATCCACTGGTTACCTCCCATTCTAATTGTTTGCTTTGACGTCGGTTCACTCTGGAAGTATCTCTCCCATCAGCAGTCACTAAATCAATCCAAACTAGTACCTCCTACAAAAGTAGGACTTTGCAAATGTATTGACCCTTTCCTTTGACGTGACATCACGGTCTTCAGAACGCAACCCACGTAGCCTTAAAGTGGCAGCAGATGTCTATAAGACGTCCGTCGATGCTGAGACCGATGTCTTAGCATCGACGGATGTCCTAACAATTGGCGCACTTGTCACAAAACAGACAGTTGATATTCAATCAACAAGTTGACCATAGGGTGTTGCCTGGTTGGCTGCAAAACAGGCAAGGATGTGAACCAACCTTGTCATTTTATCGTGAACCTTTTGATGAGGAAAGATGAAGTGATGAATAGCAGCCGTCAATCGTAAAGACTGGCAACATTTGGTGTATTCGTGGATTTGCAGCAAAGACTTTTTTACAAGGTAGTAAGATTAACATTCATACGCTTGATAAGTAAGCAAGACAAGAGCGATGCAATCAGTTATTGCCTTATGGAAAAGGTACGTGCCCAATCAGTTGTAATCCTGGAGAAAATGACTCGCCATCACGTAGCCTAGCACGTACTAAAGAAAAACAAAAACAAATCTGGTCAGCATCTAAACTTTTCCGCTTTTAAGTCTACTCTGGTGTAAGAGGATGTGGTGGTATAAAAACCACGAGGCGTGAATTCAAGTAAAGTTTGTGATCAAATCGACAGAAGTTGCGGTTTGGCTTACGAGTTAGCTACTTCCAACTTTTGTAAATAGTGGTGTAGATGAGCCCTAACCAGGTGTGTTACGTTCACAGACAAATTAGCTCGACTTCAATGAGTAGAAACCATGGCTGTACTGGCTAAAACAGCTTGGGAAAACAACCTCCGTCACTCTGTTCAATTATCTTGTCCCGCATTTCTGACATCTGTCAGGGTGAGTCAACATGGTTAGGTGATGTAGTAAGCGCTGAAACTTTTCCCATCCCCATTCTGTTGTGCTTCTAGCACAAACCTAAATGTATTTTATTGGATTTTTATGTGATAGACCAACAGAAGGTAGTCCATATGGATATGGATTGTATCGGTACAATCCATATCAGGCATATACTGTCTTTACAGTCCATCTTGTAAAGACATAGTACATGCCTTGTCTTTACACAAGTAGAGACTGAAATTTAGACCTGTTCCTCTTCGCAGAATAAACGTTTAATAAGGTTCAATTCAATCTTAGTAAGTCTTCATATTCTGAGTCAGATAGAGGTTTGCATTCTGACTGAAATCACATGAAATTCTGATGAAATAAAGTTTGTTTGAAACATGAAACACAAAAGCGTAAAGAGTACGAACTCCTGCAAGGTAGTATTTGCGCCAATCCCGTGAAATCTGTAAACCGATAACTGAAACTGGGCTTTCATAAGAGCAAACTATATCATTTCTTAACATTTTGTTTCACTCTGTCTGGCTGAGGAAGCAGATTCCAGTGGGCTGGACCCAACATGCTTCCACATTCTTCTAAAAAAAGTCATTATGTGGTGTGGGAGAGAGAGCACCCGTGTGCAGAATTTATAGGAGGCAGCTGGACAGAAAACTAAAGTCTGACCCAACACAAAAGTTTTCCAGAAAGAGGACAAGCAAGGACGCCAAAATCCACAGAACGAAACAGGAACGTAAATAAGAGGAAGAGTGAGCACAATGACATGGAAGTGATTTAATGAACCACGGCTGAGGTTGGACACAGAAGTAGTGTGCACATAGTGCATTTCATTGAGAAGTGCTGTTAATGGTTTTTTTTTCCTGGAAACTTTAAACTTTAACACAGCCAGGTTTTTACCGGAGGAACTAGAAAGGTTTTTACCGGAGGAACTAGAAGTGACACCAGCTCATTGTTTAACACTATAGGTGGGAGTGGATGGTGGTTAGTTTTATTCCATGATGGAAACGGTCACACACCAGTCACGATATTAGTCCTTTGAGGCCAGGTTCCAGTTGTCCAAGTGGAAAAATGCATCCATACAAATATTTGCTCCAAATTTTATTTTGACCTTTTAAAATGTGCGCCTCCTTGCTTTAAACCAAACCTCGAGAGATGAGGGCTCAGGGCTGTAAAGCTTTTCCTGCCTGAAACTGAAATGGTCACCTTGTTTCAAGTCTAAACCACAAAGTTCAGCGTATTTCCTCTTCTTCATTTTTAATTCTCTTTTTATTCAAAGAAAGGCTATTTAACTCTGGTCATATCTCATGCAGCATGTAACACAGAATAGGAGAAAAATTTAATCAGGACTTTGCACAGGAATCCAGACACTTCTAGTGCAACAACATAGAGATCAGAATCTGAAATTGAAAGAAGAGGAGTAGACCCCGAGGAAGCATAAACTGCATTTCCATTACAAATGTGTGGAAATCTTTGTCGATATTCTGCTAATGTAATAAAAAAAAAACACACGCCATTTCGCGATTACACGTTAAATGAAATTAATGAGCTTGTTCATGCAATAAGTGACAAAAATCTGGATTAAATGACAATCGTGGATGTAAACAGTTACATTATATGACAATTCAGTCATGGAGTTGGCGCTCATCAGCTATCAGCCAGTCACAGCAGACATCAACGTCTTATTCAGGTTTTGGAGCGACAAGCCCCTTATACTTGGGAATGACTATGTATGCAGCATTTTGGGAAATCGCAGTTGGCAATTTTACAGAAGAGTCCTGGATTCAACACGTTCGACTGATGTTCAGCTTTTTCTAAGCTGTGTGTCCCGTGGAGCCTTCAGTGTATCATCCAAACAAAAACAAGCGGTCATCCTCTTATCACTTCCTGTTGTCTTCTTCATGGTTTTCGGCTGCAGTGACATTCGGTAGTTGATCACACGAGTTGTGTTATGCAACAAGTGTCTCCATTGCAGTTTGGCAAAAATGCATCCATCTCGAAACGGCTGAAAAATCACCTTGTCCTTGTGCAAAAGCTTATTATCAGGGTTTTTAGAATTTGGCGTGTGTTTCCATGAACCAAATATATTTTCACACTTTCAATTTGTGCAATTTTTATGGTGAATGGAAACACAGCTATGGATAGTTTGAGAGCGGTAGGGGAATATATAAATATGACCCATTTATTTGTTCCGGATTCCAGAAAGAATCTTTCTTTCTGGATTCTTAAAGAGTCCCTTTGCTTTTCCATTTTATAGATATAAAGAATAACTTGTAACCATTTGTGCATGGGTTTGACTCAACCTCGTACTTCCAATCGCTTCCTTGCTAGCCACTGAGAGAGTCCGGAGCAGTTTAATGTGTCCTCTTCTTTTCGTCAGTTTTGTTACCTGGCTGAAGTGTAAATTTTGAAAATCGCATTTAATTCGGTTTGCTGCTGATGCCAGTCTGACAACCATTTAACTTGAGACAGTGGTTTGACTTTGTCGAGCCACATTGCCTCCAGCGCTGTCCGTTTGCGTCACTATGTTTACCTCTAGAGGGAATCCTGAAATATCTTATATGTTTTCTGGAAATCAGAACTTTCTCAAGGTCATTTTAAATGTGGATTGTTGTCCTTAAGTCACTTCATAACTATCCTATTTGGAAGACCAATTGGCTCATGTCTTGAGATGTTTCCACATAATCTTTTGTCATGACACCCACATAAAGTTTCCAAAATTAAGACCTTTGTCGCTGTGTGTTCTTGTTTTGGTGCTGCTTTTAGACTGATGGCTTCTTCATCACTGAACGGCCTCTCAGGACGTAGCAGTGCGGGATTGGTTTCACTGTAGATAAAGACATTCTCTTCTGCTGGTTTCTGTCGGCATCGTCACAAGTTCCTTTGCTTTTGTTTCACAGCCAAATATGAAGGGATTTGTTATTGCTTATGCAGAATATGATGGCATCCGTGAAGTCCCAACAAGACTTTTTTTCCTTGTTTTCTTCTCTGTTACTGCGAGAAAAGAGGGTGTTCCACATTGCCTGACCAGTTTATGGTTGTTTTTTTTTAATTGTTTGTGGTGAGACTGATTTACGCAAAGTTGGTCTGCTTGCTGTCATTAACTACGAAAACACTCCAAATCTATGTGGCGATGCTTCGCTTCGCTTTAAGATCAGTAAAGCTCGCCTACAGGTGTCGCACAGATTACCTGTGAAGCTTCACCGCTTTACATTTCAAGTTTGCCACGTAGTGAAAACCTCTCCTTGACGTAAAAGACCGTGAAACTCAGAGAGTTTTCAATTTACGAGCGACTCGCACCGAAATTGCTGAAGCCTTTGGGGGAAATAAAGAGAGCAGCTTATGTTTAAACGAGGCAAACTTCAAGACCTATAAACAAATCCTTCAGGGTCACTGTGTCGCGTGTCATTATGCAGAAACTGCAGAGGCTGTTGTTGTAATTGAGCACTTCTGTATCTTTATAAATCTGTCAGCACTTGCACCACTTGGTTGCTTTAAATCTTATCCTGACTTTGGCGCATTTTCAGACTTGTGCAAGGAATTAGCACAAGTGACGCAAGTGACACCAAGCCGTCCTGAGGGAAAGGAAAGGCCAAATCCGAGTTTTTATATATATGTTCATGCATGTACTTGTTAAATATGTACTTAGTTAGCGTTACTACAAACAAGACACTGCATGGACTTAATAGGGAATGAAAGGAAAAAAGGACGACAACAAAAAAAGTTTTCTTTGGTTGAAATTCTAAAACCTTATTCTTATAGTTTTTCTCGGGGACTGTAATTGAGGAAGGATCCAATCTGACATGAGTTGAAAAAGTTTCAGTTTTATATTTGCGAAGCCCAAAAAGACTTGCTTGGGACAATGCAGCAAAGCGTGGTTTTGAGGTAGTGTGAACCCAAATTCAGATTTTTCAAATTATTTAAAAAAGAATAAAAGAAAAAAATTTATTTTCTTCCTGAGTTATGTGCTGCGTCCTAGGTTGACAAACCGGCGTCGTCACAGATCCTTCCACCTTGCAGCTGTCGGATTATTTTGACCATCGCTGCTCCGAACAAACCCAAACTGATTTGAGTATTTATATCCTTTATTGTGATATGCACAGTTTATCCATATTCTTGTAAACCTTGCTTTTTTTTCCACTTTAGCTGAAAATGTTATTGGCTCTTCCTGTGCAGTCTCTTGTTCGGTTTGCCTGATTCGTTGCAAATAGTCGCAAAATGTTGGAGTAGCTCCGGCTTGGCTGTGATTTGTCCCTTTTTTGTAGACATTTGTTTATAATTTTTTGGGTTGAGGCATTGCGTGTTTGAATAATTATTCCCTCCTGAATTTGAATTCGAATGCAGTGCAGATGAAAGGAATTCTCTCTTCCTATTATTATTTTTTTTTTAACATTTAGACAGTTTTAATGGGTAAACGTGGAAACTATTAATCCTAAGTCTGGAGCATTGGTACACAGTTATTGGCATAAACTATGAATGCTCTACATTCTTAGGATTTTTCTCTATTTCCTTTGAAGTGCGGCGTTTACATCCTTTATATTGGTTAGAATTAGCATCTAGAGTCGTGTGTATTTCCTGCAATGTTAAGTCTAAATAATCCTTTGAAGCCTATATGGTTGTTATGACATTTAGCATTCAGTACTTTGCAGAAACTTGAGTGAAAATGACTTTGAACAAACAAACCAAACGATAAGAAGTGGCAACTTGGATACTCAATAAAGAAACAAGAGAGTAAAAACACACAAACTAACCCAATATCATTGACATCGTTAGAAGGTACAGAACCATATGTTTGTCTTTTTGGGTTTCCATTTGCATTTCCATCGACCATATCACTGCACAGTTTCACATTTTTCTGCTTTGAAGAAAATAGTTTTTGATAAAAACAAGGTTCTTTTTCTTTTGAAAACATTGGCCTTTTAAGGATTTAACGAGAACATTGCGACTGGAAAATTGAGTTTTTTGACATTAGCCAAATATCGGCAAAGCTTTGCAATGCAAACGCGGCACGTACGGCTAATAAGCAACCCATTCTTTTAAAAGAATGACATCTTGGATTTAACAAGTCTTCCATCTCCAAATCCAACCGTTTGCTCTTGAGTCAGGATGATGTTACAGTCTGCTGCAGTTGGGGGAACAGAGTTTGTTTCCTCTCCCAGCAGAAGATGAGCCCGGCCAGCTCACGCTTCAGACGGGTGAAAAACGACAGACGGATAAATCTCGGTTTGATCTGCAGAACTAATTATCAGAAGTTGAGAGCTGTTCTTTTAAGCAGACATTTGTAATGCAGTTTGTTGATGCTCATCAATATCAACAGACTGGATTGGTAACATCTCACATTTTGGTTTTCTCGGTGGACATATCGCGGGAAACACAACTTTGTTCTAGTAAGAGAGCCGAAACTTGAAGCCACAAAGTCGCCCTCAGGAGGAATTACAACATCCTGCGAAACGCCAACAAAAACAGAAAGCTGTATTCCAACTGTATGATGTTACGCGCGTGTCGTTATTTCATCACATCTTTTTTTTTCTGAGGCAGCTTTGAAAAAGCGTGCTACTCGTTGTTTTGTTTCCGGATCCGCAGCCAGGCAGCAGAAGTTCCCTCCGGAGACAACATCCATTTCCTCAGAACACAGAGCGCATTCCTGAGATGCTGTCCCCTCCATGTAAACAACATTCCTGCTTCAGGGGAAACAAAAGAAATGCTTTTTTCCCCCCTTAAAGTCACACAATTAGAGCAGAGTGCTTCTTTTTCTTACAGTTTTGTCCCAAGATTTTACTCCTGCATTAATAACTCACTCTTATTTTCGATCTCCACTGTGGTGACGATGTGTTCAGGGCAATAAAATGGTGCTCTATATACCGAGCCTAGATGGACCTAGCGCCCCCTTTGAGGGCGAAGTTTCTGAGCTTTCCCTCCCTCACTCTGCTCCTTCAGACTAGCCAGCATCAATTAGCAAACATCTGGTGGAACTGTGCATCGGTTCCACCATCGTACGAGCTACGTCTCAGTGAAACTCTGGTAAAATCCTTGTTACAGGGTTAATAGAGGAGCCATCAAGTGGTGACTTCCTGAAGGCGGAGTTTCAGAAAGATCTGAAGTTTCTTAAAGAGGCAGAAGCCCAATTTCAAGGAGTTAAATATCAAGTTAAATTTCTTTTAAGTCATTTTTGACGTATATAACATTTTTAGAAAACTAGATTGTGCTATAAAATAGCACAACCACACAATACTTCCCCTTTAGCAACGGCTCCCTTCTTTTTTTTGTCCTGTCAACGTATTCTCCCACCTGAGCAGTGGACCTCTGCAGCTCCCCAGAGTTACCACAGGGCTCTTAGCTTGTTATCCCACTAATACTCTCCTTGTCTACCCTGTTAGTTTTTGGTGGAAAGCCACGACTTGATTGATTGTGCACATGTTTTAAGAATGTTTCTGTTTTTCAGATGATGGATTGAACACTGACATGTTGCTTTTTTTTAACCAAACTCTTTTTTTTAATTTTTATCTCCACTTTGTGCTGAAACCAAAAAGTTGTCCGTTGCCTGAAGTGCAGACTGTAAAAGCTCAATATCCAGTAGAGACAATATTTCACAGCAACATGTCCTGGATGACAACATAATTTCAAACAAGCACTGCTAATCCACCTTGTTAGCTTTTGCCGCTCCTCCTAAATCTCTGACCGTACGTTGAGAAAACTGAGCAGGAGAGACGTTGGAGTAGGGGATAAGATCGTTTCATATTTTGATGAATGCAAGAGATGTGCTTTGCGGCCATTGTTGGGGCAGCTTTTGAGACACTAATTAGCGACTCCCGGTTGTAAAAACAACACCTTGTTGCCACGGTTATGGATCATAACAGCTGTGCGAGAGCTGCAAGGATTCCCAAAACTAGAGAGGATAATTGTGCAAAAGAGTAAAACCTCAACAACAAAAAGAAAAACACATCAGTACCAACATTGGGGAGCTGCAATTCTGGAAAAATATCTGTTGTATCATCAAAAGTTGAAAAAAAAAAAAATTAAGTTGCTATGAATGATGTTACGATTCCACACATTATTAAAACACATTGTTTTAATAATAAAACTAAGCAGTGGCCAACTATGTCAGCTGTGCGCGCATTCTCTGGTCACATTGTCTCGTTTAAAGTTCCCACTTGACCAAAAGTCGAGCATCAGAGCTCAGCGATTAAACAGCCAAAGCATGACTCAGGCTTTGTTTTTCCACCAGCACACACACACACACACACACACACACACACATCTGCGGTCAGTGATTCACAGCAATATCACAGTTTGTGCTGCTTAATGTTTCCAGAGAAGCTTACTTTTATCGCCCAACCCATAGTGATAATCCTGCGGCTCAGATATCTTCACCAGAAATAAATCCCTCTCTGAGCAGAAAAAGAAAAGAAAAAACAATTCCTAAACACATGTGGGAGAAAAAAAAAGCCTGTCAGGACCCATTGTGCAGTTTAAACTGATCACACTGGTCAAAAATGACATTTTCATGAGAATTGCATCAGATATTTTCCCATTTCCACCACAGCTTATTTAAAGGAGGTTAATGCAGAATTCACACCAATTTTTTTTTCTTCCCATTTTTAGGTCAGATTAGGAGAAAAGAAAACAAATAAATAAAGTAGATGCATATAAATAAAACCCACACATTCCAAAGCTTCTCTTATCAATAAGAGTCTTAAACAAGACATTTTTAATGATTATTTTTTATTTGCAACTGTGAAATGATAAAAGATAAATTAACCCCAGTCTCTCCATTCACACCTGAATTCTCACAGTGTGTCATAAGCTCCTCTTACTTCCCCAAACTCTGCAGGTCCTTTTTCAAGGTCCTAATTCGCTCACAGGCCACGAGGGTTGAGTTTATAGATAATAATGAATATTTAACTTACTTGGACAAAAACAGTGGGAAGCAGACAGTCGAACACTCATTTCCCTCCATGATCCATTTGATGCCATCTGGGACATTGGGAGGGTTGAACATGTTCATGCAGCATGCGGTTTCTGACCAAACGTGGTGGAGCTCAGCTGGTGTTGCTAGGTAACGGCGCAGCGAATGTTGATTATGACTCAATGATCGGGAGATTCGGGAGAATTTTGAAATGGCTTGTTTTTGCAGAGATCAAAAAAATGTTTTTCCCTGTGTTTGACAAGTTGGCCTGCAGCGCTTTAGATATGAAGTAAAAGCAGGAAAATATGTCTTGCAAGTTTCGGACAAACGCCGTCAGAGATTCCCCACAAATGGCAAATGCAAAGCTGGTGTAATGCGGTTATCTGCCCACATGCCGCCCTCTGCAAACGTTGGACGTGAAACAACGTGCAAAGGGAAATGGATGACGCCGTGGACTCCTGCCAAAAATATTTCCTTCCCAGTTAGTTGCTTGGGATTTTTTATGTCTCTCCAGTGTCCCTGCTTTCACTCTGGAGTCCGGGCACTCTTTTTATTTTTTTAATGGTTTGAGACAAAACTCTGAGCAGCTATTACGAGCAACAAGAGGGAACCCAGTGAAACAAGCAATGGAAATATAAAAATATACACCCACTTTGTCAACAAGCCTCCAAGCCACATTCCTGGTGTTTCGTGAGTCAGGAGGAATCAAAGACTCAAATAAATTCTTATGAAAAGCGAACAAGTTAGAATGAAACAAAAAGTTTGGTGCATAAAAAAAGGTTATAAATAAACCTTTAGTTTGTGAAATGATTTTTTTTATTATTCTCAATTGATCTCTATTGTTAGCTTAATTTTTTTCTATTTTTTCATAACGCATTTCAATGCATATCTGTTTGCGCACTTAAGCGCTTCTCCTCTTGCCTTTGAAAAATCTGTTCCCACACTCGCCTGTGGGGGCGCTGCACCAAGAACCACTGAAGGAAATGACACGAAAACCTCGAGAGGAGGCGCAACTTCCTTGCAGAATAGCATCTGCTAATAGTGGTGGTTGGATTTCTCTTTTGCTTTAGGCGAAAAGACCACAAGCCATTTCTCCTGCTAGTGCTGGACTTGTGCGTTTGTTTCGATTGCATCTACCCAGAATGCACCCTCAACTTGGCATTAGTTTTTTTGGTTTGGGCTTAAGACCTGCATACACTTTGCAAGGACAGATATTTCTCTTTTACCTGAGGTGGCAAGAACAAGAAGAAAATGTACTTCTCTCTTGTTTTTAGACAGTAGAATAGCAGTATTTATTTGATTGAAGGCCACCAATTTTTAGACTGATACTACCTTTATTAAAACAGAGCTGTAATTCCATAGTAGTCAATAAAATAAGACTGTTACAATCCTTAAATTAAAGTAACAATTGAACGGTTCCATCAGTCATGCTGGGGCAGTCTTTTATTAAATCTATTCCCAGACTATAAAGGGGCATAATGTAAAGCAAAGTGCTTGTTCCAACACTGTTATGAGGCGGTTTGTGAAGCAAAGCTGTTAATGAAAGGCAGCAGAGGCAGACAGCGGCGCTGAGTGGATTTCCAGAAGGTCTCCCCCCTCAAATAACTTCCCAGTCGGATCCTGCATACTCCATCGCTGTGTGTGTGCCACAACCTGCCCCAGTCCACTCCCACCCCCCTTTTCCTCCTGGTACGTGTGGATCGGGGCATCGCCCCGCTCCGCTCCCTCAGCTTTCACCTCCAACCGCACTTCCTCCTCCTCCTGTCAGGCCTCTACATCTTCATTATCCAACATCAACAAAGGGAACATTTGCGCAACATTTGACCTTAATCGCAGTCAAGAGGAGTCGCAAGCGCAGCAGTTGGGTCAAGTTCGTCAAACGAGGCCTGTGGGCTTCTTACGCAATCGCCCTGTGGAACAACGGCTACGCTGACATGCCTTGGATAGTTTTCATGCAAAACCGACGCAGTTTGATTCTTAAAAGCACCAAAACCCCCAGAGGGAGAGACCCACCCTATCAGCTGGTCGGCGCAGTTACACAACCCAGATCTGAAGGCTTGACCCCACCCCCACCTTCTGCTGTCTGGGTGGGATGATGGGGGTCCACCCTGTTGATTTCCTGCCTGATCCACTTCTTTAGCCTGAAAATGAAAAGGATTAAAGCAAGGTGAAGTCAAATAGAGGTGCGGGGACATGAAAGGAGGACAGGATGCAAAGTAGAACCCAAACCGCGCCATTCCTGCGGACTTTCCCAATCCTGCCGTAGGGTGTCGGAGACTCGCAAACAGACATTTCCATGACAATAGTGTTCCAACCATTGAGAAAGTAACAAAGCGGGGTGACCACAGTTTATTTCACACAGAGGAAAACATGGCTGGAGTCACTTGTTCCCATCAGGCCCAGAAAGTGAACGTCAGAGGCAAAAAACAAGGCAGAAGTCATGGGAGTTAGGCTGAAAATAGAGCTCTATGGTGAGTACAGGCACTTAAAGGGGCTGTATTATGTGTTTTCCAGCCACATAGCTCCATTTTATACTGTAATAAAGTAAGCATTATAAAAATGCTATATATATCAAATATGAGAAATTTGTCTTTGCTCTTTCTGAAACTCATCACGTCACTCCTCTTGTAACCCTTTAACAATGTTCTTAACAGCGTTGAGCTGAGAAGTAGCATAATGAGCTCAGCAGCTGAACAGATCCACTAGGTGTTTGCTAATTGCTACTGGCTAGTCTGAAGGAGCCGAGTGTCGGAGTCGTAGGGGAAGGGGAGGTTCTGTGAGACGGAAGCCCGGAAACGTCGAAACCTCAGCTCCGAGGAGGACGTTCACCCTTGGAGGTGGTGCTTGGTCTCCCCTAAACATTAAGCGAAAAGCTGAACGATTGCCATGGGAGATTAAAGGATTTCTCAAACGTGTGAAGGAATCAAAACAACATGAAGGAATAATATTATAACATGACGTAAAGCTCAAAATAGCTAAAGAATAGCTACTATGTATGGTACCAGAAAGTATTATAGTCTAATTTTGTATTCAAGTAACATTTTTGGTAATTGCCTTCTTGTTGCGTTTTTCCATGTGGGAACCTTTATGGTCCTCTGTTAAGGAATTCCAGTACATATTAAAGTAATATCCTCTTCCTAGTCATTAGAATGTCCTACAAAGAGTTCCATCTAATTACATGGTGTACGTGTCCCACTGTGAGAGGAATGTTGAACGGACAGTAAAAGAAAATGCACACAAACTGTGTAGGATCAGGGACTTTTGAGTAGTTGGTTGCTACAGTCTGCATGCAGACTTTATGTTCATGTCCAACTCTTATGGGTTGTTTGCTCAAAATCCACACGACAAAGTGAAGACAAAGAATATATTATCTTCGTAAAGGTAAGATGTCGACAGCTCATAATTTCATAATAGAGTCCTATGCCAAAGTTATTGAGCCTTTCAGAATTGTTTTCATTTGTCAAAATGTGTGGGAGCTCAAAGTAGCCAATACATTAAATTCCTACTAATTTAATGCCGTTTCACAAGCAACAATTACATCACCCCACCCCATTTTCTCTAATGTGTTTGTTCTGGAAGCACACATTTTACTCCTCTGTTATTAGGACTCAGATGATTTCCTTTTATTTCCAGCGTTGGAAAAATACATGAAGCACGACCTCGTAATTTTGAGAACTACGAAATTGTTGCGTTTATTTACAGGACAGAATTTCCCAAGCCGGGAAGCACGGAAGCTCAGCAGAGTCAACACAAATCGTGTGTCGACCAAGCCAGGACAAGCAGGAAGTTGCAAAAGGCTACACGAGCCTGACGGGAGAAGCCGCAGTTCACTATTAGGTCTAATAAAAGTGACGCACCTCTCAGCGGCGAGGGCTCTGACTTTCTGTGCTGGTTACGGCAGAGGGGGGGAGCGTACTGAGGATTTGGGAGTGTCTCGTCGAGTTCCCTTTGGTGTGTGTGGTGGGCTCAATGAGTATGTAAATAATGTAGCTGAAGGACATCCAGAGCAAACAGACATATCGCTTCTGCAGCAGCTGACTTGGAGAGGAGAGCCTAATGTCAACACAACTCTGCATATAGAGGGTAATAAACAAACAAAGACCCTTTTTTTCCCGGGGTATTGCTGGAGTAGATTCTTAAATCTTTGGTTGTGATGTTTGGTATTTGAATAATTGTGTCTGGGATAAGAGACATGGAGTAAAAACCTTGAATTTTTGATGAGTTATTGCTTTTGCGCTTACTTGATGCTTCATAAGTAACTCCACAGACATTCCCCCCCTCTCCGCCCACCCAGTCTCTGACCGTCATGGTTGACCCGATACTATCCAAAGAATGGATTGTGCTTCCTTCGTTGCTTGTTTTCATTCCTGTTGGCCTACTGGGAGGAAGGACAGTTTCGTCACAATCACCGGCCCGGCTATCTGATTGAGCTGAAAACAAGCCCGCAGTAAAGAGTGTATCTCGGTTCACGTCGGACATCGAGAGATCTCTGTGACTACAGACAAAAATCGGGTCCCAAAACCAGTTTCTGCATCTGTGGGAGGGTCCTTTCAGAACCAGAGGAAGAGATCACTCCCTCAAATCAGCGTTTCCCCTTCTCAGATTTTTTGTTGAAGGAGTGCAGACGTCAAAACAAAAAAGGTATCACACTTGAAAAGAGTCTGGAAGGATCTATTCGATGAATATCCCAGAACAAAGCCGGTTCAGACAGAGGCTAATGTAAAGGATCAGGCAACGGCTGGAATGAGACTCGCTGCTGTGCCAGACCTGCAGTCTGTGTGCTGGAAGAGAAACCCAGCATGCAATGCAATGAGAAGATAAGTACTTAGATTTGGGATTAATTGAAAACTCCAGCTTGGAGGAATGGGATGATAACGATAACTTGATCTCCACAAAAACAAAAACCTTCATTCCTCTCTGGTATTTTGGTCCAATCTAACATTCTCTTTATGCTCAGAAGTAAAACTTTTGGAGCTACCAGCTTTAAAAGAAAAAAAAAAAAAAACATCCCTCAGAAGCCAAATCCTGACTTGGACAGTCGTAGGTCTTCCAATATGGATATAGAAATTGAAGTTCTTGGCTGCGTTTCAGGTTGGCATGCTGCGCTAATGGAGGTGTTTCACTTACTTTGTAGAGCTAAAAACAACAGCTTTACATCATCTTAGGATGCAATTCCCTCATCAAATACAGACCTTGATTCTTTCATGCAAGTTGGAGAAGTCCTTTAATCTCCGTGGCAACCATTCAGCTGTGGAAAACGAAGGCGGAGTTTCAGAAAGAACAGGAGTTTCTTAAAGAGACGGAAACCCAAATGGCTTTAAGGCTTTAAAGTACAAAATCAAGTTTCTTTCAAGTCATGCTTGTATATATACAGCATACAGCATTCTATACAGCAGTATAGATGTCCTTGTTGACTTTTGGTCAGATATCTAGAAATATTTAAGTGAAAGAAGCGGACTTTAACTTTGGTGGTGATGTTGTAGCCAGAATATGTGATCATGTCTATTGAATTTGGGACGCCAAATAAGGAACAGGCACAACCCATGGTGGAATTTGATAGTCTAGCTAATTTGACATGTGATAATCCTGGTGGGTTGTGCTTTTGATTTTGCTTTTTTGTGCTTTGTATTGTAATATATTAAAATTTTGTTTGCATGAAAAGCTCAGAATTTGAGCTTTTCACGCAAACAAAAAGAAATTTGTTCAAAAACCAAGTTGAGTCTTTATTCCTTTTGGGGAAAGCTGATAGTCCAATTCAAATCTTGTCTCTTTTGTCCCAAGTCCAAATCAAAGCCTCTAGAGACTAAAGAAAAAACTTTTGATTGCTTAGGAATTCAAAATCTTGCAGTTTCCTTAGGTATCATTTCACACGGAGACGTTTGACAATTTTCTCCTAACCTTTTAATATTTATAAACTTTAACACTCTAGTAATTAAGTAAACAGAAGAAAAATCTTACATAATGGTTTAAATTATTTTGCTACAGAAGTCTAGATCAGACGTTTACCGCATATGCTTTATCCCCATAGTTTTCTCAAGAGAAGTTAATTTCATGACGGTTTTCTTGGGATAACAACTTAATTTCTGGAAAACAAAAACCATCTCGAAAAAAGTATACGCGGAAAACATCCGCTCTTGTTTTCCGTACATTGAGGATTCAAAAGGAGTTGAAGTTTTTCCTGGCGATGTATATTTTTAATGAGGAAGCTACTGTCTAATATTTCCCCAGAACCATAAAAAAGCCACTCTGTCCCTTTAAACTTCAAGAAAAATGTGGCGTGTTTGCTTCAATTCTTAATTTCATTTCCAGATTAGTGTGAGCTGCTTCCCCAAGTATTGACTGCCCACTTGAGCCTTTCCTGGTCAAACCGTTTACATAACCATTTGACAAGAAAATCCACATAGCTGTTGCGAGCGAGCACGAAACCGAAGCTGCGGGTGCCTTCATCATGCATCAAGAATGCTCCAGTTTCTGTTCACTCGCTTTTCTTTCGGGCTGCGGGTTCAGCAACTGTTTTGCAGTTGTGGCGCGCAATAAAACACAAGGAGACTTGTGGCGCACAAGCAACGCGCTGCTCAGAGGCGGTGACCTAAGCAGACACATGTGGAGGAACAGCTGTGCCAAGCAGCTTATGAAACCTGCAGGACCAGTTCTCAGAGCGGGGCTGAAGGCAAGCCGGAGACAGACGGGGAAGGAAGAAAGAAATGAAGGAGAGAAAAAAAGTCTGGAGACATGCTTTAAGCAAAGGCCATTCAGTGGAAAGAATGATGGCTTGAAGTGAAATTTAAATCATGACAAATTGAAACATTGCTCCAGCCTCCCTGCTGCCCCCCCACTCCACCAGAGAGCTATTTTTTTTTTACACCGCACTGCCCCCTGCTGGCTCAAAAGATTGTCTGCGTTTCTGCAAATTCGAGGTCCTAAAACAAACTAGTACAAGGCAGTTTATTGGATTCTTTCAATGTGGGAAATACTAAAATGCACTTCACCATGAATGCATTTATATGTGTTACCGCAAAAGCAATAAACCAAAGTTCTCATGTATTTTTTTTCTATCTGCAATCTGCAGCACCAGGAGATAAAAAAAAGGGGGTGTCACTGTTGCATTTTACGACAAACGCCGCGAAGAAAAATAACAAGCACACAATTTGTTGCGTCAACATTTTATTTCCATTAGCGCCTGTAACAGAATCGGAGACGTACCGCAGTCCTGATGTTGCATTTGGTCCAGAAACGTTTTACTTAAAGGCGTCCGCAGATGATGAAAAAATAATAAGGCACATGAAAATATGAGCTGGTGAAATTGGAGTGACCGACTTAATAAATAACGACAAATGCGAGGACGTGGTGATGAAATGCTGCGGCGAATAAAAAAACAACAGACAAATAAGAGTGACACATAAAAAGGATGGACTCGCAAACATATACATATATCAACATTGAACAGTCAATTTTAACGTAATTACTTGTTCTCTTAACATGTACACTCCGATATGGAAAATCTTTTCATTTACTAGGAAACCAAAGATTTTTTTTAAACACAATATTTACACTGAGGGTGGAAATGGGATATTCTGAGGGAAGAAGCTTTGATTTATGTTAAACGTCACTCTAATACAATGTGTCTCTGTGCTGCATCTATAATTACTGATGAAGAAGATTATTAAGCAACAAATCGAGGCTAATGTAAAAAAAAAAACTATTTGGCTTATGAGAAAGGCAATTCTGGTAAATGCTGTCTGGAAAAAAAAAAATAAAAATAGCAGCTCATTTTGCTCTAATTTGTTCTAAATTTGAACGATTAGCTTGGCACAACAGTTCAAGGTACCAAAACTTTAGCAGGAGAATATTGTGATTTACAGTAGCAACTTTTTGTTATCTACAACATGCAATAAAAAATACAACTAAAGAAACATTTTTACTTTATTTTATAAAATGAGTCTGTATATTCAACTATACTAAAATAAGGAATGTTTCTAATAAAAACAATTGCTTTTTGGTTTGTCATCAAAAGTTAACAAAACGCATCAAGCTGAGATGTCTATGATCACTTTCGGTTTTTGTGAAGTCCTTATTGGAGACCTGGAGACTGGAAACCTTTCAGTTTGACATTAAATAGGTGTTTCAGAGTAAATATTGCAGGGTCAAAGTAATGTTTCTGTTCTGCTTCTCCAGTCCAATAAATGTTAACAAGCTCTTTGGAAACACAAAGCAACAATACAATCGGATAGATGTCGACATGACCGAGAGCTGGAGTGGATTAGATTTGTGCAATTTGACTCCAAGTGCTTCTTTTTAACTCCTTTCTGCTTCAAAGCATCTGTCTTGTGTTTACAATTGGGAAAGCATTAGGTTGGCATAAGATGTTAGGTACTTGCTATTGTTAGCTTAGCTTAGCATAAAAAATGACAAGGGAAAGCCCTAAACTTTAGGTTTGAATGTGATGCAATGAAGTGTAGACATAGCTGTGAAAGTGATATTCATCTTTCGGTTTCTAGACAGAATGTGATATTATCTTTAGGCTGAATACCTGAGATAGGACATAGAACATAATGTTCTAGAATTGAGCTGGCAGCATGTTGGAGTAGCTCTGTTATGTAATGTCTCTAATTTGGGATCAATAAATATTTTGAATTGAATAACTGAGGTTAGATTTTCAAAAATAATGTACCTTATACTCCAAAGCTACGTCATGTGCTACACCTTGCTAGTATTACGGTTTAAGTGTCTTTATTTTTTAGAATTGCTTTAATTCTTTTTGGTAATATTCACTAAGGTGTTCGAAACATTCCTGAGATTTTGATTTGTCAGCTGCACATCCATAATCCATGATGCCAATGTTACACCACATCACTAAGGTGTTCTACAGGACTAAGGTTTATCACTACTCATGATATGTTCAAATCTGTGTGAAAAGGTTTGTAGCTTCGTGGCATGGTGCACTATCCTTCTGGAAGTAGCCGTCAGAAAATGGGTACACCGTGAATATAAATGGGTGGAAATGTATTGGTTGGCACCAACATTTTGGTAGTTGGGGCATTTGAAGGATGGCCAACTGGCAGACGGAGTCTCAAAGTGTACCAAGAAAATATCCTTCACCATCATATTGGCCTTAATGTTGTTTAACCCCATTATGACCTTGTGGATGTTTTGGGTGGAACAGCAAGTTTTTTCTGATTTCTTGTAGCTCAGTTTGGTTGAGTCGATTCTTCGCTGACAACAGGCTGCTGTGGGTTATTTGAGTTACAGTTGCTTTTCTATAAACTCTAACTTGCCTTTTTTTTTTTGCCAACACACCATCTCTTTAAATAGCTTCTTGTTTTATATTCCATCCTTTGTAAACTACAGAGATGGCTGTGCTCATTTGCTTTTTATGTACCTGGAAAAAGTGGCCATTAAATGTATGTTTCACTTATTAGTCATACAGTTTGTTGGTCAAGAATCCTGATTATTTAAAATGTAGTTTACAAAACAACAACAAAATGCGTACCTATCAGCAAGATTAATGTTTGCCTAAATGATATTAATACAATAGTTGAGCACATCAAAAGTACTTTTTTTGCAAACACTGTATGTTCATGTCGTGTCTGTGCCCTTTGACAGTGAGGAATGATACAATGGAAATAAATAGACATGGCATTAGCCCTCTGAATGTAAGAAACCACTTTCTTCTTTGCCAATACGTCTTCAGTGTTTTCATGCCTGAGAATTTGTCCACAGCTGTTCTGAGAGAAGTCAATGAAAAATTGTGTCAAAAGTGTGTTTCATTTAAACTGCTGTAGGAAAATTTAACACCAACATAAATGAAGTCCACCTCATTCTATGTCCAAAATCTAAGTTTTTCAAACCCAGTACTGGTTCTTTTTCAAGGCCGGGTTCGTTGTCCGACAGTGCTGAAGCAACTCTGGATCCGCCCCTTTAGAGTCCACATTGGACATTGGAATGTTGTTGGCTGGGTCCGTTTTGCGAAAGGTTTCCGCTGTGGCCACCTCTCCATTTTTGGGCTTTGAGGCTGCTGTCTGGACGTTGTGTTTTCCTGTCTTGTTTTTACGGATTAGATAGTAGGCCAAGACGCCTGCCAGTAGTAAGAGAAGGAGGACAACTACAATGGGGATGAAGACGGACCAAAAATTCCCACGACGGGAAACGTGTGGTTTCCCATGGGTACCGGAGTCAGGGGATGATGGGGTGACACTGTCTCCTGGGGGCCTGAATCTTTTATCAGGAATCTTTAGCAGAGTAGCAGGATAAACTGCAGAGGTGTTGTAAGGGCTTGTCTGGAATGAAAGGACACATTCTGCTGGAGGGACTCCATGGGAGTTTAGCAGGAACCGAGCTTCATCCTGATTACCCTTCGCTTTTGATCTGGAGGCATTATCTAATATTTCCATTGCTACACGACCTTCATCCAGGTCCTTTTGGGTAAATGTCTGCATTGGCTGGCCAGCATCAGGATCCTTAAACGCCACAATACGAGCTCCTCTTGGCTGCTGGATGACTGTGAATGTGGGTGAGGCTCTTGTCTTGTTGGCTAGTGGAGATGCATCCAAAAGCTTTCTGTCCAGTTGGACAAGTGAGCCTTGAGGTAATAAAGGATTTTGAGCAATTTTAGCCAGAGGCTGCACAGTGATGTTGAGGACAGAGGAGACATTGGCAGCCCGGCTACGGGCTGTAAACGAAACACTGTCTCGGGGTGAAGTGGACTTGACAAAACGGACACTGACTCTTCCTTCTTTGATCTGCTTCTGGGTGAAGGCAGATGTAGGCAGCCTGTCTACCATGACAGCCGCATATTTTGGAGTATTGGTGATTTTATAAAGGATGTCCTCCTCAACAGAACCACCTGTAGAAGCCCTCAACATCTCCTCAGTCACAAGAATCTGATCGTCTCCCTGTCGTACCTTGATCTCTGGGACTTGTTGGAGAAGCAGGGTGCGAGCTAAGATTCCTATGTGGAGTGTGTGTGGCCCCGTTTCATGCTCGCCATCTGATATGGTGAATTCCACAAAGCCGTCTTTAAGGGTGCCATCGCTCTGGAAGGCCACTTCTACGCGATTGATCATTTCTTGAGTGAACTTAGAGATAGGTTCTGCCGTAACAGAGTTAAGGAGATAGCCATTGCGAGGGGCTTTGGTCACCTTGAAGAGCACCTCATCTGGCGGGTTGTCTTCATCTTGGGTGTTGAGATGCTTCTGGGTTAGTGAGGTCTTGGAGCCTTGGAGAACTTCCAGAAGCATATCTGTAGTGACTAATTCAGGGGGGTTGGAACCACGTCGTTTGACTGAAATATGAAAGATCTCATCGAGGATTACAGACTCAGCAGGGGAGGCCCTACCACCACTTCCTAACTTCAGATAGGCCTTGAAAGCAAGGCTGTCAAAAGCAGCCCCCGAGTCATCGTGAAGATACTCCATCTTTCCCTGAGACACGTCTGATTGCGTGAAGAGAGGGTCGTCACGGGGTAGATCCTCTCCGCTTAGTGTGATACGACCATGATCAGGGAAGCGCTTTATTTCAAAAACAACGTCCGCGTCCGCTTTCTTTTCTTCAGGTAGACTTGCCAGAAGGTTGGACGCATCAAGAATGGAATTGTCAATTGCTTTCCTCTGGCCCTGCACAATTTCAAGCCCTGAGGGGGGAAAACACAAATAAAAATCTCAAAGTCCACAACTATATGTAAAAGATCCTTAACATTGGGGTGAGACTGTCTCCTAACGGATGTCTAACTGTGCAGCATTTCACAGTCTCATGTCAGAATGTTTGTAGAGACAGATGGAGCTTGTTATAGTGGCAGCAGCAAAAGCAAAAGTTTGGTCAATCCTCTTTATGACTTTGGACTGTTCAGTTATGGTTAAAACAAGGGAATCTTTCTAAAATAAAGAATGAGCTGCAGCCTCCAAAGATCATAACAGATCATGTAAACTAATTAGATTATAACTACATTAGGCAGTCTGAGTCGGGTTGCTCAAATGATTCTCTTACTAAGAATATAGACAAAAAACAAGGCATTGAGAATAAATCTTAGTTTCAAACATAATCGAGCAACTCTAATTTCAATCATGCTTAAACTACACAGTATATCAAGTTTTCTTCACACATCCATCCATTTTCTAACATCCTTGTCCCTACTGGTGTTGGGAGGGGTGCTGGTGCCTAACTCCAGTGAGACATTTCGGGCGAGAGACGGGATACACCCTGAACAGGTCGCCAGCCCATCGCAGATCAAGTTTTTTTTTTTTAGAAGTTAAATGTTCATGTTACTACTACTGAAAAAACACTTTTTTGCCTCAGTGAATAGTTTACCTTTGTTCCTCCACATCTGAGAAGAAATGTTGCTGTGAGCAGCATAGTAGGAGACTGTGATGGGCAGCGCGTGGCGGATGTCTGGAGAAGCCTGGGGTGATGCAGTGAACTCTATGGAGTCTCTGACCACCCAGAAAGGCTCGGTGGGCAGCTGGTGCTCATAGTAGACGGCTCCTGACTCCAACTGGGCATCAAGAGAAAAACAGAATAGATAGTGCTGAGTTACTTGTATTAATAGTCAACACTCTTTCGTTGCCTTTATTTGATAGTGAGTTGACAGGAAAATGGGTAACAAGAGAAGGGAGAAAACATGGAGCAAAGGTCAGTGGGCTGGGAATTGAACTGGCGATTGCCGCTCTCTTTTGCAAATTTTGAGGTATTGATGGTATTTTCTGCAGCATCACAGCACAGAAAGCTATTTGGTTGTGTGATGTGAACTTTTGTGTTGTCAGACACAAAAGTTCTGTCAATTACCTCAGTCGATTGACTACAATCGACTGAGGTAAAACCAAAATAGGCAGTCAGCTCTCATGTAAAATAAAATCTGGAAAGGCAAAGAACCTGATACCTTTATTACAATGTCAGGCTAAATCATGACCCCTGATGGCCAAGATGAGGATCCTACTTTGACCACATACTGAAAGCTTTGGCACTGAGCTAATACCTATCCAAAAGTTAAACCTTCATTAAAGCAAAAAAAAATAAATAAATAAATTCATCAATTAACTGCATGATGAAACAGGATTATTTGTTTTCTTAAATTTATAAAAGACATGCATGATGTTTTGTCGCTACCAGCCATTTACAGATGCATAATTTCAAAGGAGACAGATTATGAGGATTTTAATAAAGAGGGGATAGAAATTTTGTTTGGAAGAGGGTATTTTTAATCATTTCTGCTAACAAAAAATTACACATTATTTGAATTAGAAGTAGCAGATTGCTGCACCTGCATTTTATACATCATGGTAGAATTACATTTTATAGCACCGGGAAACTCACAAAACTTACATTTCTGACAAAAAAACATTCTGACCTACATTGAACTGAAACATATAATTCTGTAAACTGTGTTCTTGAGAATATAAAAATTGCATTTTTATTAGATGCTATTGCAGGAAACAGTTTGTCACTCAGAAATTGTTCTTTTCCTTGTTCTTTTAAGTAGTCAAGTGAAGGCAACCTTGTCCCTTCCTCTAAGAATATTTCAGTCCAGATCTTGAATGAAATCTCTCTTTAAACCCTTAAAAAATGTGAGGAGTAATAATTCTTCTTCGCCATTGGTAATGATAATATGCTACAGAAACGTCTGACGAAATTCTGCTAAGTGCTGAGTCAATGCAAAAGGAAACTTTTAGATATATCAGTTGAATTACTAATATATCTTTAAGTAGCTTTAAAATTGCTCCAGATAGTGATCACCTGTTACTGACACTTAATCTTGCCCTGTAATCGTTTGGCTGAGTGCCTATTGCAGATACCTGCTTAGTGCATAAAACAGCTTTTCATTTGAGTAAAATACTCACTCCTGTTCTTACTGTTCGTTTGGATGATATACTGTTCATAATGTTTAAATGTTAAGATTTAAGGTTAATGTTTGGATTGGCTTAACCCTCCTTCAGTCTTAGGAGGAGTGCAGCAAATGCCTCAGTTGGACACTGTGGTGTGCTGTCAGCCCGTCAGTTCCCGAAACCACACACAAAATCATTATAAAAGAGTGTTTATATTAGGGCCATTGTAGGTAGAAAATATTACTAAATTAATGGCAAAAAAATTTGGAAATTGTCGGAATAATCTCAGAAATTGTATAAAATAAACAACAACATTTCTGAGCTCTGAGAAAAATATTCAGAAATTTTGATATTTATCAGAAATTTTCCAGAAAAAAATTTGGAAATTTTTAAAAATCAAAAATTTTCAACATTTGAAACCTGGAAAATTCAACGTTTTTTTCCCCAAGACAAATTCTAAGACAAATTATCTCAAAATTTGAGTTTTTCTTTTCTGGCAAATTGTTAACTTTTCAAGCTCAGAAATGTCCATGCTTTTTTTTTTTTCAAAATTTCTGAGATCAGTCTAAAATTTTCTGAGTTACACCTAAACTTACACCTTTTTTTTCTATATACAGTGGCCCTAATATGTCATTGCATGTCTTTTTGGACTGCGGGAGGGTTAAAGTAAATTCTTCCTTAATCTGTTTTAAGAAACAATCTAAACATCACTCAAAGTTACCTGTGACTGTGAGAACAAGTTAGTTTCTACAAACTGGTTCCGCTCATTGGCCAAGATGAGCCTTCCCAAACGAGGCGCGCGGACGAGCAGGAAGCTTGCTTCACTCCCGTCCTTGCTGGTTCCGACTTTGAGGTTCGCGGTCTTGATGACCTGTCGTGTTCCTGAAAAGACACACAAAAAAAACGCCTCCGTATGGAAAACGGTCTCTTGTGCTCCACAACTTCCTTACACCTGATAGTCCATGGTTGAAAAATATTTCTATTAAATGTTTTAATTAAATCACTCAATTCAATTAAAGCAAATGTGACAACGGATACGACGCGTGTGCACAAAATAGCAAGTCCTTCATTAAATAAATTAAAGTATCCACATTTAAATTTGTTTAAAAACGCATAAATATTTAAGAGATGACTTCAAAAGTAGAATATATCTAAATAAATGATGCTAATAGCTGAAATCAGCTCCTTGAAACTTGAATCTGTCCTAAAGAGCATTTTGGAAAATTTAGAGCAAATTGGAAGTGCATGACGCTGCAGTTACCACTTGTGTCCACTAAGTGGTGCTGTGTGACGAGGTTTATTCCCAACAAATTCGGTGTCTGATGTTTGTGTCTGGCAGGACAGTGCTTCCAAAAATAGTTATTTACAGCTATTTTCAGAACTTTTTCACATCATATCTTCGTCAACACAGTAAATATGGAGAAGCACAACATCAGTAAATGGCAAAAAGGTGTCTTCCGCCTCCTTCCCTTTCATTGAGCCGTCACCCAAAACGTTCTGCATCCTCGGCTCTGCGTCATGCCCGCCCGCTCAGTCACGAAACCAAACATCCGTCACCCCGTCGCTGAAAACCTGGAAGCCTCCTGCTGTCCTTACCTGGGAACACCACAAGCTCCTCACCCGTTTCCAAGGTGATGGTCTGAGGCCTGGCTATGATGACAAATTGATAGAGAGGAGACGTGTGCTCTCCATCTGTCACTGTGAAGCTGAATTCACCGGATTCTTCGCCTGCAGGAGGAGAGAAACGTTTTGTTTTTTCCCTCTCTATATTTGCTACGTTGTAAAAGCAGGATGCAATTAAAAGCTCGCTAAAGCTCAGTAACCTTGACGGGCAAAAAAAAAAAAGTATGTATCACAGTAGAGCTTGGAAAAGTGATGATCAGGGGTTCACAGTGCATGCTAAAAGGTACATCGATTTGTCCAGGGGACTTTGTGCAGGTACGCATGCATTCAAGCACATTAAATTGGGAGCACATGAAGTTCATTTAATAAAGAAAACTAGCCCCTAACCCTCGTGGGTGAAGATGATCTCCCCTCTGTTTATGTGAGCCTGAGAGAAATTGTGAATGCTCTCCCCTGGCTCCTGTTTCAATGTCATCACCCCATTGGTTGGCATTTCTATGTGGTAAACCAGCTCCTCTGTGGGGGTATCGGCATCCTCCGTGTTCAGCACACTGGCGGTGATGACGACTTGCTCGCCGGGAATAACCTGGAAAATATCAAAGACAAGCGGTAAGGCAGAGGATTACTCAGGAGATCCGCACACTGAGGCAGAAAGGTGACAGACGAGACTGTGAGACTGCAAATCACATCATCAAACTAATATTAATGTGAAAATCTGATTTAAAAACGTGGTCCATGTTATGTAGTGGGATGTTACCAAAACTCATGGGGGTCTCAAAGCAAAGTCGCAACATTACGACTTTATTCACCAAATATGACTATTCTCATATTGTTGTGACTGCATTCTGGTAACATCACGACTTTACTCTTGACTTTATTCTCATTGCTGTGACTTTATTCTCACATTGTTCCAACTTTATTATCATACAACTTTATTTTCATAATTTTATTTTTTAATTTTCTTAGGGTGGCTTTAATACGGTGTTGTACTTTTGCTAGGTAACACAAACAAAGAAATTTCCCGATGCTCCATAGGTATGTGACCTCTGATCCCAATACAAATAATTAATACTCATCGGAAAGCTAGCCTTTCAAATGACTAAATCATCAATCACTAAAATGGGCAAAGTTTTACACGAACTAAACATTGGAAATCAGCCCAGAATCTCTCTTTGGTGGATATTTATAAGGGGGGGGAAGCAACAATAACAACATTAAATACACAAACCAGAAAGCAGCTTGGTCTGCAGCCACCTCTACAGAAACAATTAAAAAGGTTAATTATGTTTCCGCTGCAGAGCCCAGACGCTCCTGTTATCAGAAGACGGAGCAGTGTTGCAGGCTGAACGATTCTCCCAGGGTGGAGGGTCTGTAATGGACTTCTAATGGTCGGCTGGCTGAAAGGAGCATTAATTGGAAGAAATGGGCCAGATCCCGCGAAAGGCATTCCTAAATAGGCGGGATCAGTTGGGCGAGCGAGCCGAGGTCGCCCCGCACTAAAAGTTTTCTATCGATCTATGGAGTCTCATCTTCTGCCTTCAGACTCGGGATAAGGAGTAAGAGCCCTCTGGCAAAAAGCAGAGACGATACCTCAGACTTGGATATCGCTTTATCACTGCTGTTCACCGAGACTCAGCTGTGCAACACCGATAAACAATTGTAGCGAGTTGTCCAGTATGTTCATTTATCTCCTTTTAATGAGTAGATGTGCTGTGGCGAACCTTTTTTTAACGCTTAGAAACAGAAAATTACACAGAGACAGAGTTGAGTTAAACAAAAGGAAGTCAAACCATGTATTTATACACAGTCATACTTTGAAAATTACAATACATGATGTTGGTTTGTCAGATTAAGAGTTCAAGATTAAAACCTTTAAGCGGGGATCAAAAAGACTTAATTAAACCCACATTTCAGGTTTTTTTGGGGAGTCTAATATAGTTTACTAATCTTTCTATCAAACAAATATATTTTTTTCATGCGCTGGAAGAGGAAATATTATCACAATGCAAATACAGACTTGAAAACAATCTATATGATATTGCTCCCTCAGTGAGCTGAGATACTGAAATAAGACTTTTAAATAACTCGCTATATAAATGTAGCTTTTTAAATATATATATATATACAGTGATAAGTTTTGTAATATAGATGTAATGAACCCAAGTTTTCACTAAAGTAAATGAAGTAAAAGAAGCGAGAACGCTAACATTAGCATTCTTTGGATTTGAGTACTTCAAGGAACAGCTTGTCTTTAAATTCACTTCACCTGTAGTTTATCTGAACCAAGTGCAAACTTTAAGGTCATTTCATAGAATCTGTAAAAGCTGTGAGTTGGCAGTCAAGCTAGATCCTCTATATTTATTGCTGTTTGAACTAAAGGCTAGTATTAGCATGCTAACTAGCTAACTAAATATCTACAATGTGTTCCGTCTGTTTTGATGTTAGAAATTCTAGAACTTTCCGGTCCAAAAAAATAAAACGTAACAGTGAATTCAAAATGTTTGTCTTAGCAAACTCTGACATCAAAATACAATATTGCTAAAAATATTGTTTAGTTTGTACTAAACATTAAATCTATCCCACAGACAAGACTTTGTAACTCATACTGAAAGTCTTGTTACAATGTTTGGATAGATAAGAAAATACATTAGATTGTATTGACTTTTACTGCTACATTGTTGTTAGCTCATATGGCTAGCATTAATTTTGACACCGAGGATGAGCAAATGCTAATAAATTTCCTGACTTGGCATTTTTACCACAGTGAATACTAAGAGGAGAAACTAACTAATTCTTTCTGGGATGTTGAGTTCTTACTTCCTACGGAAGCATTTAACTGCCAAAGATAGGAAATAAATCCAGGAGCGGTATCTCATTAAAACGAGAGCGTTTCTCATTATAACAAGATAGTTTGCTGAGATTTAGATCTCATTGAAAACAAAATATGTTCTTGTTTAAAAGAGTAAAACAGCCAACCCTTGTGGGATGTTTGAGTGTTGTCCAGAAGAAACAAAGTAAAAAAAAAAAAAAAAGCCTGAAGGACTTTCTTATTATAACAAAATGTTCCTGTAATGCCAAATATTTTACAACAATATGTATTTCTTGCAGTTCCATCTACAAATACACCTAGACTTAAGATGTTTGCAGAAGCCTGAAAATGTTTTTTATGGACACTAATAAGTTTTAACTAAGTCCTCATCTAAGTGGTTTTCAGCTCAAAGTTTTGCTTTGATTGTATATAAAGGCAATTTGTAATCTTTGTTGTTCCATATCTACATTTCCATAATGGCACATTCTCTTGTATTTCTGATTTTGAAGATTTTATTTGTGTCCCATAAGACAAAGTCCATCCATCCATTGTCTAACACCCTTGTCCCTTAGCGGGTTCGGGAGGTGCTGGTGCCTATCTTCAGCTAACGTTACGGGCAAGAGGCAGGGTCACCCTGGACAGGTCGCCAGTCTGTCGCAGGCCAACACAGAAACAGACAACCATGCACACACACACTCACACCGAGGGGGAATTTGGAGAGAATAATTAACCTGTAATAATAGTCATGTTTTTGGAATGTGGGAGGAAGCCGGAGTACCCGGAGAGAACCCACGCATGCACAGGGAGAACTCCGTGCAGAAAAATCCCAGGCCGGGAATCGAACCCAGAACCTTCTTACTGCAAGGCAACAGCTCTACCAGCTGTGCCACTGTTTAGACGTTAAAAAACGTCTCGGTTTCCTTAAGTTATAATCATGAGTTTAAAAAAAATAAAAATCTTGCCAAGTACTTTTAGTCAATTTTTTTAGTGCAAGTACCTCAGTAACCCTTAAGGAACGCATAGGAGCTTGTTTTAAGTCAATCATTTCTTAATATTGATTAAGTACGTTAAGTATTATTTCTCGTATTCTAGTCGTATCGAGGACTGCTTGACTTTGTACGACAGTGTTGCTGGGCTGCATCTCCAATCTTTCACTCTGTGAGTTTCATCTTCGCAGCCCAGATCTGTTGTCAAGCCACAGACATGTTTTCTTTTCCAAACCCCCTTTATGCCATCCCCGATACAGCATTTCAGACTCAAATGTAGCAAATGTGTTGTGAAGTGTATAATTTAGTTGCCTTACAGTCTGCTGCGTAAAACATCCTGTTCAGTTTCATACTCCATCAAAGCTCCATCACGACGGCACACTGCATCAACAGTTCAAAGCTGTAATCCATCATCACGCACTCTGGGCTTTTTTATGAGTTTTTTTCTCTTTAACTGTGAGATTGTGTCTTTGTTCCGTTCTAATGACAACTTTTAAAACCGAGGACGAGTTCAAAGACAAGTGCACTTTGAGTGGAAGGGAAATTAACTGCCCTGTTGTTCAGTCCAAGAAAGGCTGCGGCTGAACTCGTTAACTTTTTCTGCATTGTTGCAGTAAATTACCACAATGGTCAAAATTAGGTTCAGCAGCACCATTTAGATTTACAAGGGAGTATTTTTATCTTTGCATTTGGACCGTAGAGGGACAGACATGTTCTCAAGCAAAAGCTCTTCCATCTTCTTTGCACTGACTTGTAGGTTTTTCTTAAGGCTCTTGATACATAGCTGCCAATAAAAGTCGTTATTAGCCCCTCGCATGCCGTAACACATTAGGGGATATTATTTATCAGGACCAACAGAGATTGATTTCTGAAACTCAGAGGTGGAGGTGAGTCAGCCTGTCTTGTTAGGGACTCTTGCTGGTGTTTAAAGAGTTGACATTTCTTAAACACATGGCTACAGATCCCACGTGTAGCCATGTGGGATTTGACCGACGTGGCTACACGTGAGACCGATTTGAAACCGTTTCTAAGTGGCGTTAAAAGCCAGACCGTTGAAATTAATAGCTCTGATTGTTCTAATGTGCCTATAACTTCCAAGGCAGAGAACAGATATATGCTGTATTTTTTTTTTACATTTTTATCACATTACAACAAGATTTGCTCTGATGTGACGAGTTTACCGTGTTTCCTGTAGAAAACCAGATTAGTCTTATTGCTTTCTTTAAACAGTGAGCTTCCTCTTGCCACTCTTCCATTGAGTCTAGACTTTTGGGTGTAGTTGACATATCCATTTTTTATTTTGTATTTTTTGGATTATTAATTGAACAGTGCAACTGTTATAGCCTAACAATGCAAACTCTTCTCTAAAGATTTCTCCCTTGCCTCTTAATGCTGTTCTCTCAATAGCATTCTCTTTCTCTGACATAGTGACCTTCTCAAGACCGTAATACATTTGTACTACTCACTACTTACTTCTGAAAGCAAGTGATTTTTAATGAGGGGCATCAGAGGTAAAGGGGTTGAATATAGATGCGCATTTCCTTTCCCGATTGTTGTTTGAAAGAATTTAGAAAAATACTTTTGCATCACCTTCAACTTCACAATTATTTACACACTACTTTGCCTTAGTCTCTTACAAATTAGTCTCTTCAACAAAATACGTTGAAGATGTATGACAGAATATGGAAAAAGTTAAGCGGGTGTCATTACTTTCGCATGTTTCCATTAAGCATCAAAATGGGTGACATTTTACCCGCCGCATCATTAAAGTCTGTGGGCATCCAGTAACGCCACGAAATCAAGAGTCTCTATCTCCTCAGGGTTGTTTTCTTCCTAAGTCTGCAAATCCATAGCCTGGTAGTTATTTCTTATTTCTCAGGCCACAAAGACAGCGGGTAAATGGAGACTAACCCAAACAATCTGAGCCAATTCCGCTCTTTGTGAGGAAGAGGGGAAGTGGTTCTGTTTGCCTTCCAGCAGAACACCCACCATCTCTTGACGAGACAGCTGCTCAATGCACTCCTGTACTTTATCCGTCTGCTCGCGGACATCTTCAAAAGAGAGAAAGATAGCTCTTTAAGGAACTCCAGCTATGGTGCAGTATGCAGAGATGACTCAACTGATAATAGCACCCACCTGGCAAGTCTCTCAGCTTTACCAACCAGGAGAAAAATACTTATGTCACCATACCAAGACACCATTCATCCAAGTCTGCTTACATAGCTGCTGCTGCTCATACGAGTTTAGGGAAAAGCTCCAGGCAATGCAGAATATGTAATACTCCGCATTGTAATCGGATTCCTAGAAAAAAATTCTTGAGCCTTAAAGAGGAAGCTAATGCATTTCCAGACCTTGACTATGTGATACGTCTGAAGAGAATGTCTCTAGCAGATTCATATCTTGTAGAAGAAGCATATGGCTTTTCTATACAGACGCAGCAGGAAGCAAGGTTGAGCAGTTCAAGGCAAGCTAAAGTAAGATTAGATACCCAAGAAGATGTGTTTGACAAATGAGCAAAGAATTGAAATTATACTGATGGGTGGATCAGGAGGCAGTCGCATGGTTGCACGAAACTTTAACAGAAAACATGGAACGAGCGTCACACACGACACTGTGGCAAAACTTATTTGCAAGTTTCAGAAATCTGGAAATGTTTCAGATCAACCACAAAGAGGTCGAAGACGTGCAGCGATTTACAGAGTCCCACAAAAATAAAAGCGGTTGTCCAACATAAAATGTTTATTTTTTCAAGATTCATCAAACCAAGCCAACTTTCATCCATTACTCTTATTTCTGATTCTCATGTTTCCATTGCCATCGTCTGTAGGGATGATTAGATTAGAATTGACACTCTTGATTGGTATGTGACTATGGTAGTCAGCTGCATTACGTAATTTCTTGGGTTGAACCACAAAGATAACCAGCTATACCCTACCAGCGTCAAAAAGCATGATGTCACCAGTTTACTGCTCATCCATTCTTTAGCCATATTTGAAAGATACTATCCACAACCCCCCCAAGGATTTTTGTTTTGGGGATGATCTGACCCGGTCAAACCCTTAAACTTTCTCATTTTTCCTTCTACTAAGACATCACCTTTGTGAATGTGTGTCCAATATATCCGACCCACTGACACAATCAAGAGATGATTACTCTCATCTCTAAGTGGTCATAAAGTCCAGCACTGCTGGTTCAAGATTGTTTTATTTCCTGCCTCATATGTTTCTGCAGTGCAGTTCCCTACATATTCCACTAGATGGCTACATTGCCACGCTCTCTGCCCAGCACAATCTAGGGCAGGTAATCCAAAAATGGCCCCACAAATTGATGGTTTATATAACAATCAATGCATTTAGCAACTAAAGAGGATAGATTGCAAATTCAATTTGATTGAATACAATGGCTGAGATTTCATATTGAGGCACTAATGAAGTAGCAGCCACAGACAAATGACTTAGTTTGCAGGTGACTCAACAGGACAGCATTGCTTCCCCCCCCTCCTTTTTCTGTTAGAGTCTCTGGGGATATGAAGCTGTAACAAGCAAAATCTCAACTGGTTCAGGAGCAGCGCTCAGGTTCTGGGAGTGAGAAAATGATGGCGTCTGCCATGACTACGAAGAAGAGAAGACGACAGGGATATTTTCATTGGGATTTCAGGTTCAAATCAGGAGCATTCTAATGTTTATGAGCACGAAAAGTAAAAAATATTCAAAATTCATATGAAATTCATAGATGGAAAGACATTTTATTAAGACCAGCAGAGCTTGAGGAGACCATGTAAGTCATCACATCTGATCATCTGCTGCAGAGGTTGCTCACACACATGCACACATATAGACACACACACACACACACTTCCTGCTTTAAATCAGCGCAGCGGCAGCTGGGGCCGGTCCCGGCTCTGTGTGGGTTACACGTCTCAGTATGTTATTATGTTACATTCTACCGCAGCAGCAGAGGAGTCGCAGGGATTGGATGCTGCCCTCTGCTCTGCCAGAAAGCAGCGGTCTCGTCGACCATCTTGGGTTTTCCAAAAATACGGGTTGCCAGGGAGACGGGGGAGCCGCAGGGAGAGCAGGGAAGGCTGAATGACACAGTTAGTTTCCAGTTTTGTGAGCTGATTACTGCTGTGTTCAACCCCCACCCCACATCTACCCTTCCTCCTCCGACAGCCTGAGTCCTCTAACAACAAATACAATGGGTGACAAAACATACAGAATACTTGAAAATGCAATTAAGTCCAACAAACTTCCACAATGCAATAAGACCTTCATAATAAACATTGACTAGATTCATCACCAAAAAAGTTAAACTTTGGTTAAGTTGAGGTTTGATATATATAAGATTTGCTTAGATTATACTTTCTCCCCTTTGAACCTGTTTTGCAAGAAGAAAAAGAAACAAAACTTATAAATGATTTATACGTAAGTCTGGATGAATTAGGTAAGAGGAACCGATCTGAGAATGGTCAACAGTTACTGTAAACTTCCGTGTTACTTTTACATTACATCAAATTCTAAAAGCCGTTGGCTGGAAGATGCAATAACGTTATCTTTAATTTTAAGCCAATGTTTCCAACAGTAAGTTGTTTCACATCGAGCAGCATTGATTGCTAACGCTAGGGCGTCTCGTCCTGACTCTGATTGGTTGGTTTTGGTTGGGAGCGGTGCGTTTATTCAGTGGCTCACAGATGATATGGAGGAAATCCATCTTTCCACAGATTATGTCTCATAACTTGCTGTCGCAACATATTTTTGTAAAAAAAGTTATACTGTAACTTTAAGAAGGAGATTCTGCCATGACCTTTAGGACTTTTGCTTTATTTCCGGATGTGCCAGTTTGTTTTTGGATTCTTGTCATGCTGTATTATCTTGGATTCACAGGAGTTTTGTTCTTGAAAGTTCTTGAATTTCTTTAAGTAACTCAGTTTATTTTCACCTTGCTGCTTTTAGGCTATTCACCATTATATAATATTTAATATCTGTTTGAATGTACAGCTGGCATGCTAACAGGCATTTAATAAGAGGGCAGCTAGCTACCTGAGCTAATAACCCAGCTAATATTGGCTTTTTAGCATAAAAGAGTACAAAAAAGTTGTAATACTAACAGGTTTTCTTAAAAACTCTGTGTGAATCGATTACTGTTCATTCCCACTTTGTGTTGTTTACAGAGAAATGTGAAGAAGTCAATATTATCAGAGTTGTTAGCTGGGCTAGCTATCCTGGTGTTTGTAGCTCTGGAGTTTTGATTGCTAGCATACCAACTGTACATTCAAACAGACATTACCTGTCATATATTGGCAGGTAATACTGTCATATAAAATACAAATAGCAGGCTAGTTGGCTGAGCTAGCAACGTTGCTACTATTGGCTTTTTAGCATTATTCTATAAAGAGCACAAAAAGTGGTAATACTGTACAGGTTTTCTTAAGACCTTGGTGTGAATTGAGATTTATGATGGGCTGGATGTGAACAGATTAAGTTATTCTTAGACAATCAGTGTTCAAATGGTAGACCTTATATCGTAGGTTCATTCCAGTGAAACATTTTCACAATGGCTCCAATTATCTTGTGAAAAGCCCGAGCTTCTGACGCGCTAAATCAACATTAAAGTTTAAATCACTAACATGTAGTTATAAACCGACTTCCTTTCTGCAGCTCAGAACCTCATAAACTCTTATGAGGCCATTCATTTTCTGCTCCTTTATGTGTTTCTTATGGTTTGGGCAACGCATTAAACCAGACAGATTTATCAACAGTCTCACAGGCCAACATGCACAAGCTGATATCAAGTGTGTATCATAATATAAAACGTTGGGGGAAACCTCTACATCCATGGTAAAACATGTAACAAGTCGAGAGGAAACAGGCTTTGTGTTCTCCACGTTATCAAACCGTTGCCCATCCAGTGTCTCTCCACCTCATTTGCCCTAAAGCAGCGCCAGCGCGGTAGAGAAGCCCTACCTCCAGGCCGGTGTTGTGTGTCACCAGTGGCGGCTCATCGTTCACCGGTATGATAGTGACTGAGATGGTGACGGGGAAGCTGCGGCGATCAATCTCATACGACGAGGCAGAGAGTGTAAAACTGTCCTCCGTGGTCTCGCTGCTGTCGTGCATGTAGACGACCTGTCCCGACTTTACCTGTAGGAGACAAAAACGTATCCGACTGTCACTTAATTCGGAATCTGAAGCGAGCGTTTGAAACTCTTCGAAACTCGCTTGACCCAAGTCATCCCCACTCGGTGAGGTGGGGAGGAGGAGATGTATCAGTTTAAAAGATTTAATTCAAAAGGATTATTTTATTTACACAAGTCTACCAGCTGCCCAGTGGCGCAGCTGGTAGAGCTGTTGCCTTGCAGCAAGAAGGTTCTGGGTTCGATTCCCGGCCCCGATCTTTCTGCATGGAGTTTGCATGTTCTCCCTGGGCATGCGTGGGTTCTCTCCGGGTACTCAGGCTTCCTCCCACAGTCCAAAAACATGACTGTTAGATTAATTGGTCTCTCTAAATTGTCCCTAGGTGTGTGTGTGCATGTTTGTGTGTCCTGTGTGTCTCTGTGTTGCCCTGTGACAGACTGGTGACCTGTCCAGGGTGTACCCCGCCTCTCGCCCAGAACGATAGCTGGAGATAGGCACCAGCACCCCCTGACCCCACTAAGGGAGAAGGGTGTAGGAAAATCGATGGATGGATAAATATAAATACTTTTTATGTATTTTATTAAGTAGCTCTGGCTGCACTCAGCTTTTAAGACTTGATGTTTTAATTTGCAAGTTTGAAATTGGACTGCATATTGTAGACGTTAGCCTGAAGCATTATCAAAGGGAAACAGAATGACACTGCCATCGGTGTGTGTGACTACAGGGACGGTACATAGGCACACCTCCATATAATATCACCGAAAAACTCATTTAATAAAAAAAGGTAAGATTTTTTTCTACAGATTGACAAATGACAAAATAATGAATAACAACCGTAATCAAATCTTACACCAATATTCAGTACTTACTTTTGAGTAAGTGGTGCAATCAATGCAAACTGAAGGTCAGTATGGGCTTCCTTAAGATCCATGTTAATGTGTTTTCCTCAACTTAAAAGAAAAAAAATCGACTATAGATGATATATTTATAAAACTTGATATTTCTATTCAAAGTTTTTTTTAAATTGTTGATGCTATAAATGCTCCATACAACCTTATTTTACCAATGAGAAGGCGTCAGATTTGTTGTTTCCCCTCTGAAAGATAAAGACACCACAGCATCACACATCCTCCACTATGCTTACTTGCCCTTTCAATATATTCATTCTTTATTTCAAGTCAAACCCAGCTGGAGTTATTGAAAAGCTCAAATTTAAAATCTAATTTGACCAAAGCGCACAGGTTGGTCAAGTATAAATAACGTTTCTATCCCAGCTCAACAATGGATTCTGTGGAGAATTGTCCTTTCTTTCTTGATGTATGAGGTTGAAGAAGAGTAAGTGAATTGAATTCCATTTATTAAGACTAAAATACAGCGCTGGTCCATTTGTTCCTTCTACTCTTATAGGCTAGCAGAGCAAAATGGCACCTAACAGTTTGTAGTTCTTTTTGTTGGCCTGTAGGGAGCGCCCTAAAGAGGGCATTCCCTAGTATGTCATTTCCTTTAGCATTAGCTTCGGGCGTGTGTGTGCACTATGTTTGTGCGTGTATCTATGTGATGTGCAAGCATGTAAATAGCTAAAAGAAAGAAGAAAACAAAGAATTATTTATTCTCACCGATTTCCAAAACAGTTTCAGCGTGAGATTAATTTGTTTTAGTGGGGTAAAAGAAGTTATAGCTTATGTTTGGTCAAACTATACCTATATGGAAAACAGGCAAACTCAACTGACTCTTCAGACAATTCTGCTATTTTAGTTTTTTTTGTTTCACAGTCTGGTTTGCATCAAATTAATACGTGCATGTCAGTATCCTTTGGTGATTTTTAAGAATGTTTTTCTGATAGCTCTGGGAACAGTTGGAACTTTGTGTGAACAAGTATTGGTAGGCTGCATCCTTACAGGGCAGGAAGTGCCAAATGGATCCCATATGACTGGCATCTGGACTAACAACCTGCACCGCTATTTCTGAGTGTGGAAAAAAAAAAAATCAGTTGAACAATGAGTCTGTTTGCAGGGAAAATAAATACCTTGGGGGATGTTAAACACCTGCCAGATTTAGATAAAGACTCAAATGTGTTAATAGTTATCATAAGCTGCGTGGTTTATTTTGCTTAGCGTTTTGTCGATGAGTTTCCAAACTAAGGTAATGTAAAAGACGAGGCCTTTTTGACGATATTCCGACAAAACCAAAGCATCTGGTGAGGGTTTTACTTTTAGATTACAGCAAACCTTAACCGAGGTTTTTCTAGAGTGTTCCCTTCCTACCTGCAGTATATAATCTTCTTGAGATCTTCAATTGGTATAACTATTTAATACATCAGAAGCCCAGGTCAGTCTTGGTCTGTCTCAGATCAGCAGTTACTTTTCAGTCTCTGAGACCAAGCAAAGTGGAACCATGGTATTTGTGCAAATAGCTAGAATACATAAATACTTGAGACCCTCTTCCCTCTAAAAATGACTATCGCTGACTACTTTAATAGTTCAAGCACCAAGCATACCCTGATATGCATTAATACGCACCGTAGAGATCGTCTTAGCACTACCGCAGAAGCTAATGTCCACAGTCTTCCTTATTTCCTTACAGCCAATCAGTGCCAAGGAAAAAGACTGGTGCTCCTGGATTGTCTGCTTTCCAAATGCCAGCAAATAGCATACATATCAAGTATCGTTTGTTCTGACTATTTAACTTTAGCTTTCTAAGCTAAAGTTAAAGTTTGTTTTTCGAATATTTTAGATCCACAAATCCACAAAATGTTCCAAGATTAATTTGCACAAAAAGATCTGCGAAGAGGTAACCGCGTAGTAGTGTGGATCAGTTGTAGTCTAGATTTCCGCACAACATTCTGGGGAATGTAGTCTTTAACCACTCAACCTTCCACGGCGAGCTAAGCAAGGTTAGTAGCGTCTCACGCGCTAACTCGCGCGCTCTTTGGTTACCTAGCAACAACCTGTCGAATAACTTGCGCAGAACTGCTGAGTGGATAAAACTGGGAAAAACAACAAAGAATACGGCACTAGTTTTGTAGTCTAGATATTTAAAGCAAAAAACCCGAATTGATAATTATCTATCGACCGATATCAGACTCTTGTACCGTGATTCGTTTTTCAGCCATATCGTTCAGCCCTAATTTCTACTAAATCACAATGCAAAGAGTTGTCTTTGTGCTAACCGCTACAAGCTTTTCAACAAAACTCCCTCTGAAGAATCTTAAGATTTGCTTTTAGCAGAGCAAATGTTCTCCAGCAAACACTGATCAAGTCTGCTTTTTATATTACATACTAAGCATCCCAGAATGTAGGTTTTTACATCTCTAAACCATTTACATTTACGTTGCTTGGTTACTTAGAAGCCAGTGACTATCCACACAGGAAATTGAGATTGGAAATGGTGCGATACTATAATATTCCTCCTGTGTGAAACACTCAGAGGACGAAACTCATTTTTGGTCAGGGTCACTGGGTGATGCAAGTGTCAGTTAAATAGCTTTCACTTAAACTATTGTGAATTATTTCTGTCATTTACACTATTGGGCCTTTTCGCCGGTCAGAAGAGGTTTACAGGCACATGTTTCTCCCAGGACGATAATTTGGTGGCACACTGCCTCCCAGCTACATTTCCAATGTAAATAATCGTTAGCCTATGTGGTAACAACCTCCCATTGGAGACATAACGCTCATAAAACACGGTTTTTGAAACTGGTATTGCTTTGACACTACCGTCCACTTTGGTCTTAACTTCTCTGCAGCAACTTTTAGCCAGAAAACTAACTTTTTTTAAAGACGATTTTACAAGGATGCATCATAAGTCATCTCCTGAATATATGCTATCAAATGTTTTTATCCCAGTAACAGATCTACACTAAAATAATGAAAAAAAACCCTGAATAATGCCCTTAAACACCAAGAAGACCCAACAGAGAGCTCACATTGGTTTGACAAAGACGTTCTATGTTTTCTGCACGTGTGAATGACTTTATTGCTTGACGAAGAGTCTACTGATATATGACACATTGGGTCTGAGATGACACATTTAACCCAGATGTGTCTTGACATTCTTCTGGCTGGAGTTCATGAAGACCTATTTGAGTAACTCTCCCTGCATGTTTCCATCTGGTACTTATGTTACTGTAAGCTATAATAACTTCAGCAGGACTTCCTGATTTATGACTATCATATCATAACCTTCTTCCCTGCCAGAGGAGAGGTATTTCATACTGATTCGAAAATGTATGTACTGCAGTTTTACTGTTGGGTTTGCTTCCACAGGGGAAGATAAAGACATTTTTCCACTATATATATATATATATATATATATTTTTTTTTTACCCTCATTTTTGTCTCTAACAGGATAATTCCCACTGTTCACTAGACAAATTCATTTTCAAGTTCGAATCTTTGGGAAAAACATGAGTGGGTCTGGCAGGAGCAAATGGGAGAACGTTTGTATGCACCTACTCATTATTATAGGCCGGTTTATTTTGGCTCCGAGCGGTCCGAAGGCACCGTCAGTTTTTCCACCGTGGCTCAGTGAAAGAAAGCGAGAGGGAGAGGGGGGGAGAACCAAGGCTAGCTGTAGGAACTTCCAGATTTGTGTCTAACTACCTCCGCTAAACTATGTCCTCCATTCACAATGCATGATGTTTTCCACTCGAAAGAACTCATCCATTTTTCATGGTATACCGATGCCGGGGCGGCTCAACCGCACGGAGGGAGACCAGATAGATGCGCTGCAACGGCTCTGACATTCCTCCCCGCCTGCTGCAGCACAACAAACCTCAAAACAGAGCTAACTGCTAATAGCTAGGGAAAACTTCACTGTGATGCCTTGGTGTGGCGTAGCAACCGCGGTGCAGTTTTTGGGAGTAAGACGTTGTGCTCCCCGGAGTCACTAGGATTGGAGAAAAACATTAATTCTTCTGCTTTTCAAAACGAGTCGGCCGTGGGATGTTTTCGGCCCTCAAACATGCATTTCTTTTCATTTAAGTTAATGTGTGTTGCTGCAAATTTAATGGAAAGACTGTACATGTATTTTACAACACGCACTGAATTGTAAAATACATGAATTCATGTGCTTGGTACATTGGGTACTTGCATCTTGTCATTTTCTAATACTGATGTCAAAGGGAAAGTGAGAGAAAATAATTGGCAAAGACATGTTTCAGCTTGTCATGTTTTTGTGAAGGCATATGAAGAGGAAAATAAGTATTGAACACATTAACATTTTTTTCTAAGTCAGCATGTTTTCAATCAGAAAATCACACTAGATCTGGGCAACAACCCAAGTAACCCAAAGATTAGTGCATAAATTAAATTAACTGTAATAAACAAATGCCACACAATGGGATTTTTCATATTCTATTTTATGATGTTATATCTATCAAATAAAACTTATTTTAGACAACGAAGGATAAATGAACTAGGGATAATTAAAGGTAGAGCTTCTTGAGTTCAAAATACTTATGATGAACTACGAACAGGAATCGATTCCGCTAAACCTGACTGAAGTACGTTAAGAACTAGTTCTTGAGATGAATTGGTACAACACTGAGTGCTTGCAGACTTAATATGAGTGATGATGAAATAAGAAATTGACAAAAACATTCTGATTAAGAATCTGTAGCCAAGATGTGGGTGGATTTTTCAGCAAGAAAATGGTACCGAGCTAACAGCCAGGGGAACTCCGTTGAAGAGAATGGGGGGGAAAAATAAAGCTGCCAGAGCGGCCCAGTCCATCACCTGACTTAAATCTGATGACAAAGAAGAGGATCCCAGAAACATTAAGATCTGAGACACTTTGAATGTAAGAAAATACCAACATCACCTTAGCATTATACAGCAACATCTGGGAGCTACCCTAACAGTTAGTATGTTCACCATCTCTTCCATTGGTAATTAATTTCATTTCCTTATACAGAACTTAATCTACAGGACATTTTGTTTTTAAATCTTTTTGTCTGTTGATAATTGATGTGGATTTCATGTCCTATTAGAAATATATTTCAGTAGAAAAATCTTGCTGTTTCAGCTTCTATTGTTTCCAGTAGTGCATAAAACGGATGTGGAGGTATGCTTACATCGTCCCATGTAAAGTAAGACAGCTCGTCTCCTTCCAGGTTGCGAATTTCGCCGTGCTCCGGAAGCTCTTCCACAGAAAAGTCAATGTTTGCTAAGCTGTAGAAGTGATTCGGGATGTTCAGAATCTCCTCGTTAATCACTCGACTGAGGCCTTCCTTGATGGAGAAGTTGGACGCCTGAATGGGTATAAATCGGGGCATGATGTCCACCTTGACGGTCAGGTCCTCCACCGAGCTGAAGCCGTTGCTCACATCCAACGTGAAACTGTCGTTTCCCTGAAAGAGACAAACGTTGACGTGATTTACCGATAATCGGCGACGGGCCACCGGAGACGGGGTTTGTTCAGATTTATTTCTGTTTCAACGTGATAGAAAACACGTTGACTTTGGAGAGCAGAATGAAAGAAAGCACCCGCTAACCTGCAAAGATGCAGACACGTAGAAGACGCGGCCCAGATCGATGTCTTCCTGGGAGAAAGAGTGGATGTAGTCGAGGACGGGGGAGGCTGCGACCTCTGAACTGTTTTTCAGCATGACCACATGACCGAGATTAGGTAATCTTTTTAGTGTGAAAATCATGTCTGTAGGAAGGATATCTGTCTGCTCCACCTGAAAGGCAAAGGTCGACATTATCAATATTTTCTATATTAGAGAAAACCAAGTGCATACAGTGTCAATAAAACCTGTAATAAAAGTTTAAAGGGGTAGGATTATGTGTTTCCCAGCCACATAGAATAGTTTTACAGCACATCCAAGTACGTCCAGTTATAAAAATGCTGTATTTATCTAACATTACTTAGGAGAATTTTGACTTTGTAATAAAAATGCCTTAAATTTGGGCCTCTGTCTCTTTAAGAAACTCCTGCTCTTTCTGAAACTTTGCCTTCAGGAAGTCATCACGGTTTGGCTCCTCTATTAACCCTTTAATGTTTTTACCAGTGTTGCACTGAGAAGTAGCTCGTATAATGAGCTCACAACACTCAGTTCCACCACGTGTTTGCTAATTGTTGGTGGCTAGTCTGAAGGAGCTAAGTGAGGGAGTCGAGACAGTGCAACCTTTCGGGTGTTTTCCACAGCTGACTGGTTGCCACGGGAGATTAAAGTATTTCCCAAACATACATGAAAGAATCAAAGCAAAACCTCATGTCTGTTTTGGTGTGGGAATAACATTATAACATGACGTAAAGCTAAAAAGAAAGCATATTTTACATAATACTGCCTCTTTAGAAAATGTGTACTTTCTAAATCCAAAGACATTGTGATATACTCACACAAAACCTATCACTATATGTTTTATCTCAGTGTACACAGGTGAAATACTTCCTCAAGCACCAGTGAGCCTTCCACATGTGATTTAGAATTCAGTATCTTATTAATAATGCAGAGCTACGTTATATCTGGGAGAGGAGACTGTAAACTGTAAAATTGCCTCAACCAGTTTGGAAAACAAGTGAAATCGGTTTCATTCGAAAATGTCCCAGAATTTGTGGGGAATCTTCACATCGCTGCTATTTCCTCCTTTGAACAAGCACTTGTTCGTTCTCACCGTGGAATGTCGAGTTCATGTTTTCATTTACACTTAATGACTGTGGCATATTGTACATTAAGGAGCTGAAACATGCTTCGACACAAATTTGAAAGCAACTCCTAAAAATACTTCTGTGACATTTGGAAACAATTAAGCTGCTGTTTCTCCTCACAGTCAGATTTAAAGCCCACCCCTCTATGAAATATTTTAATCTGTTCTCTGGAGTCTGAGGCCTTAGCCTGTCTGGCAGGCATGCTAATGCTTTTTTTTATTATTATTATTATTGCAGAAGACGAGGCCACTAGTCATGTCATTAGTAAGGACGCGAAAGCTCCCAAAGGTCAAATTCTCATCACAGATCTTGGACGGGGCCGATCTGTCAAGGCTTTCCTCGATGAATTCTTCAGTGGTTCAGGCACCCACAGGTCGATGTTGCAGAACTAAATTGAGAACACACTTGTGGAAATTCACAAGATGTAACGTTTTTACTTTCGGAAAAAGGTTTCTCATTATTTCGAAAGTCAAAACATACAAAGATGCACTCAGAGCCGTGTTATGACTGGACCAGCAATTTAAACTTCATTAATTGCTTTTAGGATGAAGTGCATGCAGGCTCATCTTAGAAATAACACCAGGCTTCAGGAAGCTCCTGTGGGGATATACTCAGTGCTCTGTTTTCCACACTTAATAGACTGCAATTCAGTGCATACACCAAATTAAAAGCAGCAGCGGTACAGTCACATCAGCCCTAGCTTTCATGTGGTAGATTAGAAGCAGGGTTACGAAATGGTAAGGTTTTCTTCAGGAGTCACGCGAACGCCTCTGATGACATATTACATCAGAGTGCAAGAAAGCTTCAAGAAACCAAAGAAAAATTACACATCTCTTGTAATTGTTGATACACTGTAATAAAAAAAAGAAAGTGCTGTCAATCGATTAAAAAAAATAAATTATCAGATTAAATACACTAACTCTAACTCTATTGCATCAAACCAAACATCAGTCTTCCGGGTTTTCATATTCAAAGAGGTTTAAAAGAACAAATTTTGGTTCTGATGAATTTTGAAATGTTAACTATAACCTGTTAGTGCTTCAGTGGAAGGATAATTCATCACTGCGGTACATAGGCTACATACTTCCTTGGTTTGATCCAAATGTCCATCAGTTTTGTACAATTATTTTTGGTACTAATGGCCTTTAGTTTTACAGTGTCCTGATGGGAAGGAGGCAGAGAGGAATCAAGGTCGGGAGTCTAACTTAGGACAACTGAAACAAGGTCTATAGCCTCTGTATGCAGCCGGCCCACTCTAATCACAATGTTTTGAAGTGAATTTTTCTCCTTACTCGTCTGTGCAACTCTGTATTGTTGAACACAGTTCAACGCCAAGTAACACGCTACTGTGAACTAGGTAACGCTCTACAGGAGAGGGGCTTTTAGGTCAAAACAGGTAATGTGATTAATCTGCATTACGCAATGTTAACATGTTAAACTTATTAGATTAACACGTTAATGTTGACAGACTTAATTAAAATTGACATTTTATTGAAAAACATCATTTTTGCAAATGAAACCAAAACTTCAGTTCTAATATCTAGGACAGTAAAAGGTTGGGATGTTTTTTTCAATCAATTGTAATTCTCCACTTTGTAAAGATTACCTTGAGATGATCCTGGCTGATTATGGTGTGCTCCCCCTCATAAGTAATGATGACGTCATTGGTTATCACCTCTGGCTCTGAAAGGTAACCTTGTTTAAAAATCTTTATCTTAAATAGGCCTTTTTCAGAGAGTTCCTTTGCTCGCACTGTGAAACCAAAGGAATCCTTGGCCTTAAGGCTTTCATAATTGTGCTCATATGACACGACTCCCTTTTTCAAGTCCTCCTGGGTGAATTGTGAAGCCTCAATCCCACTCACGATAATCCTTCCATCGCTGGGTGGGGACGTAACCTCAAACTTAATCTCGCTATCTTCTCTGATGTCCATGTTGGAGTCGGCGCTCAATAGGCTGGTATCGAGGGTCTTGGTACTTCCATGGTCAATGACGATCATTGTGTTGTTCACCAATTGGAGGTAGGGCTCACCAGCTTGGATCTGAAGCAGTGCGATGGTTTTATGGAAGCCGTCTGAAACCTGCAGGGGAAACCGTTCGTGATCTGCTCCATGATGAACGAATAAGATGTTCTTGTCCCTTAGGTCAGCTTGTGTAAAACGGAAAACTGGCTGTGACGGATTGGACGCCGACATGATATTGCCCGAAAGAATTCCTTCTCTGGCATAGACAATTTGAGTGTCATTGAAATTTGAGTCATCGTCTTTAAATTGAATGACGTCGGTTGTGAGCAAGCGTTGACCCCGGCGGACCACGTTGAAGATTTTATCCACTATCCTCACTGGGACGTGCTCATTCTTGAATTGAATCTGTATTTTGAAGATGCCCGTCACTACTTTTGGACTGTCTGAATATTGCTCAGTGGCTGAGAAGTGGAACTCGTCGCTGGTAGTCCTGGAGCCATCATGCTTGTAAATCAGCCTGCCATGTTCAAGATCTTCATTACTAAAATATCTAATTGCCCCATCAAATCTTGGAAGTCCTGGGGTATCCCTTATAAGGCGGCCATGCTTTGGTTCTTGTGTGACTCTGTACAAAATATGCTGTGAAACTGAAGACTGCAGCCAGAGATAGTTTTTGTTCAAAGCTAGCTCACCTCCTTGTAAAACAACAAGATGCTTATTTGTTAAAACAAAGACATCCGTTCCAGCAAGTATGCTTATTGGGAAGCTGTATAACGGAGAATACTGGTCCTCAACAAAGACTTTAAACTGAAAATGGTCATTAGTATCCATTAGTCCTTGCATTCGCACTGTGTAACTCAAAGCATTGTCCAAAATGTCCTTCTGTGTGAACATGTCACCCTCGTTCAACTCTTTGTCTGATATCTGGAGACTACCATGTGCAGGAGGCTTCACAAGGATGTATTTAATTGCTTGTAGATTTGGGCTTTCGCCCTGCACTCCAGCCTGAAGCTTTGTGATTATCTGCTTCTCTCCAGGTTTAGCTTCCAAAGTTTCCAGATGTGAAACTTTTACTTTGGGAGGTTGGATCTCAACTCGGAAGAGGTTGTTTGGGAGAACAAGCTCTCCCAAATGGATGTCGAACAGAATGTTATCCACCTCTGTGTTTTTATGGTTACCTGCATCTGTGCTAAAATACCTAATTAGCCCTTGATCCAGATGAAACTGATGAAAACTTGTAACTTGCGTGTACATGCCATCACTTCCTCTGACTCTTAATTCTCCTAACACGGGAGGTTGTGTGACGATATATAAAATATCTGCATTACGAGGAAGAGGCTTGACAGCCAGATTCTGAATTCCTATTGGCGCATTGCTCCCTTGGACAATGCTAAGGCCTCTGTTGTCAACGACCGCAGTTGGTTGTATCGCCAAAAACATAAAAGTGCTTGACTGAGTTACTGACCCACCGTCCGACACTTTCAAGGTCATTTCACTGGTACTGCCTGCTTTGTGTACGAAATAGATATTTCCATCTTTCAGTTCTCTGCATGTAAACTCTGAGATTCTTCTTCCTGGTTCCTGACTATTTACCAGGTAACCAAAATCAAAAGAGGGAGCTGAGGTTACAGTTATTACTAACTGGTCACAATTGGAGGCGGATTGACTTATTTTAAGAAGGCTGGGGCTCAAATGAGATCTTCCCTTTTCTGTGATAGGAAGTTCTGCAGTGGATCCTGATGAGGCCCTGCCTGGAATAATTTCCACTGGAATCGAATAACTTTGGGTACCTTTTAGGCACTCTGGAAGGTAGCTGTTACTTAGAACACGTACACGTAAGGAGATGTTATCACTGGTTCCTCCATTTCCATCATGCATATACTTGATTTTCTTGTCGACCACGTCAAGCAGAGAGAATTTTTTAGTGTTTTTATTGACATTAACATCAACTAGGCCATACCAGGGCTCAGCGATGAGTGTAAAGATAATTTGCGATTGGCTCATTCCAGCAGTGCTGAGGTCAAATGTAGGTCTCAGGTTGTTGATATCAAGATAGGCTTCTCCACCATCTTGTACTGACAAAGTGGTGACGTTGAGAAGCTTTGTTACATTTCTGAACACCTCAGGTTCAGAATCGGTTGGATAACATTCTTGTTCGTTTAATTGAGGTTCAACAAATTGAGTTACGAAATCAACGATGGGTGAGGAAGTGGTGATTCCATCTAAATCTCCATAAGTTGAGTAGTCATAGTCGTCTCCTTCACATTTTATATGGACATCTTTGGTCACCAAAGCATCCTGCAGGCCTTTGTCCCGTTGATTTACTTTAATTTCCCCAAAGCATCCAATGAAAGACTCAGATGTGATGTACTCCTCAAAACGATTCAAGGACCCACTTTCACTAAAAACTTCCTTCATCTTCTTCTGGATGCCTCCAAAATACAGATTTCCTACCAAATCCAGTTTTTGTGATGAGTTGAGAGGTATGGAGGATGACTGGCTGTCTACATTAAGAACAAAAGAATCCGGGCTAACCTGAATCTTGACCCTGTGCCACTGGTCATCATCCAGCTGCACCTGTGTATTTTCAAGGGACTTTAGACTATCTCCTAGATCCAAAACCCCTTTGAGATAGCCTTTTACAACACCGATGGCAATAAAGTCTGACGTTTGGCCGTGGTGGAAGACAAGTAAAGCATCCTCTATGGTGGTTTTCATTAGAAACTCCAGTGACCTTTGAGCACGAGTAGATCCACTCCATGTCGGAAAGGACACAAAGGAATCTGGAGTGCTGAAACTGATTGCCTCCCCATCTGTATGCTCAAACTCACTGCTGCAAGATTCCTTGGTGTCTTGGCACTGCTTAAACGCCGAGTTGAGAATGTTAAACTGATGGGATTCGAATTTAACACTGGTAATGCAGCCACGGAAAGGTGGGATGGCGTTGTTGAGATAGGGAGTGTCCAGGTCCCCGGTTCCTCCAAGCCAAAGGCCACGGTCGACATTTAGCCTTTCCCCACCAACATCCACAGGGACGTATGTTGAAAACAGACCATCTATCGTCATGGTGAGCTTGCCGTCTTGCAGTGTCAGAAACACCTGGTGGTCCCTCAGGTTGTTCAGCTGCACTTCTTGAGAAGAGGACAGCATGATTTCTGCAGCTGCCACTTTCATTCGTGCCTATGGAAAGAGGACAAAAAAAGGTCACCAAGTAACTTCAGATATGCATTTTTTCTGAATAACAAACCACAGTAGTTACTGTGTATAAAACTTCAATATAATAAACTATATCTAAAAACTATTACGGTAATTCATAAATGAGGTATGTGTGTACAATATGTGCACATCCTGTAAAATACTTGGTATGTTCCTTTTTTTGTGATGGGAAGTGTTTATTTTACACACTTTTAGGTTAAAAAGTTCAACCTTGTTTTTATCAAACCTGCTCATATGGATTTGCAATATTTAGCTGAAATAAGATGGTTTTTATTCTTAAGAAAATATGTCTGTCTTGTCAATCTTCTTCACAGTCCACACGTATAAAGAATATGGGAGACAGTTAACTTTATTACACAGCCATTACAGGTCATAAATTCCTGCTGCTCCTTCAGTGTTGCTCTATGAGCCTCTTGGCGTCCTCTCTGACATGTCCTCCCCCACCCCCGATTTTTAATCACTTCCAGACCGACGTATAAGTCTTGATAATGTCACTGTCATGAAATATTTTCTCCACTTGATTATTTCAGTCAAGAAATCCATGTATCTAATGCTGTTGGAAATTTTATTTTTTTTTTTTTGCAACCTTTTCCTGACTAATTACTTTTGACAATGGGATCCCAGTGATGCTGTGGAAAGTCTCTGCATGAGGAAAGGCTCACAAGAACAGCTGGACTTTATTTAGGCTCAATCACAGGCAATTTAAATGATGGCAAGACGAGATGAAGTCCTTTATGCCATGAGCTTGAATGTTAATTCCCAGCAACGTCATAAGAAACGGTGCACCTTGATGCCACCGCATTACTTTATTTTTCATGCTTATTTTTGTTTTACAATTAATTTGAATAGGTCAGACGTGACATTTAAAGTGGGTAAGTTCTGAAATAATTTCTCATTCTCCAGCAAAACCACATGTAACCTAAAGATTTTTGTCACTGTCCTATGTAAAAAATACTAAAATTTGATTGACCCAGAAATAGGACTTCTGGGTCCAAAACATGGGAACATTTCTTTTGAAAATGGGGCAATTTTTAACTGTTTTTGCCCCACATCCACAATGAAACAAAGTTGGTGTACCTGAAAAGTTTTTTTTTCTTAAAAACATATTTCAGAGTGAAAATCCCACCATTCATGTGGACTGAAAAAAGAAAGCATGGACTGGACATATTAGTGCCAAACCATCACCTGACCTATAACCTTATAATCCCAGATACATCATACATAATAATAAAAATGGCAGATTAAATGTTCGTCTTGCAGTTTTCTAGTTTCATAATCCAACGTGATGCAAGAAGCGACTTTGTCGCTCCACGCAAAAGATTCCACTTGCGGTTTGGTGCTCACATTCATGTTTTGTGACCTTATTGGTCACAAAATGACTGGTAGAGGCCTTATACACATATCTCAGACTTCCACCTACACGTCCGGGTGAGAAAAAACAGGTTTTTGGGCTGATGTCTGCTTTTCCGTGCTGATAGAAATCGTTTTTTTTTTGGAAATGTTTCTGTGCGGACAAGTGTTTTTAGAAAACGGCAACCCATCTCCCATGAGTGTGTGCATGTGTCATTTGTGCTGTGGGTCAGCGTAGCATGACAGATTAAACATCAGATTTTCTGTTAATCTTTAAAAAAAAACTCCATATTTAATTGGTTGTCCTACTTTTCCACACACTCTCTTCCTAATAACATATATTCCTTCTGCTTCTTTTAAACCTCACCTGTAGTTTCCCATTGAGCAACTCCAGGAACAGGTAGTCCTCCATTCCAGCAGCCAGAAGCAGAAGACCACTTCGGCGACTCGTTTTGAAAGTCAGAGACAGCTGGAAGGTGGAAACATCTTGGACAACCATTATGCTACAGTGGCTGTCCCCAAAGTAGGATTCTGTAAAACATGAAAAGAAAAAAACATGACTTTAACCAAGGATCCAACAATAGTTAATTTTCTTTGAACCACTTTTTATGTTTCGTCTGTTGAAGTTGAACAGACTACGCAGCTTAAGATGACCAGTTGCAAATTCAAGTCATGCTACAGCTGCATAAAACAAAAAGGACCCCTGCATATGATGCTGTATGACATCACCGGACAACTGCTTACTGGCAGCTCTTTGACTATAAAAGAAATCTGAAAATTAGAGAAACCAATTAGACCAACATTTTTTGGGGGATCTCTCATTTGACGTGACCTGATTTCTATTTAATCACACGGCGTCCGGCTACGCGCGGCCGAACAGGAGCGTCCCTGGCCTCAAAGGCGTTCTCTGACTGAGATAACAGTCTTTACCCCGGTGGAGGTTTTCCGGGGATATAGGATGCCGTGGCGCAGGATTTCCCAGGCTTGACTTGCCTCATTTTCAAGGGATATGCTAATTCGGCCACCTGCCTCGGTTTCTGCTCTTTGGAGCACTTGACAAAAATGTAAACCAGGGAGGAAGTCAATTAATTACCAGCGCACATGCTCTGAAAATGAAAATGGACAGCTTCCAAGACCCAGTTTCCTCAGCTCAGACTTTCCACTCTCTTAGCAGAAGCTGTAAAAGGGAGGCTTTAAATGAGCCACCTGCTTCGCCCTCACAAAGGTGATAGCTCAAGACACAGAAAGTCACTGTGATGCATAGGAAATACTTTTCTGAATGGTTAACTCCAGTGCTTTAGAATATTTTGGAACAGCGAAGCAGATCAAGACAGTGATTTATGAAAGTTAGAACATTCCTGTGAGATACTGAGGGCCAAAATGTTCCCTCAGACTCAACAGATGCACCCAGAAGCCTGGTAAAATGCTGGGCTCGATGCCATGAATTGAAAACCCCTCGGACCCGACCATCTCTGGAAAAACATCCATCACAGGATGACATGAGATCATATAAATTCCACATCCATATCAATTCATGGAAAGATGACATTTTCCCAAGACTCAAGCCAACTTGTACATTAGTGACGTTCTGCCATTTTTCGCCATTTACTGTAAAAATCTTTCAAATATGCTTACAAACATGTCTAATATCACCTCTCTGGTCGTATTCCTTTCACATTTCTCATTATCTACTTCAGGTTCAGGATAATAAACCATTGTTAAAGATGGCTGCCACTCTTTGAGCCTTTTTATTAATATAAAGAGGCTTCATTTTCAATACTTGGATGAACATTATGTCACATCATTGACTTTGGTCATCTTATTCATACAACTAAGTAATATGTATCAAAAGCAGGAACGGAGGACATTGCTGTTAGACTCAAACCAGTTGTCAACAGGAAGAAGATTAGCATCAGCTTTTGCTAATTTTCAATGTGTTTAGCGATAGCAGAGCTGAGATTCTTTAGCAGATGGTGTGAAGTGAACCTACATTTTTGTTTTCCTCTCCCTGGCAATAATAACTGCCAATTTTAGTGTAAACATCTGTTCTTCATCAGAGCCATGGGGGCCATTTTGAAAAATGTCCACCAGAAAAAGAAAGCACAAGCTAAAGAAATTATATATGGCTCAAAATAAGTAGGTTATGATTTTACACCCGACTCATTCATCTAATTGGAAATTTGAGTGCAAAAATTTACTTTATATGACAACCACAATGGCTATCTCAAAAGAAATTCATCTGTGATAAATATTGGCAAATGTAGCAGAAAACTGAATTGTCCTTGAAGGCCATGGCGGCCATCTTGACTTTTTCAGTGGCTAAGTTTTTCTTTTTCTTCTAATTTTAGTAAGCCCTTGGTAACATCTGTGCCAAGTTAGAATCTTGTTTCCACATGTGAAAAAGTTTATTAACTATTAAGGGAAAGTTTGTCCTTTGTTTCTCACTCTTTAAATAAAACTCCCCATCTTTAGTCTATGCCAAATTTAAGCAAAGAAAAGCCTTTTGATGTCAGCAACGAGGAAAGCTACCCCGCCGTCATCCTGCACATTCCTTTATTTCACTAAGAGGTATTTGCATTTCCTTCCAAAGCCTCTCTGTCATCAACAAAGTCAGTGAAGGAGCACACTAACGGAGCATCAGTCTCACATTCAGCGGTATTACTCTTTAGAGAAGCTCCGCCACATCCGGTCAAACTGAAAATTCAACACATCCCACTTTATGTCCTCGACAAATTACCCCAGTTCCGCATGGTTCATTTTCAAAATGTCAAATCTGGGTGGCTGTCGTCTCGTTAGCTGGTTCTGGCTGTGCCTTGGGCTGTGTTTTGAGCAGGTCAGAGGGTTTCTGCTTAGGCAAAGCTATTCGAAATGAAAGCCGAGCTCTAATTACACAATAGCCTGCAGGCTAAAACTGAAAATGAGGGAGTGGAGTTCTTTTATATGTAAGTGCATCAACAAAGAAATTCACACCGTGCCTCACAATTTTCAAAAGCCCAGCCGAGCTTTGGTTGGATCGTTCCCCGAGATTTGGGAATAAAGGAGCGAGCGTTATCTCAGGCTTTCTGGCATTTTCTTCTTCCCAGGCTTATTTTGTTTCTGTTGCCTTCAGAGAAAAATGGATAATTTTATCCAACTATTTGAAACTCAACTAATTTGTGACGTGTTACCTGCATGACAACCGCTTGGATCAAATTGTTTTCAGTTACTGTGTCTTCCGGACCTTTTTAAACATCCTCCTTATTAATCTGTTAAAGCTTGAAATCTTAAAATGCTGCCTACTGACACATCTAAAAGCGGGTCTTCAGTTTGCATAAGCATTAACAAATGCAACACATTTTGTGAAACCTTTTAAGTGTTTTGAATAGTGCATGCTATTGGGAGGAAGAGTGTGCCAGGAAAAAGTAAGTCACTTTGGCTGGGACATTTCTACTCACCTTTTTTGTTTTCCATACTTATAGACAAACTAACCATCTTGGGCTGGAAGTCCAAACCTTTATTCAAAGTCTGAAGGCCCCCCATGTAGTTAAGTAATCATCAATTGAATGAATCAGAAATTGAACGTGAGGAAATTTTCATTACCACAAACTGAGAATCTGTATATTGGGACATGAGAATAGGAATTGCCATAACATAAGCGTACACCTTTTGCTAGTCTCTTTCCGTCTCTCCATCTTTTGCATGCCGATGAGGAAGCTTTGCGCCAGAAACCTCCTGGCATGTTTTTTTTTGTTTTGTTTTGTTTTTGCAGGAAAACAAAAAGCCACATTTTCCATCCTTTAAAAGTAGAAGAAGTTTTGATATTTCTGGACAATGCTCCATTATCAGAGAAGGAACACCCTGAGCCCTAAGGAGCGGAAAACTTTACACGCCAAAGCCAGAGATGGTGTCGCGTGTTGACTTTTACCCACCTTAAAGAGAAGTCCCTGAAGTTGCTCGACTACTGACTACTGACTCACAATCCTTTATTGTTTCCACAGCAGAATCTTGTTTTTCGGCCAATGCAGACGGCTAGTATTTCATAACTAGCTTCTGTCATTATTTGAAACGGAAAATGAGTCTTTCGCTCCGTTTTACAACAACTGAATGAATAAATCTTTTTGTTTCGCTCTCCTTCTCCTCCGGTTTTCATATAACAGAAGTACAGAGAAGCTTAGTACGGAAGAGACTGACTTACTTTCTGATTTTCTTGCATGATTTGTTTTGCAGATGGCTACTATGTTAGGTAAGCAGTGAACATTTTCGTCAAGTTATAGTTATTACAACCATATGTAGATTTAAGTATTTTTTATACATATATTTTCTAACTCAAGTCTATTTCGCACAAAAAGATGGACTCTAGGACGTGTTTTGTTCCCCCTCCATACATCTTGTGTAACTCAGTTAAACCTCAGCTAACGTAACTATAAATAGAGGTTGTTTGGTGGATTTCTTTCCTTTTTTCTGGGCTGTGCCTACTTCAGCCTGGCACAAAACGCTCAGCATGTAATTACTTAAAGACAGGGTGTTGTTAGCCACAAATTGAATTGGAGAGCAGCTCACTTTGTTATGGCATTAACCGTAAGGCAACGTAGTGATTAACGTGTTGAGCAATTATGTCTCTTGCCGTGGGTCAACAGCACTCGTGCCGGTAATGAACGTCTGATTTCCCGTTACCTCTGGAAACGGCAAATGCGTAAAAAGCATGGAATACCTGAACACTGCATGCCTCCCAGGTAATTAGTCGAAATGAAGAAGTGAAGAAATGGAACGATGACGACTGGAAAAGCACCAATCGCGTCAACTCTGTTCCTGTGGGGTTCCGTTTTTTTACAGGGCAATGTGGATGTTTTCACACTCGATGAAAGTTTTGCGACTCACGAATCGAATGCATTCTAAACTCAATCTAATAAATCAATATATGTGGTTGATCAATATTTCACTGGAGTTTTAGCAGCATGTTAATTGAAATGTGTGTCTTTAAGCTTTGCACATCTAAAAACTAAAATTGTTTCCAATTGTAAGTTCGGAAACTTCTCAAGATTGTTGCTGAAAAACAATCTTTAAGTCCTGACACAGGAATTTAGGTCTGGACTTTGACTAGGCCAGTTTTATACTATTTCTTGACAAAAAACATTACAATGTAGCTTTGACTGTAGATTTAGTACTGCAGCCTTAATTGAAGGCGAACCTCCACTTTATTACCATATTTTACAATAAGGCTGTGGGAAAAGAAAAGTGCTACTTTTTCATGTGCCACACTTCGTATACAGGCTAAAATGTTTCATTTTGTGGCCATTAGCTGGTTTGTAGAAAATATCACTTGGGTACTTTTGCAAGGCTTTGTAAATGTGAGGTTCTGTAATGCTGTCTTCTTTTGGTCCTGCTGTTATCTAAACAAATAAACAGCTCTGTTAGAAACGACCAATCAGAGCCATGAGGAGGGTCTAAGTGCTGCCAATCATCCTGCAGCTACCATCTTTCCCTTTGCTGTTTGCTACACTACGGCTAGCCTGACACAGATTCTCAGGCTAGTTAGCTTAGCCACAGATGACGGCAGATAAACAGTTTTCCTGGAACCATTAGCACATTTAGCAGCATTTACAGTAACATGATTGACAGCGCTAAGACCCTCCTCCTGACTCTGATTGATTGTTGAATTTCTTCAGGTAGAAATAGTAACTTGGGGAAGAGATTGATTTTTTTTTCTTTTCTTGACTTGTCTTTCTTAAATTATCCTATAACGACGCCTTGACAGTTTTGCAAAAAATGTTTTTTTTAGATGCTCATTAAAAGTTACATACTGCAACTTTGAGGAAATTCATGATCTTGATGTGGCCCAGAACGAGTTTGACACCCCTTTGCTTGAACATTGCAGGTGGAATCGAATAATATAAAAACTTGACATGTCAAAACAAACAGTCAAGTCTTCAGCTGCCTGTTGAAGACGAGATTTTGTAAACTTTCGCATCACAGTATCAAAATTTGACACGCCGACGAGGTTTTGATGAGGTCGAAACAACACACCGTAAAACATTCAGGAAAGACTCTATAAACCCTCATAATAATTACTCACTACCGCAGTTTTTATTTTATTTATTTTTTTGCTGCTCTATGACAATATAACAACCATAAACGCCGCATTTCAACAAACCACAGCCTTCGTGCTGCTTTTAATCATGTTGGCAACATGTTTACATGCCTGACTCTGAACACAGCAGCCTGTCTGTATCAGAATATACAGCCAGCTCCAGCGCTGTTAAACAGCAGAGACCTGGACCACAACTCTGCATACCTTGACAGTAGTGCTGCTTTATTAGGGGCCTCCCCTTACAGGCCCCCACAGGCCTCTCAGAAGTCACCGGGGACTCACTTTTACGGGCTTTTCGGAGCCGTTTCTCAGACTTGCATATCTCAGCGTGAAAGCGAGCTGCACATTTTTTTTCTTTTTACTTTTTAGCCCCCCAATTACCCCATTTTTAAAAATCCCCATCTGCTTTTGCATCTCTTTAAAAACATTCCGGTTGCAACCCAGAAACAAGAGGCTCCGAAAAAAAAAAAAGGCTCATGGAGCCACAGCGGGAGGTTCCCTCCAATAACTTTTCAAACTCTCTCTGTGAAACTCACATTTACACAACACATAAAGGGATGGGTGTGCAGAAAAGAAAAAATATGACTTTTCTCTTTGAAAAGGGGAACGGCAATGGGGTGTAATTTTTACCTTTGGAAAATAGACCAATAGGAGAAAAAAAATAAAAATCAGGGGCAGAAAAGGCGTGGAAAAGAAGATCTGAAAGACACTGTTGTTTCAGTTAGGTGCCTTTTTTTTTTTTTTGCAAGAGTGGCGTCCGAAAGGCTGGGCTTCTTGACAAGTAAATGGATATTAAAAAAATAGGAAATGTCTATCTTTGGCTGTAAGAATCTTATTGTGTTGAGGCCACACAAACAACAGGAGAGACGTTTGTATCTGAAGCCGTTTCCCTCCTTCGTTCGTCACCTGCCTGCGATCCATCGAGAAGAGGAAATCCGGAGGGATCAGAGGTCAGAAGGTGAAGCTTAACGCCAAAACAAGGCAGGAAAGGGGACAAAATCGTCTCGCTTCGCATCTAGGAACTCACTTCAAACCATTCCACGTCGCCTGGAACAACAGCCGCAGCACACAACGGGCTTTTGTAATAGAACGTGATCAGATTCACCGCGAGGAATCGGTTGTGAATAAAACATCTTTGGTTTTGTACCTTGTGAAAAATAGTCATATCGCTTCCCACGTCTACAGCAACAAGGCTTGATGCATTTATTGAGGTTTAACCTGACAGATTGATGCATGTTTGTTTATAAATATTAATCCGAACAGTGTGAATCTATATTCAACTCTCCTTTGGTCAATACTTTACAGAAGGTGCAATCACAACTGCAAGTATATTGGAGTATGCTTTCAGTTTCGTACATCTAGTGATTGGAAGGGGAAGCAATTATTAAGTCCTGCAACAGAGAGAGTTTCAATTGAATTCAGGTCTAGACTTTTTTTCTGGGCCATTCCGACTCTTCAGTTGTGTCTCTGGTTGAGTGTTTTGCTGACATATGAGCCACATTTTCAAACACTTTACAGCCTCTGAGGCTTTTCTCAGGGCTGCGTTAAACCATCTATCTACTAATCAACTCTGACCAGCTTCCATGTCCCGTCTCAAAAAAGGCAACTGCACTTTGATGCCGCCGCTGCTGTGCGAGGTTCCTGCCACACATAGAGCTTTTCATGTTGGTTAGAAACTGTAATTTTGGTCTCATCTGACCAGAGTCAGATGAGACATCAACATGTTTTCCAAGGCCTTTATGGGCCAAATGGGTACAATGGGTATGACTCTCTTTCAGGTACAACTTTATTCTTGCTATTCCACCAGATTTGTTAGTGGCACGATTAGTGGCTGACTTTCTGTTGTATTATATGAACTTCAGGATGTTGATCACTAAAACCTTTGATGCGTTCACAGAACAGCTGCTGAAATGAAGGCTGCATTCAAGCAGCTCTGCTTAGTCCGTTTTAATCGAACCACGGTCCATTTAGCTAGAAAGTCGGGTTCATTTGGGAAGGTGTGAACATGGACCAAAAAAAGTCTCTGGTCCGCCTTCAAATCTGGGTCTCGGTTCGCTGGAGATGAAAGAATACATATATGGACGTGGACCGAAGACCGCTCCAAAAGCAGGAACTGGACTATAGCGCAGGGTATTATGGGTAAATACAACCAAAACAAACGTGCGAGTCTAGCACTAGAGGAAGAAATGACTCGTCTATTACCAAAGACAAAAAAAACAGAAATCCCAGGACCGGTAAAACCTGATGTCACTCTATTATTGTTTACATTTCGCGAAGAAGGAAGTTAAGTTCGTGTCTTCTTCAGTTGTTTTTGTGTCGTTTTCTCCAATACCGATGGTGCAGCGCCACCACAGGCCAAGGGAACTACAGCAACTGAAAATGTAACAAATGTAGACAAATTTTGGTCTCCAATGTTAAAACACCTTGATTTATATTCTGCTCACCACTTCAGTATGTTCTTAAGACAATTTCTTGCTTTGAATTTAATTTGGGGGCATCAGAATTTAATAGACTTAGTAAAAATACATATTACATGTTTCTGATTTTTTTTTTATTCAGCAATAAAAAGAAAATTTAAAACCACACCTCCTTTTCCCTTTATGTCACAATTATGCACCCCGTTGTGCTGAAACCCCAGTAACATAAGCTTGGGGTAGAGAAGAAAAAGTGAGTACTATTGCAAAGCACAATATATATCCGTTCTAAATAAAGAGTTTAATGGAGTCGTTGTGCGGAGGCTCATCAAACTCTCCTGTCGCTAATGACCGATTCGGAGTCATGATCTCACTCGAACGCTGCAATCCAAACACCGTCGTGAACAGAAGTACTGTAGTCGCTCAGGGCTCTGCTACGGTTTACGACTGACTAATACAAAGCATGTCTGTGTCGGCCCAGCCAGGCTACGGAAGCCGTCAAACCGCCAAGGTCCCAGATGGTCGGGCCTGTGAACATAATCTTCCCGTGACGTCAGAGGAGTCAACACCCCCGCAACATCGTTCCAACCCGTATTCTTCCTCGCACCCAACGGCCTTTTCCTACATCTGTCCACACGCCAAAAAATATTGGCTTTTGGAGGAGCAATCGTCCGTACCTGGAGCTGTGACTTTTTCTGCTTTCACGCAACCTGAGCAAGGCTGGTCCCAGACTTGAGGTGTAAAGCCTTTCTTAACACACTTGTAATGAATTTCAGCTTGAACTGGGGGGTGGAATACGGTGTCAAGGGAGCAGACAGGAAAGGAGGAGGAAGAAAAAATCCAGAGAAATCTTTTTCAGCTTCACACTTCTCAGTTTGATAAATTTAAACTTTACCCATCTTCGCACCCGAATCGTCCTTTCAAAGGCAAAAGTACGAGAAACAATGATGTGGGGGAGGAAGAAGGGAGGAAACACAGAAAAGGCTCGCAGAGAACTCGGATAGCGCAGCATGTACAGCACGAAAGGCTTCGTCAGATTCGGCGGCGCTGCGCGGCATTTATGGCCCAGAGAGCAACAGCAGCAGGAAATTAGCACGCAGTTAACTACAGCCACTTAGGCTTGTAACATTTACAAGGTCAACACGAAACAAGAGTTCAGAACGGTTCTTTGTTCTGTGGCTGCATCCGGTTTAGAATGGATTATTAAACTAATTTGGCTTAATGCTGGTTATTTTAGGGCTCATCATCATACCTGTGTAAATGAACTTGACACCCCGCTCAACCACGACCACCTCTTTAATGTGGATTAGATTTAAAGTCCCACAAACAGTGTTGTGGGCAGATGTATTTCTTTTAGAACATCGTTATGTGATGATGCTACTTTCTGCAACTTTTGAACTTAATGACATTTTTGTAGCTGAGGTGCTTGAACTGACTGCATCCGATTGTGGAGATGTTGTACAACATTCTGAAAAAATCTGAAAAAATGTACCGTGCACCTTCATTCATTCCCATTTACTTTTATATCCCTGAATAAAATGCAACCGGTTGTCTTCAGAAGTAGTCCGCCTAAGACTAAGTATGGGTGAAGTGAAGGTGTAATTTAATATCTCAAAATCCCTGAAACATCTCCTAGAGGGACGTTCAATTCTTTATCCAAAAATTAAGAGCATGAATTATCTGCAAACCTGCCGAGACACAGCTAACTACCTAAACACATTTGCCACCGCACAGGTCACACACAGGGGGCAGGGACGTGGCAACCATCTGGAAGGAGGCACTCTGGTCGGGCGAGACTAAAACTGACGGCACGTCACCATGAAAACACCTGCTTCACAAGTCCAGTTCAGATGACTGTTCAGATCACAATAAACCAAGAACCCACTGCATCACAGGTCGCTTTATCCTTTCACATCACGCAGGTCAGTCTTTCGGTGTCAACATGGCACCTTGTGTGACTGTGGGTTTTCCTACAGCATCAGTCCACTGAACCATGTGTTTATGTCGGAGCTGAGTTTATGTCATGATCCTCAGGCTTTTCAAACTCCAACATGTTTGAAAAGCCTGATGTTAGTATCTGCGTCAAATTGTGTGTGCTCTCACTAGCTGGTGAATGAATAAGTGATACCATCACCATGTCAGTCTGTCTTGAAAAATTTAATAAATGAGATATCTGATTCAATTTGCTGGATTTGCTGGCCAGCAAATCTAATAACTCGTTAGCTAACCAGCTAATATTAGATTTTTTTGCTAAGTAGAAATTCTAATAATTGACGCATTATATATATATATTCTCTAGTAAGCTAGAGAATATAATTGAAGCATAATGCAATAAGTGCCTAGCCAGCGAAATAGCAAATCGAACAATTAGAGCATGATAAAATAGCTAGTTGACTAGCCAGCTACGTAGCTAGCTAGAGTTTTACATTTCAATTATTTTAAAATGTCAGCTCTTACAGAGAAGAGTCCTAAAGATAAATTTGGGAACTTCCTTTTGATGCCCTTGCACCATAAAAACGTACAAATTGAGAAACTGTCGAGTGTGAAGTAAGCTGAGAATATTCACCTTTGGAAGAAGTGAACTCTGAGCTAGCTCTGACGTTTAGGTAATCTTTAACAACATAGACTACAGCATTATTATCATTTGTTTTACATCAACACGGATATTATTTCTATATTCTGCAAAATAGAGAAAAAAAATTATTGCAACAGTGCAACCAGATGACGAAAAACATTACTTTTATTTATTTGCGTCAGAAATCCTGAGATTTTTTTTATTATAGCATCTGTGCAAGGGAGTTCTTTAAATGCCTCCGTTGCTGGAGTGTTAGCATTCTTGGAGGCACTTCGAACCTAACATGTTAAGAAAAAAAAGACACAGTGATCACATAAAACATAAGCTGCATTCAGATTAATATGTTCTACAATCATGTGCAACAAGTTACGAGCTTAACACCTCGGCAAACACGTGAGCTTTATCATCTCAGAGAAAGATTTTCTACTTGAGCACTCAGGAAACGTAATGCTTTTATAGATTGCTTCTCGACTCTTCCTGTCTTAAGTGTAATAGCTTTGATGGCCGTAATTATTTTCCAATGCATCTCGACTCTGAGAAAGTCCCGGGGCGTCCTGTTACATGACCCGTCTGTTTTGTTGCGTTGCACAATTGCGATGGCTTTGCACTTTGAAAGAAATGTGTTTGAAGGCACTTTGGGTAGAGCGTCTAAGAAACTACCGGAGCCGTGCTAATTAACTCTGAACGAGCAAGAGACTCGACAGCACCATTGTTCGGCCTCATAGTTTCCATGGAGCCCGGCTTTTATGCTAATTGAAATTGCATGTCAGCATGTTTGCGCCCATCCTGGTTCTGTCTGCCTCATTCGTCATTAACAGTCATTTCTGACATGATATCAATAGCTCCATTCAGACTTCATTAAAAGTGCCCTTGTGACTGCAGCAAGCGTGTGCATTAGTCACTCCGCTGCTAATTTTCAGCATGACACTGGGCTTTTTAGCGGGCTGGGAACGCTCCCTGCTGAGCAGCAGTTCACTGTCATAAATCGAACCTCTTAAATGTCGGCAACAGAGGAAGGAGATTTAGGAGCGGCTAAAGACGGAGCTACGGTTTGGTTTGGCTGCTGCAAGGCTTCCAAATAGTTACCAGATCATTGAAATTAACTTCTAACCTCCCCACCCCCCTTTGTTTTCTTTTTCTATCATTTAGGTATTTTATGTTATTGGTACATTTGACAGAGTTATAAGCAAAATCTTGATTCAGGCTTTGTCTTCATTCACTTCAGAAATAGCAAAAGCTTGCCAACAATTTATGGTGTTGTCCACGATATGATACTGAGGAATATCGTCTCTGTTGCCTGGAAATTGAGCTTTTAACAAGTCATTCAGCACCAGACTTCAGTCATGAGGGCTTTTCAAATTCGCTGCGAGGCTGACTGCTACTGGACATCCTTCCATTGGGCGTCCACAATGACTTTGGTCGTGTGAGTTGACATTTGAATCGACTTGATTTTATTTAAATGGGACAGTGCGTGAACATGCAATATTGCTGCAAACACTCTCCATCTGTAGCCCCATAAATTTAGTTTCCTTTTGGGATAAATAAAGTATTTTTTATTTTGAATCGAACTGAATTTCATTTTGCCTCATTCCACTTTATTGGAATTTTGTGATGGATGGACCCAATAAGATGGGTGAAATTATGCAGTTTTAATTCTTTTTATTGCAGACGAGCCTTTAACAGCTGGAAGCCACCCTGTGCCTGCAGTAGAAAAAAAAAGCAACGCATCACGAGTGTGCCGCCACCATTTTTCACAGAGGGAGATAATATGCTAAGGGTAGTTAGAGGCTTGTTTTTCATTACACACAGCAGGTAGCCAAAGAGGCTAATTTTGGTCTCATCGAACAAGATCGCCATTCTGTATCTTTCTGTTGTGTCCCTTGCATGACTTGTGACAAATGGCTAATGGCTTTCTATCAGAAACGGCTTTCCTCATTCCACTGATATGCACAATGCCTTACAACCGCAAATGGCTTTATTTCAAGCCGCAGCTACTGAATCATGACGAATCTTGGTCGAATCAGGGAAGAACTCTAGAAGTGAAGATCAGCAGGCAGAACATATATAATGCTTTGTTTGACATTCCCCAACATATAAAGCTGTAACTTTCAACACAGGTTTTTGTCCGTGGCAACAATTTCATACATGTTCTTCCTTAGCGTATGGCCTCACTCTTCTCCGGAGGGTTCTGGAATCCATGCCTTTCCTTATTTGATCAGTCCCACTTTAGGACTTGGTCTTAAAAATATGCTCCAAGCTCAACTAGAGGCCTCAGTGCTGTCAGACACTACAACCCCCAGACTTGTGGAGTGTATACGTATCATTCATCCCGTTGATGGATTCTCCCACGTGAGTTGTGGATTTCTGGAGCTTTCTCCAGAGACTATAGCTTTCTTCTCTGATTGTCTTCCTTGCCAAGTCAGTTCAGGACAACGGCCATGTCTGTAGTTTTGCAGCTGTGTCATTCTGTTTGTTTGTTCAAAGCTTGATATCGTTTTACAGACTAACTTTCCTTTACCCAATATTCTTCCTGGCCTTTCTCTGGCGTTCCTTGGTTTGAACGCTCACCAAGGTTCTCGAACAAACATTTGAGGCCTTCACAGAGGAACAGTATTTATGTTATTAAATTACACCGCACTTTTATGGCACGCCACACCTTTCATCTTTTAAACGTTTTGTGCTCTTTTCCTTCCACTTAATGTATCAACTTTGTGTTGGGCTGGTCTGTTGCATAGAAATAAAAGTACTTCTTGAAGAAGATGTAAACATACCGTCATGTCTCTCGAGCTACATGTCTTTCTTTTTTAATCTCTCTTCATCCAGATAGAAAATCAGTAGCAAACTTCCCCTTTCATGGCTGCACACTCTTCCATGACCAAATCAGATAGCGAGGGCTTTCCATAAAACGAGGCGCTCGGTCTCGCGGGGCTCCAAGGAGGGAAACCATGACATAGAAGCAGCGGCGAAGGGGCCTCTTAAAACCCATATCCGGCTTCAAGCTCGGGTCTGCAAAGTCAGTGTGTGTTTGAGATCGGAGCCTCACATTAGCCTTCATAATGAGAACCAGCTGTAGGCACGCACAGTCAGACTGACCTTTTTCCAGCTCAGACAGAACCCCTTTTTGCCCCCCCCTCAAAAAACAACTCCATCAACCTCACCTCCCCACCACCTCTGATCAGGTAAATGCTTTCCCCAGATGCTTTCTCCCAACGTCTTCCATCATCCGGCGTTACTCTAAACATTCCACACCCCAAATACAGAAGCACTGGGTGCAAACAGAAACACCCACCCACGCCCAACTGTGCCCTTATTAGAGACCGTATACACACACAAACATACGCACATTTTCTCTCCCCTCATCACCGCCATGAGTTAACCGTTTCTCAATCAGCCGTTGTGCCCAGTGGCTGACTCAGCCCACTGTCTTCCCGCCAATCCGAAGGTTTTCCGCTAGACTATTGTTGAGGAGGCGCGCCCTGCTCCACCCAGCACATTTAGCATTCGTTTGGAAAGTTAGCCCTCCCTCACCTCCATCGTCCTTTCCTCTCTCCCATCCATCAACGTCACTCTCACTTTGCCTCTACCCACCGCTTTTGCCCCCCAAAATAAACAACGCGTACCAAGAAAAGCCCGGGAACACTACGTAACACGTTGAACAGGACTCCAGTGTTAACACTCCAACTTTTATATTGCTTTTCCACAATACTGAATAGTGAATTGTTACTGAAGGTCACAGAAACCATGGATGAATGCCCCGGACTCTGGACGTTGGGGGGACTTCTTTTGCTAGCAAACAAAACAAGCTTTTCCCTCCTGATTTTTGTCAGCCTGTGTTCCAGTTCAGACGTGATCTGTATCATCTGTGCACTCCATGCCAGCCTTCCTACACAATGCTTCCACAATGAACACGCATCAAAGATGGATGTTGATTTGGTCGGGTTTAAACACTGGGACCACATCTGTGGTAACGGTCTCAACATGTGGTTGGCATAATGAGCGTCGGTGGGGCCGAATCGCTCAGTGAAGGCGAACGCTCTGCACACAGCAGTGGGCCCCAAGGGGGACGTTGTGGCAACATGCGACTTCTAACGCTGGACGCTGTTTATTGGACGTAACTCACTCACGCCCTGTGGCAGCTTTGTTGTGTGCACAAGGACCTGCAGTCAAGGTTTTGGTATTATTATATGGGAGGTTGGTGGTGGTGGTGGCAGAGGGAGAGTGGGGGGGAGGAGACCACATACTTGTAGTTTATTGGGATTTCATGTGAAAGTCCAATAAAAGGTAGGGCCTGACTGAAAGGAAAAGCAAATATAACCTGAAGTCTGTTTCAAATAAATCATTTACTTTGAGACCACCAAATAAAATCCAACAGCTGCTTACACCTGCTTATCCTTAATCCAAGGTGAAAGACCGCTGTCTTTCTGCTGACTCATCGGATGATAGCCCTACAGCCTAGAGCTACACCGTGATACAGGGGTGCACTGATTGCAGCTTTCTGGCCAATCACTGATTACGATGACGGGCGGGGTCACCCTGGACAGGTCGCCAGTCTGTCGCAGGGCAACACAGAGACAGACAGGACAAACAAACATGCACACACACAATCACACCTAGGGAGAATTTAGAGAGACCAATTAACCTGACAGTCTTGTTTTTGGACTGTGGGAGGAAGCCGGAGTACCCGGAGAGAACCCACGCATGCACAGGGAGAACATGCAAACAAACTCCATGCAGAAAGACCGGGGCCGGGAATCGAACCCAGAACCTTCTTGCTGCAAGGCAACAGCTCTACCAACTGCACCACTATGCAGCCTAGGTGTTAAATCATTATGAATTTTTTAAGTCGTATTCTTTAAAATATGTAGTATTTTCAGGGCTAAGGGTAACATAGTTACTTGGTTATGCTATCAAATGGTATTATGTGCCTGGAAAACACATAATTCACTAAATATAGCAAGAAAGTCACTGAGTTTGCAACAGAGGGGAGATTATTGCTAACTCCAGGTGCGCAGACATGACCCAGTGGGCGGGTCTGTCAGTCAAACCTCTGTAACAGAGGAGAAATGGAGGACAGTGGCTGATTTTTAGACCTTTGCTGAGGTAAATAAGAAGATAAGAGCCGCTTTACATGTAAGTATCGGCCAATCACCCATCTCCCAAAATGAAGGAAATTGGGGCAAATCCCCAACTTTGGCAATCTGTCAGTGCATCCATAGTGTAACGCTTTGGAAACGTCCAGACTTTGTGTTTCCATTCAGTCTGAATGAGTTTGAGGTATTTCTGAAAGAAAATTGTATTTTTTTATTTTTAGATCTGTAAATTCAGTAGAGACAGAAGATTTGCAGCTTTCATTATATAAAACGCAGGTCTGAATACAAATACACACCACACTTGTTATTAGTAAAATACTTCTCTCTACCGAATGCGCACACCAAATCAAAAAATACATAATTTTTGGTTGTAGCTTGAACAAATGTGATGCTGTTGAGAAACCATTACTACTTCTGCAAAGCACTGCTTATCTATGAAGGCAAATTATTTCAAAGCTGTAAGAAGTTGCTTTGGGCAAAAGTAATATCACATGTTATTCCCAGCAACTGGGAAAAAACCCCAACAAAAAACAAGCAGTTCTGTGTTTTTGCTTGTAAGGCACGGTTTACTGTGTGAAAGTCCGAACTTGTGACAAAGATGAGTCAGAACTGATGCAGGGTACCACGAGCACGTTAAGCCTCAGACGTGCCTTAAAGACAGAAAGGACAAAGAAGCTTAGAATCATTCGATGACTAAAACGGTTTGGATGGGAAACGCATAAAACAAAACCAGTCGTGAAACATTTACCGCTGTACGTCAGAGATCCTGCTCCTTCCTGCATGTCGCTTTGCAAGTTTTCAGGAAACTTCAGCTGATCGACGGAGGTTCCAACTTCTTGCAATTTGCATTTAGACGATAAGAGCAGTGGGGAGTTTGAATGGGCCGAGGTTCCAACAACGTCTCTGAGGATCCGCCAAATGCAATTACGAGTAATGCACCTCATTGCCTCTGATTGATCACGTTGTTATTTCTGCATTTAATTCAAGAGAAGCGGATCGTAATCTCTCTTTCTGCTATCCCCGACCGGCATGGAAGAATGAGCTAAATGCTTGTCGCTTTGTTCGAAACGGTCTCAGGTACTGCAGTCTTTCTGCCGTATCCTCTACGAGGATGCTGGTTGTTTGGGTTGACAAACCAAAACTTTGTCCTGAATGAAGACCGCGGTATGTTCAGAAGCTATGATTCATTCATTCATAACGTTGCGAGGAAGAAACACATTCACATCTTCAAAGGGAAGTTGTGAAAATGTTTCACCTTTTGGTTTCTCAGCAATTCTTGAAAATGTCAACCGATAAGATGTTAAAATCAAGAAAGGTAAAACTTAAAGGGGCGGTATTTTGTATTTTCAAGGCATGAAGTGGCATTTTACAGCACAATCGAGTTTCTGTTACATTCAGTTGTTATAAAAATGCTACGTATGCATCAAATATGACCTACAATACATTTTTCTTTATAGTTTAACCTCTGTCTCTTTAAAAACTCCACCTTCAGGAAGTCACCACAACATGAATTTCTCAAACTTGCATGAAAGAATCGAGGTAAAACTTCAGCTATGTCTTTGCTGAGGGGATAACATTACAAGATGATGTACAGCTCAAAAAAGTTGATTTTGCATGATACTGCCTCTTTAAGAGAGAGATCAAAGATTTTTATGGTAGACATAAATAGATAAATCTTACAACAATACAATAGTGCTTTGATAAATCATGAAACCACAAACTGATGTTACTTTTAAAGACAGGAGAAAGACCCAAACAGACGGTTATGAGAAGTAGGGCGAACGCCTGGGGATTATGGTTCTATATGACGTGACTAACCCAAATGGTGGCTAATTCTAAAAGATATTCGTGACGTTGTGATCAATCAAGCAGGAGACGTTCACACAATCCAGTCACTCAGGCACGGTCTTCTCAATATGTAAAACTAGTGTAAAACAACAACCAGGTAACATGTCCAGGTGGGAAACTCGGCTGCCTCTCTCTCTCCCTTAGCAACACTCACTGGCTTATTGTGGGCGATCCCAAGGTGTTGCCAAGCCAGAAGGGAAATGCGGTCTCTTCAGCATGTTCCTGGTCTGTCCCAGGGGCCCCGTCTCAGTGGGAGGGGGGTGCCTGGAAAACCTCCAAAGAAAAACTCCATGCTTACAAGCTCTAAAGGCCAGAAGGTCACAGCAGGTTGCCCATGATATCCAGAGTCGTTAAGTAATGAAGATGAAAGCATACTGGACCCCCTCTGCAGGTGGTCTCTGTGAAGTTGTCCCCGATCTATAATGACTCCACTCATGCCGGTGTACAGCAGATGTTAGTACCAGCTCTAAATGTCTTTGAGTTGGTGTAGGGCAGCGTTTTTCTGTTCCAATCCTCAGGAACCTTCAGGACATTTTAAACATGCCTCTGTCCAGAACATCTGATTCAAATGATTTCATGACCTGTTCTGCATGCCAGCAAGTGCTGCACAAGCCTGTTAATCGCCCGTTTATTCAAATAAGGTGAAGCACTGTGGGATTGCTGTGACTGTGGTCCGTCTAAGTTCCTTCTGCTCTTATCTGAATACATTATAAACACTGCCTGTTGTCTCCCTGTGTCTCAGTACAGGCGTGGTTGATGGACGAGATATTTCAGCGGTTTTCCTGAAGAGATGTCGCATGGTATTTCTTGCAATGTGGAGTATTGAACCTTTGAACTTCAAAACAAAAACTTTCTCTCTTTATTTCCCTTCTGAACTATCAAAATGTCTTCAAAGATGGAAGGAACTCCTGATCTTTTAGTGAAATGTCAAGACTTGCTGGCAAGTGATTGCGCGGTTGTGAATCTAGTACCTCTGGTGTTTCTTTGCCATCTCTCGGGACAAGGCAGTGAAGTTGTCCTTCCAATACTGATGATGATGCTCGGCTCAAATTTCCAGTAATATAAGGACTTTTGTATAAGGATCAACAAAAACTTGTTTTAAAACCTTATCCTTTCTTGGTTTCTTACTGAGACTCGTCGATCACGTTACAGTATCTCTCAAAACTATGACATTAAAATAGGTTATTATTATTGTTTTTCCATCACGATGATGAAGGAAGTCAGTCATCAAGTCCCGGGTAGACTCTTAAGTGTATCACTGTAATATCAATGGCAAAGTGGTAGACAGAGAACTTTAGTTACGTACATAGAGCAGATTAGTCACATGGATTTTTAATTTAATCTTTAACCAGGTGACAACTGTGGAAACGGGCAGCAATTTTGAGATTACAACCGAGATATTACATTCTTAAGAAACGCATACAAAGTGCTTTATAACAAAGTTATGTAAATGCGGTACAGCTCAGCCCCTAAAATACTTGAATCAAAGCCGTAAGAAAAAGAGAGAAAGTCCATGTTCCAACCAAAACGTAATGCAACTGCCTAGAATAGAAACCACAAATAACTATTTACTCCCAAGTCTTAGTAACAAGAGGCAGTAAAGGAGACCTGATGTTACTGGGAAGAGGGAAATGAAACCGTAGACTCAGTGAAGTCATACATTTTTGAGTGTGAATATGATTGGAAATTTGAAGGAAAATGTAAAGACACTACATACAAGTCAACCGGCCATTATAATACTGATATTCCCCCACTCCTCCCAAATGGCAGTCAGCGTCCGTCTACTGTAATTTAAGAAATTGCCAAAATGTCTTTTTCCAGTGTTTTGCTGAATCAAACTAAACCAACCTGGAGGTGGAGACTGAGAAGTCAAGAAGTTTCTGACTGCTGGTTTAAAACATGAATTTACTTTCTCTCGTTGCGCTTCACGTCCGGGCCTTGGCATTTCTTATCAATATGCAGTCTCTCTCAAACACCACCATTTGCTCTAAGTGTAACTTTGGTGTTGTACACAAACTATTTTAATTTGCCGCAGATGTGAAAAGTGTGTGCTTCCAGCTTGATACCCTGTTTCAGACTCTTAATTTGAAATGCTAAAGGAAGTAGATTTTGAGTTTGCATGAACCGTCAGCTGATGAAAACTTCTTATCAAAAAGATTTGGAAACTAAGGGGCCGAGATTTAACACACCCCAAATGACCCATTAGATTTATTAATAATTGTTAGCCTGGCTGTTGGCACTCGTCTGTCAGCTAGGCTAACAGGGTTATTCAATGTCTGAATGAATAGGCACTGAATAACCTGCAAGTTTTGTAAAAACATAATTTAAGTAGGCTAATCTGCACTAAAAATCAATGGTGTAAGACCAAAGGAGCACTGTAGGAAAAACCAGCCATTGGCTAACCAGCTAACTAAAGAGAAGCTAAAGTTAGCATCAGTTGAAGAGTGAGATATGTGATCAAAACCATAACACTCAAATATGTGCTTGTTAATCTGCTTGCAGAGTATGGAAAGCAGGTAAGCTCACTATTTTAGAAGCCCATGATTTCTCATTATGTTGAATCTTACTTGCAAACTGCCATTTATTTGTTTTCAGAAAGTGATGAAGTTTGTACATTATAATTAGCGTATTACTATCTGCCCTGTAGAGATTCTTTAAAAGGGCAGTATTATGTAAAATTGTCTTTTTTTAGCTTCACCTCATGTTATGTTATTCCTTCAGCAAACACACACCTGGAGTGTTGCCTTGACTCTTTCATGCATGTTTGAGAAATCTTTTAATCTCCATGGCAACCAATCAGTGGCACAAAATGCCTGGAAGGACCTGCTTTCAAGGTGCATTTCCTCCTCTGAGCTGCACTTTCCAAGTTTCTAAGACTCCTCCTCCTCTCAGCTCCTTCAGACTAGCCAGCAGCAATTAGCAAACACCACTGAACAACACTGGTAAAATCGTTAAAGGGTCAACAGAAGAGTGATGCTGTGACGACTTCCTGTAGGCGGAGTTCCAGAAAGAGCAGGAGTTTTTAAAGAGACAGAGGCCCAATTTGAACTCGACTTAAAAATTCATTTAAGTCATATTTGATACATAAAGAATCTCTATAACAACTGAAGGTAACATAGTTACTTGTTTACAGTGTAAAATGGCCCTGTGTGCCTGGAAAACGCATAATACTGGCCCTTTAAAATACATCTTTTACACAAAAAGTTTCACAACTTTTTGTATAAAATTACACAAATTTTACACAAAATTTGTGTAGAATTTTGTGTAAACTATTGCTTACAAATAGCAATAACAATAGCTATTGCAATAGCAATAGCTGAAATTAATCTTCTCATGAACCCAATTTCTTATATTGTATTGACTCAATCTATTGAGCTGGAAGCGTTGTTATATCCGAATCTCCCTATTTACACAGACAGGGAGTTGTGTTGTGTTTCTTCCTTCAGTACAAACGATGTTGGTCATGCCAGAGCTTAATCAGAGGCTGAGCACAGTGCCACTCTTTGCCGGGTAATTCCACAGTACAGGACATGAAGCACAGATGGCTTGAACAGATTTTGTCCATAGTCGACACAAAGTTTTACAAACAAAGCTGTCAACTCTCAGGCTATATTTGGATTCATAAAGACATTTGTTCACCTCATCCTGAGGATTTGCCTTTTGCTGTTTGGGTGGTGGATATCGACACAGCTGTAAGACTTTTTTTATAAATCCAAAGGGGCCCGGAAGAAAACCAAGTCTGAGTGTTTGAGACGGAGAGTCGCTGAGAGCAAGAGAAGATCATCAACAGGACCTTGTGAGCACCAAGAGAGGCAAGAGGGAAAGCGAGCAATGTGGTTTTTTTTTTTTTTTATTTTATTCTCTGCTCGAGGCAAAAGACAGTCCGCCGAGACACTCACTGTTTTGACTGAAGACTCAAACAAAGCCTATAACTAAAATCAATACTCGGCTTCATAAAAACCCTGTTTCTGGGAACAGAATAGAACTGGATCGTGGCTACAGTCCCATTGTAAACTTTGATGCTGTGAAGAGATAAATAAACAGAAACCCTCCGGGGGCTTTAAAAATCTATCCAGAGAGCTGGGGATTCTAAATATTGATTGTATGAAAGGTTTATCTTGTTTATCTTGACTCTGTAATTCCAGTCTATGCAGTGTTGCTCCTGAGACGGTTATTAATGCTTTCTCTGCTTGCACCGCAGTCAAATTTCATACGTTTGTACACATCTATAATTCAGTTTTAATTACAGGTTGAGATGTACCAAAAATAAAGAGGAAAAACACAGTTTTGAGCAGCTGAATGAATTTTTAATTGTTGCGTGGATGTGTATTTAAAAAAAAAAACAAAACACAGGGCAGATTAGACGAAGCATTTTTGATTTGATTGTGCTGCTGCAGACGACAGTATGTCACCAGCTCTATTCTCAGTCATTCACCTTCCTCTGTCTCTAGTCTAATGCTCTCTGACTGTATATGTGGAGCATGCTGACAACCTGCAGATATATGCTCTTACATGTTTAATGTTCCAGCAGATCAGCCATGTAAGGCATGCATGAACACTTCATGTTTAGTCCTGAAGAAAAGAGTTTCTCTCTCTTTTAGAAATGGCTGACTTTACAATAGGGGTAGGCATTTATTTTTTGCCATTTATTGCAAAAATTCCTTTCATGAGCATTTTCATTTATCATTATGATGACTGTCAGTTTTTGACCCGTCAGACCATCAGTTCCCAGAACCACAGACACAAAAAATCCTTGTAAAAGCGCATGCGTTGTAAAAAGCTTGTTGTATCCCTGGTCTCTTAAGGACTCTGACATGTTTGCAAGGTCTTCGAGGTTGAAAGGCCACTTTGCCATCACCCTAATCATTGACTACCTCAACAGATTCTTGTTGGGTTCAAATTTAGACTCAAAAATGTCCAACCAACTTTCAGTCATAAGAACCAAGTTTAGAGGGGCACCATTATGTGACTTCCAGTCACAGAGCACCATTTCATAGCACAACTTAGTAACTATGTTGCCATCAGTTCTTAAAAGTAATACTGCATACCAGATATAATTTAAAAGAAATTTAATTCCTTGAAATTGAGCCTCTGTCTCTTTAAAATCACAACATGTCTCCCCCATTAAACCTTTTCCCAGTGTTGTACTGAGAAGTGGCTCCTATAATGAGCTCAGCAGATGCGCAGTTTCACTATGTGTTTGCTAATTGCAGCTGGCTAGTCTGAAGGAGTTTGTGGAGGAGGGCTGCTCTGTGAGGCAGAAATGCGGAAGCTCGGAAACAGCAGCTCAGAGGAGGAGCTTCGTCCTTGAAGGCGGAGCTAGGTCCATTCAGGCGAACTGCACCGCTGAATGGTTGCCATGGAGATTAAAGGACTACTCACACATGCACGATAGAATCATAGTCCAAGTATGTTTTTAATGAGTGAATAACCTTATGTTATGATGTGAAGCTCAAAAAAGTCACTTTTACGTGATACTGCGACTTAGAAAAAAAACAGATATGAAATTTTCTGAGCTTAACTGTAAATAACTTGGAAGTCAAAGCATCCTCCAGAGCTTTCCTGAGTCTTTTTTTCCAATGGATTTAATTTCATGGTCCAAAATAAAAGCTCTAAATCTGGATCCAAATCATGGAGCCAAACTCTGGTGCGGCTGAAATGTCAGCCTGTCTTTCATAAGGTCAGACTTCTTCGAGCTTATAGCGGCTTTCAGGCTTACGCTTGTTCTTCCTCTCTCGTCCTGCCGCTCACCTGCGTTTGAAATGTTCACAGCGCTTTTTTACCGCTTTGTTACTGGAAAATCCTCTCAACTTTCACAGAAAGGCAAAATCACGGGCCTCCTTAGTTACGTCGAACTTCTGGAGGAATGCAAACCTTTTCCGTCTCGAATCTGAACGCAATAAAAAACACGATGGTTTAACCCTCTGAACCACAGACAGGGGAAGACAGGAGGCCTCAGACTCGTCCTCCAAACCGTCTGCGAATGTCGTTTCTGCGCCTCGCTTTGCCTCGAACAATCGGGCACGTGTAGAAAGGCCGCATGGGACGTGGTCAGAACAAGCGTGTTGCGTCTCGCTGGGAAACTCGCTGCCAGCAGATCTGATCGAAATCCGGGGATTGGAGTTTGGAGTTTGCTGCAGATCTGGATGAGCCGTCAAGCTGGCGGCGGCGCTTCGTGTCGCAGCTCTCAGAGTTCTGTTTGAAACGTCTTAGAGACTAATGTTTCCCTTAAGATTTCTCTCTTGTTTTTATTTTTCCAGTTTGACACAGACTCTCTAACGGTGGAAGACTTTCCGCTGACTTGAAGCCGAGGTCTGAGGCGAAACAAAATTAACAAAACCCCAAAAGAAACAACCTTCTCGTCTGTCCTTGTGTAACGGAGGCAGGATTACAGTGCCGAGTTCGCTCTGAGTGCCTGTGATGTTGTTGTCTTCTCGCTCTTCCCCGCGTTTGAGTTTTGCAGATTAAAGGAGCGCAGCTCTTACAAAACTGTAATTTACCATTGAAGCCTCACGAGCCAGCCTGCTTAAAAGCTATCTGAGAGTAATTAAAATTCTTCAGGATTTAAATACGGCGGGCGCGCGCGCAAACCGTCCTTTTGGGAGCTTCTCGGGCTAATCTGGGCGACTGTAGAAGTGAGTTTTTGCGCCGCTAATGGGAGTACACATAATTTCACAGCTCCCAATGCGATTATGCTCTTATTAGGGTCAGACATTCATAAAGACTCATTAGCACTTCCCCCCTTCCCCTTCATCATACATGTGGGTGATATCGTTTTCATCTCATCTGTTGTTCGCAGCGAGCTCTGCTTAGATTTCGGGGACCAGATCCTCCCTTTGAAGTCATTTGTAAGCCGCCGAGTGTTTACACACCAATCTCAACTCGGGCTCAAGAGGAAAAGGCTTGGCGGGTTTTGATGTTGCATGTTTTCAGTGAAGTTTCGAGTGACTTTGAGGCACGAGGAGATCGTGTTGGTTCATGCGATGCATCTGATGGCATTGCATAAACCATCCGAATCCTTCCTTCACAGTGCTACGGACCCGCCTCGTGTTTGAAAGATGCAAGAAGAGCTAAATATATTTAACGCATCTAAAAAGTTCAACTGCCACAGAGTTTAGAGGGGTAATGTTGTTGTTGTTATTGTTTTTTGAGCTTTACATTATATTATAATCTTTCTCTCTCAGCAAAAACATACCTGGAGTGTTGCTCTGATTCTTTCATGCATTTCCCAAGGCAACCATTCAGCTGTTCAAAATGCCAGGGTGGACCTAGCTCCGCCTTCGACGATATAGCTCCTCCTCCTTCCAAGGCGAGCTTCCACGTTACAGAGCAGCCACTCAGCTCCTTCAGACTAGCAGCATCAATTAGCAAATACCTGGTGGAACCGGGTGTCTGCTGAGCTCATGACATGAGCTGCTTCTCCATCCGGTGCGCAGACAAACATTTGTAAACGCTCGATAGACAGATGGATGTTGATGCGGACTCAAGCTGAAGGCGGAGTTTCGGAAAGAGCAAGAACTTCTTCAAGAGAAGATGGCATAGATGGAGAAGCAGAAAGTCACATCCTTTCCTATTTTTCCCTTTTTATTTATTTTTATTTTTATTAAAACGCTGGCATGACAGGAAACGGTGTGACAGCAGCTTATTCTCTACACTAGCTCACAACCTTGACACTTCAAAAATACGCTCCACCATTTGCAATAATGGTGACAGGAACACTAATGACGACGAGGCATCCCCTCCGTTTCAGTGAGGCTGCTGCAGGACTTCTCTTTAAGCTAAAACAGCTGAATTCAAGAGCCAGATGCCTATAAATGTTTGGCAGCCCACCTGCAGAGATGCTTTACAATTGAGTTAATTGAATAATGTGCAAGTACTTTGCAATGGCAGCCTAATTAATGGCTAACAAGGCATTGATTCATACAGTTGGCGATGCATGCGGCGGACTCAGACAATGTGACTCTGCTCTTTGTTAAATACAGTTTTTGTAAAAGCAACGTGACATTTTGTTTCCTCTCATCAAGTCAGTTAAAGGGTTTGACAGTTGATTTTTTTTCCCACAGACGCATCCATAGGGTCTGTTTTTAGCGTAGCACCTTGAAGTTAGCGACTTTTTTTTTCTCTAGAACTTTCTGTGTCTACAGAGTATATTCTTCTGAATGTATATTTTGTTTTTGAATCACCTTTGGTCACTATGGACAGAGGGAAGCTTGTTTGTCATGTTTTCATCAATTTATTAATTTAACACAAACAAACAAAAAACAATAAAGAAGTAAAGCTACTACTTTAACTTAAGTAGTAGCCTGAAGTTGGATTACCAAAGTCTTCCACTGCAAATATAAAACCCTCCCTAAGTTGTTTGTTTTGAGAGGTGCATTGAATTGTTCATAGTCCTGAGAAGATCAGCTTGCTTTTATTTTTAGCCTGCATCAGGAAGCTTGTTAAAGTTGATGATCTCAACGCTCTGGTAGGTGTGTCTGTGCATTTAAAAGGTTGGTATGATCCCGTGTTTCCAGCCTATAAAGACTCTGACAAACTACAACAACGCATTCTGAAACAGGCTGGAATCTGACACGAGGAACCCAAAACAAAGGAAACATGGCGATTTCATTTAACTCTGGAAAGAAGACAAACAACAGAACCTTGGGAAACCGGTAGATTACAGACCACCAGGTAAACTAACACAAACACGATACAACAAAGGCGTGGTCGACTTTGTAGTACCTCCTGTTGTTTTTTGTGATATCGTGATTTCATACAAAATCAACAGATGCCAACAGCAAATAAACTGGGGATTAAAATATAACCACGAGGCACCTATACCATACGGGTTGCTGATGAGCCGGTCATATGCGTTGTTGACTTACGGATGGATGTACGTCTGGAAGAAAAGAGGCTTCTGTGTGTTTGCTAGCAATTAAGTAGGATTGTCTCTGAAAGAGAGTTCAGACCCGCCTTGTTCTGCTTGATCTTCATCTGAAGACAGACACTACTTAACTGATATCTTCTGAAAATTCAATTCCTGTTAATGTTACATTTTTGATGTGTCTTAACTGACAATAAATTAGTTGCTACTGGCTATGTGGAACACAATCACTGGTGGCAACAAAACCCCAATTCAAAAATGATCAGCACTAATAAAAGGTTAAAACGTGTCCGTCTTCGTGCTTTAAATGACATCCCACCCATAGATGCACATAGATGCACGACAGTCCCCCGTTTCCTTTTGCTCAGACATCCTTCAATGATCTACAGTTCATTCTGACACAAACCCAAACCCTTCTGACCAGATGAAACACCAAATCAAATGGTGACCTCAAGTTTGCTGAGGACGTCTTTTTGGCCTTCAAGGATGCAAATTTGAGCCCTTTGAACGAGCTTCGTGGTTGTTTACCGACATTTCTTCGGCTTAGTACGACGAAGACGGTTCAGTAGATTCAGTCCCTACTAAGACGGGTTCATACCATCTTAGTAGGGGTTCAGTCTTGCTAAGACACCCATGTCTAAGCAAGACATGGATGTATTGGCATGAATCTGAGGGTGAGTGTTGAAAAACATCTTCTCTTTGCACTGATTTCCTCTCCACACACCTACTGTGTGGAGAACATGCCAACATTCACGGTCGGCTTCAGATACGGAGACCTCGAGTTTAGACGAGTTTTCACCATTCTCAACAAAAGCTGAAAGCATCTGCACAGCTTCATTCGGGCCACCGTGAGTAAGCACAAACTGCAAAAAAAAACCACAACACTGCTGAAACTGAACATACACAAAGACAGATGTAGCTTTTTTTTTTTTTTTTAACTGAGGAACACAACTGAAACTGTTTAAGCGTTCCTGATGACATGGAATGTATTTTACTGCATTCGCTCTTTAGCTCTGCCAGGCTTTGACGCGGTTTTGGGAATGAGCAAAAAGAGGTCTCTCTCTTTCTCTCTCGCTCTCTCTTTTTTTTGAAACATTTATAAGCTGCAGGGTGACTATTGCAAAGAGGGAGAGGCGGTCCCAAAACCTAGGGCTGCAGAGGAAACTGCTTCCCCCACCAAAGAAAGCAAACCAAACAAATGGCACCAAAACGTATTTTTCAGATGGCATCTGTAAAAGGGGCCTTTGTACCCTCAAAAATCTGCTCCAACCAACTAATCGCGGCAAAGGAAAGGGTAAGTGGAAAAAAGGAGTCAAAAGAGAGGGAGTACGCAGCGTACCCGGTGGGAGGAGGGGATTTTCTGACGGCAAAAGATGTATTTTGATGCAGAGATCTCCTTCTGGAGGCTTCTGATATGCGGTTTCACCAGAAGGCCTTGGCGTTTCGTCAAACTCGTCTTTCAACAGAATCGCTCTTTGCATGGAGGAAGATTCATAAGACCTCAACGGCTATATCAGTTATTTTGTGCGGAGACGCTGCACACAAGTCGTTTTTCTTTTTTTTTTTTGACAATCAGCTAGGTGGGTAAATTGGCTGAAGTGTTTTGTTCAAGAGTAAGAAACTCGATGTGCGCCAATCAGCTCGTTTTCTGGTGCCGAGTCGAGCAACCTCCAATCGTCGGCACTCGGGCCTGTGGCTGCAGCATCGCGAAAGAGAACCCATTTCAGTCTTTCTAGCCATTTATGACAAAATTACGTATGTGCAGCCTCCAGCTGTTGGTGTTCTGAGCACTTAACAGCACTCCATACATCCAAGGCTGTCAGGAATGTGCAATAAAGCATCTTTTTTTCTGCTGGAAATGAAGAGTAAAGGATTGCTGCTGGTAATGACTGTACTGAACAGACGTTGGCTCATTGCATCATGCGTCATTTTCAAAGAGAGTTCAGCCTGAGGTCTGAAATTCGTTCTTTACATTTCTGAGAAATCAAACCAAGAATTGAAAGCTGTTGGGCGTCATGACTTCTATGCACCGCGACTATTTAGCATCGTTAAATGGTAGCTTGGGATTTTGGAAGTGAGGTTCTTTCGAGATAAAAAGTAGCAAAGTTAATATCCTACCTGAAGTAGATAATGCTGTAGTTTGGTTTTCTAAATTCCTAGTTAAAATGCTACAAATGCACTCCCTGTAGAAGGTATTGCAACCAGGAAATTATGAAATATCCAAAGAGTTGTACGTTTTCAATTACTCTTGTGACAGTTTCTATCATACAAAGTAGTGTACAACTTCAGTTGTACACATGTTGCTGTGGAATTGACTGCTTAAAATGGAAAAAAGCTGAATTCTCAGGCTGCAATAGCAACTAGCTAGCTACCTTTGTACCTAGCAAGGTATAGTAATACATAGCTAGGTACCTGTCGAACTAGCTAGGTAGAGCTAGATAGCTATGTATCAATCTAGTAGGCATCTAGCTAGCTAAATAGCAGCTAACTAGGTGTGTAGGTAAACACCTAGCTAAACAGCTATGTATCTGTTTATCTAGTTAGATAGATACTTTATTAGACCCATTTATGACTTCACATGTCACAAATGGGTTTGAGTAACTTCGATGTTAGGTTAGGTTCACTCCTAACATTGGATATTTTTGCGTGTGAGATTTTAAACTACCGGGCTGCTTATGGATTTACCATAAGCAGCCCGGTATGGGCTGCTTATGGGATTATAATTAATTCACATTAATTCACAGAATTTATTGTAATTCTGTGATTACTGCATGTTTCATGCAGTAATCACAGAAAAGCTTGGGGTGAATTAGTGTAGCGATGTGCAGCTGAGTTGACTCCAGTGTCGACAGTCAGACGTTTCAGCTGCTACCGAAGTTCTGCACACGCCTGGAAAAAACTGACTCGAGCAGAATGTAAGTACATGAGGCCGCAAACCACAAACTGAAGTAAGATGAACGGGAGTGAAGTGAAGTTGGCCTTTTCCCGGCTCATCTCAAGGAAAGCGCCAGTTGTTTTTTTGCCCCCGCTCCGTACGTATGCATTCTGTCTCTGTCTCTGAAGGGGTTGAGATGGAAAAATCCCACAGAGAAGGAATATGTTTGACTAAGTTTCCACATCATACAACGAGTGTTTCACAGCCAAACACCAGAATGGTTCCATGTGCCCTTATGACTCAGGATCTCGTGATGGTTTTAGTGGTAGACCATCATTTTTGCTGCATTTCACTAAACAATGCACAGCAGCCCCTCTCTTTCTAAGCAATACATTCTTTTGTGTTGGCCAGAAGAAGTCACAGAAGGGGAGTATATCTCGCCTGTAATACCCCACCCACTCTTTCTCTGCACAGACGGGCAGTTTCAGGCCCACTTAGATTGTTTCCAAGTGACCTCACTTTGGAGTGCTGCGATTCAGCGAGTTCACATGTAGACCACTATCAATGGTTTATGAATGCATTTGACAAGAGGCCCAAAGAGGTCTGCTCAGGTCCAGCTAAAACCATTATGTCTGTGAATGAGCAAGATGTTTCACAGTAGGACTAGCCATGGGGCTCTAGGCGACAAGAAAATCACATTTTGAACTTAACAGAGAATCAGAGATCCGTAGTGCACAAGAGGAAGGTCACTAACATAAAATCCCACCATCAGTAAAATTGAAACTACAGATAATTATGAATTTATGAAGGAATTTATAACTTGTATTTCTTATTTAATGGAAACAGCGCAATAGTGAAGTTGTGTTTTTCCAACTCCGCGAAGTTTTGTGCACATTTGTAACGGAAACACAACTCTTAACACAGACTCCAGCCAAGGTTTTTAGCAACTTACAATAGCCTGGGATGCCTAAGTAAGGGTTTTCATATTTTGTCGAGCAAATCTTTTACTAAAGCCGTGAGCGGTCGCATGTCATATTTCAAATATAATAATATATCATAGCTCTAACCCAAACCTAGCCCTTAACCCAGGCACATCACTGGGTTGTGGTGCATGCACTTTGACTTTCCTTCTTTTCAATGTATCTTATTGGCTGAACTCTTGAAGTCAATGTTTGTCTTCGGTGGTAGTTTGTATTAACTGGTAGTTTATTGCAGTTTGGAAGCAGAAAATAAAGGCAAAGAAACTAACACAAGCACTTGGCATTTCTGTGTTTTGTAAATCTTTCTGACAGACGCGGATTAAAGGCAATAAAGTATGATGGATGAAAACAGTGCAGCTGTTTTGCATTTCTCCAACCTGGTTCTCTGCAGAAATGTCTAAGCTGTCTCCACCCTCACTGAGAGGCTCAGGAATGCCGACCTGAACGCAGAGAGTCAGGTACTGGCTGAGCGTTCCCTGGCAATAAATTGGTATTGCAGATTTTCAGAACGGTGTCATCACAGGTGGTTGGGTGGAACAGTTTTTCGATTGGATTGGATCGTCTTACTCAGTGTAATGTGAAAGCGAACCTCGCCAGCTGAAAATGTAACAAATGTCGCAACTTTGGTCTCCAGATTAAGCGAGTCTACTGGACTATGAGCTGTGAAATCACCCTAATGAACCTCTTAGGTCTTCACAGAACATATGGATTGATACTGAGATGAAGCAACACTCAGATGAACTCTATTCAGAAATAAATACAAAACTAAATACAAACTGTTCATACAGTGTACAATTATCCAGTACTCTGTGTCCATCTATCACTAAAAATAGCTATCAATACACTAATGTTTGTGGTTGCATGGAACAAAATGTGGAAAGGTCAGAGGGTTATGGATTTTTTTTTTTTTTTTGCCAGGCCCTATATATTAAGGCAAGTAGTTCCCAATAACACACGGACACAGTTGCCTGCTTTAACCTTAAGCTTTCATCTCTCAGAAACCAGGAAAGGACAGGAATGTAGCAGCGTAGCTTGTTGTCACCTAAATGCGTCTGGGAAACAGAAACACTGTGCAGAGAATCTGGCAGACTTTAAAAGGATTAACAAATTTCTCAAAACATTTCTTCAAATATATAGCTTGGTGTTAGATCACGGCATACAGAAGCAACAGCTGCAGAGCTACTTAGGGTGAAGGCTTCCCACTACAGATGGCAGCGACAGGACAATGTTGTTGTGCCGTTGGAGATGTTTTGTAGGGACACCCGACACGGTGTACTCCCTTTCTGTTCCGTCGCCACCAGGCACTCATCAGCTCCTGACGAATTGATGCGCTGTCAGGTTCAGCGAGAAGGGAATATGCATCGTCAACATTGAAAACCTAGCAACCAGCTCTGAAACAGACGTCTTGTGGAGAGATAAATCATGCAGTTCCTGTTTTCACTTATCATCTGACAGCACTTTGAGACCTACATGTGAATGCATTCTAAATAAAACTGTCTTATTGTTAGTCTTAGCAGTACGTTATTCTTACTAGAAATGCACCCAGTTGATTCTGGATCAGTTATTGGTGACAATGGGACAAATCCATAAGAACGGATCTATACAGTCTAAGGCTGCGTTCACACTGCAGCCGGAAACGACTGCAGTATTTTGACGTAATACGGGTCGCATTACGTCAAAAAATTCTGAATTGTGTCACTAAGTCTATGCTTTGCACAATGAGTGACAGCATTTTTTATTGTTTATTTTACATTACATTTAGAATTCCTAATTGCATTTTCTGAACCATTTGTCAGAAGGCTTGTTGCCGTTTATTTTTCATTTTTGACCAAGGTAAGTCGATCTATTGTTTTTGTCAGTTCATTTTCTTTATTACTTATTGGCTGTTCTACTTCCAATTGCACTGACTGAACAAATTAAAGTTGTTTTTACATGTTTGACCGTGCTTTGCAATTCAGTACATTTATGTCTGAGTTTTAAAAAGGAAACTATTAAGTCAACCCACCATTGTTTTTCTGTCAGAAACCTCATATCTGTATCGATATCGGTATCGCAAAGTGAAAAAAGCGGACGAGTGCATCACTAATCATCACTGCACAGCCTCAGTGGTGGGTGAGTTGACTGCTGCTGCTGCTGCAGCTTCAACCTGATTAAAAGCGTCGTCCCTTCTTCACCTGTGGCTCCCATTTGAGACTGAATTGGAGCTAATAAGTCAGCCTGGCTAATGATAGCTTCCACCTACTGATGAGGGTAGAGCAGCCGGTCATAATGTGAGGAAAAAATGGCCATCCAGAATGGCCTGGGTCTTTAAGTTCAGAGCTTCAGGGACCTGATCTGGTTTTAAAAGCCTCTTTTCTCTGTTCTGCTTTAGAAAATGCATCTAGAAACTTTTTCTACTTTTCCATCTTTTAAGCTAGCTCTCAGTGGTTTTCTAAGACAGGTAAACAAACACCCACAGACCATCATTAACCTCATAAATGAACCCGTAGAAGAGCAGTTTCAGCTTTTTTCCATCTCAGACGTCCCTGAAGGAAGTTGCCGTCCAGTCGTCGTTGGCACACTCATGTGGAGCAAACTGCAATTTCACAGCCTTCTGAGACTTTTCTATGCGTCAATATTTGTCAGAATTTCTCCTTGGGACGGAGTGACGTTTCCACCTCACAGAAAGGACGGAGAGAGTGACAATTACCAAATCCAAACAGGAGCAAACAGAGTTGGAAACATCCTCTTGCGGTCGCTCGGGACAATGGGAAGTGATCCTGAGGAGAACCTCGGGAATGCGTTTTTGGCCGCAAGGCGATGGGACGCTCCAGGGTCACACGTTGACCATCTCTGGCTCCTTGCAGTTCCCCTGGGAGCCTCAGCTGACACAACGTGGTGCATCAGGTTGCATACCTGGCTGCAGAACACAGGTTGTTCAGAGCGATCCCTCCTATCATCTAACACAATTTTTATTTTTTTTTTTGTCGGTTTTGGACGATCAGTTGTTGACTTCATAAGGGCTCTGCTGCTGCTGCTGCTGTCAGCAGCTGAAAGATTCACATTCTTCTCTCTCAACTCTCATTCTTTCCATCCACAAGTTTTTTTGGGGGGGGGGGTTTAAGGATTTTGCTATTTACTTCATTTCTTTGCTTCAAAGCAAAGAAATGAAGTAAATAATTGTTTTCGAGCTCGCTCTTCTGAATTTCTTATGAAATGTGGAGAACATCTGGAGCTGCAAACACATGCTTGGTGGCGAACCATGATTTGCCTTTTGTTGGCAAACAAAAACGAAATCTGACGACTGAACATGGACAGAAAGAGGCTGTTATGTTGTAACATAACTGGCTGGATACATAATGAAGACATTCCAGCTGCTAAAATGGTAAATGAAATTAATTTTAAAAACCGTATATATGTCATCAGCACTCCTTTCTCTATAGATGAAAACACTTTCTTTAGTTGTACTTTGCAGACCTTTTTAATCTCCCTTAGGGATTTTATGTTGAGACAATTCTCTGAAGACCTAGAGCCTCCCAGCTATTGGGCAGGTGTTGGGCCACTGCACCAGAAAACTCTGGGGAAACCTTACATTTTCCTTTCAGGATGTCTGAAATGTCTTTAGCGAATAAAAAAAAAAAAATCGAGCTGACGTGTCATTTATCCTGTTTACATGTATGTGGACTGACTCTTTTTCTGAAATCCTTTTTTTATTAACACTTCCTCCCTGCCTCTGTCTTGTAGCCACAGCATTTTTAATGCTTACTTTTGTGTAACTACATCAAGATCATTTCACATTTTTCGGTTCCTTAAATAACGCTCTCCCACTTACGTTCTCTTTTTTTCACGTTATTGAGGAACTATCTAAAAATATTCATGTCAACCAAGCAGACACCCAATTCTTTCCAAAGTGACAGAAATATACAGCGGTCCTCCGCCTGTTGACCGTTTGCAACTACGTCACCTAATCACATTGAGGCACCATGATGGACTTGGGAAATGACTCCTGGTTGAACGAATTGTTTTCTCAAGTTGTTTTTGCCAGTATGTCCATGGCTTCTACTTGTTGAAGTCACAGCAATAGAAAAATGACACAGAGAAACTCAACGAACGACTCAGAGCCACTTCTGTTTCTTCTGAAATGCACCGAATTGTGGAGAACATCTACATGTTCAGGTTGTCAAAGTCAAGGTAGCATAATTGACATACTTCCTTCTTCCTTGGTATTTTCTTAAATTAATACATTTTCCTGACTAGTGAAATGTGATGCCCTTGGGCCTGATCTTGTTGTCCTGGTGTCGACGATTAGAAGCAAAGCACCACGTCTCTTTTTCATTCATACATCAAGAGAAAATTTAAGATTTAGCGCTTTATGTTGAAACGCCACAGCTAAAACCAACAGTCATCATTGTCGTTGATCAGCTTTCAGAAGCTCTTGCACACATGACATCACGCTGTAATCAAGACAAGTATTTACAGATTTGAGCTTTTAGCCAGTTGTTGTAGAAATCCACTGTACCAAGACTCAGTGCCATTTTTTTCATAAACCGATTTTGCAATTTCAACATGAAGATATTTACTGTCGATTCTTTACTTTCTTTGCTGAAATGTTGAAAGTTTCAGCATCTGATGTGCAAGAATTCCCCCACCGGCCCCCGATCCACAAGCAGCTTGGCCGTGTGGCTCAGCGGACCGGAGCTGTGTGTTTAAGGCCCGCTGCGCAGCGCTTTATGCCACAGTAGACGGCCGGACCGTGAGTCAATCCAAACTTCACGGGACGCATTATTTCCTCTGGTTATTTTAAGCCTTCGCAGTGAGCCGGATGACGACATTCACTCCGGCTGCCGAACACTGGATTCTGTGTGGACCACAGAGCATAAAGAATACACGCCCTCAGACGCGAGCCTACAGTAAACATAACCATGAGTTCACACACACACACACTGAGCGCCCTCCCCGGATCGCCTTCCCTCCTTTCCCTTTTTTTCGTCAGCCTCATGTGAAGCCAACATGATCTTTTGTTGGTGCTGCAGCTATATTTATCAACCGCATGCTACTTCAGTCTGTCATCTGCCAGATGCTTGGGTCTGGTGCCACCCTCCACCCCCATCTCTCACCTCTCCACCTCGCCCCTGACTCTCAGCCCTGTTTGCCCTGTTGATTTCGTCTGAAATTACTGCGTAATGATGCCGTCTGGCCTCAAATTACTTGGAACGTTTCTTGATCCCATGGCTGCGCTGATGAAGATCTTCAACAAGACAGGAGCTGGCGCTGATGTGCCTCTATGTCGCCATGTTGCACAAAGCAAGTGGCCCTCCTGAGCGCCGTCTCCCGCTGCCACGCTTTGGGAATTACAGAGCAGGAGACTGGCATCATAATTATTTACATCACTGAAAATTGTACATGTGGAAAAAGCTAATTAGGACACTTCCTTTGCAGAAGTCCATCAATTGCTAGCAGGGAAGCCGAACACTGTCAGAATGAACTCTGACCAAGTTTGATGAAACATTGAAAAATGTAGAAATCTTTCATGAAGCACACAGGTGTGCACACCTTGCACATTTTGTCTCATTGCAAACACAAACTTCAGAGGTTTTTAATTGAGATTTTAAGGCAGTAGCCCAGGGCCCAGAATTTTTTGGGGCAGCCCAAAGACTTTCCTTTTTCTTCTTAATGAATGCATATTTTGCAAACTCTGTACTTCATGTGAGACTTGAATGCCCATATCCAAGTTGTATTAGCATTTGGGAAGTTTGATAAATATTAACAATACCCAAGTATTTGAAAATTTTGAAGTTGTCGTACGTTTTTTCTGAGCTATTGGCCAGGGGATGTATTAAATCTATAATACATCAGTTCATGCTCACTGATGACTAAGACTACCTGTTAATGAATTTCATTTAGAATTAGAAAAACTAATTTTCTTCAGTGAATAGGGCACTAAAGTTGACTCAGCCCAGGGACTCGTAAACTTGTAAATCTGTCCCTGGTGACAAGCCAACAATGTTTTGTTTTTTTCATTTCATTTCTATATTAAGTTCCATATAATCATATACTTCCAAACAAAACTCTAATACTTTTTGTTGCAATTTTCTGCATCCATCACCTTTGTACAAGTGACTGAACATTTGGCCTTTTCCTTTTTGCGACCTAGCTTAACCTTTGTTGAAACTCATGTAGGAAACACAGCAAACACGGAAGAAACTACCTGACCTAGCTAAAAGGTCAGTTGTGCTAACCCCAAAGATCTAACCATAAACTTTAGCTCTGCTAATGCTAAAGCTAAGTGTGCTAAATGTCTTTAAAGTTAGCAAAAATGCTAAAAAAACATTTGCCCTGCTGCTTTAGCAGAAATGTCCCCAGCACTGTTTTAGTTAGATTAGACCAACATTAAATGTTTTATCTTGTGATAGAAATCTATGGAGCCAAATACTTAGTCCATGGGGCAGTTATGAAATAAAATGTTTTCAAAAGCCTTGAGGCTGGGGCAGAATTTGACATTAAAGCAGAACAACAGCCCTAAATAAACACGCCGATAGAGTTTACATCTAAATATTTACCACCGCAGTTAAAATTCAGACCCAAATCCAATTGAAAAATGTGGTCAAAAAATTAAAATTATTAAACATTTTCTTTGTTTAAAGGTGGTAGAAGTATACCCAAGTACTGAGGAGCAATATGAATGCAGTTAGCATTGTTAACGTGACAACATTAGAAGAAATTTTGCGTGCCTTTGCCGCAGACTAAACACCGACACATATTACCTTTGAGCTGAAGCTCAAGTCTTTTAATCTCGAAGGCAAGGCAAACAGTATCGCAGAGTAGAAAGCCCAATTGCAAGAAAAACAAACAATTAGTCCTGAGTGCGATATCTCATGATTAGCCGCTGTGGCCTTGTGCTCATGAGTCATCTCCCCTCGGAGCTTGGGGGGGGGGCCGTGGCGGGTGGAGGGGGTGGAGGGACTCCCCAGACAGACTGACAACGGACTTTTCTTTATTTAAAATAATGAGTCATGCGCAGCTACCATGCCGTAAAAATAGCAGACTCAAGTCTCCGAGGGCCAGTGTGAACCAGACGGACCTGAAACAGAATCCAGCCTCGCCCCAAATGAAATCCAACACATGGCTCTATACACACACACCCCCCCCTACCCCCCCACCCCCACACACCCACACACACACATGTGCACGCACACATCCAGCTTTGCCCTGTTGAATTTGATTTATCTGATGGAGCCACCTACCCAGAGGCTGGAAACTTGCTGACAGAACATAATCAGGTCTGATAGCAGCCCAGTCCGTTTCTTTAAACTTCGCTGACTGCAGCACATTGATGTCCTTTCACCACCTTTTTTTTATTTTTATTTTATTTTACGTCTTTATTAGGTAAGAAAGAGCAGGATGGGGGGAGACTATGTGATTAAATTTGGCTGGCTCCAAGCTGACCACGCCAGCTCCCCATGTTGGACGGGGAAACCTCAAGCTGTTCCCAAACACCGTTTCGACCAATCAGGAAGCAGTTCCCATGATATGATTCATGCTGCTTTTCCAGCGGCTCCACATGCCTTTTCCACACCAAAACTAATGTAAGATGACTAATTAGGACATGTGCAGTGCCTTGTAAAAAGTTCTCAGACGTAATGCCCTTTCAACTTTGTCACATTTTTTTACGTTACAGAGTCAAACTGCCATGTGTTTTCCTGGGATTTCACGTGATAGACCAACATTAAAAAGTGGAAACCGACTCTTGGTTTTCAAACTCTGGTGAAGACGGATGAGCAGCAAAACCGCTGCAAGTTGTTCTGGGTAACAGCTTTGAGTCTCAGAGGCTGAATGTTTTGCTATTCTTCCTTTTAAAGATCTAGACTAGTCAAATCTGGCCCAATCTCACACAAACAAACTTGTTTGATTTCAACCAGCCCATTCATTCTGTATATTTAGTGTCGTCTTGCTTTTGAAGCCTTTGTGTTGAGCTCTTTAAACTTTCCCAATAACTATCAGCAGTGTTTAGCAATTACCAACCAAGCCAACTTGGTACGGTGTTTAATTTATTTTTATTTTTTTTCAGAGTGTAGGCCAAACCCTTCATGTTTAGTTTCTTTCACATGCTAACTGTGACTTCCAAATGGCTTGTGGCAAACGTTCACACAGGAACACCTATTTCCAATATAGAAACGTTTTCAGTCGGTTTTTTCTTGCGCCCACATGAGCCGTTTTATCCGGCATTTTACGGGACCCAGATGGGCTTTTATTTTGGAGCAAAACTTTTGCCCTCACGGTAAAATTGCCTTCTTTGGGAAAAATATTTTAATTCTGACCTACTACTCCAAAAGCGTCATATGTAACAGCAAAAATGGTGTCTTGCATGTTTTGTTTCACCTGCTACTTTGTTTTTCGCCGTTATTGTTCTCTTGTCGTGTGTGGAGACTTTATGCGCATGTGTTGTGTTCCTTGTTTAGCACCACCTACAGGCCTGGAGGAGGAAAAACATCATTTTGGGCTTGTCTTTGCGTTTCCATGTGAATGAAAACATTTCTGAAATTGATTCCGTGTGGTTAAAAGTTTTTTTTGAAACAACAACCTGTTTTAGAAATAACCTTCAATCGAAATTTTTATGCCTATTTTTATAGTTTTTCTTATTAAAGGCGAACGTCTGAGCTCCTCAACTTCACAATTATGCAACACTTATTGTTATCCTGTCACTTAAAATCCCAGTAAAATATGCAGATGCTCCTGCTTGATAAATGTGTGCGAAACTGAATATTTTGATATTGATCCGATACCAAATAAATACAGGCCCAGTGTTGCCGATACCGATACTAATCATTTTTATTCAGATTTGAGATATAAAACTTCTGATCCCTAAGTTTTTGTTTTTTCCTTTTAATTATCTTATTCTGACCTAGGACACAATATTTAACAAAGTTTAAAGGTATCTACGAAACACTTTGTTAACATACTAACATGATTTTGAGCAAAAGAAAAAAAAACATAAATTGAGAACAAACCTAAAGACAATTATTTTGAAATTGAGAAGTAAAATATCAAAATAAAAATTTCAAGGAAAATTTTGAAAAAGTATCGATTTTACCTCGCTGGTACCGATACCGATGCCGATACCGGCTTGATATCAATGTTTTGTACACATCTAGTGCGTGCAAAATTTGAAGAAAAAACAAACAAACAAATCACTGTATCACTGCTTGTAAGCTGAGGAGGGCAAGCGCCGCTAATGAGTCAAACATGACGATGATGTGTAACACATTAAAGTGGTTATGGCCCCGTAACGATAACGGCTCTTTTGAGAAGATGCCACTCGCAGTAAACAAGTAGGAACGATCCTAATGGTTAATCCCTCTGGGACAAACCGAATGATTAATTTCACAAAAGCTCTTCTGTTCTTCTTTTTCTTTTTTCTTTTTATCCAGCGGATAAAACGAAACAATGGCGGGCACAAACAAAAAAAAGAACGCATTCATCTTCAGTCAGAACGATAAAAACAGACAGTCCTCTCTACAAGGGAAGAGAGAAAATCAGAAAAGAAAAGCCCGTGGAGGCCGCTCGTATCGAGGCATCTGGTCATGCATAATTCCTGCTTATTGAAAGCTTGGCAGTCCTGTGATGATGAGAATTTTCTCTGGAGTTTTCATTTTGGGCACTAAACTCCCCAAAAACTCTTATCAAGAATAAACATGCAATTCTGCTGCTGCTGCAGTGAAAACAGGGGTGAATGTTTTCTCTTGTTTGTTGTTGTTGTTGTTTTCTCAGGGTCACAGCACACTTGAATTAAAAAAAGAAATGTTAAGCAATTGGTCAGGGTGCCTCAGCACAGCAGGCACCCTGCCTGATCCTCTACCTGCAGCTTAAAATGGAATTCATAAAGTCTAAGAACAGCAGTGTTGGTTTTATCCACCCTCTGTGTTGCTGTGCGTACTTCCATCCATCCATCCATTTTCCTACACCCTTGTCCCTTACTGGGGTCGGGAGGGTTGCTGGTGCCTATCTCCAGCTATCATTTCGGTTGAGAGGCGGGGTCACCCTGGACAGGTCGCCAGTCTGTCGCGGGGCAACACAGAGACATACAGGACAAACAACCATGCACACATACACTCACAACTAGGGACAATTTAGAGAGACCAATGCGTACTTATTCTGAAAAACGAAAATTTAAAATCTAAATAACTGCAAGATTAACTGGATGGACAAGTCAAACTCTGACTCAAATAAATCCCCTTAGATTTCTACTTTAAGGCTGTCGATCTTGAAAATTAGCTTGTAGCAAGAGCCACTTTAACGACAAATTTAAGCTAGCTGTATAGCTACGTTATCTATCTTTGGCTCCGCTTTGAAAGCAGAACATATAACTTTAAAATGATCTAAATTGCGCGTTTCTGCAGGCTTTCAATAAAGTTTCCAATTTAACATTCAGTACTCTTTCAGAATTTATTCGTCTCTCATTACTTGATACTTTTTATAGACATTTGAGTACAAAGCTGTTGGGTTTTAATTGGTTTTCACAAATCCTAAAGCACAGAGCTAAAACTATTCTTAAAAAAAAAAAACGGAGGAATTTCAATGCTTTGTTTTGTTTTGGCAACTAAAACAGCAATCAGGTCTGTTTCAAATGTCAAAAATAAAATAAGATCAACCTAAGTGAATGAAAGATGAAGATCATCTAAGTTTGAATTGATCTTTTTTCTTTTCAGAGACTTAATGAAATGTAATAAAAAAAAAGTAACATACACAAAGTGAAACTTTATCTGTACCAAGTTTTCTTCCCCCCACACACTTGAAAAATAATAAGAAAATCCAATTCAATGCTCTTCTGGACATTGAACTCACCGGAGCCTCTGTGTTTGCTCTAATTTGACAGAAACTCCACAGACGCCATATTTCTTGGGAGAAGCGACGGCTGTTGTTTTTCTTCTCCTCATAATCGTACCGTGTGTTTTCCGAGCTCTGCTCTGTGTTTAGCGTCACCCTTTGATTAGAAGTTTTGCCGTCGCTGTCGCTCTGTTATGACTGCGCGGTCACGAAGCTCTGGACCGCGTTCAGACGTGCAAAGAGGCCAAACCGGACCGTTGCGGCCAGAAGCGGTGGTGGGGCCGGCGTGGCTCAGCTCTGAAGGTTTACATTCACCACTGAAGCAACAGAAACACTTAGAAGGTAGAAAATAATCCTGTTTTCTTTTCACTGCGTGTGCTTTTGTATGAGAGAGGCAGGTTGTCCTGACATTTATGGCATTAATATGCTTCACTGCTTTTGTTTTCATTGGTTTGCTTACTTTGAAGAGTCGAGTCTCAAGGGCCTTGGACCGAATGTTGGGATCTATTTATTCAGACTTGGAAATACTGAGCAAAACTAGTTGGACACGTTCATGTTTTTACAATTTTCTTTTTTTTTTTTTACCAATTATCTTCCAAATAACACACATGGTTTGATTTTCATTTACTTTTGCAAGACCTTTTCTTGTAACATATGTATTATTTGGCTAATTGGTACATAACTTAATGTTTTTCCTCATCAGATTCACGGATACTTGCGTTTCCATTGGCTGTATGATTGAAGCAAATTGAAATGACGAAAATACATTTTGTGTTAAGTTAGGTGGTTTTTTTTGGTCACATCGAAACAGATGAATTTCACAAAACTGTAGTAGACATGCTTTTTTCGCATCACGCTAGTCACATGATCAACAGCCAGATGTTACTACTGGCAGAAACGACAAAGAAGACAACAGGAAGTAGAAGAAGGATGCTGTTTTTGTTTTTTTTTCCTGAAATTTCACAGTTCCTATAAAGTTTTGTATTATTCGAACTTGTTAAATCCGTAGCTCTTCTGTAAAATCGTCAAAACGGCGCATATGTAGGCGGGGCTTGTCGCTCCAATGCCTGAATAAGACGCTGACGTTGATAGCAATGAGTGCTAGCTCCAGGGCTGAAATATGACTAATTCTCATCTTACTGTTTACATCTGATTCTTAACTAACTTTGATAACGTTTAATTTTCATTTAATTACTGATCTCATAGAAACGACGGAATTTAAACATTTTTTCCGTTTCCAAGTCAGCAGGATATTGCCACAGATCTGCTCTCAGATCAGCGCCTGCCTTTCTCCCGCTCTGTTGATTTCCTCCTTCTGGAGAAACGTTGAGTATTTTCCTCTATGTGTGGTTTGGACCTCCTGCTGCTGCTGCTGTAGGTAACTCCATGCCCCCAGAATGCATAAAATAACACGGCTACAAGGTAATCACAACAATCTGAAATCCCAAATTGCCGCTTATGGACCTCGAGTCTGGGTGGAGCCCATTTGTCACCGGACTGCTGCTCAAGCAGTTTTTTTTTTTTTTTGCTGGCGACGTAAAAGAGGTTTCAACAACGAAGGAGCGCTGCGGCGAGATGCCCTTTGACCTTCCTCCTAGCATCAGCATCCGAGCCCGCGTTTATGTAAGAGAGTCTTTTGTGTACGCGAGCGGGCTAAATGAGGTCTGTGTGTGGGCTGCGTTCTCAGCAGATCAGAGCCCCAAAATATAATCCGAGCAGCTTGCCTTTGACAGCCAGCCACCTCAAAGGGAGCAGCGCGGGGAAAGATCATCTGCCAAGGGAAAACGAGTCCTCGAGGCGAGGGATGTGTCTTTTCTTTCTTTTTTTTCTTCCTTCTTGTTAAGGCTGCTGAATCACAATGAGAATCGGCCGAGCTCTTCCGCTTTTTTCAACTCTTTGAGAACTTTTAGCAGGAATAGGAAAGCTGAGTTCATGTCTTTGTTTGGAAGAAGGGTTCATCTCGCACATCTGTGAAGGACGACCGGATGGCCTCAGCTTCTGTCCCCCTCCCACCAAAGAGTGATTCTGTCCAGCGCTACATGAATCACGCTTCATGTTTGCAGAGATGGGCGTCTTTTGCCACAGATATCGCTCGGCGCTTCCCCGCGTGACCAATAAAACACGAGATGCTGCAGAAGACCTCGGCCGGGAGGGACAGAGACGCTCGCGGTCATCCAACAAAAATGTCACAACGAAATGTTCGCAGGCCAAATGCCTGGCAAACGCTTGGTTTGGAACTAAACGATGCACTGCTTGGTACACAGTAACAGCTCTGTTTCTTCTCTGAGCATTTCATTTACTAGCATCAGGAAGAGAAGAAGGTCTTGAGTCTCCCTGACGCGTTGACAAGGTGGGCTAATGCTGACTTGTCGTCAGGTTGAACGATGACCGGTGTGGCAGAAACCTCCACTGGTTGAAAGAATTTTGATTAATTAGGGGAAAAAAAATCAAAAACTGAAAATATGAATGATTTCTAAGCAGTGAGTGCTACTGCTAGCTACCCATTAGCTGCTAACAATGCTTCAGTTGACCTCGGATGATAATCAGAGATTCCTTGACACACAGTGTGAAATTCTGCTTCACAGCTTTGACATTTTTAGTACTTTTCTGAGAGTTAGACATTCAGAAAATCTGGCTGCATGTAGGTCAAACCTAAAAGGTCACTTCTATTGAAACTCTGGTGGAACCGAACTCCAGAGTTTGGCTGAACTGTGGTCCGATTTGTTGGCGGAGCAGAATTTGCTGCGTTCATAATTGCGCGTTCAAAACTCCCCAAACAAACCAGACTGTGGGTGGGCAAACCGACTAGAGTTCAGTTAAAGCGGACCAAGAGGTCTGGTGTGAACGCACCCTTCATTGTTCTAATTAAAGATCGAAGTACATGCAAGACGGTAAACAAACACGGCCATTATAAGCAGAAATATTCAAAGTTTCCAATCATTTGTATTCCCAAATGACCTGCAGCCTTGAGTTTTTTTTCCCCAGGGATTTGTGAGCGTTCTGCCTGTGGCAGCTGCTCATTGGTTAATCTGGCCTTGCTCCAAGGCTAGCCAAATTTACGCTGGAGGACAAAACTGTAAAAGTTTCTCCAATTGATCCAGAACTCAATTTTCAGATTCCAACCAGCCTCACGTGGCGCTCTCACATTTTATTTATGTTCGGTCCAACTTCTATTAATAAGACGCTTACATGAGCTACCTAAACGCATTGGCTCGTTCGTGGCGAGTTTGTTTCAAGGTTAGCTCGGTTTTCACAAATGTGACCAGACGGAGCAGTTGTGGTTGCAATTAAAAGAAATGAAAGATAGAATGCATGACGTGTTCGAGCGCTCTCTCGTATTTCTTTCTTGCAGCTGAAATGGTTTTCTGACCGAAGCGGCGCACTTGGATAACCGGCGGCGTAAGCATGTGTCGCGTGTCAGGGACACCTTGACAGAAGTGAGAGGGCTGCAGGAACCGAGCCTTTTTAGTAAATCTACTCTGGGCCCGGCATTGCAATTACAGGCCTGCTTACTCTGTGGCTGCAGGTTGTTTGGGAGGTTTGGGGGGAAATCATCCTGTAGGGAAGAGATGAAGTTAGAAAGAAGGAAAAAGCAGGCTGAGTCTGGCTGCTCGCACAGACAACGTTAGCTTCTCAGCTTCAAGGATGTTTGCCTCGGGCCAGAATGCCCCAAAAACGGTTAATAAACCATGACTCCCTGAAACTTTGTGTCTGAAAGTGGCAGCCAGAAACGTCAGGCTAGCAGTGAGGGAGCTACATTTATGAGAAATGATATCAATATTGATCGTCTGAGCAATGTTTAGAAGGAGGTCTTGCTTTCGTGAAGGGAAAGGACAAGCTTGTCAGCGAGAGGTGGGTCTTCTGGACAAAACGACTTTAAGGAATCGCTGAAGCACAGAAAACATCCGGAGTTCATATAGAAACCAACGTTTCGAAGAGAAAAACCCAGCTCATTGTGCAAAGCAAAGGCGAACTTCAGGGGAAATTAGATGCCATGTAAATTCCATCTTTAAGGTTTCCAACTCAGAACGAACAAAGACACCCATTGGTACAACTCATTTTGTAAAACTTATTGAAACCGATTCTTTATTTGTGAAAACATGGACCGTGGTCTTTGTCTTTCGTGCCGTACACATTGGCTACATAAAATCTTCACTCATACAAGAAACCCCAAACGCACGAAATGGATTTTCATAAAGCCACAGCCATAAAGCTGTGGAGCATTTGTCAATGGGGCGAGAGAAAAGTCACGATGTGTTCACTGTCTGCAAGAAATCCAGCTCCAACAATGTCACTCTGACACCATCAGACTTCCTGTTTTTACCAACGCAGCGACAAAAAGAGAAACTGTCACCATACCAACCAAACAGGCATGTTTGGATCGGAAATATCAGGCCTGGCAATTTATTATAACTTTTTTTTTTCCTCTCTCTCTCTCTCTTATTCCGTTGAAAGGACGAACCTAAACGGTTGCCGAGGAGATGCAGAGGCCGTTGAGATGTTTTGAAGGAAAAAGTTGAAACAGGAACATGTCATGTCCAATTTTAGATCGGGCTATGATAAAGTGAGCATCCCCTGATGTGGAAAAGTGCTCTCACATGGCTGCTCAACGCAACGCAGCACAGCCTGTCTCCTTCTGAGCCATAAAAATGTCACTTTTACATTTCACAGTGGAGTCATATCAGCATCTCAAAAGTTTGCAGGATAGTTGGTGTCCATTAGAGCAGCATTGTCGTCTCTTGCAGGTACAATAATGGATTCTTAGCAAGGCTGTGTTATAAAATGTCATTTTGGAAGGTCGTTTAAATTAAACCCGTTTTCATCAAGTGTTTCTGTTTGCAAACGTGATCGTTAGTCGATTAATGGTTTGACCGTTGACTTCTTTTATTTTGGTAACAAATCCTACCTGAACATTTTAATTAGAGTTTTGCTAAAATATGAGCTGCTTCTGAAGTGTCTAACAGAGAACAGTAAGGTTCATATGTACACACAAGTTCTGTTTATATGGAAAACATCAACATGTTTAATATTTTGGAACCAGTCATAAGCCCATAATATCATCTTGTGTCCGGCTTTAGCTATTTGCCCGACAACACTAATGCTAACATCAAACCAGCTTGCTAGCAAGTGAAGGTTCTTGTTGCTGTGGTTGCCAAGGAAACGCCCCACCCTGTTAGAGTCAATGTCAGAAAATGTTTCTCCACATTGAAGTGTTTTGGTAAAATCTCTTTTTTATGAGGCAGCCATCACTGAATTGTCGCTATGGCTACGGTTAGCAGTTTTCTATCTGTTTGTTTTAGCCACAATGCTAATGCTAAAGTGCATTTTCCTTGCAAGCGAAACTTCAAATCCCTGAAGCGAACTTATCAATAAGACGCACATTACAGCAAATGAAGAGAAAGTTCATTAGATTAAATGTGCCTGTTTTACAAGTGTTTTATACCTTCAACACAAAACAATTCTAATTTGAGGATGAAGCAGAACACCTTGCTTACTTCCTATTGATATAATCAACTAGGAATTACCTAATGTAGTTTGACAAGTACATACAAAAAAAAAGTGAAGTTGTGAAATCTGTTCTGTAAAAAACACCCACATTGCAACACAGCTATGGCACCTGGATGCCTTTGAAACTCAGAGTCAGACTTTCCACCAGGGGGAAACAATGACTTCTCCACACACGAACACTTTTTATGACGAGGGAGGATCGCTGCTTCATCTAAACAACTTCTGCTCCTGTGCAAGATGTTCCAGGACCAAACTGGTACAAGCAGAACCCTTAATAGCAGGGAAGGTGACAAAAACAACAAGAAAGTGTCAACGTCCTTATTGATGTTTTTTGCATCTGCAGCTTGTGGTCGGCGTTTTGTGGAGCAACCAGAGGCCCCACAATCTAATCGGCAACTTGGCACATCTGGTCAACATTAGCATTTAGCTCTTTGGGGTCAGGGGGTGAGCTTTGTCACACTGAGGAGGCAAGGACGCTGTAAAAACAGAAAATCTCACCCAGCAAATTAAATCCAGTTTCGACACTTTGGCGTGTGGAAGATCCTTAGCAATGGTTCTACAGACAAATTAAGTACAGTACAGTTTGCGAAAAAATGTGGAAAACTTAAGTGTTTGAACACTTTTCAAGGCCCCATAGATTGCATCTATGCCATCATCTACCCAGACGGCGCAGCTACAGTAAAGTTTGCGCCGTACTTAAACTGCGCCTCGCCAATTGCCAGCAGACATAATTCGACAACACTCCAACTAGCCACTGTTGGGTCAACACGCCGCTAAATCCTCCAGCAGAGGTCTCACTGCCGTCACTTGGTTCAGCAGGACACATCTGCAAATGGGAAAACATGAGGGGAAAATGACTCTGTGATGAACTGATCACAGTGCAGAGAAACCCGAGTCCATCTTCCCATCTGAGCTTTGATTCGGTGCCACCGAAACAAAGCGGTATTCCCGTATTCTGATCAAAGTCACTTTCCTTTTCCCTCCTGCCCACATTAGCTGCCAATGAGCCTCTCCTGGAGAGGTTTGGCAGGGCCTTAATTGAAGTGGGAAGCGCGCCGACACTTTGGACTCAACGGCTGTCCGAGCCAAAGACGGCTGAACAGTTTTCCTCCTGATGTTGTACGTTGATGAACTGACTTGCTCCTTTTGAATCCTACTGCCTTTTGGTGTTGCGGTGTCGTCTAGGAAGTATACCTGTGGCACTTCACACCGTCTCTATAGGAACATTGTATGGGCCTCTTCCATGAAGCAGCTCTCTCACACACACACACACACGCACCCCCCCACGCACACCCTGCCTTTCTCACACATTCATAGCCCTGCTTTCCCTCTCTCACTTTCATCTCTTCTCTCTCTGGGTGAACGAGGAGCCGCTCTGCCCCGCCACCGCGCACTTCTCTTTGAAAGAGCCATTCATTGCCGCCGACACAGGGCACCTATAAGCTCAGAGGGCTTCGACTCGCGCTGCCTCCTGCCTTTTGGCGACGTGCAAACACTTTCAAGAAAAATACAACCCCGGCTGCATTCGGAGAGAGAGGCGGAAAGCAAAAGGGAGGGAGAAAACTTAAAAGGATTAGAAGAGAACAGATGTTGTCTCAGACGTTGGACAAGAGTCAAAACAGTGATGCGTCTTTCTCGCAACGCGTAGAGTTTCGCCAGGATGAATGACACGGGTACCGAGAGTGTAGAGAATTTTTTGAGGTGCATCTTTTGCAAAAAAAAAGTAGCATTAAAGTTTGACGTTGAAGTTTGAGGCATCAGCTCTCCTCGTGGCGTTGAGGTACGAGGAGGATCTGACGTCCCGCCTCGTACATCACCTCCGACCGGACAGATGGCTGCAGGAGTGAACGGTGATGTGCGGTGGCGCTTACCTCCGTGCGCGGGGCCGGGCAGGCGCAGCAGCAGGGTCACCAAGGCACCAAGCAGGACTGGATGCAGGGCTCGCATGGTACTTTATTTTGCTCTTTTTTGTAGGGGTTGCTGAACGTTAAGTCCTACACTCTCACGTTAAAGACGCTCCATTCAGACGAGACTGAATGAGTTTCCAGTTTTTTTGGGGGGGTTGATCTGCTACAGGTCACTTCTCTATGTGAAAGGGGCAGGGCTGGGGTGGGACCGCGAGAGGGACGCCCTCCTTTCTTTTCTTTTTTTTTTTTCCCCTCCTCATCTCCACACACACAAACCTAGATCTCTGTGGGGCTGGAAAATCATATGCTGCTTCTTTTTTGCCGACCGAGCACTCAGACACTCCCAGTTGCGCAGCCTGTTGATTTATTTGGCTCGTGTCTAAAATAAGAAGTAAATCTTATTAATACGCACATGCTGCATGTTGGCAGACGTTGGATGAGACTCCAGTCTTTCCTCTTTGTCTTGCTCTCGACTGTTGTGCTTCATTGCAAATGTGCAAAAAACTTTGTTCGTATTCCGCCATTGTCGAAAAAGCACAATTTTTCGACAATGGCGTTTCCATTATATAAAAAATGCAGTTCAAATCATCAATCTCCAACTACTTCCTGTTGTTTTCTTCTTTGTGGTTTGCGCCAGCGGCAACAGCCGGTTGTTGATCATGTGACTCGTGCGATGCGGAAAACCGTAGAGAAGAGACTTTGTATAAGTCTCTTCTTTTCGTAACCAGATCAGGCCTGGAGCACAACGGAGAATCAACCTTTTACTGTTGAAGACAAATTGTGTTTGCCGACTCTTCCTGGCGCTTCATCTTCCAGACTTTCTCTTGATCAATGTCTAGCTCGTCTGAGATTTTCTCCTACAGGCCTGCAGCCTTAGCTAATTAGACTCAAACCCGATCAAACAGAGGTGGGCCACTTTGAATCCACTCTGGGTTTTACGTCTTCTCCGTCAAAAGACGAAGGTCGATCAGACGATCCGAGACTCGACTCAGGCAGACTTTAATTGAGGTGAATCCCATCTCTGATTGTTCTCCACTTCTTTCTCTCTCGCTTTCTTTTTTTTTTTTTGTAATGAGCAAGCGTGTGCTCTCCACGAGAGGATTTTCTTTCTGGATATTAAAAAAAACCCTAAAATGATAGTCGGAGCTCACAGTCGGAGCCTGAAGATTCAATTTCACCTGTCGCTCAGGCGGTCGGCTAGCAAATTATTCCTCATTCGTTCCCACGGCCGGAGAAGTGAGTGTGCAATTAGGATTTCTCTGCAACTTCTTGACTGGAGTCCACGGAGCTCAATTAGGCTTTCCTCTCTGCTGTACATACAGTTCTTTGGAAATGACGCCTCGAATAATTGGAATGGGAAGAATAAAAACACGGAGAGTCTTCTTTTCCTCTTGTTTTTTTTTTTTTTACTGTCGACTAGCCTGAAGGCTCAATCCAAATGCTGCTGTTTGTAAAGAATTGTCGAACTTTGACCTTTTTTAAGCTACTTCCTCACATCTGTACAAAATTACAAGATATGCTTGTATCTTTTCATTTTGCTTAAAGCTGCAGTCGGTAACTTCTGTAGAAAATGTTGCGCTGAAACTTACATTAAAAGTCCATTAAAAGTGTCATTATTTACCAAACGACACTTTATAAACATCCACAAAGATTCCTTCATTTTCACGACAGGCTTTTTGTTGTCATCTGTCATTATGACCAACGGCGTCAAAAATATCCATTTTTTTGTGAATGTTTTTTAGCGATTGATTTGGTTATCGATCGACGTACGCTTACAGTGGAAAGTATCCCACGCGACTGTGCCAAGTATTGTCAGGGGTGCAAATCATCAAATCTGTCAAAATGACGGACAAGCGTTTGGAGTTCCAGGGGACGGCATGTCATTAACACATGATATTAAAAATGTCCCGGCTTTTTCAACTCAAAGAAGAATACCGTTAGCGTGGAAATCAGAACACCCACCCAAGGCTTCTCTTTGGTTGAAAGATCTGAGCCTGTTCCCTAAGTTAGAGAAGATCATAGTTTGTGTTAGAGGTTCGCTAAAAAAAATGTGTTAAAACTCAGGCCCCTCTATTATTTTATTTTCAGAGACTGGATGCCCTCCCTCGAGCCTGAAGGTTGCTGTGTGTGTGGCTGTGGCCCATGGCCTCAATGGGTCCTTGTGGTTCTGGCTACCGACAGTGATTATCAACCTGTGCAGTTTTAAATGTCCATGTCCTGTCTTGTGTTGGTTTGTCAGGACATGGACAAACCCATGCTTGTGTGGACGCCTGTTTGCATGCTGTCCATGTTTCTGAGTTGTCTCCTGGGTTTTCAGGCTTGTGGTCTTTCAGCTGCATAATTATTATTGTTTTTTTTTTCTCTCTATTGTATTTTTCTTACTTTATTTTGTTGTTTTTATTGTTTTCAGCAGGCTGGGGATAGATGGAGAATGATAGGGGGAATAAAACCAAGAACAAATGCCATGCTTGCTTTGTCCCTGTGGTCAACGACCTGTTGTTGATGGATGATTAAATGAAATAAAATACTTTTTAAAAAAAATGATGGACGAGCTTCAGATCGTTCCGTTGATTTAAAAAAATACCAGTCAAAGACGGAAAATATTCAGGCGACGCCTGGTGTTGTGTCAGTCTCATGCGCACGCCTTCAAATGAGGTGTTACAAATAAAAGTTTACATCATTATTTATCTTTAATCATTTAAAGTTTGTGGTTGCCAAACGTCAAGAAGTAGAACATTAACCTTCTGGCCTTGTGTAACTGGTGGGATGGAGGGGGCGGGGCCTCTGAGGGAAGGACGTGTGGAATCATGTCCCGGGTGGACATAGCTCCGCCTTCAAGACTTTGCTCCACCTCGGCTCCTTCAGACTAGCCAGCAACAATTAGCAAACAGCTGGTGGATCTGCGCATCTTCTGAACTCATTAAACAAGATACTTCTCACTGAAACACTGGTAAAAACGTCGCTAAAGGGTTAATGGAAGAGCCATGTTTTGTTTCTTAAAGAGACAGAGTCCCAAATTGAAAGACATTAAAATATGAAGTCATGTTTTATATATAAGTAGCATTTTTATAACAACTGAATGTCATATGTTTACTTGATTGTGCTACAAAGTGACTCTATGTGCCTGGAAAACACACAATACTGCCCTTTTTAAAGCTTGTATAAAAGACTTCAAACTACAATTGGTTCTATGAAGTAGTTTAAGATTCTTTTTGTAAAAAATAAGAAAGGAAAAAGAACATGACGGATCATTTTTCTTCTATCTCACTGTTTTGTGCTAATTCTGTTAATCTGCCACAAAGTCCCACTGAAATGCATGAAAGTTTGTGGTTTTCTTATAGCAAAGTGTGAAAAAACGGAAGTGGAAAGAATATTTCTGCTTTCAGCCCCCAAAGCATCTCTCTATCCTGAGGTGCCTCTCTCTCTCTCTCTGTCTATCATCTGCGACCGGAGCTGTGAAACACACACATGCACACGCATACACGGCTCGCGTAACAAGACACTGTTTATTGCAAACAACCTTTCCTGACACCGCAGCCGCCTCCTTGATTATTTCAGCGTGACACACGCTACAACTAAAAAAAAAAAGCAGGGCTTCCTTTGAGCCTCGGCCAACGGTTTGCGCGGATGACATGCTCCTCGCCTCCCCGAGGAAGCACAACTTTCCCCGGAGGGATGTCACCCACTGAAGTGAGTGGGAGCCGGTGCAGGATGCGAGAGCCCGGGCGAGGCTTACGCAAGCCACAAACATCAGTGACCCCCTTTCAGCTGGAGCGCCGCGCATGACGCAAGCCAAGGTGCAGAGGAGCCGCCTGCATTAGTGGAAGTCGATTCCGTTCACCAGGAGGCTTTGGGGGGTTTTAATAATGCATCGGCGTGCTTTGATTAAAGGTGTCGTGCGGAGGCTTGTAAACAAACAGGGTTTTGTTTGCGCTCAGCCATGCATACCGAAATGCATTATATGCATCCTCCAGCCTTAAAAAAAAAACATGTTTAATGTGTTTCCAACCTTACAAAACATCTGCTCACCCCCTTTTTTTTCTTTTAATCTTTTAAAATCTGTTACGTTTGCATCAGTGAGCGCTGTTTTCTTCTTCTTTTGTAGCTGTTTTTTTATGGCGCCTTCGCTTCGTTTTACGGTTTAATTTTTTCCCCTTTAACCGGATGAACACGTCAAATTATTGTGGTTGTGGAAAAGGGGTGCAAAGCTCAAATCAAACATGCGACGTGATGCTACATGAAACACATTTTGCACTCTTAGAAATTGTTGGCTTGAGCACAATCCAACCCGATATGGGTTACTTTGCTGACCCAGGAGAGGGTCAAATATGAATCCAGTTGTGGGTTCATATTTGAACCGGCCTGAACAAAAGTGTTGGGTTAAACTGTAAACGCGAAATCTTAAAGTGAAGAATAACCCAACTATATTTTAGTTAGTTTTAGTTCATTTTAACTATATTTTAGTTAAAATGAAAGATCTGTGTTATTACTTTGTTATTACTTTATTCCATAAAATTCAATTGTTGCCCCATAACAATTGAATTGTATGGGTTGCCATTTGTAAAGTCAGCAACATTTTTGGCATATTTAGCCCAAATCCATTGTTCCAGAAATGGCAGCCAGTGGTGACGATGCTTCTTCTTCTTCTCTTACCCAGCAAATTCAATCAGATTTATCTCGCCTTGTGTGTGACTGAAATTGCCCTAACACCTTATGAGAGATGTAATGTTTCAGTGAACTGGATTGCAGTACCTCAAACTCTTTAATGCAGTTTGTTTGGAGCTCTTTCATTTGCAGCCGACCCGAGTCGGCACAGCGAGAGGAGACACTTTAGCTCTCATGTCATCCGGCCAATATTGCACACAGCAGAAAACCCAAACTCTGACGCACAGAAAATGCTGTGTTTAATGTCCACTTCAGTGCTGAATTTACCGACTTTACCTCCCTTTCAGTTCAGTCTGAAGCACAAAAGGTCGGTGGGTTTCACACTCACTCATCCATTAATGCATTAAACGACATTGGCGTCGGTTTAGAGCCGCTTGTTTATCTGTTGCAGGAACGCAACTTTACATTCAAACCCACAGAGTTGTTTGCACGTCACATTTTTTCACTTTAAGAGATGAAGCAAACACACAGGGTGTTCCATCACGCTCAGGCTCTCCTTTTGCGAGTCAGACATCATCCACCTTTCTGCCGCCGCAGAGCCTCACATGTACGTGGAGCGGACGTGAAGGGGAGGCCGCTGACGGAGATCAGAGTGATGAAACACAGCAACGCAACAAACCAGGATGTCCGCATAACGGGAGAGTTAATAGGCGAATATGAGACAGACTGGCGACCTGTCTCCTTCATAGCAAACCTTTTTGCTATGAAGGAGACATTTTAAGAATTCATGAAATATATTCATCCATCCATTTTCTACACACCCTTTTTCCCTTACTGGGGTCGGGAGGGTTGCTGGTGCCTATCTCCAGCTAACATTCTGGGCGAGAGGCGGGGTCACCCTGGACAGGTCGCCAGTCTGTCGCAGGGCAACACAGAGACACACAGGACACACAAACATGCACACACACACTCACACCTAGGGAGAATTTAGAGAGACCAATTAACCTGACAGTCTTGTTTTTGGACTGTGGGAGGAAGCCGGAGTACCCGGAGGGAACCCACGCATTCACAGAGAGAACATGCAAACTTTACGCAGAAAGACCGGGGCCGGCAATCGAACCCAGAACCTTCTGTTGCTGCAAGGCAACCAGCTGCCACTGTGCTGCCTCCATGAAATACAATTTTAATTCAATTAAAAAAGAGAACTTATGTTTGACCTATAGGCTGACCTGGTCAACAGGAGCAAAGTAAAAGCGGTTTCTAAATTCATAACGCTTCCGCTCCCTCGGTAAATATGAGCTCGCATGAGAATGTGCAGAAAACCCCAGAAATGGGTCAAATTTACCAAAATATTAGCATAGATATTTTCATATCAGCATGTTTATTTTCTTTTTATGTATTCTTTTTACGGGCCTCCCCTATAAAGATCATGTTTCCATCCCGAACAGCCGGCAGTTTGAGAGCTGCTGAACTTCCATCTTGAGGTCACCAAGTCGTCATAGCGACTACTTATTTTAAGGCTTTTTAGACGTCTTTAACAGCGGTGCTAATCACCGCAGAGAGGGCCATCTAATCCACTTGCTGCTGTCAAAATCACCGGTGTTTATTGGATCACATATTTTTCTCCTCATTATCCAAATGATCTCAAGTTGTGTTTGGCCGTGAGAGGCTCCCGCCGCAGACTCTCGGATATCATCTGTGTTCCTTCGGCCGCCGGGCCAGACCGCCGCTAAATCTCCAGACTTGATTGAACCGCAGAAAAGCGCGTCGGTGTTATTCGAAACCGCCCTTTTTTATTTTCTCACTCTCACGGTGGAAGGTTTAGCTTATATTGCTTGACTATCAACAGCGGCCTCTTTGCAAGATTGTGATTTTAGTGCTTTTAAAACCCTGTAAGTCAAGTTGAGCAAATGGTTTCGGTGTCACAGACAGCAGTGGGAGTCGTGACACTAATCCACAGAGGTCATCTCTCTGTTGCCGTCCACAAAGTCATTCTGTTTCTGCGTAAGAAAATGAGTTTGCATATCAGTTCTGGTTTAGCTGATGCTCACTTTACATCTCATTAATACTGGTCCTCCAGTAGTTTCAGGACACATAAATCTAAAAGGAGAATCCCACTATTGAAGTATGACTACTTAGTTTAAACCATAACTTAAAGCTGCACTGTGTCACTTTTATGAAAAAATTGTTTTTGACTGTCACTGTGACAGATAATCTGTGAATGAACTGAGCTCCTCCGCCGCCTCCCAGCACTAAAACTAGAGGAATGCGCAGCTCAGTCAGAGACGAGGAAGAGGGTCCCAGCGCTGTCAACCGCGCTTGTGTGCACACTGCTCAGTAACTCCCCCTTGCTCTGTGCCGTCCTGCAGCTGGTTCTTACGGCAGAGGGTGCCGTGAATGCTAAAGCTAGTTAGCACGGTCAACGATGAACGTTTTTCCTGGAACCACAAATTGTTTCTCTGCCATTGACACATCGAGCAGCAGGTACACGGCGGTGATTGGCATAGTCAAGACCCTCCTCTTGGCTCTCGTTGGTTGCGCCTAAACAGGTGGGGGATTTCTGCGGATGGCAGTAGGGCCACACGTTATCCGTTTCATATTATATCACCAGCAGAGACTGAGAGTTTTAAGAAATATTGTATGTTAAAAAAAACTAAACATTTTCATTTTCATCAACTAAACTGCAGCTTTAAATTTCTACATTGTTTTAGAAAATAGTCTACAGCAAAGCTTTACAAGATATTTTAGCTTTCTGTCCCATCACTTCAGCAGCTCTGAAACTATGAAAATAGCATTAAGATATGTATTCCGATACATATCTTAATGCTATTAAGATGCTATTAATGCTATTAAGATATGTATAAATGTAATAGATATGTAATAGCGTGCTACATATGAATAGCACGCTATTATATACTACATATGCTACATATGCTTTATTTCACTTTAAACCATCAAAACACAAATGAAAGGAAACTGTACGACTGTTATCAACTTACGTTGTTTCTTTATATTTGCTTAAGTACTGGAAGTCTTTTAGCTTTATTGAGTGGTTTTAGCAAAATGAGCTAACGAAAACTTCCGATAAAAATCCCTCTTGTTACAGTCTTCTTTTGATGGAATATCAAGTTACTGGGATATGAGGTAAAAAGTGAGACGTCACCCTCCACCGGGTCGCTCTCCAGTTCACTGTGGGGGATCCTCCACCCAGAAGGAAGAAATGTTCTGGCTCTGACCCCGGGGTCTCCTCAGTGGGACGTGTCTAGAAACCTCCAACAGGAAGAGCCACGAAACATCTGGTCCGACTCTTTACGATGCAGACGACACAGCTCCTCAGGCCTTCGCCAAGCATGACTTTACAGAAGAAGAAAAAGAAAAAAGGAAATGTAGACAGGCTGAAAACACGGAGAGCTTTTCTTCAAGGATCAGCTCCTTCCTCGCCAGAAACTCCTCCATCGACTCGGACGAGGCCTCCATCCTTCGCTCGTCCTCCTGCTCCGTCCTACTTTGGCTCCTCCGCTTGTGGGAGACGCTGATCGCCGAGCAAAGCATTACAGCTGGTGAAGCTGTTCCTCTTCTGTTTAGCTCCAGTCCAGTAAACATCCGAGACGGTCATCTAAACATGCCGAAAACAAAGCCAAGAAGAAGAAGGAAAGTCCGGAGGGATTTCCAGCCTCTGTAAGCGAGGAACGTCCTGCTGGTTTGGATCGAGAACGTTCAGATTTATATGATTAAGAAAAGATGCTTAGACCAGAAACCAACCATATGAAAATTAGGAAGATATTTAATTGAGAACGAATGATGCATTGTAGAGCGCCGGACTGAATTGTGCCTTTACATAGAAGACTTGTGTTACCATCTCCAAAGAATTGAACTGACTTGTCACCAGCATTAGCAGCATTAGTCTGTGTATTTTATGATGTCTGTTGGATAAAAGTGTTCAAATGCAGAGGTTCGCTCTACTGATCTTCCTCCGGGACAAAACGATTCCCCACATCGATCCCATTTGATTTCAACCACCAACCTGATTCTATTTATTTTAAACGAGCCACTTTATTGTGAAAAATGCTGTACTTCCTGTTTGTCAGATGACTTGCAGAGCCAATTAATCATGAAGGCTCATGAACAGTCGCATGGCTTCTGGAGACAAAAGGATACGAATTTATGGGATTCATGGAGAAATTAAAAAAGCTCTGATTCTATTCTTAGAATTATATTTTCAGCCGGATTTAGAGAACGTGTCCCTCATTTGCCTTTGCGAAACAAAAGGTAATAGCCGTCTGAAAACAGCACTGTGTGTTTCAAGGACAGACGTGCCTGCTGGCGGCAGGGTGAAGGTTAGCTCCACCAGATATAATTCATCCACTCTGGGTTTACTCATCTATCTGCTCCCAGCCGGTGTAACTCAAGATAAATAATGTGTCGCTGTTAGAATTCAAGATCCTATGTGATCCCTGAAAAATGAGATGTGTTTTCTTTAAAGGGCCAGTACTGTGCAGGATGGACCTTACACCGTGTTGTAATGTTATTCCCTCGTCAAAGACACCCACGGAGTGTTGGGTTGATTCTTTTATGCATGTTTGAGAAATCCTTGAATCTCCTGGTGAAAAAAAAAGCCTGGGTGGACCTAGCTCCGCCTTCAGAGACGAAGCTCCTCCCCGGAGCTTCCTCCCCCACTCAGTTCCTTCAGACTAGCCAGCAGCAATTAGCAGACATCTGGTGGAAGTGAGCATCTGCTGAGCTCATTATAGGAGCCGCTTCTCAGTGAAACGCTGGAAAAAGGTTGTTAAAAGGCTATTAGAGAAGCCATGTTGTGATGATTTTCTGGAGGCGGAGTTTCAGAAAGAGTAGGAGTTTCTTAAAGAGACAGTGGCCCAATTTCCAGGCGTTCAATTAAAAGTCAAATATTTTAAAGTCATATTTGATATATTTAGCATTTTTTATTACAAGTGGAGGTAACATTCTTGATCATGCTATAAAATGGCACACTGTATGTCTGGAAAACATATCTTACCACTCCTTTAATTAATGATTAATTAATGAGGCCCGATTTCAAGCTAAAATTTGTAGCAATTTATAACAACTGAAGGTAGCACAGTCACTTGATAGTGCGATTTTATAGCACAATGTGCCTGGAAATGTTATAATAATGGCAAAAAAATGTCCAAATAAAAAAAAAAAATTATAAATTATTTAAAATTGTTGAAGAAAGATTTGAAAGGCTCTTTGTATGTGACTGGGGTTCCAATCAACAGTAAGTATCAACTTCTATCTCCACTGTTGGTGTTTGTAGGCATTCGGGTCCATCATCCTGCACACGCTGATGCAAAATGCCATTTTCTGGAATTCAGTATCTGAGCATGTTTAAGATTGCCTGACATTTTATGAGCGTAATGTCAGACTTTTGTCTCCCGTCTGTTCCATGTGGCCTTCTGGGTGAAGCTGTGTTTGACGCCTGTACATAGATTACAATCGGGGGCAGCTGTGATTAACTCAGTAAACAGTGACTGCTTGTGTTTCTGACAATGTTTCCGGAATGCCGACGCTCACTGTCACAACCGCCGGATTCGTGAGCCCTCGTTGGAAAGCTGTATAATATAAATCAAACACACAAAGGAAAAAACGGTAAGTATGGTGCATTGAGAGAGAGAGGATTCCTCGCATAATCGTAAAAATATTCTATAGAGTGCTTGATTTCTCAAATATTCTTCTACAACAGCCCTAAAATAAATATGATTTGAAAGTTTATGATTTAGCATGAAGTTGGTGGTAAAAGAGAGAGAAGGTCCTGGCGGCTGCAGCGTCCAGCATGTCTGTCCGAAGCCCTCAGTTGTTTGGGAGAAACGCCAGTCTTTAAAAATGGGAACAGTCAAAGCAAGATGTTAAGTTTCTGAAGGACGACAACCGGTTTTTGCAAGTTTGTTTTTTTATTGGCACATTACGTCATGGAATTGAATTGAAATGTTGCAGTCTTAGCTATCAAGGAGTCATATCAAAACTGATGTTGAACATTTTAGCACTAGCCTTGACCTTTAACTCTACATGGAAACATTGTAGGCAAGATGATCATGTTTTGCTGATGAGTGACACGAGCTGCAAATAGCTGTCCAATAGCAACCATTTAAATGTGTTGCTATTGGACCATATAAATGCACAATTTGACATTTTCAAAATAAATGGAATCACACCGATTAAAAACATCACATGATCAACGACCAGACGTTGCCGCTGTCGCAAATCACGAAGAAGTATCATATTTTTTAATGACTTAGTGCATGAACAAACTTACTTACATAATTTTGCGTTTCTTATTTAATAGGAACACCGCAATTGCAAAATGGCTTTTTTTTTTTACATTAGCGGAAAACAATATTTTTGTTCTAGCTGTTTCAAAATTTAAAAAAAAATTTAGGAAGTCTAGTCCAAGTAAAATTTCTCCCAATGGAGTTTAAGATTTGTAATATTTTTCTCCCCAATATTTTTGGCTTACAGTTAAATTTTAGCTGCCGACGCCATTAGCTAAGTTTTGATTGAGCCCATTTTCAGAGTTAAGTTTGCCCAAAGGTTCAGTATTAAAGGAAAAAGAAAAAAATAAAGCAAGTAAATTTATAAATAATTGAACAATTTTCAATCAATAACTGACCGGGTTGCATCGTCTCCAGCCACAGTGATTTTTATATATTTTTTTATTATGCTGACTGGCAGCTACTGATAACATCAGTTCACCCAATTCTCCCAGTGACCATAAGACAACATTTTCACTTAATAAAAAAGCGTGGCCAACATCATTTTTTAAGCTCCTGTTTTGTACAGCCGAATCACACGCCAGTCCTCCGAGTTACTTTCCTCCTGCCTTAAGCCTGTTACATTCCCTCTTTTGACAAACCGTCGGAAGCGTCAAACTAATTTGTTTTCCTCCGTGCTAATCCGTGAACATAGGTAAATAGTTGACTTATGTAATATTGCATCTACCCGGTTTATTAACGATGCTCAAGTGGTGCTTTTCTCCTCTACCCTCTCCGTCTAAATAATTACGTGTTATGATACGTTTACTTCAAGAGCAAGGGAGGATTAGGCTTGCCAATCACACCGCTGCACAGACATTAAAAGCAATGGAGCGTGTTAATAATTGCAGCCTGAACTGTATTTTCTGTACTTAATTTTAGAGTTTTAATCTCTACTTGCATAAAACTCACCTTGGCCCAAGCCACTGGAAAAACACTCATCTCAGTCCTCACGGCTTTTTGACTCAAAGTTTCCATCTACAGTGCAGTGCAGGGCTTTGGGTGGGCTGGTCTGAGATGCCCAAGATTAAAGGACGTGTAACAGAAAGCACATCCAGGAGCACCATGCAAAGAAAATGGAGGATAAAGAATCATTAATTAAAGGGGTATGATTTGTCTTCCATGCACATAGTTCTATCTTATAGCACAATCAAGTAACTATGTTGCTTTCAGTTGTCATAGAAATGCTGTATATATCCAATATGACTTAAAAAAATTAGACATTGAAATTTAACATCTTGAAATTGAGCCACTGTCTCTTTAAAAAGCTCGAGCTCTTTCTGAAACTCCGCCTTCAGGAAGTCATCACGACATGGCTCCTCTTTTAACCCTTTTATATTTTTTATGTTTATCGTTTTTATTGAGAGAGCCTGTTACATTACAACGACATAATTATGTTAATTTTGTTGTCATTTTACATTATCTCTCAGTTTTCTCACTTTTTTCTTTAACAGAAAAAAACCCCCAACAACAACACACAAACAACACAAATCGAACAACAAAAAAGACAAAGCAAGACCAACAAAAACCAACCAAAACTTAAATGGGAGTGGTGGGGGAGCCTGAGTACCAACCAATCATTAACAACACATATCAAATTCAAACATCAATCTAAATGAAAATAAGGTTTACATAAAATCAGACATAACAGGTTTGACATATTCTTTCCACTTTGACCATATCTTGTAGAAGGTGTCCCTCTGCACATTAATGGAAAAAGACAGTTTCTCCAATACATAAATCTCTTTCACTAAATTAATCCAGTCTTCAATTGTTGGAGGTTCCCGTTTCAGCCATTTTCTTGTGAGGGCCTTTTTGCTCCCCGCCAGCAAAATGAACAGAAGTTTTCGATCTTTTAAGTTCAGTTTGTCGACCGGTACGTTGCATAGAAATATGCATTCAAAGGTTAACGGAAAGTCAAATGTGAAAATGTTCTGTAAATGTTCATGGATTTGAGACCAATATTGCTGAATGGTTTGGCAGTCCCAGAAGATATGGAAATGATTGGCACCATTCCTGCCACATCTCCAGCAGGCATCTCCTCTTCCCTGATATCGTTTCTGTTCTGGGGTTATGAAAAATCTTATAATGCTTTTCCAGCAAAATTCACGCCAAACCTTTGATCTCGTTGTTGTCCATGGTATCTTACAGATGTGGTCCCAATCTTCCTCTGGAATCGTTAGGTTACCCTCCTTTTCCCACTTCACTTTAACATAAACAGTGCTGTCCTTCTTACACCGCAGGATGGCGTTGTACAACCTGGAAATAATTTTGCCTGTTTTTGATTTGGATAGTAATATAAATGTTTCCACCAATCTCACATTATGTAAATGTACTTTTATCTCTTGATTAAAATAATTTCTGACCTGTAGATATCTGAAAAAGTCATCCCCACGTAAATCGTATTTTCTTTTCAAGTTCTCAAAACATTGGAACGCCCCCTTATGGACGAAAGAATAGTAACTAGTTAGGCCTTTTGACATCCACTTCTTGAATCTATCATCATGTTGATTTGGGATGAAATCTGAATCGTAAGAACTTTAGAGGCATTTCCTAATCCACATGTTCTAATTGCTTCATTCCAGGCAGATATCATTACTTGCGATATTGGTTCATCTGCCAAATTGATTTTGCTCTGCAATTTTGTAGCAGCTATTATGGCTTTAATGGGTATTGTTTTGATTGTTTCCCCTTCCACATCTTTCCGTCCCGCAGCGTAATCCGGACAGCACAAACATATCAATGGTCTCAACTGGGCCGCACAAAAATATTCTCTCAAACAAGGAAGCCCGCAACCTCCTTTTTCTTTTTTTAATTGTAAAGTTTTGTATTTCACTCTGGCTTTTTTCCTCTTTTAAGCCTTTCAAAACATTTTTATCAGCGTTTCACTGAGAAGGAGAAGTGTTTGCTAATTGCCGTCGGCTAGTCTGAAGGAGCTGACCAGGGAAGTCGCAGGGAGGAGAGGGGGAGCTTCCTTTGTGAGGCAGAACCTTGGACACTGGAGCTCAGAGGAGGAGCTTCGTCCTCGAAGGCGGAGCTAGGTCCACCCAGGCGTTTTGCACAGCTGAATGGTTGCCATGGAGATTCAATGATTTCTTAAATAAGCATAAAAAGATTCAAGACAACACTCCATGTACGTTTTTGATGAGGGAATAACATCATAACACGACGCAAAGCTCAAAAGAGTCGATTTTACATGACACTGCCCCTTTAAGCTCCTCACAGTCGCTCTAATTTCTGTCGAACATTAAACGTTTTATGCTGACAAATTAGTTTGTGTTCAGCAATCTAATAAATATCGCTTTTATGATGGGAGGGGGGAACACAGCTTCTAAGTGTTGCTATGGACACAACACAACTGCGATGACGCAAACAAACAAAAAAAGGCGACGACGCCTTCCATCAAAGGCGTGACAGAAATCTTTCCAACAATCGGCCACGTGTCATTTGATGCAGAGGGAACAGCGCTGGTGATTCAGCTGCTTTCATGTTCTTAAATAGAAACGCAGAAAGGAGTTCCTGAAACACAGAGTCGCCGTGAGTAACCCTTTCAGTAATAAATCATGCTAATTTAGGATTTTTTTTTCTTCTGCAGAGAAGAATTGACTCAATGCGCCATCATTAAATATTGTTGTAGCTCTTCATTTTTATTTATGTTATGCATATATATATGCATATACATATGTTATGCATATACATATGCATATATGTTATGCATATATATATATATATGTATATATATATATATACCTCACAAGACTCGAGGCAAAACATTACTGAGCTGTTCAAGAACTTTTGCTGACTCCCAGCTTTGAAAGTAAAAAAAAAAACAAAAAAAACTTTTTTGTTCACTTACCTTGGCCAGTAGGTGGCAGTACAAGGAGTAACATACTGGAGTCCAATGGAGTGATTTACATGCAAGTCCACTATCAGCATCCACACATCATACAAGAAGATTTGAATATCTGTCCCCCTTGGAAATATGAGCAACATCTAAAACTGCCAAAAGTGTTCAGAGAGCCACTTCGGGTGTAGATGGGTGCAGAGAGAAAAGTTTGGGTCGGTTGCCTGAGACTGTAAAAGCCTCTAAGTGAAAGAAGAAGAAAAAAAAGAAACGCCTTTGATCTTTCACCTGAGATCAATAAGTAATGCACTGCAGCATATTACTAAAACATATTACCGGGCTGCAAGCGCTGCGTCAGATTCTTGTTTCTGCAAAGCGAGATTTACACAATCAGCAGGACATTAAAATTCATTTACTGAATTTTTTTTTTTTTTTTTGCTCTAACAAGCAGACTTTTATTAACTTAAGCTGGAAAAGAAATCTGAAATTTCTCAATCAACAGTAAAAGAAAAGAGCCGTACGAGAGTTAAGGTTAGCATTAGCAGCCGGGGAAATTAAGGTAAATAATTGAACGAGTTGTGGGCAACATGAAGACTTTTTTTTTTTCTTTTTAGACATTTTTTTTTCTCCCCCCGAGGAACCACAACAGTGTGAGGTTTCTAACTATTGTAAAATTTAAATCCATCCTGCAGAGAGTGAGGGGAAGCCAGCACCATCACATAATGAGAAGCTACCTGTTAGTCTGGATGTTCCTCTACGAGCAGCTGAGTTTCTGTTACAAACATCACATTCTGCTGATGACAAAATGTTTCCCAATTGTGGCGTTCCAATAAAAAAAAAAAACAGAATTTAAAGTAAATTCAATAATAATTTTACTTTAAAAATTATTTTTAAAGTAAAATTACTTGATCCAAGAAGTCATTAAAAATTGTGGCAAAGTCGGATGTAAACAGAGCGCTAGCGGTCATCATCTATCAGCCAATCAGAGGAGACGTTGGCGTCTTATTCAGGCGTTGGAGCGACAAACCTCTTATATTTGGGCGTGGCTGCGTTTGTGGTGTTTTAGGGAAGTTGTAGTCTGTGATTTTACAGAAGAGTTATGAATTCAGCACGTTTTACACACGAACCGTGCGCTGGTGGAACCGGCTGCATGTTGTCTGACAAAAATAAAAATAAACCATCATCCTTGTGCCATTTCCTGCTGTTTTCTTCGTTGTTTCTGTACGCGCTGCTCAAGACTGACAGTTTGCTGCAGCTTTGGTATTGGAAACAACTGACTGTTGCAGGACAACTACTTATCCACCCTCCCCCTGGATCTGATTGGTTGTTTCTGACCAAGTGGGGCATTTCTGTTGCTGGCAGAAGGACAACAGGGATTAAACAGGGTGACTAGTTTTTGTTCCTTTTTTACAGACTTTTATTCATCTACTATTGCACTGTCTGGACATAGTGATATATTTTAACAACTATGTATAAAAACGTATTTATTTTATTTAATTTTTTTTACAAAAGTTGCACAAAAAATGACTGCAGCTTCAATTTACTGTGTCAGGTTTCCACTGAGTGTAACTCCCCATTACTCCTATAATTTCCCAAATTGGAATTCGTTTAATTTGTAACTTTTTGATAAAAAGTTTTTGCGTTAGGTCGAGGAGGATTTTTGGCCGTATCAAAAGTAACGCATTTCGCAAAACAGTGGAAACGCTCCTTTCACGTCACATGATTAACAACCGGATGTTACTTCTGGCGGAAACCAAGAAGAAGACAGGAAGTGACAGGCGGCTGACGGTGCAGGATGCAAACAAACTTATTCTCATGTGATTTTGATGGCAAAACTGTTTTTTTTTTGTGAAATATTGGATTTTATAAGACTAATGTCTCGTGGAATCGTCAGAGCACTTCAGTGCTTGTCGATTGATTGCATACTCATTTAGGTTCTTGGTCTAAATGAACCTAAATGAGTTCATTTAGGTTCATTTAACCTAATGTTAAATGAACCTAAATAACTTAATGTTCATTTAACCTAAATGAACATTAAGAAATACACAGTAAGCCCAACAGAGAATAAAGCTTCATAGTTCAAACTGAAATCCTCCCAGTACAATTACAGTTCTGAACAGGATGTGGTCCACCTGTAACAACCCGATCCTTTCTAAATCCAAACTGGTTGATTTGTTTTTTTTGGGGGTTTTTTCCCTTTCCTCCTGACACTTCAGTTTCAAGGTCAGAAAGTTCACATGCTGCGTGAGAATCCTCCCCGCCCCCGTGTCATCAGGTGCAGCTGCAAGCAGAAAATCGATGTTTGTCACTTCACCTGTCATAGGTCGTACCGTCACGGCTGATCAGGGCTTGCTCACATCTCACTGTGTCTTGCTGCGAATAGCAAGGTCAGCTCAGTTTATACATCGGCACACGCTGGAAGACAAAAGGCAGTTAACCAAAGTTCTGTAGAGATAACAGCATCATTGAAGAAATAAAACTCACATCAAGACTTAATCCATCAACTAGTCTTGCTCAAGGTTGTGGAAGAACCTCATGAGTCTTTAGTCCAGACTTGGGTTGCATAAGCTTCAGACTGGAGCATCTCCTGCGCTCTCCCCTGACTAGCACAACATTTAGCTTGGCTCTCACCATTAGATGTTGCGTATGTAGTGCAGCACATGCTCTTCATCATTAATTTAAGGCTGTCCGTCTCGCCAACAACCCTTGTTCCAGACGACCCCGACAAAAGACAAAAGAGCAGAGAGTGTATTTTTAAATCCGCATAGGACTCTGGTTGCCTGGTTTCTTTACAGCAGGGATGTAGAGAACTGTTCTGAATTTATTTTTGACATGTCCGACAATGTGCCAATTGAAATTGTCATCCGAGCGTCGAGGTGAAGCCAAACGAGATTACTCTCACAAGTGGAGCATTGCGACATGTCTGTAAAACTTTAGTAGATATTTCTCTGGGTTTATTTAAAATATAATGAGCAGAGGGATGAAAATGGAAGGTGGGAAAAGATTTAAAAGGAAAGAATGAGTAGAGAAAAGAAAAGAAGACAAGTACACAGCCCTGAGGTCTACCTCTAAACCAAAAAGAGAAAAGAATAAAACAGGGAAACTACAATGACAAACAGCATATCCATATATTTAGTATAACAGTTTAGCATCAAAAACCACGAACGAGATGCATTCAGTGGGAGCCGCTGCCCAGCTGGGAGTGTATCTGACAAACACCTGTGTGTGTGTGACTGTGTGTAAGGTTTCTCCATAAGGATGTTAAAAAAAAAAAAAAGAGAGCAGTTTGAAACAGTTTAGATTATGAAACAACATTCTGGGCTTTGAATACGTTACAGGGGCCAAAGCACAACTCATGACTTCCTGATTAAACTGACATTAATCAGAGAAGCTCAAAATGTCCAGATGTAAACAGTAAAACTCAGCATGTCGATAGAAAAATGGACAAAATGTGTTGCGCTTTCCTTTCATACATTTGACCCATTTTGTGGGCCATAAAAAGATGAAAATATAGTTTGCTTTAAATTATTTTTGAAAAAAAAAAAAAAGCTTTAAGTTTACATTTTCTTTTAAAGACTCCTTTACCATATGGAGACAATGCCTTTTTTTCTCCACACAAAAGAAACCTGCTGCGAGAATAAATTTTTTTTTATATATATATAATATATTACATTCTGTCTTCCTTCTTGCATCCTGCTTGTTGAGACACAAAAGGCACTTTGAAGCATACAGCTAAACGAAAGCGCAAAACAAAGTAATAATAAAATAAAACCGATCCATTTCAGATGTCCTAACAGCTTTATTTGTTATTTTTTCGAGAGGGTGGCGGAGATTCAAAGCAGCGTCTGTCTCTGCTTTGTTGCAAAGAGAAAATGAGGCTGTGGCTTAAGCACCACTACACTCGGTGAATGCCAAAATCAGTTCAGCATCAGCTGAAGAAAACAACATCTCAGACATTTCTTAAGTTGCAGTGCGTGTGTGAACGGAGCTGCATGTTTTGCTACAGCGCTGGTTCGACTGAGGACAGCTGTGGAAGTAAAGCTGAGGTCAAGAGAGCACCTAACGCTGCCCTCTGGTGGCCGATCAGAGGGGCTCTGATGACCGCTCATCAGGCGGGTCTGACTGGAGACACATGCTGGGGAAGAGGAACAAACACAAAGGGGTGGAGGGATTTTACAGAGAGAGAGTCTCACTATAAACCGTTTCCATGGGAAAGCTCTCGTATCGAGAGCTTCCGCTCGGTGTTTTAGCGTTTTGCCCTGAACAGTCATGGAAGGAGTCATCGCTACATAAACAAACAGAAAGAGCCTCTTCATCTCGGAGCGAGTGAGAGAAACGTCTGAGTTCCTGGGAAAAAATGCAGGAAATATAAACTTGTGAGAATAATTCCTGGTCATCAGGTTGGGTTACATGGGAATGGAATCAAGAAAAGAGGCTCATATTACTCACTGATCTTTTTTTGTGTGGTTATTTTAGGTTTAAGATAAAAAAAAAAAAAAGTTGCATTTGCAGTAAACTTTAGTAGTGTTGAATCTGAGCGCCTTCATGTCTATTGCCACATGACAACTTCAAACTTCAATGCATTGTATTTATTTATTTTACATTTACTGTTATATTCCTAGTTTATACCGACTGAACAAATTAAAGTGCAGGGACCCTCAAATAAGCGAAGTCCATTTATGTCTGTGTTTACAAAAACGGTTTACGTCAATTATCACACCGATTTTCTGTATCAGATCGGAATCGGTCGATACTAAACATCAGATATCGGTAACAGAAGTGGGAAAAGCGGACCGATTCATCCGTAGCATTTTCACGGTATGTGGTTTTTGAACAGCGTGGCGTGTGTCCATTTTCCACCGCTTTAATCTGGATCAAATTCAGAAATCAGCTAATTAGCAGGGAGTCTCGGAACGAACATAAATGTTTTGTTAAAGTCTGTTAGAGAACATTAGAGATCAAACTCCTTCTTGAAGACCAAGGAGCAGCCGACAGATCGGGGTGGGGTGGGTGAAGTGTTGGAGAAGTTTAAAGCGGAGTTGTTTGAACATTTTTACAGAGTGCTGCTCAATCCATCTTCCAGTGACAGAAGGAGAATCTCGCGACCGCAGACTCACAAAGACGGGACTGTCCACCTTAGAGCCGACACGCCGGGCGGGAGGGAGCATTAATCAGCGAAGCCGACAACGGGCCCAGGGGAACTCTGCAGGAGCTGCAGCTACAGTTCAGGTGGAGGAATTTGTTGACGGTGCAAGTCTGCCCACAAGTCTGTCCTTTATGGAGGAGCGGCGAGAAAGATAAAAATCTGTTGTGGTTGTTTTAGGTTTAAGATAAAAACCTCACGGCTTCTCACGAAAGCAGCGAGAAGTCCTTTGGAAAGATTGACATGGGAAATATCAGAAAAGAGCAAAACAACTTTTTTTGGATTCCTACAAAATGCGACATGTGGCGGGAAAACTTTATGTCATCCAGGAAGACAGACAGATCTCAGTGTGTGGACCTTCTATACACAGGCTGATTTGCAGACCCCCCACATGTTTGGCCTTTCATTAAAAAGTTCCATAAATGACATTTTTAACCTGTTAGTAAAAAGGCTTAGCGAAGTTAACACTGCAAAACGTCACAGGCTTTCCAAAACTTTTTAAGTTATTGAAAGAATCACTTTCAATAAACCCTCTGATTGGATCGAGGACGATAAAGATCAGGGCTGTTAACTTGTTTTCATTTTGTTCCATATCAGATTCATCACTAAAAGTCATGGCAGCCATGGAGGTAAACAGTTGCATGAGGTTTCATAATTCAGCCGTGGAGCTGAATTTCATCAACTATCAGCCAATCAGAGGAGACGTCGGCGTTGGAGTGAGAAACCCTTCGTCCTTGGCAGCGGCTACCTTTGGGATGTTTCACGGAAATTGTAGTCAGCGATTTTACAGAAGGGCTTTGGATTCAACACCTCGGAATGACGCACAACGTTTTACAAACTGTGATGCTGTAAGAGCTCCGCTGCACATTGTCTGAATGAAAACAGAAACAAACCATCGTCCTCCTGCCACTTCCTGTCGTCGTCTTTGTGGTTTTCTCCAGTAGTAACATCCAGCTGTTGATCACGTGGCTCCTGTGATGTGATTAAAAAAAATTTCCAATTGAGGTTTTGAAGACTACATCTCTTTCGATACGGCTGGAAAAACCACAACTAGCGCAAAAATTGTTTATAAAAAAAAAGAAAAATCTTTTGTTTTTTCCAAATTGCCATATTTCTATTAAGAGAATTTCTTTCAGTAATTCAAATTTGTGCAATCTTATTGTGGTGGTGAACTGCCAGGTAGCCACTCCCGTCTGCAGCTCCTGTCTGCCTGTCAGTGATGAGGACCAGGTGGACTCAATCTCCAAGCAATCAGAGAATGCGGGTACTTTAGATGTGACTGAACTGTCACTCCTGTTTGAACCAGTGTGGAGCAAGCAGTGGAAATCAGAACTGTGCAAAAGTCTTCAAACTGTTTGGGCAGCCGGTAAGCCTCTTATTGCTGCTGATCACTTGCTAAAACTGGAGTGTTGTATGGACTCTGATTGATTATTGCACATAGTAGTTTAATCTTATTAAAGTCAAGATAATAAGTTAAAAAAATAATAAATAAAAAAAATATATATATACATATATATATATGTATAAATAAAATGAAAAAAAAAATATATATAAACATATGTATGTTTATTGGTTAAAGTGTAAAGTTAACACTAAAAAGGAAAAACAAATAAATGTTGGTCAGAATGTTTGATTATGAAAAAATTTAAGAAAATGATGATAAATATGCTCATTTATTTATTGGTGTTGAATTTTACTATAAAAAGTTGGCTATTTATTGTATTTTGGAATTAATTTAAAGGCTAGAAATTTGTTTGATTATTTCACAATGTATTTATTTTGTTAATTCCACAATGTAATAGATGTGTTTCTGTTTCTTTTGAGGTTTTTCACCTATGTGGCTAAAGGCTAAATCAAATCATGCAAAAAAAAAAAAAAAAAAAAAATGGATCAGCTAAATTTAAGGCTCTTTGAGTGAAATCCAGTTAAAAGCTTCATTGTAGGGACTCTCCTTTTCAAGTTGGGGAATCACACAGTAAAATAAACCTGAGAAAACTTGACACTTACGGTCAATGAAAACGCCATCGAGTTCGAATGGCGCACTCAACGATCCCAAAAGACGGAACGAAAGACGGGAAGCTGAGCACCGAATCACACCCAGACCTTATTTAGAATCAGTTGGGAAACCAGGTGTGGTTGAGCTTAATTATCCACAACCTTATCTGACGTCAGAGTCCAAACGTTCACCACGATGTTTTGTGACTGTGAACTCTGAAGGGAGGAACAAATGTGTGTTTTTAAGATTTTGCTTGTGAAAAAGCTGCCCTCCTTCTGCTTCCACTGAGTAAAACCGTTTGGCAGTCCATTCACATTTCAACAACACAGCCTCCTACAGTGACGGAGGAGGAGCGGCAGAATGAATGGCTCCTAAATCAGCGCTTCAAAACGAGGACGATGGCTCGCCGGGGCCTCCTGCTGGCCTCCGACGGCACCCACAGATCATATCCGACCCGTTCTGGCCTCATACTACTTTTTGGGAAGGTGTGCGCGCCGCGCGTGTGTGTAGGCTCGATGCGAAATCACCACCCACCTATGTGTTCTGCCAGCACTGTAACTCAGCTCTGAATGCACCAATCCTGAGCCTTTTTTCTTTTCCTTTTTTCTTTTTTTTTTATATATCTGAGTTATAGTGTGTTTTTCTTTGGCTGTCAGTTTCTCTCCTTTTTTTTTTTTTACATATATTTTTTTCGCCGCGTCTCTGTCATCTCTTCCTCCACCCCCGTGTCGCTTTCTGCTTCCTCTCTCTCTCCCTCCCTCTGTGGCGCGCAGGGCCATTGGAAAACACTGGCCTGAGTCCCAGGCCCTCAGGAGGCTCAGAGGCTCAGGGTTGACTGATCGCTGGATTTCACCACAGGCTCCTAGAACAGGGGATTGTTCAAGAAGCTTTTTCCTTCCCGCTGAGACCCCTGTGGATTACGGATTCCTGGCTTCTGCTGCCGTAACAAGGCCTCACACGCAGCCAAGAGAAAACGCAGCTCTGAAAAGCTCTGCGCCGCTTCCACTGTACACGCCGTGCTCTCGCGGCCAGCCCTCGTAGCTCCACTGTAAACGAGCAAACCTGAGGTATTTCGACTACAAAGCTAAAACGGCGAGATACCAAGCATACAATACCCACCACCCTGGTTCATCGCAATGATTAGAGATGTGAAGTCATCAGCGTTTTGCATGCAGTTGTGCGCAACTTTCCGCGCTGTGCATCTGTTAGCTACTGTCGGAGGTCAGGACTTCACATTTCAGTATGTTTTTATGTTTGATATTTACATAAGCCAGTTCCCCTGGGATGTTGTGATGTTTTTCGTGATTGTTGCTGCCTAGGATTACCAATTTTGCGCCACTTTCTTTTCAAAAAGTTGCAGTCGAGTTTATTTAAAAGGGCAGTATTATGTAAAATCATCTTGGTTGAGATTTACAGTTTCCACAGTTTCGCAGGGCTGCCCTCCTGCACTCGACTCCTTCAGACTAGCCAGCAGCAATTAGCAAACACCTGGTGGAACAGCGGATCTGCTGAGCTCATTAAGGAGCCACTTCTCAGTGAAACTCTGGTAAAAACGTTGATAAAGGGTAAATAGAGGAGCCATGTTGTGAAGGCGGAGATTCAGAAACAGCAGAAGTTTTTAAAGAGAAGGGGGTTAAATACATTGGTCAGAAAGGATGGAAACACAGAAAATGTTAAGGTCATTGGCCAGATTTGGGAAAAGGTTGCATTGACTGGTGAAAATCGCAAGTCATCTCAAAATTTTAAATGATTATAAGCTGCAATCGTCCTGGAAGGACTAATAACTACAAGACATAATAAACACAAAAGTAATTACATCCTTGCATATATTTATTTTCTTTTGTAATCTTGTCACTACAACCACAAAATACAGCCTAATTCATTTGGGATTTCATAATGTAAACTAGAATATGGCATAACAATGAATGGAAAGCCAACATGTGTTGTGGTGTACAAATCTTTTGTGACTGCAAAATAAAAATCTAAACCTGCGCTACTTTGTGTTCACTTTTTGCATAAAATCCTAGCAGTTTGTCGTTGTAACGTGACAAAATGCGGAAAAGTTGCAGTTGGATATTTCTGCGGCATACATTTAAGGTACAGCTACATGTAGCAGCAACTAATTTGAAAAATAGTTTAAAAAAAAAAAAGTCCTTGCAGATGACCTGTGTTTAATAATTAAGGAAGATCCTCTTGCATCATCCTCCAACCAAACATAAAACTCTCTTGATAGGCTCACTTGTCTTTTGATCAGTTGTGGCAAAAGTCTTCACCAAGTCGCGCGTGAAAGCCGACCGCCACTTCAACTCTCCTGGAGCGTAGCGCAAACGTTCCGCGCGCTGCCCTTCACGAGCGCTTTATTACCTGCTCAGCACTCTCCGCTGAGCGCCAGCGCGTTGAACGAGGGATGCGCCAGCGAGCCAAATGCAGTAAAGTGGAGACAAATTCTGAAGCCAATAAAGACGATGGGGGTCTAGGAATAGTGCAGAGGAGAGAGATGGGCAAGTTTCTAATAAAGAATAAAGCAGAATAACTTTTTCCAGCCATTGAGCAAAGCAACTTGATGATCCACAGCCTGAAGAGGTTTCAGCGTTTGGCTGGTAAATCCATGAGAATTACAAGGCTGATTGTGACGTTAAAGTTCATTTTGTAGATTTATTAATCTACACCAATGACGTAAAACACACGTAAAGCAGAAAATCAGTAAATACTAACTGAAGCCACCAATTTAGGTGAGAATTTTTTTTTTAAATAATTTCTCACGTAATTGCCACTATCATTCTATTTTTTTAGTGATATACCAACACAATGTAGAGACATAAAAATAAATTGAATCCACGGTTTTCATTATTTTGAGGGAATGAAAAATCAGAAAACATGTTTCCGATCCCTCAACTTAACGATTTGCGTTAAACAGAACTTGGCTCTACAGTTAAAGTTGCAACTCTATTGTCTGTTCTGCATTGGAAAATATCTCAATCTCAACCCGATCGATCAGAGAGCAACTTTGAGAAAGTTTTGCCAAAATATTCTTAATTTAACTTCGTTTAGATCTGGAACTACTTTGATTTTAGCTGCGTGTGTTTGCGTTGCTGAATCTTTTCCTATTGTTGCACTGACATGTCTTGAGATCATCAAACGATTCGTTTTATTCCTTAAAGTTTCACCCAAGAAAAAATGAAAGCAGTTTTCAAATGAAGGATAATTTTATACAATAAGGGAGAAAAGCTTTCCAAACTGGCCTATTGAAGGGACACGTTTCCCAACCTTGTTAAATCATAAATTAACTGGTATTAAACCACAATTTTTCAAAAAAGTCAAGCTCAATTTCGCTAATCGAGACCAGGCCTAATTATTACCTGACCTGCAGACAGAACAACGCGTTTATGTAGAACCTTTCTGACCACTGAAAGATCTCAAAAAGCCACGCAGCATAAAAAGTTAAATGAATGTATATATAAATATGAATGTAACCTGGCTGTATTTCTCTTTTGTTATAATTACACAAAATGTTTATTTTTTAGTTATTCGTATTGTCCCTTATCACACCTTTAAAAGCTCTGTCATTGTTTTAAGGATGGGAAGCCCCTCCTTTTTATTTCTTCTTCTGTGGTATTGTCTTTAAATTGTTTGCTCAGTTTGGAGCCTCGTAAATTAAGCATCTGAGATGACTGGCACTCTCAGGTAAGCCGATGACCTAATTACCGTTTCACCTTGCACACCAACATAAAACCTGCCACCCCCACATCGCCCTTCAGTGGAAGTCAAGTTGCCACACATGACATAAATCGGAGAGAAAAGATCACGGCTTACAGCTGGAACCAGGAGCACACCTCTCCTACTTCCTGTTAGCAAGTCGAAGCTAATGCTAACATGCATATATACTCATCTACAGAAACTGCTTGATTAGCTCCAGGGAGAAAATATGCCTGTTTACACCGACTGCAGTCATTATAATTGCTGGTACAACAACAGACAGTGTCATGGGGAAAAAAAAGTCACTTTTTGAAAGTGTGGGAAATATTTCATTGTGGGGTTTTTTGTAACTGACGGAGCAAATCCGACAGGAGACAAAAAAAAAAAAAGCCAACAAAAATCCAGCCATTTTAATTAGAGTGGTAGAGAAAGTGACAAACAAGGAAATTACAGTTGGGATGAGTCGGCCGGCCGAGCCTTGGAACGAGCGTCTGTCAGCTGCCTGCTCTGAGTGGGCTACTTATGTGATGTTGATTGGTTCAGGTGCTGCAGTAGCAGTCAGCGCTAATGGCACATCCACAACTCTGCCATTTGGGCCGCAGCTCCAGATGGCTCTCTATGGCGTTTTCTTTTTCCTTTTTTTCTCTGTCGATGCCACGACCTCCCCCGTGCAAATTGCTGGCAGGGTACGAGCTACCATTAGCTCTTTATGGTCGACGGATTCCATTAATGCTGAGGCACTAATGGAATCTGACTTCTGACGGCGCGATTTGCCCTCTCATCATCGCCTTTATGGCTCCGCAGTTAAATCCGGAGCAGAGCGACGTACAGCGGCGGACGCAGTTTGTGAAATGGTACCAAAAAAGGGCCGGTTTAATCCAAAGAGGTTTGGATGTAAAGAAGAGTTCATTACTGATGGGACCAGATGGGAAATCCTGACGACTCCCAGAGACTTTCTGCCACTTGATTATGCGAAGCCTTTAACGGCTTCTGCCGGCGCTGAAGCTCTCGGAACAGATGGATCTGATTGGTCTAAAACGACACGAGCGGCAAAAGTCATCGTCAGCTGATTGAGACGCCTCGTCATTTGTGATAACATGTGAATAAAGGGAAAGATGGAGGAACTGACTCAAATACTGCACTTAAGTAAAAGTACAGCAAGTGTTTTGGAGCAAAACCTCCAAAAAAGCCCTGTTTTCTACCAGCAATATCTAGGAAACTATTGACAATGGCCAAAAATGGATGCCTTTATGTAATCCAGCAGCCTAATTTACCTGTCATAGAGAGATTTTATTGAAATCTGATGAAAAATACTAACTTGGGAAGTGGTCAAAAAATACTCAATTTTGTCAATTTTCAAATTTCTTTTCAGTCGGTCAAATTACCTTTGGATGCATTTTTGCGGCTTAATAAATCTTTATTTGACAGTCCCAGACCCCTACAGAAAGTTGAGCCTGTTAAGACCACATAGTAGGGAAGGGAAAATAGGTTTTGTGATTTGGTTTCAACATATATGGATGTAATATGGTTTCCCAAAAATGCCATGTCTGCTGTTAGGGTGAATATTGAAATTTGTCTTATCTTTCAAAATGACATTTTTTGAAGAACCTTTATTTTAAAAGTAAGCTATTTATATTGTGCATATTTTTGCATTGCAATATGATTTATATTTATTTAAAGAATGTCATCACAAATAAGTGTCAAATCAATTTAGTTTTTGAGTAATCGGCTTTCAAAAAGCCAATTTTTTCTACTCGAATGTGGGTTTGTGGCAAGATACACCTCCCCACCAAAATCTCAAAAACCATTGGACATAATGGGCTGAAATTATTTCTTCTCTTTTCTCGTAATACACTTCATTTAAAGTAACAAAAAAGAAAGGAAAAAAAAAATTGACTGCCGGTAACTACTGCAAGTAAACAGACTAATATATACTCTAGTAAAAGCTAAAGCACACCCTTGCTTTTTGAAAAACCTAATCTAAAAGTCCTTGCCAAATGTATTCCCTAGTGCAATGAATGGTGTAGACTAGAATATCATTTAGTGTGCCAACTGCACGCACATTTCCTTTAATACAACAGTATTGTTGCGCCTTTTCAATGAGCAACGCGGCAGATAATGCATGTTTTTATTGCACCCTCAATGACACAGCTTACACTTGGACTCTCGACTCTATGCACCAAAATCTCGTAAGAGGGAGGAAAGATTATACCTTAGAGCATTGCAATCAAAACCGGCGTGTTATTTTAACAGCACTAAAGACATTCAAGTAAAAGTGCTGTGCCTGGAAAAAAGGGACGTTGAACACACACACACAAAGGAACAGGCCCTGATCATCACAAATAATTCCACTCCGGAAATTTCCACGTTTTTTTTTTTTTCTAGAAAATTTGAGAAATTTCCACAAACCTTTACTCCTGTGAAAGGTCATCCAGACTCATGAGAACTTTAAAACATGTGTTTTCCTTAAGTATGCCCAACACATTCTGGAATGTCAACATTCTGTTTTGCCCCGAGGAACAAAATAGAATTAAATGGACACGCCTGGGTGATTTTTACATGATAGAAAAACGACATATTCTTGTGTTTATGCCACCTTTTAGATCAGCAAGGAGAGACGTGGAGGACAACTGAGCGACAGACTGTGCGTCTTGAGATTTATTAGATATTCTACCGTCGGCCGCACACAAATCAAACTCTGAAACATCCTTCAACGCTTTTGAGAGTCTATTCAAGGGCTATGAGCCACTATAAGAAACCTGCTTTTACTATCTTATGATTGTCATATATTACACGCTGTCACATATTTTTTTTATGACGTCGTATTTTTTGATTTTTTTTTTTACTACTGCACAGCGACTAGATTTTTATCCCTCAAAGCAGACAGCGACAGCGGATATGAAAACAGTCACAGTGGGGCTTAAAAGCACAAATGTGCAAGAATCCATTGCAATTGAGAGGCTCTCGGGTCTGAGTGTGTGGGCTCAAAGAATTAAAAAGTCAATGCTATCATGCCTTTCATTCATTCCTAAGCTATTTGTGCTTCTGTGTCTTGTTGCATGCGCCGTATGCGCCATGTGAAATTCAGCCTGCGTTGCAGTCCTCGTCATTTTGACCCTCGACCCGTAAATGCACCGCAAATGCTGCAGAAGCTGAACTAAAACCTTGCCGTACTAGGCAATGTACATTACATGTAATATGTTCATCAGTGTTCTGATTACTAGGACTCAAAGGCAACTCTAAGTGGGTGGGCTTCAGCTCAAGTCAGTGTTTCAGCAGCTTTGTAGTTTTCTGGAAGTTTGAAAAATAGTTCCATCATCCTAAAGAATTTTCCTTTAACGAAACTCTGGGGGGGGGGAAAAAAAATCCAGCATTTACGATTAAACTAAGAATGAAGTGGGTGCCTTGGTGACGCAGTGGCAAAGTACAACCCACGTATCGAGGCCTTAGTCCTCGTGCCGGTGGTCACAGATTCGATTCCCGGCCTGGCGACACTTGCCGCATGTCTTCCCCCTCTCTCATTACCCTCTTTCCTGTCGAACTACTTTCAGATAAAGGCCACTAGAGCCAACAAAATCTTAAAAAAACAAACAAACTAAGAATGAAGTGATAAGCCAAACGTTATACGGGGCGTTTTTCCATTCGTGTGTTCATCAGCCTGACAGAGAAAAGCTCTGCGGGGTAATTTTGCATCTCTTCAAACAGAACCTAGCTAAACGTGAATTTCACTCTGCCTTCTGAAACGCAGCTTTTGCTGAAAAATATGTTTCATCACTTCTTTACGTCGGGTGCTGCCATGTTTTTCTTGTTCACTGGCTTGCTGCACTTTCTGCCACCATGTCCTTTACACAGTTGGCTCCAGCAATGGCTTCTCCTCCTCCAGAGGAACGTGAACAGCGCCAGAAATCAGGCATTCAATAAAATAAATGTGAACATATTTAGAGGTTTCCACACCCATATGGGAGATGTTTTATTTAAAATGTTGGAATATAAGTTGAGATTTTATATCATTGCTGTGTTGGCCTTTACAATCATAGGAAAGACTGTCGACTTGGCAGTTTTCTAGCAAATAGTTACTAGCTGATTTCTGTTACAAACATGCACCAAACTTTGTCCATATTCCACTAATGTCGACAAAAAACAATTTGGCTATTGTGGCGTTTTCATTAAATAAGACACACAACGAAAATTACATGTGAATAAGTGAGTTTATGCAGTAAGTTGTTAAAAAAACATGCAGTGCCATCATCCTCCAACTGCTTCCTGTTTTCTTCTTAATGGTTTGCAACATCAGGTTGTTGATCATGTGATTTGAGTGACATTAAAAATGCTAACAAATTTTTGAAACCGCCAAAACATATGGCCTCAACCTAGCACCAAAACTTTTTGATTGAAAAACAAGAATTTTTTTCAAAGCTCTATATCTCACCGGCCACCTCAGGTCATTTCTTCCCCAAAATCATTTCTTCCATGTCCTTTATTTTGTATTCAAGACAAAAAAAACTACAGAAACCCTCTATCCAAGATGCTGAAACTGTCATAAAACTGTCATTTTCATGAACGATGAGCAGCTAATGCTTTTCACGCAGGAAAACAGCCGGAGAACCCTGGATGTGGGGGTGCAAGGCAGTTTATGATGCTTTGCAGAAGTCTTTACCCTGGCAGAACCTTTTTGCATTGTGTCACAGTGCTACCACAAACCAAAGTATATTTTATCAGAATTTGATAAGACAGACCAACACACAGTGGTGCAACTGTGAAGTAAAAGAAAAATAATGGCAATGAAAAGTGTGCTGTGCATCTGTATTTAGCTCGTCCACCTGAGGCAATACTTTGTAGAACCACCTTTAACAGAAATTAAGACATTGACTTCCATTCATTTTAGTAACTTCATTTCTGCCTAGACACTTTCCCTAGCCATTATTAGTCTATTTCTAACCATATATAAAACTTAAATTACACCGTACCTCTAAACCTAACACCTAACCTAAGCAAGGAGTGCACCATATTAGGACCGGGCGTTGGTCCCCATAAAGCACATCGGTCTTCAGAAGGTTAGAAATTGTCCTAAAATAATACATAAACAAGTAACACACACTCACACACAGTTTGCGACTTGTGCAGCGTTTACACTATAATTGAAACACAAAATTATTGCTGAACACTTGCTAGAACCTCGTCTTATTCTTCAGTTTAAAATTGTGCATTGTTTCCTGAGGTATTGTTACACCCCCTAGTTGTTACAAAATTATTCATCGGGCCATAAAATAAAAATTTAATTGCTCTCTGCGCTGTTAAGCACATAAACCCAACCTGAGTTGACTCACATGATTCTCTTCCTCCCTTTAAAGATGCCAACAGACATTTTAGAGACAGGGCGTCTATAAAGAGGAGACAAGGCACCACCAGCTCTTCAGTGTTAGTGGTTTTGACGCCAATCCCTGAAACAGATTGTATTTTTTTTCTCCCCAGCTTACAGAGACAAAAAGAGAGAGGAAGAGAGAGAGAAAAGCTGCCATGTTTAAGTCTGAAGGAGTCGGTCCTTTGGAGTCTAAGCCGATTTCCAGCCAGTGAACAACTAAGGTAACAACAATAACATGCTGTAGCTCTGTATTTATTTCTGTACCAAACGGAGATAAACTTTTCAGGACACATTTCCAAGGAGGCATTTTGTTGTGGTAGGATTAGCTTTCGTACCTCGAGATTTAAGAAAATGATCAAATGAAATATGTATAATGATTAGACATTTGCAGAACCTTTATTATATCTGCAAGTAACTTCCTTGTTTTCAAATAATGGCAATGATGGAAAGTTAAGCATTATTTTTGATTAAATCTTATTTTACTGCGTGTGTCCTCATAACAAAAGGTCAGTATCAGACACAGTTACAGCATGGACCTACAGGGGGAGCACCGTCTGCTCTTCAGAGTTCATCTATCATCTGTGAGCAGGTCATAAAACTCACTACAAGTCCCAGCTTTATCTCGAGCACAATCGTATGTTTCCTATTCCCTCATCTCTTCAGGTTGTAAATGATCATTTCCAAGACAATATGAAGATAAATTACGCCATTATTGGGTGTAAACCAGCAGATCACAATAGAGAATTTCCTTTACTCAAGATTATGATTGGCAAACAAACAATTACTAGATTCTTCCTCAATCTAGTAGTTACGGTGGCCCAGAAGGGATAGCAAAACCTACAGCAAACGCCACAATGCGATGGCAAAAAGTCTCACTGCAACAACCAGAACTGATAAAACAGTACAGAAACTGTGACGTTGATTCTCATTTAGGGTTTTGTTTCCTTCAACAAGTCTTGCAGTTTCTGCCGCAGCCAGTGTGACTTGTTGTACTTCATGTTTTTACGCCATTTTATCGTTAAAACCAGACACCGCACGGAGAAATCAACTGGCTGACTGACTCATTTAGTTCTCAATTTGTCCTTTCCTGTGACTGGCCAATTGGAAACTCTGAATGCATTTTACCAAACAGCTCACTCTTAACAAAATTCACTCCTTGTTGCGGAAGTCGATGAAAGAAGAACACAATTTTAACTAAATACAAGAATCCACACAATATGCAAGGTGCTATTTTCAAGCAGTTGTTCAAGTAGATACAACAGGCTTTTTCGAGACACTCTTTTGCCACAAAATAACTCTTCCAAAGATTGATTTTTTTTTGTTTGTTTGCTCCATTCCAAATGGCTCCCATGTCGGCAGGTTTTTAAGCAACACATCTGTATGAAGAGGCATGATTTCCACCGAGGCAACTGCGTGCAGAGCGACCTCGAGTCAGAACTCTTCACAAGTCGCGGCTTGACCTCGGCCCAAGAGAGTTCAGAGGTAATCCGCCACACTGAGCGAGACACGGTCACGGAAATACCGTTCTCACAGCTCGCTGTGTCAATATGCTGCGCTAAAATTTGGAGCCATAAAATAAAAATATCCTTGATGTTATTTCTGCGATTTGATCGAACCGTGTCACTTAAATCTTCTGTGTTATCATTCTGAAAATTTTATCCAGCTGAAAAATATTTTTGGAAAGTTATTTTATTCGAACAAATGCTCTGAAATGTGCACTGCCTATTATGTTTAATTGACTTTTTTTGAGCTTCGTATCAGGTTTTTATGTTATTCCTTCATCAAAAACACACCTCGAGTGCTGCCTTGATTTTTACATGCATGTTTGAGGAATCCTTTAATCTCCCATGGCAACCATTCAGCTGTGCAAAACACCTGGGTGGAAGTCGCTCTACCTCCTCTGAGCTGCAGTTTCTAAGTTTCAGAGCTCACAGAACGCCCCTCAAGACTAGCCAACAGCAATTAGCAAATACCTAGCTCATTCCAGGAGCTACTTCTCAGTGTAACGCTGGTAAAAACCTTGTTAAAGGGTTAATAGATGAGCCGTGCTGTGACTTTCTGAAGGTGAGTCACAGAGCCGGAGTTTTTAAAGAGACACAGGCCCAATTTCATGATGTTAAATCGGAAAGTAAATGTTTTTTTAAGTCATATTTGATGTATAGAGAATTTTTATAACTGAAGGTACCATAGTTATTGATTATGCTATAAGATGATTTTATGTGCCTGGAAAACACATAATACTGCCCCGTTAAGCTTTTGGCCATCATGATGATCTATATTCCCTTCGCAAACTGCATTTTCTCTCTACTTCCTCACATGCTATACATAAACGTTCAGCTTGCATTGCTGCATGTCTCTTTCATTACAGAAATAAAATAGCTCAAATGTAGATTAGTTCACAGGGAAGCAGCATCTTTCCCCCTTAATGTTACTCTTAGAGAACTCTCAGCCAGGCGGGGAACTTGTAGCCCGTTTTGATAATTGAACAAGATCAGTAACGCACAAATGCAGGATCCTTGAGATTAGTCAATATACAGTCTCACCAGAATGCATAAGTTAGAGTCAGCAGGGGGTCATTACACACAGTCCTTGAGCATGTACCTCACTTTACCACATGGTGAATGTGAGTCATATATTGGTATGCAGCGTTGAATATGAGATTGCAGCGTGGAGGACTGTTTGGTTTCATGGACATCATGAGCTGCCTCTCGCCATTTCAACTGATTTTCTTTTATTTATTTATCTTTTTTAACTTGAATTGTGCAAGCTGGTTTTAGTGAGATGCCTCACGTCGGTGTGAGCAGAGAAAATGTTGCGATTGCAACTAATGACATGTCATGGTGTAAAGATGAACCGGTGGGTCTCAGGAGGAAGATCGTTGTTAGCAGTGGCAAAAATGTTCCCTGCTTATCCTGTCGGCACATTTTAAAAAAAAAAAAATAAGAAAGTGGACAGAGTTATTTTTGCTCTGCCTTGAGGATTAAAGTCAAGAAGTGTTTTTGCTGAGGACGCCCTCTTTTGATTCTCTTGATCTGGTGAAATAGATGGTCAATTAAGCACAAAAAGATGTTAAAAGGGTACTGGGGGATTTTTGAAGTGAGGTTCTCATTAAAGATTATGAGCAATTAATACCTTTCCTGCAGTAGATAACTCTTTCTCGACTCGCTTTTACTTCACAGAAATCCTAACAAACTGCAGCAAATTTTTGGCCAAATAGAAATAGAAAAGATAAAGTCGTCTTTCCGTCTAAAGGTGAAGATGTGAGCGATGAAAGGACGCTGACATAGAGAAGTGCATCAACTTCTAAATCTGCTGGATGTTGCTGAAAAGGGTTTAGCAAGCCTAACTTTATATCCTCGTTTTGGTTGGATGGGACATGAGGGACGTCTTTTAAGGCTAAATAAAGACAAAGTCTAGTCAACCATAAAAAGGATGTCTCCACTGTCCGGTGTTTTGGAGGGTAAGGACTTGTCAGAACGAGAAAAACAAACATTTCACTGTCTTAAAACAACGTCGGTCTCTCACCAGTTAATATGAAGGACATTTTATAAGTCTTCAGACGGCTGCTGTGTTCACCTCGGGCGTTCACTTAATGAGAAGCTGATAATTATGTGTACAGGAAATGGATGCAGGCGGTCGCCACCTTTAAAACACTTACTGAAAACCAAGCGCAGTTCCAGTCAGAGCAAAATGCCTGGCATGAGAGGAGTCTATAAAGGAAACCATAGAAAAGCCGTTTAAAATCACCAGTTTTCCATCTGGCCTTTGAGTCCGGATCCCTTAACCTTCCACAACCATCTTCACTCTCCTCACTCCATCTGGAGTTCTCAAACTACATCATTGGTGCTTCGCTCTCCCAGTTCAGTTTCCGTCTCTTCAGCAGAAAATTGATTCATGTCAACAACTCTATTTTTCCCTTTGGCTGCTCTGTGCTGTGGTGTTCCTCAAGGTGAAGCGGTTGGTCATCTACTCTTTCATCCTCTAAATAAATTTTCCCTGTTTAAAGAGAGGTTATAATTAGGCCCGAGCAGCTAAGCGCTGCGAAGGCCTATTGTTTTCATAGTGTTTATTATTGCTTTTCTATCTTCTCAAACATGTTTGTGCTTTGATATTAAAATGACACACAAATGCCAATAACAGTTGTTTCCATTGACCTTAAAATTGCGCAAATTGGAATTATAAAAAAAAATTGCTTAATGGAACATGCCAATTGAAAAAAACTAACGTTTTCACCAAAAAGTTATTGCGCTAGGATGAGGTGATTTTTCAGTTGTATCAAAACTAGTGTATTTCGCACTAGCGACGGAAACGCCTTTTTCGCATCATGTGATCAAAAGCCAGAAGTTACTACAGGTGGAAAAGGCGAAGACAGTGACAGGAAGTAGTTGGAGGATGATGGCATAGCATGTTTTTTAATGCAAAAAGAAACTTGTTCAGATTATTTTAATTGTGTTTCTTATTTGATGGAAACGCCGCAATTGCAACATTTTGTCTTTTTCGACCTTACTGGAATATCAAAAAAGTTTTGCTCACATTTGTAATGGAAATTCAACAGCTGCTCACTGGATAATTGTCTTTTTCCGACAATCTTTTTTAAGCCAAAGAGATACATGGTTGTTGAAATTCCACATGATAATCACAAAAGTAAAGTAATCTTCATCACGTCTAAGTGACAGAACATGTTGCCCGGTATTTGGGTAAGTTGCCGTTTGTGCTAACAAGCAGTTAACAGGTCTACACAATAAATTGTAAGCTTTAACTGTTCATTTGAGCCGTACAAACAACTTAAATTGACGTGAATTGAAAAGAATAACAACTGCCAGACTTATAAAATATAGATTACAATCATTAGCACAAAACTCTGTGAATAGATAACATGCAAATTCACTGTGATCCATTATCACCAACTCTCACATTAGAGCTGGTTTTACAGATGAAATGTAACGTGGAGAAGCAGCGAATCGTCTGGTGTGTGCACTGCAAGGGCTAATTCCCGCTAGCAAAGCCACTGTTCTGCAGATATAAAAGCAGCTTCTTCTCTAAGACAGTTTCCCTTCTAGTCAGTCCAGACGTTTGCAGGGTTTTGTGTCTGATCTCGGCGTTGCGAGCGACTTCTCTGTCGATCTGGAGCTGCTGTTTGCCTCCTCTGATGTCACTTCCAATTTCCCTCTGGCCAATATTGACGTATCGAGTTATGTGTCTGCACAACTTTACTGTGCTGAAGTTGAACAGTTTCTCTGCCGGTTGAAAATTTTCTATCTTTTGTACATTAGCTGGACGTTGGACATGAATGTCATTCAGCGGCGGCTGGTTCATTCATTCTGCCGCTCACTCATTATGAATCCTCATATCAGGGCCTGGAGGAGTCCAGCTCTTTCCACTTCCAACTGTTTGGATGTCTGTGACAGTAATACATGCTGCTGCTGGTTCTGGTCTCTTCTGTTTCATGCTAGTAGTCAGAATATTTGCTCGGCTTTCTCTCAGTCTAATTGTTGCTACTGTTTCTAAGGAAATTCAGCCATCATTGCACATTTCTGTACCTCTGAAAGCTGCTTTTCTTTCTGCCTTGATAATTGCTCCGAGCCCTCATATTTTAAAAGGATGCCGTTGTTTGCAGCTTGCTGTGTTCATCTTTTGCCCAATCATGTCAAAGATTACTGTCTGTGGTCTAGCTAAATCACGTTTGTCCCTGATAGACTTATAGTCCAATATGTAGCACAGATTAGCTGGTCCTGGAGGCTAAAGCTAACAGCTAGTCAGAGATGGGGGGAGACCAAAGTGGGCTTTTACAATCTTAAAACAACTGAAATTTCAAATTGTACTCACATCAATAATTTACAGAGATGCAGATAATTATTTAAACCAGGAATTGAGTTTGGAGGCGGTGCACCAGATTTTAGTTTCCTGTGTGAAACATGTACTGACAATGAAACATATAATGTTTCTAGTCAAAGTAACTATAGTGAATGCACATTACTGTAAAAATCTTCTTCGTCTGGATACAAACATAAAAAATGTCTATGTCTATATTTTAGTTTTTCTTTATAGCCACTTAAATTTCAGGATGACACTTTTCAAGATGGCTGCCATTTACAAGGCTTTTAAGGCAATTGAATGTCACCCGTTTTCATGACTTGAGCGAACTTTGTCTGCTCTGAACCTCTGGGAAAAAATCTTTAAATTAATTTCACTTAAAGATAATTTTTTGTCTGTTTTTTTAAAGTGTGCAAACCAAAACTAGATTAGAATATATACCATTGCTTCTGGTATTGCTTATTTAAATTAAATGTAATTTCTTTCTTACAGTCACCACACCTATTATATCAATCTTTAGAAGAAAGTTAAAATGACTGTGGGGCAGCCCAACCAATGCTCCAGAATTCGTTGTTGCTGGAGCGATTTAAATCCAACAATGTCTAGTTGTTGAAACAGTTTCAATGGGGCTTTCTGACTTAACATAACCACTAATTCTAAATATGTCACAGAAAAAAAACCCCACAGAGTCATGACTGATCAATCAAAGTTACACCTTGTCCAGCTTTTATCAGTCACTGAGATAAGGCCAAGCAGTAAATTATCGTACGTCAGGGAGAGCAGATGTATTCAAACTCCCAGGAAGAAGAAGAGGAAGAAGACTGGTCAAAATGTTAGAGAGCCGGGGAAAGTAGAGCCGACACGGAGCCAGAGGAAACCAATTAGGACAGTGATGGGCACTTAAATCAGGCTGTTATTCAATACTGTGCAGTCTGTGTGGGAGTATTACAATTCCCCACAGCTTGATAGAGTATTTCTTGTCTCTGGCTGACAACAGTTTAGAAAGGGGGATAATACTGATTTTGAGCTCTGCGCTTTGCTCTGAAAATAAAAAACTGTCTTTATAAGTGACATTTCCTGCAGCTTTTTCCAGCTACAAAGAGAACAAAGCATGTCCTTCTCTCCATTCTTTTGATCTGACACCTTTATATATTCAATCAAAACGACATATTCTAGAAGGGAAGCTCTTGCATAAAAATCTTTTGTGAATACTTGAAGCACTTTTAGTCGCTGGTGGATTTCTTCGCATCGACGCAGGATGCCCACCAGAGGAGCGGGTGTGATGTTTCACTCAAGGATTTTATTTTATTTTTTATTTCTTTTTTTAACAAGCTGACTGTGTTTAGTTTGAATATTTTTTCTCATTATTGGAAAGTGAAGGAAAAACATCTGAGGAATCACTGTTTGCACAATTTTGGTTACCAAGCAACTGCTGTCCTACTCATACGGTGGTCATAAATTCATTTATTTTTCTAACTGAAAGTGTTTTTTTGTTTGTTTGTTTATTTTGTAGGACATTACTGACTGAAATGAAAACACATTCAAGAAATCAAGGGAGCATGTTAGACTGATATGGTCCAATAGTGCCTTTTAAAGTTTAATGGAGGAAGGAATGTGATCTAACCCATTGGGGGACTTCAGAATAAATGTGATGAATATTAGTTTATTTTTTGTTGTTGTTCACTATATTATATATGTGCACTCTAGGCACATTTGCATGTGAGGACTTTTTTTTTTCAATCTAATAATACATGAACAAACCTACTGGAAAACATCTCTTGTGCAAAAATTGGAGATTACACAGGGCCTTTCAAATATTTTCATACCTTTTCACAATTTTTTACGTTACAAAACAAAAGCTTTATTAGGATTGTCTGTGACCAATATAAAGCTGTGCATAAATGTGTACAAGGAAGGAAAATGATCCATGGTTTTCCACAGTTTTAATGAGGAAAAATCAGAGACATGCAGCATTTATCATCAGTCTGCTGAGTCAATACTTTGTAGCACAATCTTTCTCTGCAGTGAACAGTTATTGCTGCCAGTCCTTTTGGGACTGGCAGCAATAACATGTCTAGACATAAAGAGTTGGTAGGGAAATTTCTGCAAATTTTGTTTCGCAAAACAGCCTAATCTCAGTGGAAAGAACGTGTCTGTCGTCGTTCACAGACCTGCCCTTTTCACATGGTATGTTCATGTTGACACACAGAGTTCGTTTTCTGTCACATAAAACAGCCAGTTTCCAAAAATTGTTGCGCAATGTTAAGCTGAATTACACAGATTTTGCAAGTTGAACACTGTGCAGAAGTTTTGTGAACCCTTCACAGAGGAACTGAATTCATACTGAGGGAGTTTTCATTCCTGATAGTCCAGTAGATTCAGTTTGATTGGGGACTAAAATTGCAACATTTGTTATATTTTCAGCTGGTGCGGTTCGCTTTCACACTGAACTGTGTCAAACAACCAAAGCTCTATGGAAAACCTGTTCCTCCCCTCGCCAGGTGGTGGTGCTGCACCAAGAACTACTTAAGGAAACAACACAAAAAAACTCTGAAGAAGAACTGAGAGCAACTTTCTTTTTTGTACAATGTGAGCAAAAGTTGAGTAGCGTCATATTTTAGCGGTTGTAGGATTTCTCTCTCTTCTTTGGTGGAAGACCATGAGCCAATTCTCCCACTAGGGCTGGACTCTTGTATATTTTGATTGCATTTACCCAGAATGCCCTGCGTTATAGTTTGCTTCCTGCTTTTGGAGCAGTGTCCGGTCTGCTTGGTGTTTACATATGCAATCAAACCAGACCGGAGTTTGCTGTTTTGGTCCAAATCAGAGTTCGATTGTGCGTTCTCACCTCTACAAACGAACCGGACTTGCTAGGCAAACAAACTGGAATTTGATTAAAGCGGACTAAACAGCTGGTGTGAATGCATCTGAGATTAAATAACTCACAGACTCTGCTTACTTATTTCCATCTCATCTTTCTACATGAGCATCACTGAACTCACCTGAACCTCATAGTCAGCCTCTTTAGCTCATCTCTGTACCAACTGATGGAGAGCTGAGGGTTAAAAATGCCTGAGAGTAGGGGTTGTGACTGCCATGTTTATGGAATATGAAGGTTGACAAGAATACTGGTAATGGTCCAGATATTGATTTATATATGCTCCAATGCATATGTCAGCGTGTGGATAATGATGTCCAGTTGAGCAAAGAACAGAGTGTGGTGATGCGGGAGCCTTTTATGCGCTGTTATGAATCCTAAAGCACTGTAGTAGACATTATCTGACAGTCTCAGACAGTTGGCAGAGGCGTTTATGTAAATAATGTTTCCATACTCAAGGTCTGTTAAGAGAGTGGCAGCAACAAGACATTTACTGGTACAGGAAGAAAAAACAAGATCTGTTCCTACAAAAGAAACCAAGTTTTAGTTTTCATTTAAAGTTGCATAATACAAGAATTAAAAGACAGTTTCAACCTGCTTAGGTATTTATATACTCTAGTACAAAGTTTAAACATTAATTAGATGCCAAACTTGCAAGAACTTTCTATTTGTTAGAGCGAGAAAAAACAACTCTTTGTTTAGTCCAAGTTAAGAAGCAGTTTGAGACCTGTGACATGGTTAAAACAAAATATTTAAAGGGGCAGTATTATGTAAGATCGACTTTCTTGAGCTTCACACCATGTTGCAATGTTAAACCCTCACCAAAAACATACCTGGAGTGTTACCTTGAATCTTTCATGCATGTTTGAGACATTCTTTATTCTGGATGAAGTTCCTCCACTTAGCTGCAGTTTCCAAGCTTCCAATCTTCTGACTTTCCACCTCACAAAGCAGCAACCCTCCCGACCCCACTAAGGGGCAAGGGTCTGCAAAAAATGGATGGATGGATGTGTTACCTCATCATACTCAGAGACATTTATAAAACAAAAGGTGGAAAGACTGAATAGCACCGGTAAGGAAAACAAATCAGTCTATGTCTGAAAGTATTATTTTAAAATCCCATGACATAGAGTATGAATGAAATTTGACAGATTGAGTAAAAGCGCTACATAAGTTATGTTTGGTTTACCCAAATTTTGGGTGATGTGGTGAAACCACTCAACATTACTGGATTTTATTCAGAGCTATCACAGTAAAGAGAGTTAAGTAGATATTGTATGCATGTCAAACTTTTTAAAATCTAATTTGTAATGATTTTTCTTTCTAGTGCACAAATATTCATTACGATGTCAATTAAATTTCACAGAAAAACATTGAGAACTGGGTATAAAAAGTGCTGTCACCTTTCTGAAATAATAATGACTGATGAATAAAGTAATTTTATTGCCAACAGTGTTTTGTTTTTTTTCGTTTTTTGTTTTTTGCTTTTTTTTGCCTAAGTCATCTTTTGGCAGGTAGTGATAAACAAAAACACTTTTGACAAAAAAATTACTAGCCCATTATTTCAGAAAGGTGACACTGTATAAAGAGAAAATATAAAATGTGACTGGTCTTCCAAATTTAGGACTTCGACTGATACATATTAAATAGTTCACTGAAGCAATGTTGCATATATCAGTGCTCACTATACAAATCCCTCAGCAAACAGAATAATACTATGTGACATGCTGTTATCGTAATCACCCTGAACACTGATATTTCTGTTGATTACCACAATCCATCCTGTCCAGATAACATCTAGTCCTAACTCAAACTGATATCACCTCTGATATTTGTTCAGGCAGATAGCCTTAATTAAACCTCCACATTTCTCACTCTTTGTTAATACTGACACATGCATTCTCTCATTCCCATACAAACACACCCACACACACACACATTCTAATAGGTTTTTTTTCCAATGCTTTATTAGTATAAAGCATCCTCCCTCTATTGATGACCTTAGCCTAAACCTCAACCCAGTCGTTTCATTAAGGGTGCATCGATTGTTTCTCCAACCCTTCAGTATTGGTAAATAATTGTTTTAATTAATTTGAGCGGCGACCATTAAAAAAGACAATTGAAAAGAGACAAAGTTTTCCTTTTAAATCAACACAAGTACTAGGTTGATATCAGCATAAGTCACTGATTCAGGAAACACAAAGAGGAAGAGCAACAAAACATAATTTTTGCCTCATAGGGCCAGTTCAGAGATCCAGAAATTTATACTGAAGAGTGGAGCCAGCAGTCAGTGAGACTAAAATCAGCTCCAAAAAGGATGTTTTGCTTTTCCAAACATCTTCAAACATGTTCATACAAATGTGATTAAAAAACATTACAAAAACATCACAATCTCATTAAAACATTTAAATCTAGTCTTTGTATCTCTCTAAATAAATAAAAAGTCAATGTACTTTTTTTTAAAGAGATTAGTATTGAATGTAATTATCTTAGTTAAGAGAGACATTCATTTGTAAGGCTGCACAAGGCTTAATACATACAGATTGTTAAGGCAGACTGATAACTAAATGAAAACTTAAGGCTGGATGTTTGCTTATTCCTGTGTAATTTCAAACTAATCACAAGGACCTATTAAGCATTTGTGTGGTTTACATTTGACTTTGTTTGTTCAGGATTTTTCTGTTACTAAGACCCAAACATAAATTATAAGATTGAGTAAACTTTATTTAACAAGGGTTGACTCAGTTACACCAAAGACGTATTTTACAAGAGCAGCAGGATGAAACAATAAGGCTTTGAGACATTTAACTCCTAACAATCAAGACACTCCCACCATAAAACCACCAAGACAATACAACGACGCTGAAAGTAGGATAAAGGTCTAAATAGACGTCCTAAAATTTAACAGTTTTTGCTGAAACTGAGCACTAATCTTAACTATGTACATAAGGCTAAATCTTCTTTCTTTTGTTGTGAAAAACTCAATTTCCAACCTCAGTCCTACAATCCTAACCCAAATCCGTAATCCCAAATTTATGTCTTTACCTTATGTGGACATGACAAAATGTCCTCACAACTACAAATGTCCACACAGTGTTGGTAGTTTCTCAAGATTAAATCCTCACAACTATATATAAACCAGTACACACACACACCCTTACATAAAAAAAGCGTGAAAGCACTTTTAAATAAATGTCAAGAAAAGAATAAGCGGCAATATCAGTTTTCATGGTTAAGTAAATGTAAATTTTAGACCTGCCTTGCTCTTGACCTGATCACATCAATCTGCTGGTGGAGCCCAAAGCAGCACCAGAGATTCGGTGGCCTATTTAAAAAATGCACTCATTTGTATTGATTAATACCGTCTGCCAAGAACCGTCTCCAACCAACAGTCAATCACTCATGTTAGCAGTAACGTAATACACTATAACTTACTTTCAGATTCCTTATTGCAAACTTAGTGAAGATTTCTCAATATTTATCCAACGTGCTGCAAGATGTGAGATGCCTTCTCTGTTAGCAGATGGCCCCTCATAGAAACACACAAACACATGTAGGCACAAATCATTAGCTTCGGGTTCCTAAATCCAAGTCAATAAATAGCTTGTCAATAGCAGAGAACATAAAAGTACCAGATGTGCGAACCGCATATGGCATGAATTGATTCAGCACACAGTGGAGTTAGGCTAGAAACAAGCAATAACTCCTCTAGTTTTTATATCGAGGTTAACCCGGAATAAAAAGAATGGAAAAAATAGTCATCATTTGACTAAATGTGATTGCATAAATCAACTAAAAATTAATTTTTTAAAATAAAAAATTAAAGTTAAACATTTTTGACACTGTTTTTCTGAAAGTGAAATTTATATAAATTTATAACCTAGACTAATTATTTCTTGTAATTGAGATGTTTAAGCTTGAAAACACAAAACTCTTACTCAGAAAATCTGAATAATACCAAAAACATTTTACTAAATTTTGTATTATTATTTATATTTAACAGAAATGTCAGGTTTCTGTTTCGTTCCTGTGCACTCAATGCTTGGCTGGGGCTTCTTCTGCTCATCTGTATTGTCTAGTCCAGTGTCTCTCGTCACAAATTGTCTATGAGGTCCAAGTCAATCCAGTTTGCTGGCCAATCAGACACAGCAACACCATAGTTACTGAACCAGCTTTTGGCCTGAAATGAAATATGAACTTTACTTTTGTCCGAAGAGGTGTACCACTGTATAAAAGTGAAGTCTCTAGTCTGTAAAGGTTTGATGCCAGGACTGCGACATTTCTAGCCCATGTGTAGGAGTTGTCTCTGCTAGTGGCTCTTACAGATTTCTGGTGCATAGGGTTTGACACAGCACCCTGTGAACAAGCAGCTTCTTTAGCAATTACCCTTTGTGGCGTACTCTCCTTGTGAAGGCTGTCGATCACTGTCTTCTGGAGGTCTGTCAAGTCGGACGTCTTCTCCTACATTGTGTCGTTTACTGATCCAGACTGAGAGACTTGTCACCGCATGATCTGTTCCAGAAGCACGATCCGTACAGTAAGCTAATTTAAACGAATACTTTGAGGGAGGGTATTTTTATTTATTTTTTCTTTCTGTATGTCATTGTAAATGTAGAAATAGTCTGACTTAAAGAGAATGACATGAAATACAGATAAAAGGTTTTAACTGCACTTTGCAAGACTGCTTCCGAGAAGAAAAAATATATAGTAAATGTATAAACCCTTGTACAATAATCATTAGACTTAAGGAGAGATATTGATAAATAGTCCAGCAGAAGTAAAGTACAACATTTTTCTTTTTTTATATGCAGGCTCAATAAAACTAGATAAAGAGTTAATACTTTGGATTCAAATTATGTAAAACTCCACATTTATAAAATCAGAAACACTTTCAGTAAGCAGTCACTTTTAAGTTCATTCAAACAAAAGTTTATCTGAAAATATGTCCACTGCTTGTATTTAAGAACCATGTAGTGATTTAAATTTTTGTGTAGTTTTTGGTGAATGTGATGACAAAAGTGTTTAGGTTATTATTCTTAATTTAAGTGACTTTCTAAATGGGGTTGAATGAAGCTTGTGGAATAGAAATTTTATTTCATAGTTTTTTTTATTTCTGAGCATATAACAGTAGTTATTCCTATATAAAAATTCTCATGTGAAACAAATACATATATCTATATAACTTTGTCTCATGCAGAATAAATTATCACCCTCCTACACGATGCAACACAAAAGTCAAACCCCACAAATAAGGAAGTGCACATTGTTTTAATAAGTCTTGCATTCTTCTGTGCAGTGTGTTTTTAATAGTAACATGTTGTTTAAGCAGAGCGTGATCCTCTCTGATCTAGGTTTATGAGGTAATCGATCCCAGGTTGAAGTTATGTTATTGTCACACTATAACGCGGTTTATGATTCCAGCAACTTGTAATTGCAACATGGCCGCTGCACACACAGATCAGACATCTTAATCCCCGGGGGCAAGGCGTCATTATTTCCATTTTAATAGGCATTATTGTCATTGTCAAGGTTACACGTGCCGCTACCGTCGCTGTCATTTTGTGTTTGCTAAGTGCAGATGATGCATATCCCCCCTTCAGTGCACACAGTTATTGGATTCCCCGACCATATTTATGTTTTTAATCCCCTTCGACTAAAGCCACCGGAGATACAGACACATACAGCCGGCCGAATCTGCTGCTAACAACCGAGTCCAACCGGCTTCAGTCTGTCCAAGGAAAACTACAGCTGGATGTCTGGAGATAAAACACTGTCAGTTTTAGCTAAAAAAACATTTTAATGGCTGCTTAGCATGATCAGCTAAAAGAAAAATGAAAGCTTACATCTGGTATATATTTATATATATATAAAATCAAACCTTTGATCTTTTTCAAAGGTCAAAGGTGCATCTGAGTAAAAATAAATAATGGATCAATGTTTGCTGTGTTGTTCTGTTGTACAATTTGAGAACTTCCTGGATTGCTTGGAGGAATAAAAGCAGACCAGTGTTTATAATCTACACATTTATGGAGTTGTGTTGCCATAACTACAGACTTCTGTGTTTGATCCTGTTCTTTTTTTTTCTATGTGTAAGTTACATTTTAAAATGTGTAAGCAACAAAAAGCCTGGTAAAACTTTATCTGCAAGCAAAACGAAAGAAAATCTTTGCGATCCCGATGCAGACACCTGTGACTTTACTTTGACTGAAGTTCAAACGCTTTCAGCCAGGTTTATTTGGAGCCAAAGCAAGTTTGTAGTTTACTGATCTTTACTGTACATTTTCAGACTTTTTTGTCACAAGATGATCTCTTCCTGTTTAGCTTTACTGCTAGTCTCAGTTGCTAGCATTGTCTTGTCAATAATTCCCAGCTGAGTATTCATATTGTCGTGAGCTCACAGTGTGTCGCAACCACTGTTCGTAGTTGTTTTTCTTATTATTTGCTGTGTTGTTGAGTAACAGCAGAGAATTTGATGGTAGTTTATCAGGACCATAAAGTGAAGTTAAAACCACAATGTGAAACCACGATGTGCAAAAGATTATATTTCACCCACTGCACACTGAAATCTTTACTGAGATGTTGACTCGTGACAACATGCAGGAGGAAAGAGTCATTATCTCCATCACTGATTAATTGTATTTCTTTGTGAGGGAAGAACGTAGAACAGAAGCTTTAGAAGAATACACCAGCCAACTTATCTATATCTTTTTTTTTTTTTTCCTATTCTCTAGTTTAGATGTCTGTAAAAGTGGTGGCGATGGCCGATATTCCCATCCTCTGCTTTTGGAAAAATAAAGTCTCGAAGCCTCTCCTGACTAACTTGGTCCTTTCTGTATCAGACGGGGTCGGCCAATCAGCAGGATGGATTGTGGCTGCCTGGACAGACTCGCATATGTCTCGTTGTGTCGCAGTTAATATCCTTAGGCTGCTGAAATGCTCTACTGGTTCTTTCATCTGTAGGCAAATCAGACATATAGGAAAATATATGAATTCATCAACAATGTCAAAAACTGCAACAATGGTAACATCACTGCCAATTAATTACATTATCACTGTAAAAAAAAAATTACCATCTTGTTTTTTGGACATTTTTTCTCATGTGGATAAGCTGGTACACCAAGAAGGCTTCATCAAGACAGTAGCTGTCTTTTCCTTTGTAAATATTCTACCTATGTTTAAAAAACAGCTTCATTATTGTCGTGTATCCATTAAACTAATGCAATTAAAATCACATATGAATAAGTTTGTTCACATGATAAATCATTAGAAAACATACCGTGCAAAAATCTTCCAACTACTTCCTGTTGTCGTCTTCTTCGTGGGTTCTGCCAGTGGCGACATCCAGTTCTTGATCATGTGACTCATGTGATGCATAAAAAAAGGGTTTCCATTGCAGTTTTGTAAAATAGACAGATTTTTGATTCGGGCAAAAATCCCACCTCATCGTAGCGGCAAAACTTTTTCTTAGAAAGTTGTTTTGAAATTGGCTTGTTAACATGAAGCCAATTTTTTATTTTTTTTCAAAATGTCAAGTTGCGCAAATACATGGTCAATGGCAATGCAGCAAATGAGAGCCGCTTTCCACACTTATGGAAGAGCCTTAGCAATTGTCTGACACCAAATCCACTGCAGTTTTGCAAAACAAACCAATTGTGATGTGACCAAAACGCAGAACAAACAAATTTAGGGACATGATTAGATGAAGTGGGTTTATTTTTTTTTTGAGTTATAATTCTGTTTTGTATACTTATGAATCAGTGCCGTTTTTTAACATTGTCTCTTGCTTTGTATGTTTGAAATGCTTGGATGTGGAGTAAATTTCCATCTTGTGAAATGAACTCACCCTATCATCAAAACTTTTATAAAAAAAAACAAGTTTTTTCTTTACTGGCGTGTTTCCATGAAACAAAGTTGTTTTCCAAATGGTCACATTGTGCAGTTTGTGGTCAATGGAAACGCAGCTAATGAGGACTGAAGACGTCTTTTCATCTGCAAACTACGTCCTCAGTGGATCTGTCAAGGACACGGGAATGGCAGAGTTACCTTTTGCTACGTTCCACCATACCTACAGTTCCCGTAATTTGTAGACTAGCTAGAGGCTAGCTAAATTAATATAAAACAAGCAACATTTTTATGGCCTACAAAGCGCTATATGCCCTATCTCAACATAGGCACCCACTGGCCCTGGTGAGGACAAACTCAAGCCAGTCTTGTAAACCCTCTGCACATAATTTTCTGGCTCAGAGAGTTTGGAAGGAAAAGGCAGGGCAGCTATTGTTGACGAGGGGGGAATGAGATCTAGTTCCAGCGTGGCTGCTCTGTCAGAGCTGCCAGCCGAAAGGAGATGGACTTTCGCCGTGGCAGAAGTGGTATCCGATGGGAATGACGAGGTGGAGCGGCTCGCAGACTGACAGCTGCCATCAATCACTCACCCCGGCAGCCAGATGTGGGTTGACAGAGCGGGGCGCATCGGCCAGGAAAGCAATTCGTACGCAGCTTACCGGGGGATGTCTTTTTTTGCCGGTCTCTCCCTGGTGGGATTCTGTCTGCTGTGAATCCATCTGACCACGTAGATCAATTACCTTTCCCACGTCCTAGCCCAGAGGTGACGCGGCGGCGCAAGAGCTGTGGCGTTGATGATTTCTGATCTAACAGGTCGTATTTCCCTGAGGAAGGAGAAGCGCTCGCATCAAATCAACGCGTCGCCGAAGTCCTGACAGTGCAGACGCGCGAGGAAATGGAGGGAGACTTTCTGGCCATACCTTATAAATTTGAAGACAAGGCAGTAACACAAATGGCAAGAGCTGGCATAGCATAAACTGAGATGACCAGAAGCTAAGTAACGCCTTTCCGGGTAAGTTAGGGAGAGAATTGGTGCTTCGCCTCTGAGGAGTTTCAATAGGTGGAAGCTCAGTGATCCTGAATGCTCAGGACAGCTTATACTGACTCCCAACAAATCTCATTCTCACAGCCTCCTATAGGTTATTTATGATGTTACCTGAGCGGAGTGTCCTCATGTTAAAAAATGCATCCAAAACAATTCAATTATTGAAAAGAGATCAAAGATTAACCTTTTTTCTTAGTTTTTCTTTTTTTAAAGAAACTCAGTGGAATGGTCCAAATTGTGCCCATTACTGGTCATTTATAGACCAATAATAGGCACAGCATGGACAGTGACCTCCACACCTGTTAGAGAACAACAAAAAAATCACATTAGATTACAATAACATGATTTTTAAAATACAACCTCAAAATTCAGAACATTCTGTCAGTGAGAAAAATATTCCACTTTGAGAAATAACTTCTAATAAAAACACCTGAGCCACATTTGTCAGCATCTAATTGGAACTTTTTAAATTCATTCTTCACCTTTTCAAATCGATTGATATTTTCTAAAGGAGAACGTCTTTCAGTTATTCAAGAGCTGCATTTGCGTTGAATTGCACATAATTGCATAATTTCACAATTCCAAAAATAAATTTGCACAGAAATTTAAAAAGAAATTCTACATTTTCCATTCCATTTCACTAAACTGGAATGGAAACACTTTTCTTTTTTTGGACACCCCAGTCACATGATCGTCAACCGGATGTTGCCGCTGGCGCAAACCATGAAGAAGAAGACAGGAAATAGTTGTGAAAATGATGGTGTGGGATGTTTTCTACTGACCTAACATGTGATTTTAATTGTATTTCTTATTTAATAGAGATACTGCATTTGCAAAATTGTGTTTTTTCGATATTAGTGGAATTTGAAAAACGTTTTGCACACATTGGTAATGAAAACTCACCCGTAGTTGCAGCGGTGCAGATTTGCGGGATATACAGTCTGTGTGACTGGCTGATCTCAAGTGGTGAGATTTCTGACATGTCAAAAAAAATCTGTTGCAGAATGGTTTATCTGGTGCTTTAAATAATTCGTTTATTGTTTCTGGTGCTTGTAAAATGAGTGTAACAATTTGTCAAACACATGCATTTCTGATCATGTTTCTGTTATGCTCCCATCATGGTTGTCTTCCTTCCATTACTAACACTAAAACTAGACGGTTAAATTAAATAAAACTAGGTGGAAGTGTTTTATAATTTAAACTCTCATCACGTCTTCTCATGCCCTTAGAACAAAAGACTGACATGGAATAAAGTGGCAGAGGTATAAAAATGATTTTGTTTTTAAGTTTTTAGGTAAAACCAGGAAAAGTTGCCAGTTTTGCTGGTCACTTTCTCAGAAAACTGGTTGAATATAGCAACAAATGTCTGTACATTCAGTGCAAAGGGTTTTCTGACTTGATCGAGCTCGAATATGCTAAGATCATTGATTGGCCAAAGATCAGAGCTTCTGACACCCCAGTTATGGTCGATCAAGCTAAAAACCGAGCCAGGCTGATTTCTCAGTGCAGCTCTTTGCATAAACAACATGCTGCTTGTTCAAATATACCCAGCCAGAGATAGATGACACTATACTGGTTTCCTAAAAGATTATTACATTTCACAGTAAGATGCTGCAGCTGCTACACTCTGTGGCTCGAATTCAGGTCCAAGGGACAGTAAAGTGATAGACAGAAGTACAAGTTGTGGGGCTACGTGTTGCTCAGCTGCTCGCCGTTTTATCTCCGCTTCAGACGTTGCCCGCTCCGTCTGTTCAACAGGCTTGTGCCATGTTCACGATCCCAGCTGATCCAAATTCGCAGCACCGCGCTGGGTAAAAGGCCATTAGTATGTTTGGGTTAGAAATACCAGGCACTACACAAACAAACGTACCTTCAAATGCCACTGGAGCCTGCACTCCACCGGAGGGAAGAGAGGCCAACTTCCATTTTATATGTAGGGAGCGGGGTGAAGGGGTTTGAGTGTGTGTGTGTGTGTATATATTCAGTTTTAATGTCACAAAACACAGAGGTGACAAGCTCTTTGGGATGTGATCAAGTGCAAATCTGATTGGAGTGCAGCAGAGCAGTGACGGCGTCGCCTCTGGGATGGGCTTTGATTATGCCAGGAGTTTGCCGCTGAATCAATGGACCCTGACGGTGTTGCCGTGTGCACTTCAAACAGCCGCGCTCCGGAGCGCCGCTCCAGTCAGAAAGCAAACCCCCCTCTCATTTAGGCCTCTTTGTAATCAAACTCCACATATTAGCCGCAAAGAGTTTTCTAATCTTGATTAGTTTGGTTTCAGTTTGAATGACTTCGGCTATTTTTTAATTCGTTTGTTTGTTTTTTTTAGCCAACTATTTCTTTTGCCTGAGATGCTGCGGCTGCTCATGTGGAGTCTGTGTGTAAATGAAGGAAACAGACCCTCGGTGAGCGCTGCGTGTTTCTGCTCGGGGCGTTCAGCCGTGGCCAGGTTCATCAGCTGCCCCGGCGTGTTGAGCAAAATTTTAATAAAGCCACCCTTTCACAGCCGACTGAAGGCTCTGCAGCCCGGGGGGACGGCGGCTCAGAATGACAAAACGACACAGGTCCTTATTGTTTTCCTCTCTGGGCAGTTAGAGGAGACTGCAGTCGGTTAGACTTGCTCACTAAAAATAAAAAAACAAAATAAGAAACCAGAGCCTGTCCACAAACCGACTCTATTATACTATCTAAATTCAGTTGGATTGAATTCAGGTTTTTAGATGTTTTAAACATGAGGAAGTTGAGGAAGTGGCAAAAAACGAAACAGGAAGCGATTAAAAGCATCACAGGAAGGAGAAAGATCTCGCCGTTTTTTTCCACGTTTCTCTGTTTCCACGCAGTCCGTTTCTTTTTTGCTGGCAAATGAAGTTTAGCGATTCAATTTTCACCTCAATCTTTTCAATTTCAGCCCGGTTCCTCCGCGCTATGGGAGCCGCGCGCGCGCTCGTAGCGCTGCCTCTGTGTGCGCAGGAGATGTTTTTCTGCAACATCCCCGAGATCCTTTTCACGAAGTCCACAGAGCGAAAAGATTATCGGCACCTGCAAACGTCCTAACTCGATACTCCTGAATCTCCCAGGTGCTTTTAAAGTTATGAGGGGCGTTCTGCTGTTTTTGTTTGGGTCTTTTTATGATGCCGAGTCCTTTAAGAGTGCAGTGGTGTGTGGACTCAGATGGAAGTTGGGACAGGATTCAATAGCATTTATCAGATTTGAATCTGTTTATTGAATCTGAATCCTTCCAAAATCCTTTGTTGAACCCTTTTCAAGTAAATTGTCTGGAAAATTATGTGTGCTATTATGTGTGTGTGTTTCCATCTCCTTTGTTTTGTTTTTGTTTTATCTTTATAGCCAGTCATACTTCATATTTGGTGCTGATGCTGCAGGGAATCCAACGAGATGTTTGCCAAGTTAAAAGGTGCTTGGATGAGAAGCTGACATATATGGCATTTGTTTTTCTTGTAGTGTTTGAGATTAAAATATATATTATTAATGAATTGCATAGATGTTACCATGTTAAAGATTTTATATGCTGTCACTTGCATTTTTAAAAATTTCCAAGAGTTTCAATGAGGTGGAACCTTTGTGTCCTCATGCTTCTGGTAACGCCTGTAAATCGGACGCAAAAGCGACACCAACAAACAGCAAAGGACGCCGCTTCTCTTTTCTCTACTGATGTCTCATTTTTGCTTAAAAAACCCCCAAAAACGTTCTGATGGGTTGTTCGAAACCAAAATGAGTTACTTTTTTCACTGAAGCCATTTAAAGGAGACGGATGTCTCTATTCCTCGTTTTGTTGCTGCGTGTGAAATTTAGTATCATCAAAACGGGTCGCTCTTGCAAGTGACGTTTTGGATTTCAATGGGACAACGTGTATAAGTAAAGGTGAAATAAAAATAATAATTCAGGTCTAAAATACCATTTCAAAACAGAGCATGTTGCAGCACAGATGCCCCCAGTGCAGCTGTCTGTGTTGTCTTAATTAGTCTCACCTGTTCCCCCTCCAATAATCGCCTCTCCCCCATATGAGTTTCTCTTTTTCAGTCACTACTTGCTTGTCTCTCCTGTTGTTTCCACCAGAATTTTTAAACTAATTCCTCTATTTGTTCTGTAGTGTTTTTTTTTGTTGTTGATTTTAAAATGAGTTTTTACACCATTCTGCCTGTGTTTGGGGAGCCACGTTGCATTCGAGAAATTCTGAATATCCCAGTCGGTTGAGACTGCGTCTGCTGTGCGAACGGCTTCGTGAGCAAATTCATTAATGTTCCCAGTCGTGGAGCTCATAGTCATAAAACCGCAGGCACATTCAGTAGGAACTGTGAATAACGAGTTGTCATTTCAGCTTTTTTTTTTTACCAGCACTATCTCCTCTCCTTCATGAGTGGCTCCGTAGCGTTTAATGCATCATTTCCCTCCTCGTTGTGAGCGCGGAGGGGAGAGGAGGCTGACGGGTGAGCGGAGGTGGAGGGAGAAAGGCAGAGAGTCTGACGTCCTTGATTTTTATTGCCTTGTTCGTGTCCTTCCAGCATGACTGGTCAGAGTGCAGCCCAGGGCATTACAAATAAACAAATGCCCCTTTCACACCAAAGCCTCACCCGCACGAGTCTTATTGCTTCCTACGGCTGAAACGCGGAATCCTCTCTCAACGCGCGTTTTTTTTTTGCTGTATCACGGAGATGTGGCTCTGAGGGATAAGCAGTCAGTGATTCATGTGAAACAAGAATTTGTGGAATTAAGGGTGCAGGATTAGGCGAGGTTACTGGAAAGCACTAAAAGGAATTAAGCGTAGCTTTATGCTTTTTAGAGATGGAAGATCGTGAGGGCCGTCTTTCCGGCGAGGATGGCGGCGGATCACCTTCACTTAGGCTGATCAAAAACCCCCCAGCCCTCGAAAAACCCTCGTGTCTCGCCTGAACTTCTGGACCCCCAACCCCGCCGTTCGAAGAGATTTCTGGCCTTTAATGGGACGTGACTAACCGATTTTACGTTTCACCTTAATTACAGACCGCTAAGACTCGGCTGCCTCGAATTGTTCATAGCTGGGTAATTTTAATTTGACCTTCCTAAGTAGATTTATTTAAGTTTAACGAAAGTGTTATCTTTTAAATGCACCATCATCACTATGGGATCTCATTATGGTCGCACTTGAGCGCGGACCAACAGCTTTGCCTGGAAGAAAATTGTTGTAAGGAAGGAAAACGCGGCTTCGCTCTGCAAAGAAATGAAAATCAAGGTTGTTGAGTTTTCTCATTGGTTTCATAAATCCAAGCAATGGTCACGATTGTGATTACGAGTCACAACTGCTAATTGCAACAATAATTGCAAGCTGGGCAACCAGACGACAAAAAATACAGATTTAGGAAAGTGGACATTAAGAAGGCTTTTAATGTTGTTCAATCTTGTTAATTAAAATGACACTTGAGGATTTATAAAATGAATTCCCGTTAAAAGGTTAGCACGATCAGTCATAGTTGCAGCAGCTAAATCTCCTGTCATTTTCATTTTATATGAATTCAAATAGATTCATCCTGCCTGAAGCTAACAGCCTGAAAGCAGCCAAAGCGGATTTCTACCATCTTAAAACAACTTTAAGACCAAAAGTAGAAGGGTTTAATTCATATAATGGCTTGCAAACGTTTTGCTTTGGGCAATTATTTAAACATAAGCCGATATTTCCAATGTGAAATATTGGCTATGTGATTTCTCTGCATAATATTTTCTTGGACCAGGAGTTCCCAAAGTGCAACAATTGCGTGTGGCGCCCAAATCAGGAACGGTGCGAATTTGGCAGCACAGAAATTAGATGGAAAAGGACAAATTGTGTTATAATAAATGGTGAGATTTATAAGACTTTCATAAATGGAAAATGTTGCACTTTCATGATGAGTGATCCATATCTTGTTCTTATAACATTCATTTATTGACCCGAGGTTTGACATATTGTCAAGAAGGTACAAAGAAAAGTAATACATTCAAATCATTTTAGTAAAAAAATAAAGTCTAATTTTGTGCCCTGTGAGTATGTTCAACTTGATGATTTTGGAACATGTGGGGAAAAAGTTCATGCCTGTCTGGGGTTTCTCCCATAGAAATGGATTCTTCCGGTAGATTTTCTGCTGGACCAATCAGCAAACAGAGGAAGTTGTGTCTGTAGCTTTAGTGATGGCTGTGGAGGAAGGGAACGAAGCCGTTCAGCCCATGTTGGTTGCGCTTTCAAACACTGAATTAACATTGGCAGACATCTTGCTTGACTCGGCGCTTCTCTCTTTACCAAGATTCACATAAGCAACATGAGTAGCTTAGATGAAGACATATATCAGGTCTTTCTCTCAGTTCTTTTGTTTTCCCAACATGAAAGCGAATGGCGTAACAAGATCTGGTCACAGCACAGGATGATTGTTTGTTTGGTCAGTTCAAAGAGACAAACTGGCGCATCACATATGTCATGGGCCAATGTTAGCGATTGGCAACATTTCAAATGTCAGGGTCCATATCTCCAGGAAGCAATCGTTTCTCAATAGCTTCTGTACGAAGCAAAACGTAGAACGAGGGTCTGGTCTTCACCCCCATAGGGAAGTACCTAAATAGACACAAAGTGATGCTTCCTTGCATTGTATTGTAAATATTAGAACATTATCGATCCACCAAACCACCTAATCAACTAAATGATCAGGAACCGTACTATAAAAACCAATCAGTTTTTCACCCCTCCGAGCTTTTTGAAAAGTAAATAAATCTATTTACTTTTCAAAAAGCTCACAGTGACTTTGTAAGGGAAGAGAACTATCACCAATAACAAACTCACAGAACCTCCCTCTAAAAAAACCCATCCAAACTAACCCTTTAACCTGGAACTGCGCTTCACGTTGTTAATGTTACCAGATCTGGTCGCGGCGTTCGTCTTCATGTTGGGAAAGGCCTTCCAGACGTCTTCGACTGAGCGACTCTTTTAATCCTGGCGAAGTCATTCTGAGCTCCCCACTGATTTTCCATTTCCAGTCTCCCTCTCTTCCTCTCCAACATGGTGGACAACTGTAACCTGGTGCATACGGCAGCGTAATGATGCTCAGTAGGATCAGACTGAACAACTCATGTTCTGTCAGTTTGTTTGTGTAACACAAGAGCTGTTAAGACTAAAACAGCTTGAAAGACTTTAGTAAGGAATGAATAATTCAGACCTCCATATAGTTTTTTAATGGCATTAATGAAGAATGTGGGTTTTTCCGACGGCCACGACTCCAGCAGGAGTTTCACCCTGTCGCAGTTTTAAAATGCTGCTTTAAAAGAGATCGCATGTGAAGCTTGTTACCATGAATTAAATGCTTTTTTGCGACGATCGGGACGGCAGTGCAGCAACGCGAGCAAATGCCAGTAGTGGCTTAGCTGCTTAGTTTATTTAGCGCCGTTGCAGTCACCAACTGGAGGGAAAAGATACAAAAAATAAATGAATCTCCCATCGGTTATTTAGCTGTCCATCATGTCTGAAACATTTCTAACATTTTGTCACGTGACAATCCTAAACTTTGATATTTTACCAAGAATTCAAATAACATTAGATTTTTGTTAGATTGTATGTTAGACCAACTGCACCATAATGACATGTGAACTTTATTTTTTGCATTTTCTTATCTCCTCATTACTGTGATACCCCTGAATAAATATTAGATTATGATTACTTACTGGCACTTTTTTTCGAAGTTTTCAACCACATTTTAAGAAGCACTTTTCAATATATTATATGAAAATGGGAAGGTCATAAAACAACAACAAAAAAAGAAAACAAGCTGACAGTGTGGTATGGAGAGCATTATTTAAAGGGGAAGTTTTATGTATATTCCAAGCACATAATGCCAATTAAGAATTGTTACCTTCAGTTGTTATAGAAATGCTGTTAATTTCAAACACAATTTAAAAGCAATTTGACTTTGTAATTTAACATCTTGAAATTGGGCTTCCGTCTCTTTAAGAAGCTCCTGCTCTCTCTGAAACTCCGCCTTCAGGAAGTCATTACAACATGGCTCCTCTGTTAACCTTTTAACAACGTTTTTATCAGTATTTCACTGAGAAGTAGCTCTATAATGAGCTCATCTGATGCTCAGTTGCACCAGGTGTTTGCTAATTGCTGCTGGCTAGTCTGCAGGAGCTGATTGAGGCAGCCGCAGAGGAGTGCTCCTTTGTCATGTGGTGTTGCAGGTTGGAGGAGGCACTTGGCCCTCCCAGGCATATTGCACAGCTGAACGGTTGCCATGGAGATTAAAGTATTTCTCAAACATGCACGAACGAATCAAAGCAACACGCCAGGTATGTTTTTGATGAAGGAAAAACATAAGAACATAAAGCTCAAAATACTCTATTTTACATAATACCGCCACTTTAATGTAATGCTGAAACAATCAAGACTTTCTGTAGAATGAGAAATGTAACGCTAACCACACTTTAAGCTACAAAAAGTTAAGCTGCAACATTTCTGGATCATCCAAAACGTCTACAAGCACGTATTTATGGGGGGGAGAAACTCCTAAAACAGCCCCGTGGCTGTATTGACAAGTCTGCTACAGCCTTGCATTTATTGAATTGAAGATTCAGAAGGCTACTTTGAGCCGACGTCTTCTCCTTCTATCCCCGAGACGGCAGACGTGCTGATAAGGACCAGCAGTCAGAGAGGCGGAGAGGCAGAGCAAAGACGCGGGGGGGGCAGCCTGACGAGGATGTAATAACTCCACACCTCGTCTGCAGAAGGAGACATCAAAAGACCCTTGACTAAGATGAACTCTGACAGAGTCTGGGGCGCAGCCCATCAATATCCCCCGCCGCCATTTAATCATGATCCAGAAAGTGACCGAGGCACTCGCTGACAAAGCGTGCACCGACAGAAAGACGGAGACGCTAACGAGAGAGCAGGTGACAGATGCACACGTCGTGCAGACGGCTATCTGAGGGTCGAGCGGAATCGCTAATGAAAGGCGAGGCGTTTTATACCCGCTCCCAGAACGGCATTCCGACAGACGGACAGAGGGAACACGGCTGCCGGGGTGTCGCTGATTAAAACGATTTCACAGTAAACATCTAAAAAGATCTGCGCTCCTCGACCGCTCTTGAAGGACATTGCTGTCCTCATCGTTCAGATCAGGCGGAACAAATTTGTTCGTCGTTAGCGTTCGACGAGAAAATGCTGGATGTTTACCACATCACAACGCCACGTTGATTAATCTTGGACATGCTGATCTTTAATTGGATGCTCAAGTCACATTTCCCTTGTTTTCTCTCTTCATACATTTGAGGTTTTTAAGCACTAAATGAGCAAATAGCAAGTTGCACCAGCAGACTGTCATTACAATGCCAAGCACAAGAAGCTTTAAAATCGGAGGAACTCCAAGTTCTGCCCTTGTGAGGAGAAGAGCAGAGGAACATGGCAGGATCAGTCATACAGACAGCCTATGCAGGAACAAGTCTCTAATGCAGATCTATGGAGCCGGACAGGGTCAGCGGAGGCACTGGAGTGTGTTTCAGTGCACCATAACCCAAGACAAATGACTGAGGAAGAGTACAGCATATATAATCTTAGCTCTGCAAAAAAAAAAGATGAGGAATTTTTTTGTCCTTTCAGATTTGACCAAAATGCGTACTTGTTTGCTGCAAATGTCGTCAACTAAAATAGACAAGATGTATTTATTGCAATTTCAAACTTGCATACGCGGTGATTAGACATGCAGTTAAGACCACCTCCCTTTTGGAGGTTGACCCTCTTCTTGGTGCAAACCAACAGCCCTGCCATGTTGAGGTACAGACTCCACTAAAGTCCATACCTCACACACCTTTAAGGTCCAATGAGGCGTTGCCTCCTTTACATTGGACTTCTCCATCGCTTCATACTTTTCCTTGGTTGGATCACATCTCACTTGTGCTTCTGAAATCACAGCTACACCACCTTTACTTTGTGAAGGGGGCGGTACAATGTGAAGCTGGCTTTTTTGAGCATCGCATCATGTTATATAATGTCATCAAAAACACATCTGGAGTGTTGACTTGATTGTTTCATGCACGTTTGAGGAATCCTTTAATCTCCCGTGGCAACCAGTCATCTGTGCAAAACGCCTGCTTGGACCTAGCTCCGCCTTTGAGGTGCAGTTTCTAACCTCACAATGTATCCCTCCTCCCTCACTCAGCTCCTTCAGACTAGCCAGCAGCAATTAGCAAACACCTAGAGACGTTCATCCAAGAAGTAAATTTGTAAGTCATACATGATATTTTCAGCGTTTTTATAACAATTGAAGTAAAAAATAGCGTAAAAATGTTGCTGGAAAATTCATACGGCCCCTTACAGCTGCATTGGATCAGCTTTTGCTCCATATAATCAGTGAGCTTTGCTTGTCCATGTCGCCTGTTCACGCTGCACTATGTGGTTTTGTACAATCTCTGACCAAGATGTCTGTCTGGTAATCAGAAGGATTCAGGCATGTTTGGTAAAGGTAAGACTGTGATGTCTTCCCTTTACCAAACATGCCTGAATCCTTCTGATAATTCTTTTTTTCCTCCCCCAAGCAAAACATCTACTTGCTACCGAATGCTGTACATCCCACAATCAGGGCCTATGATGTTACGCTTAATTGGTTTATCTTCTGTTTTGTTTACATTTTGAAGTCAATTTCAAACTCTTTTTTTCTTGTATTTGATTTTATTTTCTTAAATGTGGGTTGCAGGTTATTATGCACGCTTCTTTGAGTGAAATGGAGAATTTAAAACTCAATCCCTGCAGCTTTCCAATAAAGGCCTCATGCCTGCGAGCGAGTCATTCAGATTGACACACAGGGGCAGAGGCAACCGAAGTGAAGTTAAGTCCACCCCCCCCCCTCTGCCCTATAAATAATATTTAATCCGTCTTCGGAAGGGAAAATTGGTAATGACTTTCGGAGCTTTTCGGATGCATCACATTGCCTTCGCTACAGCTGACACCGAGAGGATAGAAGCACCACAATGGTGAGGAACGCTGGCTTTTTCCGACATCAAATAAGATCTGCTTTAGATCAGGGGACAGGAGGGCTTTCATGTGAAATGTGAGGGAAGGGGAGAAAGAAAGTCGGCCTGGGGAAAACATTATCTTGAGCTGTTGAGAAAAAGGTAAAAAATACAATAAATACAGCAGCATTTGGTTTGATTTTAGCACCTCAGTAGAAGGTAATGTAAATAAAAACATCCAACTTATAATACTGTTGCGCTTGTATCATTACATATAACTCTTCTTATAAGATGTGTTTTATCTTAAATAGGTCGTTTGTTAAATTATGCACAGCTTGTTAAATTATTATTATTATTTTTTTTTTATACCTCAGAGGTTTAATGTTGCTTTTCACACCGTGTCGATAACAACATACAGCCTCAGCTGTGTTTAAAAAGAAGAATGATCAGCATTTTAATTTATTGTAGCTTTTCTACTTTCAATGGGGGTCAAGATTATGCTCTCATGCTAAAATATATTCATTTATGTCCCAAGTAGTACTGAGTTAAATTGTCTGTAGCATTAAAAAATTATCCATTAGCAAGTTGCACCATCACTGAGTCAAATTCAGTAGCATTCAAGACGCTTACGGCTTTATTGTGGACGCATGTTTGACCCGTCTTTGTGAAGGAAGTGCCAGAATTCATTTTAAATGTTTGGTCTCCTCCCTTTTATCCACAACCTCCCTTTAAATCAATCCAATTGATTCCTAAACGTGCCTTGATGTTTTTTATTGTCTCGTTGGAATCTCCAGCTCTATCCACTTGTCGGTCGCCCAGTTGACCGAGTTAACTGTCCCTCTTTGTTTAACCTCTGGACAGTAAAAGCTGATGTTCCAGCAGCTTCCTAATTCAGTGCAGGTTTGAGTCTTGGTGGTTCCTCGATTTTTCCTGAACGTGGCGTGACTGTCGTGCTCCGTTACCTCAGAAAGGAGGCGGCTCATCAGAAGAACTTTTTTTACCAACCTTTAGCTTAGCAACTTAGCATTGCTGGTGGCTAGCAGTTAGCGAGGTCAGGTTTTCTCAGGGTTCTTTTAAATTGCATCTCATCTGCAACGGTTCCTGATTTCTGCTGCTTTTGTAACTGAGTGTTGTTGGCAGGAAAAATTCAAGAACTGCTTATTGCCAAGATTGGTGCTCTTAAGGCTCTGCTACGTTTCAAGCATGGTCTAGCTGGGGGCTTTACAGTTTTTGTGTTTTGACAGACAGGTTCTTCTTTTTTTTTAATTTCCAGGAGTTTACCTGCTGACCTCATCCACATAGCTTTTTAACGGTAGACACGGCTCCACCCGGATGGAAATAATTAAATGATCGTAATACCCGACAAATCAGGACCGACTGCTGTTGAAGGAATCTAAACTCCAAGGCATGTTGTCGTCCCCACAAAAGCAGCGACGCACTTGGCTCAAATTCGCACCAACGGCTCGTCCAGTCTTCAGGAACGCACAAGTCCGTCCATCCATTCCCATAAAGATTTCTCTGTTATGAAGCGATTAAAACAGGTTAACCGTCCGTTCAGCCGCCTCACGCCGACCCAAAAGTGAGCATAATATTTCCTAAGTGGCAAATAAATAGGTTCCAAAGGGGAATAATAAGCAGTATAGGCCCGGTCCAATAGAGAAGGAGCAAGAGGGGAAGATGAATGAATTTTATTAAAGACTACTGGTGCCTGGTCAGCAGGAAAATGATGAAATGGCCCAGGCTGGACCTCACCTACATGCGTGGCGTCAGCTCGCATTTCAGCTGGTTTATCAGCAAAGGCTGTTCTGATTAAATGCCCTGGATCAGCAGTAGAAATAAGATGAACAATCAACAGCTGTTCATAAAGTAAATTCATTTTCATAAAGTAAATGCATGCTGACTGTAAACAGAGAGTCCTGTCACTGTCACAGAATCTAATAAAGCCGAGTTATGTTTTTAGAGTTGACGTGGGGCTCGGCTGTATTTAGAAAGGAGGCGGAAATCGTTTGATAAATGTGATTAAATCAACTCCAAACTTTGTGGTGTGTTCCAACTATTAACTTTATTATGATGCATGGCTTTAATGATACTCTGTATTCCAACAAGATACAAAAGGGTGGCTATAAGGATGCAAATATTTCAATTATTCAAATGTATTTATTTACATTCTTTACTTCTTTTAGAAAGTACATAAACTTCTTCCTAGCATGAAGTCGATGCATCAAACTTTATGAATTGCTATTGATCTTGTTAAATAGCAAAATAAATCTTACTGAAAATGTTGTAGCTCAAAAATGTCCGACGTCTTTGACCATTTTTGAGTGGTTGTACCTTCAGATTTTCTTGATTCCGATTTGGAAACATGAGTTGACCTCGACTATGTTGCTTGAAAACTAGGATTAACTTGAAATGTGTGTTGACCTTGAATTTAATTGTTTTTATATATTTTCTTCAGTAAAGTGCTTTGAAACTATATTGGCGGTGAATTGACTATACAAATAAATTGAATTGAATTTGACTGAGTTGAAGCGAAGCAGACCAGCTCTACAGCCTCTCACACAAAAGCTCGTTTTCAACCTTACTCTGAAGATATGACGTTAGAAAAACAAGAAAAAAAAAATCTGTTCACAAAAGTCAATAAAATAAAAAACATAACATGGAAGTAAGAATCAGGGGAAATTATCTACAAAAAAATGTTTTTGCAACCTTTACTAACTCAGGCGGAAATTCATAATAGCATCTAAATATTTGAACTTGTCAAACTTTTTTGATTGCTGCCTGTTCAGCACTTTGAGTAGAATTACGATGTTTGATTTTATGTTTGATTCAAGCGAACTGAAACAACTTTTTGTACAATTCCAAAATGGAAAACTAAACTTAAGTCCCTGGGACTCCCACCTCTAGAGGGCGCTGTGGAGTCTCTGTTGTCACATCATCTGCACGCATTTGGCAACGAAATTCTTTATAGCTGTCAAGTAAGTAATTAACATACAAGCAGAATAGCAGTGGCACGACAATGGAGCCTTGTGGAACACCTACTTTAATATATCTGAAAAGCCTTATTCTGTGTGCTTGGGTATGTTTTTTTCTGTTTTTCAAAATATAAACCACGAAAAAAACTCAAAAGTCCTAATATTCATCAGAATATCGTTGGATCTTTGCAGCAAACGTCCATCGTCCTTGTTGTTTTAATGACCAAAATCCAAACTGTTTTCTGTTTGGGATGGAGAACAGATTGACCCCAGGTTGTGATTGGTCTAAGGTTGCACACCTGTCCACTGTGCTGTTGATGTTTCTCTCATTTAGGTACATCTGTCCAACTATTTCTCTAAGAAGCAGGTAAAAAAAACAACAGTTTTTTGTTTTTCTTCATGCCGTCTACATTGCGTGTCGCTCCTTTACACTCGCCATTGTTCCCAAACCATAAGGGCAGAAATCCGACACAGAAGTAACAACTTTATGCTGTGACGGTATCCTCAGTAAACCAGAGCTCCCAGCAGCAATGAGACCTGTTACAGATTCAGTTAGTCATGCTGCTTTCACTCATGTGCGAAAAGCCTTTGCTGCTTTTTTTTCTTTTTAATGCTATTGCTATCAGTGTTGCTCTCTCCACCTACATGCATAACCCACAGCTGAATTCAATATGTTCCCACTTGTTCTCAGGGGGGAGGGATTTTCACGTCATCCTGGGCAATGCGGGAAATTGCTTACTGAAGGAGAAGTGGAGGAGGAGGAGGAAGGTTGAGGGAAAACACGCTCAACAAAAACGTTAAATTACACCATTTTCCTGTGGAAGCAACACCCAGCGCTCTCTGACATTAGAGAGTGATTGGGTTAAATCAGGTCAGAGTGAGTGTTTGGAGATTTAAAATTCGGACGCGTCTCACAAACAGATCCTCAAGCTCTTGACCTCTGAGACGATTTTTATGTTTCTTTTTCTTCCTGAGGAGAAAAAGTTTCATGTTTGAGTGGCACCTGCCAGTACAGCAATAAAAGCCAAGGCAGTATTCAGCTTGGCAGTCTGTGCGACAACCCTTGGAGAATCAGCTTTAGTCAGAATATATCTCTCTCTCTCTCTCTCCTTAGCTTTATGCAGTGGGTGGCACGAAGTGGCCGCGCTTCTTTGAGCTTCTGCAAACGGGCTCTTTTAATTCCTGCCAGCAGACATGCGGGGCGTCCAGGTGCAGTGTGCAGAAGCGCCCTCCGAGAAATCAAACCTTCATTATTTATTAGGCTACAAAACGAGGCAGCAAGAAGAGGTCGGTCAGCCGTGAAGCCGGCAGGAGGTTGAGGGGGGGAACGCTGCTCTCGCTTCCCTTGTTTTGCCAGGGACGCAGGTTGGAACACCGGGCATGTGCCGCTGACCACACGAGCGGAAGATAAGAGAGACATGAGATTGAATCCCACCCACCATGTGTGTGTGTGTGTGTGTGTGTGTGTGTGTGACTGGCCAAATATAGACTATCAGATGGATTTGTTAATTATAAGTCGACACACCATTCTTTAGCCCCCAATAATCGACCATTTCAGGTCCCAGATAATCTTTAATCGGGCCAAGTCATTCTCTCTTCCTCTTTTTTATACAGTCCCAGCTATTGTTAAGGCTTAGACTTGGATTCAGCCATGATTTTTTTCCCCTTCCTTCTCCTATTCATGGTAATTTCTTTGCTTTCATGAGCAATTTTCTATTATCCCTGGTCTGGCCTTATGTGCTCAGTAAATGCCATTTGACTTCCCTTTTTCTGTGAATAGTGGAAAATAAAAAGGGGAAAGTAGGAAGCAGATTTTAAATAATCCTGCCAATGTGATGACTCAGTTGATTTTCTTCCTGTTAGACTTAAAGAAAAAAAAAATAACCTTGTTCCCAAACTCTAACTTAGGTTTTCAAAATGGCTTTACAGAGAAAGAATTGCTTGTTTTTTTCTTGTAAAACTTCAGATAAGATCTTCCATAATCTAAGTTAATTTCGTATTTAAAACTGCAGGAATTTCACAAACATTTTATTTACATATTTGTTGAAACTGATGAGACGGATAATCTGCAAAAAGCTTCTGCTTCTCTCTGGCTTCTAGAAACAACCAATCAAAGCCAGGGGACGGGTCTTAGTGCTGTCAATCACCCTCCAGCTGCATAGCCTGTCGTAAATGCTAGCCCTAGTTAGCATGGCTAACTGATGAATGGCTTCCTTGTAACGGTAAGTTGTTTCTCCGCCATAAGCACATTTAGGAGCGCGCTCACAAGCTTGATTGACAGCGCCAAGACCCTCCTCTTGTCTCTGATTGGTTGTCTTTGCTCGGAAGCGGTGCAGTAGTAGCTCAGGGAAGAGATCGATCTTTTCTCAGATCATCAGTCTCATACAATACAGATTTAACAAATATGATTTCTTCTAAAAGTTCAACACTGCAGCTTTAATGTGAAATAATTCCAAACCATGTTAAACAGTAATATATCCTACACACAATGTAGGAGTGTTAGATGTTTGTTTCTGTGATTCAGTGGTTATATTCTGCTCAGATGCTGTAACTAATTGCTAATTAGTTTGGTTATTGTACCATTCCTCAGCTGCAGTGGTAAGAGTCATTCTCGCAAAGGCAAAAACAAAAACAAGCAACTTTCTTTGGACAGACATTCAAAACATGCAGTTCTCTACGTTATGCGTCCGTAAACTCCTTAGTGGATCTCATCCTTCTTTTGATTAACATTAATAGGCGACTAAAACTGAAGTGTTTGAAAGCGCTGCTGGTTTTTTAAATTTAATTTTTCCTGTCTGTTCCTCTGATGTCAGACTCTATTGCATAGACCCTCTTCTAGTTCGTATTTACATTTCAAAAATGTATGCATTGCGCTCTGCCCTCGTTTGGCAGAACACAAGGGAAGGCTAAGATATATCTCACACAGTGCTGCCTTTCAAAAATACTGTGATGAACCACCTGTTCCATGTTGCCAGATACATAATAATAAATCAGAAGTGTTGGGAACATGTGGTCAGCGAGTGGGCAAAAGTTTTCTGTTTGGACATTAAGTTGTTGGGTTTTTTTATTAACTACCCACAGCTTTGTTCCCAGGGGTCTCTGAAAGCAGACAAGCTGTCGGACGTTATAATTACTTCCACTTGGGGAATATTCATTTGGAGGCCTCGGCGGACTCAGCAGTTCATTAAAACAGCCTCTGAAGGCGTCTGACCACGGATGTGTTCGGCTAACGGAGGTTGCATCATCATCACTGCTGCTGGGAACCCGAAGGGTTTCAGGTTATCAAGATATTTGGATTGTTCATGTGTTTTCAGGACTAACTTAGCTTCCGGAAACATCCAAACATACCAAGCTCAGTTTTTACCATTTTGGATTTCAGACAACTGTCTTTGTTAAAGAGAAGCAGAGTGGACATTCATGTTCAACCAATTAAAAATGTTTCGTGTACCCAGTCAACTCTATGCGCTCTGTTGAGGGGACGCTTCGCTGGCCGGCTGTGGGGACAGGACAGGAGGTTTGGCAGCAAGACGGGCGCTGAGGGGCGGAGGGGGTCTGTGTCATCAGAGCAGGTCCATTCCAGTTCCTAAGGACTGCATGGAGGAAGTACCGGATAGACCATGTTATTACTCTACCTGAAATTTAAGGATATTCTATAGGCAAGCAAACTTTAGAGTCGGACTCACACAAAACATCCTAATAATTTATATCATTCTACATTTATGTTTTGTGGACTAGTTGGACACAAGCAGGATAACCGTAAAACTCATGGTACGGACAAAAGAAACTCCCACAAGGTACAGGAAATAAGTAGAGAAACGGTAGCGGTGTAGCTTTTCACGGTTAACGCGGTTAATGTGAACAAGGCATGTGCTGCAGCTGTGGAGGGGATTGACAAGGAAGGTGACGGGGAATCACTGGAAAAAAGCATAAACCACATACCAACCAAGATAAGAAAGAAACATTCGGGAGGTAAGGATAGACTGAACCAAAAGAACAAACAGAAAACAAAACAGAAGAATATTGTCTCCTGCTCCAGGTCGAGGAAGGACCTTCAGTCTTTAGTCCTGATCTGCTTATTCAAGCCATGTAGCTGCATCACTCCTAAGATCGGAGCATCTCTCTCCAGGCCAACACAACGTTTACCTTCGCTCCCTCCATTAGTTGTTGCATCCGGTGCACATCATAAATTTAAGGCTGCTGGTCTCACCGACAACCCTTGTGACCCGACACAGAACAAAGATGATGTATTTTTAAATCCGCATAGGACTCGGGTTGCCTGCTATTTATACGTGCCTGGTTTCTTTGTTCAGGAATAGAGGTGTAGAGAAGTTTAAAGCACGGCTTAGGTTGTGAAAGGACATCATAAGCTGCAGGAAAGTGATTTTTAACCCATTACAGGAAAACGGAAAGACCGCAAACTTGCCGACACACGATTGTGGCGAAGGTCAGCCTGGTCAGGTCTGTCACCTGCAACTCATCAACTTACCAGTTCATTGCACAAACAGGCTAGTGAAATTCCCAGCTTTTCCTTGTCACTGTTAGTCGCACAATTCAGCATTTTGACTCAAGCCTATAGTAGTCACTTCATGTTTTCCATTCACCTGTTAGTCCCATATCGCTGACTTTAACCCACCTGCCTGTCCAGCCTCCTCACATCACATCACCTGCAGATCAGCAAACATTTCTACAGGTCCTCTGTCAGGTGTAGCCACATGTGGGTCTAGGGTACACCTCCACTCTCTGCACTGTAAAACCTAAGTTAGTTCTCCTTACTTCAGGAACACGTAATTATTTCTTTAGTCTTCCTTAAAGGGCCAGCGTCATGTAAAATCGACCTTTCAAGCATTTTTAAGAAATCCTTTGCATTTCAGCTGTGCAAAACGCCTTGGTGGAGCCAGCCCCACCTTCAAGGACGAAGCTCCAGCTTGCTGCTGCAGTTTCCAAGCTTCTGCCTCACAGAGCATAACTCTCCCACACAACTCCATCACTCGGCTCCTACAGACTAGTCATCAGCAATTAGCAAACATCTGGTGGAACTGCATGGTAGGAGCTACTTCTCAGTGAAACGCTGGTAAAAACACTGCTAAAGGGTTAATAGAGGAGTCATGTTGTGATGACTTCCTGAAGACGGAGTTTCAGAGAGTGCAGGAGTTTTTTAAAGAGACAGACGCCCAATTTCAAGTCAAACTCAAATATCTTCAGTTTACCCTCAACTTCTATAAATCAAGAGCTTAGTATAGCTACTTTAAAAAGTTAAATACATTTTTTGGGAATAGAGTCAACATTGTAATTCACTATATTCTCAAATTCATTGAACTTGGTTTAGTTAAGTGTCAGAAAAACCTTTTCCAAAATCAAGCTATATTTACTCGTCTTCGAATAAGATCCCTCAAGTTGTTTATATACTTAACAGATCTCCACTAACGTTCCTCTCCTCTTTCTCGCAGATATTACACCTGTCTGCTGGCTGTGAACACAGGCATTAATCAGAGCATCCTTAAAATAAGTGCAGCTAGTTCCCTCCAGGGCTCACCTAATTAGTAAACACAATCCACCGGTGAATATTTTAATCTCGGCATAAATACAGCTGTTGTGTTTCCTCAGTGGCTTCATCGGATACAAACAGTTTCACGAACACCAACATGCAAAAAAAAAAAAAAAAAACATGAGAAAGATGTGGAGAAATTCTTCTTAAAGGGCCAGTATTTTGTATTTTTCAAGTTGGTGCCATTTTATAGAGCAATCAACTGTTACTTTGAGGTGTTATAAAAATGTTTATGATATGATACGCCTTGAAGTTGTTGCTCTGTCGTTTTAAGAGCTTTGTGAGGCGGAAGCTTGGAAACTTCAGCTCAGAGGAGGAGCTGCAAATAGGAGGCGGGGCTAGGTCCACCCAGGCGTTTCACACAGCTGGATGGTTGCCATGGAGATTAAAGGATTTCTCTAACATGCATGAAAGAATCAAAGCAACACTACAAGTATGCTTTTGATGAAGGAATAACTTTATAACATGATATGAAGCTCAAAAGAGTCAAATCTAAACAGTTGGGTTTTTACTCAGCTGTTGAAGGAACTCAGTGTTCCTGCTGTTTTGCAGTTTTCTGGAAGTTTGTTCCTTTTTTCCTAATTTGCACAATTACACAGTCATCGCAAACGCAGCTATTGGGATTTTTGATTTTGGTCACAGTTTCAAATCATCCCAAGATTGTGTGTGAAAAGTGCTTTCTTGCCTCCTTAGATATTTCTGAGAGAATTTTTTTGGGTTATATTGTTGTTGTTGCTTAATTAAACAGAAGGCTACACACGAGCTGAGAAAGCCCGAAACAAACTGGTGAGGCCGCCGGCCGCCAGCAGTTTAGCAAATGGCTCCGCGGCGATGCGGCTCCATTCCTGCTCCGGCTGAAATTGCCTTTATAAATGGCGGTGAAAATGGAGCACTTCCAACCCTTGTCCTTTCCACCCTCTCTGGCTCGCTTTGTCCTCTGGGTCCTGCCTCGTTCTCTTTGTCCTGATGCTCTCTCTCTTCCTCACCTCATTCTCCTCCCGGATGCACTTCCTTACCTCCGCCCCTCCCCTCGCCGCTTCTGACTTGATTTCCCACTCTTCAACTCCCCTCACACGCTCTCATCCTGTTTCTATCTCATTCCGTCTCTTTCTCTGCGTAAAAAGAGTAAAAAGAAAGAAAGAAAAAAAAAAGGATTAGCCACACCGAGCGAATGAAAGAGAGAGAGAGAAAGAAAGAAGGAAATGACGATATTGAATTCTGGCCAAATAAATGTGAGCCTCTCACGCCAAGTGAGAAGTTAAGTCACAGCCACTCCGGTTTCCAACACATCTAATGTGATAACGGTGCATAATGAGCTAATTTCAAAATGACAGTTACGTTATTAAAGAGGCCTCGCGTTATGTAGGCTTAGAACGTTCAAGAAAAGAGAAGAAGAAAAAAGAGGCGGAGATGTGAGAAAGTGTCTTTCAAAGGGCTCATTACAGAGTGTTTTTTTTTTTGTTCTGATATGGCATCAATTACCTCGTCCCAGTTGTCCGCTGTTGCAGAACGCAGTGAGGTCAAGCGCATAACGGCTGATGGATTTACTCGCCTTCTACATCGTTTTAATCTGTACGTTTTCAACAGACGTTATTCGTTTTCATTTAACTGAAGCAGCTCACGAGTCGCCTTCTGAGTACAACTCTGCTGATTTGTAATATTTAAAATCGTCGCTGTGCTTTATGTCTTTTACGTTTCAGAAAAAAAAAGAATATTGAGGGAATATGATAGCTTTTTTTTTTTTTGCCAGAACTTGTAAAGTAGAGGCTGTGTACAGTGTGTACTCGGGACATGAAAGGAGGAAATAAGAGTCGCCTCCTGCATGCTGAGCTGCACTGTTAGAAATAGTAGGAGCTTTTTCTTCCATGGTCGACATGCAGAGCAAACACACATTCCCAGTTGGAACTGGCTCAACATAGTGGGAAAAGGAAGCAGCCACTGATCCGGGTCAACAACGGGCCAGGACGGCTCCACTGGGTCAATGGTTCACCTCTAGCAGATTTCAGCCAACACCTTGAACTACGACTCATTTATCTTTTACAAAACAGTGCATATCAAAAGATATTTGTCAATATTAAAGATAACCTATTGTGCTTCCTTGAACAAGTTGGGATGGGCTACAGGCCACACAAAACATGTTCACCACACCAAATTATTCTTAGTTGATTATATTTCAGAGATTTGAGTGATTGTTAGTTGCTACTTCAGGACAGGACACTGGAGTGTCTTTGGTGATGAAGAAGAAACATTGGACAGATGTTCTGCCAATACAATAATATCTGTGTTGGCAGATATTAAAAAGCTATCTCTTCGAAAATATCGTTTTGGTCACCAACTTTGCATTGGTGACCAATGCAACTTGGTGACCAACTCTAATGCCAAATCATTAGAGTTGGTCACTCTAATGATTAGAGTGTTGGTCACCAAGTTGCATTGGCACAAATACAATCCTACCCTAATCATTAGAGTGTATGAGATACAGTGTTTTGGTATAATGTCCTGCATTCGTTAATAACATGGTCACTTTGTTTGTTGGGAGTGTGCAGCCTGCTTGTGAACTTTTTTCCCTTGAAATCAGCAAAATGCTTCAGCGGCTCTGACTCCTGATCTACTGCTGCTGTAGTAATTGGGAATAAAGCTGCTTTAGAAATGATTGCTTGGCATTACTTTGCAGTATTTCACAGGTGAGAAATCTGAATCAGCTCTGCGTAATACTGTGTTGCATTTAGTCAGAAAATGTTCAATAGTTTTTGTTGCAAAGGATTTGCTTTACCAGTAAGGTAAGGCAAAGAACTCCAGATATAGTGGAGAGTTAATATATATATATATACAGAAGTGTAAACAACAGATTATGTAAACATTGAACAGAATCGACGTGGTCCGACCCACCAGATGAGTTAAAGGGACAGTATTATTTAAAATGGACTTTTTTGAGCTTTACATCATGCCATTATTTTATTCCCACAGCAAAAACCTAACTGGAGTGTTGCCTTGAAATCTTTTAATCTCCCACGGCAACCATACAGCTGTACAAAATGCCTGGGCGAACCTAGCTCAAGGACGTAGCTCCTCCTCTGAGCTGCACTTTCCAAGCTACCAGAGCTTTTGCTGCACACATCAGTCCTCCCCCCACTCAGCCCCTTCACACTAGCCAGCTTCAATTAGTAAACATCTGGTGGAACTGTGCATCCGCTGAGCTCAATATAGGAGCTACTTCTCTGATCAAAACATTGTTAAAGGGTTAATAGAGGAGCCGTGTTGCGACAACTTCCTGAAGGCGGAGTTTCAGAAAGAGCAGGAGTTGTTAAAGAGACAGAGGCCCAATTTCAAGGCCTTGTATTTCAAGTTCAAATTTCTTTAGTCATATTTGATATACTGCGACAGACTGCCGACCTGTCCAGGGTGACCCCGCCTCTCGCCTGGAACGTTAGCTGGGGATAGACACCAGCACCTCCTGACCCCCCAAAAGGAAAAGGGACTATGGAAAAAGTTATGGATGGATGGATATTTGACATATAAAAGTGGACTTTTTGTAACAACTGAAGTTACCATAGCAACTTAGTTGCACTATAATATGGCACTATGTGCTTGGAATACACATGACTGGACTTGGGACACATTGGATCATACAAAAACAAAGCTCCTCTAAATCATGCCTAAATGGGCACGGTTTTCAACGTGTTTGTAAACATTAATATTTTGACTTGCATTGATGTAGCAAAAAATGTAAAAGATGTAAATACATACATATTTATAAGTTTTTGCCTATCTTATTCCTTTATTTGGTCTGACCCATCTGCTTGTGCCAACTTGAGGAACATCCACCCATCAAGCCAGAGTTTGATTTAAACACAGAGATGCAAACTACTGATGGGTCTCACAAAACACACTGAAAGAGGACTGGGCTGGCCTTTGGCATCATGGTACGCCAAGGTTTTAACAAGTTACTGTTTCAAAAACGTCTTCGATTTTCAGTCGTACCACCCCATCAGTCCATCCATTGACCCTTTGTTAATATCCACTCATTCTTAAAGTTGTGGGGGGGCCTGGTGCCTATTTCCAGCAGTCATTGGGTGATAAGTGGGGTACTACAAGCTAGACGCCGACATAGAGGGGGAGAGAGCTTTCTTCAAAGTCTCACACAAAGAACAACCAGGCCTCTAACCCTCCCGCAGTCCTGGCACGGCTCTCAGGAAGACCGTCTTTCATCATTCTACCATTCAGAAATTAAGTCTGACTTTTTCTTGTGTGTTTTTTAGGCAGTGTCTAGTTTCAGTATCTGTATCTTCTAAGATCCAGTAAATTCAGGCCACCATGAGGCTGAAGCTTTGCGCTCATCATGAACAAGTCAGAGTACATCCTGCTTGTTGTCGCAACTGTTTGAATTTTTTAACCGTCTGAGCGTTTTGGACGATTCCCAGTCCGCAGTAGCTAACATTTGCTCTCATATGCACAGTATGTTTCTCCAACTGCTGAATTGCCTCTCTTGACAAGACCTCCTTTATGTGTGGGAGTGCGTGTGTGTGTGAATGACTGTCCCTTGTAGGATGGTACAGAAACTAACTTGTGCCACAGGCTGCTTTACTGTGCCAGGAAAAACAGCAAAGAGCAGCTTCCAGCCAGCTTGCTAGGATTCTGTGGGGGTTGTGAGGGTTTGAAGTGTCCTGTGTGGGTGTGAAGGAAGGCTGGCTGCTGGGTGTGAGGTTGTGGCGAGAGGCCTGGAGGGGGTTCAGGTATGCTATGCTAAGTGCTCTTATAATTTATTGATTGCTACATTTTTATTTAAAGGGGCATTATATAAGCTTTACTTTTTTTAGATTTACGTCATATTGTAAAGTTATTCCCTAAATACACTTAACTGGAGTGTTGCTTTAATTCTCTCATGCATGTTTGAGAAATCCTTTAATCCCCATGGCAACCATTCAGCTGTGCAGAACGCCTGGGAGAACCGAGCTCCGCCTTCGAGGACAAAGCTCCGCCTCTGAACTCCAGTTTCCAGGCTTCTGCCTCACTGAGTATCCCTCCTCAGCTCGGTTCCTTCAGACTAGCCAGCAGCAATTAGCAAACACCTGGTGGAACTGAGCTCCTTGTGGGAGCTACCATTCTGTGAAAAGCTGGTAAAAACTTCGTTAGAGGGTTGATAGAGGAACGACGTTGTGATGACTTCCTCAAGGCCCTGTTTCAGAAAGAGCAGACATTTTTAATGACACAGAGGCCCAATTTTAACTACAAAGTCAAATTTCTTTTAAGTCATATTTTGTCATATTCATCAAAATAATGACCTAAGTTTTTCTTTCTACCAAAAGGGATTTTGATGGTGGGAAGAAAAAATTACCCCCTTTTTTTTTGCTAAGAGATGATTTAGGCAAAAGACAAAAAAACACAACACTTTGGACAAAAAATGACTCAGGGCATTATTTTAGGACAATTTGATATAAGTAGCATTTTTATAACCACAGAAGATAATATAGTAAATCATGCTATCAAATGGCACTACGCCTAAGAAATACATAATACTTCCTCTTTAAGTCTGTAAAACATAGCAGTAAGATTATGTCAAAATCAACCAGTGCAAATGATGTTTTTTTCCTCCCTAAGGGCAGAGTCGTATGTAACTGCAGCTCCCATCAACGGCAGATGTTCCACAACCCGATTTGGAATAATGAGCGACGAAGAGCGATTATTTTCTCCACATGGCGACATTAAAAACACATTCCTGTGTTTGGGTTTCGTGTTCACCACTTGGAAGGCGGATGTTGCGTGCGCGTCTGCGTTCGCGGCCGTTCTGTTTATGTTCCGCAAGATCCGTGTCTAATGACTTTCACGTTCTTCACCTCCGGGATATCACATCTCCTTGTGTTGACAGAAAGCCCGCTGCCAGGCTTCAGAATCAGAGGAACGAGGGGGGAAAACAACTCACAGAGATAGCGCGGGCATTGTCAACATGCCTCCGTGAGGTATTGTTTTCATTATGTCATGGCGGCTTAAAAACCCCCAATCTGGAATTTATTTGGCCATTCGATGCTCAGCCGTATTCAAATGTGGCTTCGGCTGAATCATGGGCTTATATAGATTTTATTGGAAATCGTAATGGGATGGCAACGGAAAACGTCAACAAGCTGTAAAACAAGTGAAAAGTTGTCAGATGCTTAGCGAAAATCCGCTGGCGCAGCACAGAGGGTCCTGTGAAAACAATACAAACGTTCGTCTAAGTCCTCTATAGTTTATAATAAGTGGTCAAGAACCAGTGGAAAATATTTATTAGGAATAAATATTTTCATTTATCTCTAATAATGTTGATCAGAAAAAGTGCTTACATTGCAGTTTTTCGAAATACATTTTGACAGAAAACACAAAAAAACACCTCATAATATATGATCAAAAAACCTGTTTTTCAAAATTGCTATGTTTGTATTAAGCAAATTCTGTTTTTGTTAATCAAGTTTGTGCAATTATGTGGCTAATTAAAGCACAGCTGTCAGTTTTTTTTCCCCCCTCATTCTCTTTGGGCAACATCCTGGTGTTCCGTCCGACATGTGTAGCTCCACCTACAGGTCAGAGGGGGTACAGGTGACGGAGTCATTTCTGGAACCAGCCTCATGTCGTTCTCGAAACACACGACATGTTTCAAATTTCAAATGTTACTTTTTGGATGAATAGCAACCCGTGTATGAATAACCTTTCTTTAACACTTTAATCAACTTATTCAAATTTAGACGTCGGCTTCAAATGTGTTATTTATGATTAGAAATAGGCTTCAGTTCTGCAGCGTTTCCAAACGCTAAAGCTTCAGAACCCCTTTGACTTTTTAGGTAACGGGGATCCACATAGTCTATAGGGGCAACATTTTTTTTTCTCTATGTGATGCTATCAGGCTGAACATCAGTACTGTTCACTGTCACTGGTTGCAATTTAGCTCTCTGAACCTCCGAGCTCAAAGCAGATCTGTGACTTCTGTACTTCAAAGACGGCGGCTTAACAGACATGAAGGAACGAAGTCTGAGAGCATATAAAGCCTTCTTCAAAAAGGAGATAATTGGCATGGCTGGATTATGAGGGTGATGAAGATGAGAAAATTGTTTGTTATCTTCGTAATGCCCTTATCGGACGCTGGCCCGGCTTTATCTTGTCCGCACGCCGTCTCCATGGAGCTACTGAAAACGGAGAAGGGAACAAGTTGGAAAGGAAACTTTCGAAAACCATAAAACTCCCCGCTAATGTTTTTGCCCACTGTAAAATTAGGCTCACAGCTCTGGTAAACCATCTGCCTCCCTGAATGGGATCCTGCCGCCTTTGGACGGAGCTTCACTGTGCAGCAGCAGCAGCAGCAGCAGCAGCAGCATCTTCCTTAAATCAGCCGCAGACGTGACAGTGGAAAGCCCAGACGCTGTGTGAGCAGAATGAAAGAACGGCATCCGGGCAGCAGGCCGTCAGAGAGAGAGTGGAAAAAAAAACCTCTGCAGAGCGCGCGCAGTACCACAACCCGTCACCTGGGGGCCACATCGTGCTTCAATAGCTCACCTTGTGTTTATCTGAGTTTTTTATTCTCTCCCCCGTTTTAAGTCAGATAAACACGGCATGAAAGCACAGCTCACCTACCATCAAATGCTTGATAAATGTACAGCTCTGCGAGAGGAGCTGAGAGCGGCTGATGGGGGAAGGATTTCAAAGAGAAATCCCACGTTTTCTGGTCTCCGTGCAGATGGAGCAGAGCTTCCCTTGTGCTCCCTCAAAACCACTTGTTCTCCAACATGGCATCTGTGGTAATGAGAGATTAGTGCAGAGTAATGAAGACAGAAAGGAGCAGGCGGATGATGGGGGTGTTTGCAGAACAGTGGAGGATGTAGGCAAAAGGAAAAACAGATCAAAATACAGGGAAGTGCAACCTGCTGGTCAGTGAAGGAGTGCAGATGTTTGAGTATTTAGGTAAATTTGCTTGAGTATTGAGTATTTATTTTTGGGGGGGAACTCATGACTTTCGACTCCACTTGTGCGGTGAGGATGTTTCCAATAATAATAAAAAAAATACTGAAGGTGGTGCAGACGTCATGCAGCACAGTGGTGCTACGTGTCAGTGCGCCACAAGGGGGTTTCAGCAAACACTATACAGACGGTGTATAGGAGCCCTTAGGACCAAATTAAATGTTCTCGTTTATATCTGACGCTAGCACTCCTCCTCCTCCTGCACCTCATTGATGCTCAATTCAAAAAGCGGTGAAAATATACCTAGAAATGGGGCATTTCTTCAAGAAGCATGAAGCCTTTCCCCTAATCTGTCACGTAAACAATGAGGAGGACCAAACCAATAAACTTCTGAACCACTTTGTCCTACACCTTTCACGTTTATGTCAAAGCATTCATTCCTACTCAAAAGAACTACAAAAAATCCCATTAAGTTTTACCTAAAAACTGAGCTCAGTAGGTCAAACACACGAAAGCATGGCATAGAGAGACACAAATGTTGGAAATGCAAATGTATTCTCCAAGTGTAAGCTTCAATCAGCGAGGGAGCAAACGGTTTACTAGTTGGGTTCGTTGATCAAAAAAGCTCTTGGTGCCGATGTAAAGGAGCCAACGGTTTCTGCACCTCTTGGGTCTTCAGAGTTGAGGAATCCCACCTCACCGTGTTTAGTTCTGCTCCAGCAAGCATGTCTCCGGTGACCTGAGGGGACCGCATGGGTCACACTTGACAAACGGCTCGTACATTTTGGACCTTTCAGGAAGTAGGTAAAGCACCTGCTTTACAGACCTACAGGAAGTTTCGCAAAAATTTGTTTACGTAAAACCTTTAAAACATTAAGGCCATGCACAACAGAAACGGTCAAACCAAGTAAAAACACAGAGAAAACAAAAATTATTTTTGAGTTGCTGCAGATCCTCAGACTGATAAATGAATAAATAGAACAGATTTCTATAGCGCTTAGTCAGACCAACCACTCAGAGCATTTCACACCACAGCCACATTAACTCACATACATACAATGACACGCAGATCGCTAAGCAACCTGGGGTTTAACGTTTGGCCAGGGCTGCACTGACATGAGAAAGAACAAGAAGGCTGGAATTGAACCCAAAACCTTTCAGTTGCTGTCGTTGGGACCAAATCTGCTTCTACCATCACAAGAAGAAATCCTGGAGTGAAACGTGAAAACTACGGCGTTCTGGGAAGAGAGGAAGTGGGATTCAACCTTTCTTGTAGCACTAATTCAATAAAATGTAGAGACCAGCTGCATTTCCACTGATTGTATAAATGCTCAGTTTGACATGTTGAGAATAAAATAGATTAATGCAAACAGCAATTCCTGAAACAAATTTTTCAATGATGTTTTTCGGCCGTATGGAAATTGATTTATTGCATCAACAACTGGCGCAAACCACGGAGAAAAAGACAACAGGAAGCAGTAGGAGGAAGATGTTTTTATTGACTTTTTATTGACCTGAATAAATGTATTCACGTGCAATTTTGATTGTGTTTCTTATTTAACGGAAACACTGCAATTGCAAAATTGTGTTGTTTTTTTTCACGTCGGCAGACAACATGCTAATCAGACATTTAGCACCTCCTACATGCTAAATGTAGGAGATTTACAATTTAAAAATCTTAGCAGATTCTTAGATTCTGATAAGAATCTCCTCTTAGCAGATTCTTGCAAAGAGCAGATTGTTGCTAAGAGCAACCACAAAGATGGAGGCAATCCAACCATTTCAGCACCGAAAGGGAGTTCTAAAAAAAATCCATGTGCAAGATCAATTTTCCATATATTTTCATTATCTTTTCATTTCTTATAAACCAGTTAATATATCATGTACAGTAAAGGATCCACAGGCCTCCATTGACCAGGCCGGAGGCTCGGATCCCAAACTCTCCAGTTGGAAGAAGATCATTGAAGATCACCAGCTTTGCCAAACTGGAATCGAACTGAAACCATAACAGTGATTAAAAACAAGATGATTTAGGAGCCAACAGTGGCAGATGAAGACAGAAGGTCAGGTGAAGGTTTGACACAAAGCTACGGACTGGAATGAAAGGATGAACTTACCAACATGCTGTCAGTGTGATTATTTGACGCTTAGGATCAACCAGATCAACACAAGTATAACAACAACAACAAAAAAGCCAACATGGTCACTTAAAAACCTCACACAAAAGTAAATAAATCAGCAAGCATTGCAATTTAAATGGCTGAAATACCTGGTTTTACAGAAATCTTGGCTTATGCTGAAACTTGTAATTCAGGGGAAACAGCCTAAAATATTACCAAAGCCAAACTATTTTGTTTTATCAAGTTATTTTGAGTTTTCTCTCCTTGAAGCAAAGCTTTCATAAAGATGGTTTTAACCGTCACATGAGACAAATGATCTCCTCCCTGTGGTCCGACTGCATCTGCAGAAACACACCGCTCTCTCAGAAACAACCAATCAGATTCAGGAGGAGGGTCTTAGCGTTGTCAATCACTCTTGCATAAAAACCTGTTCTTTATAAAAGAGTTGCACTCTGCAGTCGCAACGGTATGCAGGTCATTTTAACTTGACAGTTTTGGCCCGATTGGTGAAAAGTTTAAAGCATAATAATGTAGGGGAATGGTCCAGTCAAAGTCACAAACTACAAGTGAGAATTTGTAGAAATTCTTAAAAGCTGAGGCTCTTTCATCCAAAGTCAGAACTTTGGATGAAACTTATTACAGTTTGTTGGAACGTGACGAAGCGCAACCCATCTAATAAAAGCAACTAGTTTTTCCCTTCGTATCCTAATTGTCAGATTCTCTCAGAAGCATTTGAAGACGCTTTTCAAGTTCCATCTCCCAGCCGCACAAACCGAGAGTTCTCAACACTTTGCCCAATGAACGTTTTCTGAAAAGCTTCAATGAAAACTGAAATGGATTCACAGGAAGTCGGTGATCCAGGCACGAGGAGGAGGGTGTGATTTTTATTTACCATTTCTTTTTTTTTTCTTTTTTTCATGGCCCTGGGGATTTGAGGGGTTGGGATGAGGGAACTGCATTGCACCGGAAAAGTGCACAGTGTATCTGATTCCTCTTAGCTGGGTGCTCCCTGCGCCCGTCTGATACTGATATCAGTGCCAGCTCTCGCTCTCCTCCTGCTAACACTCGTCACCCTTCCTCCTCCTCCTTCTCCTCCTCCTACTCTTCCTTGATCCTGCGGGGATGCAAAACGCTGGGCAGCGCTCGCCTGTGACAGAAGGTGAGGAGAAGCCTGTAGGAGAAATGTGGAGGGGGGAAAAAACATGCACCAGAAGAAGATGAAGAAAAAAAGAACCCGGTGCACGTAAAGGAGGAAAAGAAGGAGTAAAGTGGGAGTTCGTTGAGGTAAAGACCTTGACAGGGAAGAGGCTGAAAGCAAAACATTCTTTGCTCAGCCTCTGCGGTGGTGAAACATCGCAAAAAAGTAGACAGACAGAGAGGAAAACGAGGACAAGGGCTGGGAGGAAAACACGAATTACAAAGGCGAGGAGGAGGAAAAAAAAAAAAAAAAGACAGGAGACAGTGACAGAAGGTTGAAGATCTACAGGAGCCAGACAGCTGTTGTTGGAGAGGGAGAAAAAAAACAGCACAAACAGTGAAAAAGCAGGTCGGTTACACGGCTTCAGCACAACTTCTGTTTAGACAAATAAAGCCCTGAGGGCTGTTGGAGCGTCTGCGCTTGTGTGTTCTTAGTGCTTCCGCGTTGATTCGAGCATGTGGTGGCGCATGTGCTCCCGTCTCCCCTCCTTGCATGAGGATACAGTCGTCCAACACATGCAGTCCGGGGCGGACGGGGACGTGTCCAGGGGCAGCAGCTGCGTAGCGGAAAGCCGACCCCATGTTGCAATCAGGCCAGATGGCTGCGCTCGAGAGCTCCCCCTAGAGGGCCTGTTTGGCGAGGGAAATGCAGAAACTCGGCAGCGACTTCTGCTGCAAGGAATTTTCTGTTTTCTTTTTGATCGTCGCATGTTTCTGTATTTGACATAGAAAGCTCGTGCAGTCGTGCCATGTTGTGAATATTGTCTTAATGTTGAACTTTTCTTATATAAATAATACAGGAGCAAAACAATCGATTCTGTAGAGAATCACATTTTGTTGTCCGGGGAATTAAATCGATTCAAAATGCTTTAATTGATTTTAGTCTACTTCATTTTTATTTGATTGATTTATTTTTTTTTTGTAAAATTATATTTTGAATATTTTTTTATTTAGGAAAAAGCCAGAGCACAAATCTTACCTAATGCTGGTAATTTAAGTTACAGGATTGTCCGCACATTGGTTTTGTTTCAATATAAAACGTATGGAATTTGATGCATTACATTACAGAATTGTTTTCAGTAAATGTTAAAGTGTCTTTTCCTCGTCACTCGCAGCCAATCCAGAAGCGCCGCTTATTTTCCTGCTTCGGATTGGCTGTAGCGTCTGCATCTGTGTGCTTTCATTGCACACATTTGTGCATGTGGCTGCACATGTGCTCCTGTGTCGTCCCCCCCCTCCCCCCCTTCCAACAGGTGATAATATTGCCAAACACATGCAGCTAACTGGGCGCACTGGGAGCGTTGAGGAGCAGCAGCTGCGTAGCTAAAAGCCGACCCCATGTTGCAATCAGGCCAGATGATTGCGCTCAAGTGCTCCCCCTGGGGGGCCTTTTTGGCGAGGAAAATACAGAAACTCTGCAACAGGAGCAGCAGCGACGACTTGGACTTGGCCAAACGGCGCTGCTCTTTTCTGCGAGCGACGCGCTCGTGTTTAATCATCACTTCCGCTTGTTTATGCCACGGGCGACGTGTCGCTCCACAGAAGAAAACCCCAGCCGACTTTGCTGATGCAAGGTCAAGCACACAGGCACGGGCCCTGGGTTTGCTTTGAAACAGATGTTACCCCCGCGCCGACGCTCCGCTCTCCGCCCCCCCAAAAAATACATACCGCTCAAAAAATCTATTGCCTGTGACAGCTTCTGCGCAGGGATGATGTCTGATTAAATTCATGTGACAGACAACACAGATTTGGCTCTCTGACCAAAGTGCACGCCGCTGGGTATAAAACCGTCCCCTGCATGTTAAAACGTGGGAGACCCTGGGCGTTCACACGCCCTCTCTCATTCGACAGAGATGGTTTAACATTTAACTTGACTCTTTTCTTTTTTTTCCTCCAGTCTTATGGTCACATCTTATCAGGGTTTGTCTGAACAGTCCAGCAGTTACGAGGTTCGGGGTTCCAGTCTGTCTGAAAGTGTCAATGGATCAAAGTCAAATGAATCTTGGAAAAATGGGGCGTCTTTCAAAGCCCTTTGTTGCCCATAGGAATCAAAAGTCTGAACAAAGACGGTTTTAGTTTAATGTCGTTGGTCTGACAACGGCAACGATCAGACGGAGTAAAACGCAGAGTGCAACACGTCTCTCATCATGTCAGTTCTTAGGTTGTCTTTCTACATCGTACTGCATTTTGATGGGATCTCCTTTCTGCATGGAGTTTGCATGTTCTCCCTGTGCATGCGTGGGTTCTCTCCAGGTACTCCGACTTCCTCCCAGTCTGCCTGTCAGTCAAAAACATGACTGTCAAGTTAATTGGCCTCTCCAAATTGCCCCTAGGTGTGAGTGTGTGTGTGCATGCTTGTTTGTCCTGTCTGTCTCTGTGTTGCCTTGTGACAGACGGCGACCTGTCCAGGGTGACCCCGCCTCTCGCCTGGAGCGTTAGCTGGGGGTAGATACCAGCACCTCCCGACCCCAGTAGGGACAAAGGTGTAGGAAAATGGATGGATGGAACCAAACCTAAGCTGAACGTCTATGTTCTGTGTTTCCGCAGACATCAGCTCCATCCACTCTGATAAGAACAATCAAATATTTGTCCAGAATTATTGACATGACATTCCTATCGCTGAATGTGCATCTCATTTTCTGACATAAACATAAAGTATGTGAAAGTAATTTTCATCTCCCTCCAACAAGTGTTAAACTTGCCCAAAGACAGCAGGAATGAAACATTTAGCGGACCTAAACCCAATCCGTTACGCAAGCATATCTCTATTTAGGTCAATCAAAGATGTGCTCTGCTTGTTTTCGTTGTAAATGTGCGCTCCAGCTCTGTGCTTGTTTGAGGATTTCTGCAGGCGATGTGACTCAGAGTTGCACAAAAAAGAAAAAAGAAAAAGAAATAAAAAAAATGTGAGGTGTAGAGAGTGGACAGGAATGGAGACAGTACACTCCCCTGTGGTGCTCCTGACTTACTAACCGCATCATCAGTTTAGGATCTCCCTCGACATACGAGGAGTCCAAGCAAACACCCTGCAGAGGAGCGAGAAAGTGAGCATATTGTGGCAGATGAAAACAAAAACTGTCTTTGGACACTTCTAAAGGTCAAAGTAGCTTAGATGTGTGGTCAAGGTTAAGGTAAAACAAGTGATCTCACAATCCAGCTGCAAAAGACATTACATTTCAGACACCAGGTTCTTTATTTGGAGGTTCTGTCCTTAATTCACTTTCTTTTCACCGTAGAAACACGGAGCTCAACATAATTATAAACCAGATCTAAAAAGAGTTTTATTCTTCTGAGAACCTCTGAGACTTTTTGCGGTAAAAATCTCCTTGGGTTCTTCAAGTCTTCCCTGGATTTGATTGTTTGTTATTTTTCTAGCTGTAGCGATGGTTTCACGTTCACTTTAATATGTAGCTTATGCTTCGCCTCAAGTATCGTTTTTGAAAATCACACATTTATAACACGAGTGCCGGAGTCCAGACAGCAGCAAAATGAAAGAAAAGAGAGAGAGCCGCCATTAAAACGGGACAGAGGCGATCTGTTGGAGGGAGGGACGACTGGTACAAACAAAGCAGTGCTTAGAGTTTCAAAACACTAACCTGCGAAAAAATACTATATCTTAAACACTCCAAATAATCTAAGCTGCATTTTTTTTAATTTTTTTTTTTTTAAAGTAAGCACAGCCTCTACTTCCTAGAAAGAGACACGGATCATTTTGAAGTGCTTGTCAGTTCCAAACTGCCCATTTGTTGAAATGCTAAAACATATTAATAAAAAATTAGACGTAACATGTTTTCGGTGTTGAATAAAATAATTTTAAAAAATTGTTTTTCTCTTGAATAAAATATATTAAAGCACCACCACCATCCAATTCACCTTAATACGAAACTTTAAAATCAGGAAGCCGAAGAGCTTCAGTCTCCTGGTGAAACGTTAGCATCGCTAGCATCATTAGCGCCGTTAGCATCATTAGCGTTGTTAGTATCATTAGCGTCATTAGCATTGTTAGCATCGTTAGCGTCATTATCATCATTAGTGTCGTTAGCATCATTAGCATCGTTAGCGACGGTTAGTAACCTGTGGTATTCTTCGCCTTGTTTCCTGCAGGACAGACAAAATACCGTCTTAAACCAGCTTCCATTTTTACTTCAACATTAAGAATAACAACCATAAATACACACTGAAAAACCGGTATTAGCTCACATTGAAGTGTAACCATTTATAGGTCTGTTTAGGCCAGTATAACTTTGTTGTATGTTTTTTTTTAGGAGACTATGACAAAAAAAAAAATTAAACACAGTCCGTCACATAGAAGAACAATATTTCCATTTCCAGTTTAGCAAAGCCTTCGTGTTAATCTAAATGAAGCTGACATTTGGGGAGAGCAGGAGCGGCCATGTTGCTGCCGTGTTTCTCAATCTGGACTCCATCTTTCTCCATTACAGCTGCAAAGTCATCGGTCTTACTTTCCACCGACATAACATCGCCCACGACGACCGTATCCGCCTCATATCTGCATCCACAGCTTCCCCCTGAAAACGCAGGTCCACCTCCAGGCAGGAAAGTCGATTTGGAGAGCTTTAACAGCTGGGGCCTTCCACTGCCAGCAGCAAATTGAAGAAACCGTGTGCCAACAGCTGGTCAACTCCACCAAACGCAGCCTGTCCTACGACTGAAAGAGGAAAATGAGGAGAACAGAAAACAAAGTAAAACAATGTTTTATTAGTCATAAAAAAGTGTCCAGAGATGCAAAAAAACAACCACTAATTCAATAACTAAACCGTGGTTTGTAAATATATACGCTTTAAATTCCTTATTGGGCAACATTGCAAAAGTTTCCAAAAACCTGCATTATATGTGAACTATGAAGCGTCTGATTCTGAAAACGAATCACAACGAAGCTCAGAGTGACGGGCTGAATTTAGTTTCACTTATTTATTTATTTTTTTACTTTCACCTTCATTTTTCTACTGGTTTGATTGCTAATACTTTAAATTTGGCAAAAATATCAAACTCCTTTTTTTAATAATAGTGAGCTTTTATGCAAATGGACATATGGCAGATTTGATTAGGCTTCAGATCCCGCTAATTTGCTGGCTGCATTTTCCCAATTTGAGCAAAGGGCACCTTGCTTTTCTTGTTCTTTCCATCCTCTGGAGCCAACATCGCTCTCTGGAAATATGAATCACAAATATGATTTTTTTTTTTGCTTACTTCCGTCCTTACATCCAAATGATGGATGAAGCAAAAACCTTTTCTTTTTTTTAACCCTTTTGAGAGGATAAAATGTTACACCTTCAAAGACGCTGTTTGCCTTCGTTTGAGTTGGTCAATTTTCAGCTTTTTGGCTCCGACTGGCCGGCGAATGCATATTCAGAAAACGAAAAATCCTACATTAGGGGATCCCAACAGAGAATTAGAGAATACCAGGAATTAGCCTCATCCCAGAAGCTCATTTAGTTTTGCTGCTAGCGTAGCAATGACAGTCTAATTAGCTTATGAAAAGATGTTAGGGCTAAAGTTGACTTATGCAAGCTTTCTGGCACTAGCAATTGTATTTAATGAATTTATTTCAGGCGAGGTAAAGCTGATGCTGTTCGCGTTTTTACTGAAACTAGAGAAGATCACTCGAGTTCTAAAGTCCTTTCAGTGACTCCCACTCGCTCATAGAATAGAGCTTAAAAGACGTTTATAAATCACTGAGCGCCACAATACAGAAAATACTCCTTGTTGTACTTTTAGTCTCCAGAACCAAACATGGAGAAGCAGCATTGAGTTTTTATGCTCCATTAATCTGGAATGAACTTCCAGAAAAGTACAAAAACTGCTTAAAAACTGAGCCTCTTTAAATCAGGACTAAAATCCCACGTTAAGAACCGCCTTTGATTCATCAAAAATTGCAGTCGGTATTCCAGCACTGCTTTCTTGTATTTTGTCAGTGTAATGATGGTCTAAATCGCTAATGTAGAACATGAAACTCGGTCATCACTTTTTCTCCTTTAATAACCCAACAACCCGTGTTGAGCAGCAATCGCTCTCTCACACATCAGGGGTCAGGGGTCAAAAAACACAAATGTGCGGTTTACTACGTTTGCTCTTTAACAAAACATCCAAAAGGCTGAGCGATGTTCTCGCAGGTGACACTGATGGCAGTTTGATCAATGCTTCCAGATAACATCAACAAGCAGCTAACCTCGTGGGCCTTGCATGCTCTGCTGCTCTTCCTTGTAAATGTTGAGGACAACAAAAAGTCTGCAGTGTGTTTTTTTTGGACCTGGAAAGGCCAAGATTATAATGGGACGTTTCTGCCACCTTGTCGATTACACGCCTCAAAGAGCTGAGGACATTGTAAAAGCAGAAAGAGGTTCTTTCTTCGAGTTGGGCAACACTTTACTCTCTGGCGCTCTTCTGAAACTTGTCGAAACTCTCCTAGGGGGCAGGGATGTGACACAAGGAGGATGTTTATATAAAAAAAAGGGGCACCGTTGGGGCCAGTAACATAAACATAGATCATTTGATGCAGATTTGTGAGTATGTATGCGTCTTGTTGAGCGTTGTACATATTCCACTAGATATCAAGTTTCTCTCGGTGTTGTTGCTGTAGTACGGTAAAGACAATGGTTGTTTTGTTAAAACCTCTGTACAGTCCGTGTCGGTTTATCTGTGTTTTATTTTGAAGGCGAAGCAGCAATTAGCTGGGGAAAAAAAACAACTTTTTACTGAGAAAACTTGCGTGTGCATGTTCAACTTTCACCCGTCAGACCGTCAGTTCCCAAAACAACACAAAAAAGATCCTTCTAAAAGCGCGTGTCATTTTCCACATTAGTCTGTTTTCTGTTTGTTTTTTATTATTACTGTGCTACCAGTAATTTATTTAGATTCTTTAGACAGATCTGCACTTCTCACTCACTGTGCAGTTTAAAAGTGAGCGTTGTCTTTTTCACAAAACTTTCAGTGTTGATCTATTTTATGACAGAGTTTTAGGGCCGTGCTAAGAAAAAAATTACGAGAGTATAATATATAAAGAGGATAATATAAAGAGTAAAGTTATATTATGAGAATAAACTCATACAAATATAATGTAAAATTTCAAGAATAAAGTAGAAATATTACACGAATAAAGTTCTCGTATTATTTAGTTGTTTAGTTAGTTATTCTTATTATAATGAGAATAAGGTCATATCGCAAGAAGAATTATGACTATTCTAATAATATTTGCTTTATTTTTTAAAAATATTTTGACTTTATTCTTGTACTATTTTGATTTTATTCGCATGCGGCTTTATTCTCCTAATTTTATTTTTCCCTTATTGTGGCCCTAATACTCCGTTTGTACTATTTGAACATGAGCGATGATTATACTTTTCAGGAGATTTTTAATCTGGTAATGCAATTCTTTATACTTTTAACAGGGAAAAAAACCTCAAATTTGGTCTTTGTTTAGGACATACTAATTAATTCTGCTCTAATGTCTCACACACAGAGTTTCTAGCTAAAGTAAGACTGAACATAGCATTTAGCTTGAGAGAAGAACAAAACAGTCAAATCCGTCCATGTTGCCTTTTAATGTCTTTAGTTTTTTATTATTATTATTATTATTATTATTTGCACTCATTAGTTGACAGCCAGTGTTTTCAAGTTTAGAGGAAACGTTGGATTCCCACCAACAGTTACTGAAGTGAGAGATCTTTTTGGAATGTGTTCATTCAAAATGTAACTTATTTTTCTGGAGTTTCAGACAAACTAGGAAAAAAAGCATTTGCTCTACATTCGCCGTCGTCGTAACTGAGGTAACATTCTGCTGTTGTTGCGCCGCAGTCAGGTTCAACTCCAATCTCAAAACAGTTGTCTGAAACTGTTCACATTTCTCTCCCTGCCTTTCTGGAATACTTTACTCTGAGTATTTACAATAAGCCCTCCGACACACAGTGCGAAGTGTGTGTTCTCAGCAATAATGCTAATTTATGCAACTCATATCACTTTCTATGCCTCACAAATCCCGCCGTTCTTTGTAAATGCTACTGTGAACATTTTAAAGAACACTGTGAACACTCATTTTAAAGGAATTGGTTAGGCTCAGGAAATGATTATTATTATGATCTTAATGATTATGATGTTTGTTATTGGTCTTAATATGACAGGATATTTTATTTACCCTGTAAAACTGTTGAATGATCTCACAACCACAGGAAGTGACATATTTTTTGGACACGTTTGTCTCTATGTACTTGGATTGTTGTTTTCTTTAAGTTGAACAGAATCTCTGTATTGGGTGTTGAACTGCATAACATGATGTATTTTCAGAGTGTTTAAAGGAGACTGTATTTTAATTTGTCACTATTGTTTTCCCAACAAGTGCAAGTCAGCTTCTCCCTATTCCAGCTAAACTTGCTTTCTCACGTGCATTAAGTACGAGCAAAAGAAAAATCCTCCTGGAAAGGAAGGCTTTAATGATTAACATACGGAGCTGACAGAATCTAAACATCTGGACTGACAGATTAAGCACAGCTACTCTCTGCTTACTGGAAAGAGGAATTATTAAATGATTGCATTTTTTGGGGAAAAATTTAATTCTTTATTGAAGTTTCTCATTCCGTAGCTTCTAAACGGTGGGATCCTTACAAATGTCAAATTGCAAACTTTCCCCCTTGAGTTTGTGTTGAGTTTTCTCACGTATAGTCTCCCTTCATCCCCACACACACGCACTCCTTCCTATAAAACTTAATCTATGAGAATTTATCCTCAATCTCTGAAACGTTCGGTTCTCGCGAGTTTTCTCAGGAAGCCTTTCATCGTTTGAGTTTCTCTCGGCAAAAATCGGAACTCTGCCAACTTCTATCAAACCATTTGATCATCCACACCAAAGATGGATCGACTCAACAGGTTATCCACACTTCAACCTTACATATCCAGAAGGAAACCATGTCTTATCACAAGGGCAAACATTGCAGCCACATTGCCTCACGTGATCAACTGAGCTTTGCTGAAAAACCTCAACATCATCAGCTGGACTACCACTGACCATGTAATCGCGTAATTTGACATCTTTAAAATAAATTTGCTTAATGGAAACACTGCAAATTTTTGGAAACTCTTGTTGTTCAATAAGTTTTGCCACCAGGATGAGGAGGGTCTTTTGGCCAAATCAAAATTGGTTTATTTTACGAAACGGCAACGGAAAAACACAAGTCACATGATCAATGATCGGATGTTGCCACCGGCGCAAACCACGAAGAAGATGACAGGAAGTAGTCGGAGGATGATGGCGGAGCACGTTTACGACAACTTCACGTGTTTATTATTTACTGGAAACGCCGCGATTTGCTAATTTATTTGTAGCCTGGCCGTCTTTTGGGATCAGCAAAGTAGAAATTTTGGACATACTGAGAAATTCAAAATAACAAAAAAAGTCATTCACCTCTGCTAGAAAATCAACGTTCGGTTTTTCATCAAGCTCATCCCTTTTTTTTCCAGCCATCTGCAAGAATTTAACGCATCACCACACTGAGACGAGAGCACAACACGAAACAGCATTTTACTTTTTTTTTCTTTTTTTAAAACAATCCCACACAAGTTTAAGAGAAGACGATGTGATTCATAAAGGGGGTGAGTCATCCACCAAGTGTTTGTTTGCCTGTTGAGATGCGGCTGCATATGAAGCAGAAAAGCACCAAACAAGCCTTGCATGAGGCAGAGGGAAACCTTAATCACTTTTCGCTGTCTGGCAGAGGTTGAAGACATAAAGCGAGCGGCCCTGCTTGTCTCTTTGCGTCTCGCCCTCGCATTGTGAGGGACAATAAAGCAGAGGAAATACAGTACAGCCTCATTATGTCACTGCTGCTCTCTAGATAATGCATTCATGCCTCAGAATGATTCAAAACTTCAAAGTACCCTCATGATGTGTGCAACACCTGTGGCGCATGTGTTAAATATAATTTGATTTAGCTCCCGTTGCTATGTGAATTGCATGAACGGTTTCTTGCCGAAGTATTCTACCCCTATTTATGTCATTGGTATCATTAAAGTCCAAGATGATACAAATACACAAAGCCCCTGGCATGTCTGCAAACCTACCAAGACCAAGTGGTAACCTGGAGAGATCTGGAGAAGGGGCAAATTTTAATCGTGCAAGTCGCAAATCTTGCCTTTATTGAAGTGTGACAAGAAGAAATAACAAAATAAAACTGAAGAACGTCCCATTTAAAGTTGATCACAAGCCATTTAAAAATGTGGAGGACTGTGCTCAGGTTACCATTCATATTCCCGTAAAGCTAAACATACTATCCTCATTGTTGGTGGCGACATTGTTCTGTTAGGATATTTTCTTCGACAGAGAAAAGAAAGCTGGTTAGAGAATCGATTACTTCCTGGAGACGTTGGAGATGTTGAGGTTTTAAATTTGACCCAAAATGTACCCACGTGAATGTGATGTGTCCGTTCGACGTTATGAAGCTTACCAGAAATCGCCTGCACTGTAAAACACCATCCTTCACGACAGAGGATGGTTGATGGCTGTTGATGTTAATTAAATATTTGGAAGCGTGGCCAACACAGACTTGAAAGGATTTGTCCGCTTCCTCCGATGACATTACCAAAAATAAAATTCTACCTGAGGAATCCACTTCAATGGGAGAAATCCCTGACAGAGCTGTGAAGGGAGATGAGAATCTGCAAAAGAAACAGGATGATAAGTGACCAACCAGGAAGCATTGAATAAAAAGGAAGCAGGGATTTAGCTTCAGGGACTCAGACCTCCACTATCTGTAATCCTTGGAGGTTTGACAGTGGAAGAGAATAAAAAGTCAATTTAATGGGCATGGTTTCACCCAAAGGACCGTACACGGGTGGACACCCTATATGCTGGAAACCATGGATGGTGATGTGAAGTAGTTCAGAAAATCCTGTAGCAGGATAAGCCGGTTCACACTTACCCCCCAATACAACCAAGACTTCACCATGTGGAAGTCAACAACCACTTTGTCCATTATCCAATAACAATAATGATAATAATTCATCTTATTTCAAGGAGCCTTTCTGGACACTCAAGGGCACTGTACAAAAACCAGCAATTAAAAATAAGAAACAGATGTTCAGTGGTCAGGTAAACAGACCAGGTCGGCAACGGCGATGAGATTAAATAAATTGAAAATGTGTGAGGCAGAGGAGGAGTTGATGTAGGTGGCAGCAACCAGTCGTGAGCAGTGGAGTGATATGACACCTAGCAACGGTGAAGATCACAAAGGTGAAGGTTCACCATCCAGGAGGGCAGAGACTTGCGCCACAATAGATTAAATTACAGTAGAACAGTTTGACCAAGCTTCTAAAAGTTTCCCACTGAGCTTATCTATTATATAACACCTACTAGTATATCTTCTGGTTCTGGTTCTCCTTTGCATCCCCAGAACCAAACATTCTGGGACAAGCATTCAATCTTCTAGGATAAACTCCCAGAAAACTGCAAACTTCAGGGGAGAGGAGGGGGTGTCGCCTTCTTCTTGTGTGTTTTTCTCTTAAGTAAAGAAACAGCAGTGACAGGGACGTAGTGAACACGGCCTCAGCATCACTTTGTTGCTCACACAGTTCACGCAACCAGGGGTCCTTTTCATCTCCTTTATTCTGATTTATTTGTCCTGCGTGTAATTCAACAGGCCGACTCTATGTGTGCGTTTCCCCCCTCCGTGTTTGCAGTGTGAAATGCTGCCCCGAACCGGTTCATCTCCAGCGCTCGTTCACATTTCCATTTCAGTCATGTATCAAACATTTCTCTTTCAAAGCGAACACTTGTATGCTCGTCTGCCAGCTATTGTGTCACAACTCGTGTGGATTTATGTTGAAAACCGCTGTGGGGATTGCTGATAAGTGTCTGCTGGAGCGGGATAAACAGTCGTTTGTATTTGAAACTGCCAGTCCTTCATGTGATTGAAAAGGTGAATTAGCATATTTTAAGACCAGTGAAGGATGAATTCAGTGCGTTTCTTTTTGGTTCAAACTAGGGATTTTACACTTCCGATACCGATATCTGATGCTGTATCGGCCGATCCGATTCGGAAAAATCGTTGAATTGACAGGAAATGTTTTGTTGTTTTATGTACTAAAACATTAATTTATTTGGTAACTCTACACTAGCACTGTTCATTTAAAGGGCTAACATGTATTTTCTTGGCACATAGTGCGATTTTATGGCACAATCAATTAACGCTGCTAACTTTAGTTGTCATAAAGATGCTACATATATAAAATGTGGCTTAAAAGAAATTTGGTTTTGTAATTTAAAGCTATGAAATTGGCCCTCTGTCGCTTTAAAAATTCCTGCTCTTTCTGAAACTTCAGCAAGTCAGGCATTGCAATTAGAAATTCGAAATATAACATCAAATAAATAATAAAGCATAATGTCACTTAGTGCACAAAGCATAGAGTTAGTTAAATAAATCCACCTTTATGGATCAGGCATGTTATTACATTATCTACATATATATATATATATATATTTTTTAATATGGGAACTGATACAGATATTAATATTGTATCGCTGCACCTGCAATCCTAATAATCCTAATCAGTTTACCTGACATAAACTGGTACGTTTCCTGCTTAACATCTAGTCTGCAAGGTTAAGTCAAAGACATCTCTGTGAACTACGAAAAAAATGTTTCAACCTAAACTGAAAACAAAGTGTGTGCTCGACAGCTTTCTGAACGAGCTTTAGACGGGCACAAAGGCAGGAAAAGAAGGGGAGAGATGGTTGGAAATAGCTCAAAGACCCAGAGCTCCTGCCGAATTCTCAGATCTGCAAGAAGCCGAATTGAGCTCACGTGCAGACTCCCACAAGCGAGGCGATGCTTCAATTATTTGAAGGTTTGATGCTGAACCTGAAGACACGGTTAGTACGTTGGCTGATCGCAAACATCTGCTTTGATTCTCTGCTTAGCTCGTCTTCACAGGTTGGTAGTTGCCCTTTTTCATACGAATGGCCTAAGAACTTGTTTTTGTTGTTGCAGTCCATCCTGAAGGATGATGAGGGTTTCGTCTGTAAGAGTCGAGCAATGTGAGTCCATAGGTGAATTCTGTCTTCTTCCCAGGGTTGGTTGGCTGTCAGTGTTGCAGCTTTGTGGTGTGGTGTTATTTTACAGGCTCGGCTCAGAGCCCGTCTGATGGGAGAGAAAAAAAACTAACTTCTGGCCACAACTTAATGTCTCGTGGGAGCGACTAGTTTAGCTCGTGACCATGACTTAATTGCTACGACTTCTTAGTTTATGTCGTTCCCACAAATTAAACGAGCTGTTCCCATTAGTTATTAAGTTGAAGCCACGATTTTTTATTATTTTTTTCCATGTCCTCAGATGGCTGTGATAGCTTAGTCTTTGTTTCTGCACAAATTTATTTCTTTAGAGCCTTGTTCATAGCCAGTAGTGGACAAAGTACTCAACGTTAGTAAAAGTATAGAGACTCGTGGTCAAATATTACTCAAGTAAAGGTTGGTTGGTCAAAAGTTTACGGAAGTTTAAGTGCTAAGGTACTTTGAAAACACTCAAGTTTTAGAAGTACAAATTATATTTTCTGTGCTATTTTCCGACTGCTTTTACAGAACCTTGTAACTTGCTGGAACCGCCTCCTAATGTCCATCCAGCCATTTTCTAACACCCTTGTCCCTTAGTGGGGTCAGGAGGTGCTGGTGCCTATCCCCAGCTAACGTTCTGGGCGAGAGGCGGGGTCACCCTGGACAGGTCACCAGTCTGTTGCAGGGCAACAAGAAGACAGACAAGACAAACAACCAGGCACACCCACACCTAGGGAGAATTTAGAGAGACCAATTAACCTGACAGTCATGTTTTTGGACTGTGGGAGGAAGCCGGAGTACCCAGAGAGAACCCATGCATGCACAGGGAGAACATGCAAACTCCATGCAGAAAGACCGGGGCCGGGAATCGAACCCAGAACCTTCTTGCTGCAAGGCAACAGCTCTACCAACTGCACCACTGTGCAGCCCGCCTCCTGATGTATTGACACAAAATGTTTACACCACCTGCAAAAACTTCAGCATGTAAACTTATTAAAAAACGACAACTTTTTAAATTTAAAACGTCTTCACCCTCCACACCTCCCAAATGTACCTCTACACTCAAACAAGAAAAAAACCAAACACTTGTAACTGTAAGTAATGCCATACTTAGCTCGATGTTGGTTACGTCCATGCTAAGAAATGGCCGCTGGTTTCTCCGCTCGAGTTTCTCCACCGTCTCCATTGCCAAGTTCTGTTTGAATGAGGAGCTTAACTCAGGTGTGAGCGGTGGCTGTGATTGGTTCTCCGTCTTGTGGGGAACATAAAAAATCTTCGCTGAACCGAAAGGAACAAGTAAAGACTGGCTTCATAGAAATGCAGGGGAGTCACAAGTCATACGGTCCCAAAACATACTCAAGTAAACATACCCAAATTTACTTAAGTACAGTCCTCAACTTTCTGGGTAAACCTCTGAGTCACCAGATGAAGTAGCTGTAGCTTGATGTCAGCCGTCTTATGAGGGTTAGCTGGGTTTGAAGCAGTTATGACAGACGGACTGGCAGGACTTAAGGCTAATGCTTACAAAGGGCCGCAGCGATGTAGTGCAACACGCACTGGACAGGTACTGCTGCAATCCATCAAAACAGATGAGATTCCTGAACCTCTGTCAAAGGGTGGCTTACTCTGCAGAAGTTAAAGTAAAACACAACACGACTGACAAGACGTCAGGCAACAGAAATGGGATTCAGCCTTAAGAACAGGAGATGTCCAATGTGGAATTGATCTCAGATTTGTACAAGCATTCATTATTATGTTAGCATACATAGAATTCCAGCTTCTGCAATAGTGAGCAAAGTCTCTCTAGATATTTTACTGCTACAGGCCTGAAGCCTTTTCTTTGCTGTCTTTGTTCTTTCTGAGCTCCCTCTCACCACAGCTCAGGCCTCCAGCCGCTGTCCCCAAAGCTGCAGGTTAGGCTGACTGGTGACACTAAATGGTGGTGTGAATGTGAGCATCCATTGGTGTCACTCTTTGTATCAGTCTAGGGCTTGACTCTCCGGGGTGTTACCTCCCTTTCGCTCTCTTGTCAGCTCGAATCGGCTCAACATGTTCTCCACTGCTGCGTTTTTGCGATCAGACCTGCCCTGTCAAGATTTCCCTTCCCTCTGAAATGTTCGTAGACATCACTTCATGAGTCTGAAGTGGTGCCGCGGTTTCAATTTTGAAGCTGAGGATCAAAGCACCTGCAGGAACGGCAGGTTAAGGCCATTCCATCCTTCCGCTTATCCAGAGGTGAGTCGAGGGGTCAGGAGCTTAAGCAAGGAGGGACAGGCTTCCCTCTTCCCAGCCAGCAGGTCCAGAGTGAGACCATATTAAGATGTTATTTCATTCTGTATTATATCTATATCCGCTTCTCTTTGCTTTTGGTGTGGCAGTCAATGGGCCTGACGCTGGGTTCGCCCTGGAGGAGTCAACGTCAAAACAACAGGTGACCAAAGTGCGTCCCGGTTTACACCAACCATCATGACATGGAGCAAAGATTAAAGCAATAAAAATAAAACAGGAAACATGTCGAGTGTAAGCACAGCAACTCGAGCTGTATTAAAATCCAGTGAAAACAGATTTTCAAAGATCTTGTGGTGACTTCCTGGAGGCGGCGTTTCAGATAGAGCTTTTAAAGAAACGGAGGTCCAATTCTGGCGCATCAAGTTACAAAGTCAAGTCATATTTGATATAAGTAGCATTTTTATAACAATTGAAGTTAACATAGTTGCTTGATTGTGCTATAAAATGACACCAAACCCACGCTCCACTTTTCCTAACGGATTAAAACAGAGTTTGAGTTTGTGAAACATTTGCTGAAGACTTTTTTTTGTTTTTGTTGTTGCACTCTGGAACAAAAAAAAAACTGTGATGTTTAGTTTTTCTCTGCGATATTGTGAAAATCTCCCCATGTTCTTCGTAAGGCAGGTTTCGCCCGGAGACCCGCCTTGCCTCTTGACTTTTAGAAAGCCTTCACCTTTTCCCATTTGTCCTCTTTTCTGTTCTATGTAAGCGAATGAACCTTAACACCCAACGGTTCGGGACTTCTAAACTAAACTCACAGTCCTTTCAGGAAGCTGGTGAGTGCATAAAATATCTGTTGGAGAAATGCAAACAGATGTTTTGTTTGCATTCTCACACACACACACACACACACACGCCCATGCTGTTCTGTTAGTGATAAATCTCCAAGTGCGTCCTTCTTCCATGAGGTGCAATTATGACAAATTTAGACCGTCTACCTGCTCGCTCAGTGGTGACGACTTCCACCGTCATTTTCTTTCAGCTGGTAGTAAAATTGCCTAAATGCCTTGTTACCAAATTGACTTCGGCAGACTTGCTCTGCAGCCCATGGAAACGCGTCAGTGAGGCGTAAAAGTGGCCTATTTCCGCTCTCGATTGACGGCCCAGCTGACAAGAGAGATGACGAGCAGATTGGTGCTCTCGTTCAGAGGTCTGAGGAGCAGAGAGCAACAGCTTGTCACTGTGTAACGTATCAGCACAAACGAGTGGGAGCCATCTTTGTAAGGCTTGATGCCTTGCTGCGGTGGAAGTGAGCATCTGTGCCATTCAATTAGCTCTTGGGTGTTTACGTGTGTAGAGATCTGCTCTGGGTTGAGAGAGTGAAACAACCCGAAGGTTGTTTTTTTCCCCATGTCTGCTTACTAACGCAGCCAAAAAAAAAAACCGGGAATCTTTCACTAGTGGGGAAAATTTGCTCCTATGCGAGAGCGTGGCATAACCACAAGCGGCCATTTGGTGATCGCTCCTGTGACTTGGAAAGTTGGAAAGAAAACTTTGTGCTACCACAGTTATAAATGTTACGAAACAGTTTAGGGGTATTTTCGCAACTTAAAGTCTGGTAGATTCGGTTTGATTGGGGACCAAAATTGCAACATTTGTTTCATTTTCAGTTGGTCTGGTTTGCTGTTTCAACCCCACTGCGTCAAACTATCCAAACTCGAGGTACATTTGATGGCACCAATCTTTAAAAACCCTGACCTGCCAATTCTGACTTGGCTGAGACCATTTTTCTGTCTGAAATGTTGCTAATTGCAGCAAGAAAGTTGCTGAGTTGGCAACTGTTGGTGACTCTTTATTAATTGCAAATGTGCAGATATGACCTGGTGGGCGGATCTGTCAGTGAAACAGACGGTGACGGATTAGGCAAGATTGTTGGACAAGACCAGCTTCACATGTAAGCATTGGCCTACCATCAATCTCCCGAAATTAAAGAAATTGGCACTAATAAATCAATGCACCCCTAATCCGAACCCCTTGAAAAACCTGTTCACCTCCTTGCCTCTGGTGGCGCTGCATCAAGACCCACTGAATGAAATGGCGCAAAAATCTCTGAAGGATAGACTGAGCGCAACTTCCCTCTAAAGAAGACATAAAGGGTTTGTCTTTGATAACCATAGATATTTTTCCCTGTAGTCCTAGTCAGTTTTGGTTGTATTTACCCAGAATGCCCTGCTTTTGGGGAGTGGCCTTTGATCCACTTGGCATTCACATATGCATTTGAACCGCGCCAAAGTTCACTTTAACCGAACCGAGACCAAGGTTTTGGGCGGACCAGAGTTTGATTGCATATTCACACTTCCCCAAACAAAACGGACTTCCCAGGCAAACGAATTAAAGAGGACTAAACCGGGCTGGTGTGAATGGACTCTGAAACATCGCATCAAGCCAATTTCTCACAGTGATTCAAAGGAACGCTCGTCGCCACGTTTGGGCTGCTACATCACGTTCGGCGTATAACAAATCATCTGCATTTAATCTAGCAAGCCCTTTTCAACACTTTACTGTTTAGTGAGTTCAGGACCTGACATTTGAATCGGGACATTAACTTATAGGCCAACTGTGTGTGCCGCTCTGCCAGCATATAGTCTGACAATGCCAGAGCATCCTTTTGCTACAGTGGACACTGTTTAACAGCTGTAAAAATTTTTCTTCTTTTTTTTTTGGCCCAAAGAACTCTAACTATTTCTGTAATGTGACATAAGAGACTAAGATTGGCAGCAACAGCAACGGTCCAAACATGCGTCGCAGCAAACGGCGAGATGCGGAGTCTGGCCTTTTCGCATGGCCGCAGCGCTGAGTTGTTCCTGGCTGACATCCCTGATAACATGATCGCCGTTGTCATGCAGAACGTCTCGTCTCCGCAAGACTTCGGATTCTGTCCGACACAAAGAAAATCACTCCTCCTCCTGGTCCCCTAAGGTCAGAGTAAATCTGCTGATTCTTTCCTTGTGTAAATCCCTCAGTGACCCACGCTTTGCACTCATTTTCCTCGGCGACATTCACCGTGTTCCAAGCGAACAACAGGTGCTTCCTGGCCAGAGGAAGTGCTATTCGGCTGCCTGCGACGCGCTAATCTGATTTAGCGCTTCCTGCTCCTCACATTTCGTGCGCCTGCCACCGGTGCCTGTCGAGAACATGCATCACGGCGAGCGGGAGAGAGAGAAGCAGAACCACTGACACGGCACCATCTGCACATGCAGGTAGCAATCTGCGCCGTCCTCACCAAGTCCTGGCCTGAAATCAGTGTCTTCCAGCGTGCAACTTATTGATTGAAATCTGCAGCTGCTCTTAAAGGTAGCTGCTTCGAGTTTAAAGGGGGGGAGAGATACAGCCTTGCTTCTCGCCCATAAATTTACAAGATTAATGGCTGTGGAGGCAAAAAGCAGAGAGACGATTCAGAGACGGAGATGCATCAGTAAAGGATTTCACTTGGTTATGTCGGAACTACTACACGTTTATTTTCACGAGAGCTATTCAACCAAATTTCAAAGTAATGTAAATTGACGTGTTGTCATTTGAAGACAAGAATTTGTTTCCTTGTTGGTGTCATTAGGACAAAATCTTTTTTTTTTTGTTTTTCTTTTTGTCTTGCAATTTTGTTTTAATATTTTGAGTCATTTCTGGTGCTGACCCACAGTTTCTGTCCTTTTCTAAAACATTTTTACCCTTCCAAAAACAGTTAAAAAGGCAATCATATGAAATTTTAAGTAAATGTAAAATGTTTTACAAAATATCCTAACCCCTTCTCAGACGTGCAGTTAGTTGATCCAGATAAGCATCAGACATTAAATTCAGTACAATGAATAAAAACATTAAATCTGAAGAAAATATGCCTTTATATTTATATCTTTTTATTTTCAGGGACATTAGAACATTAATCATAAAAAATACAGAGTTACCAGGAGAAATCCACTGATTAGGTACATAGGTGTGAAATGTTAGCAGTTAGCTGCCACCTAAAAGGAAAACAAATATGAAACATTATCTGAAATGTGAGTTTTGTGAGACAATATTTGTTTTTTAAGACAAACTACTTCTCAGTTCAGCACGCCTAAGACCTAAGGTGTAAATGACATCATAACAGCTGCATTTCCACTACAGATGTGCGCAAGTCTTTGTCGATATTCCTTGAACACTGAAAAAAACAGAAACATTTCGCAGTGCTTCTATTAAATAAGAATTGCAAATAAAATCCCACGTGAATAAGATTGTCCACATGATGACTCATTAAAAATCATGCCGCGCCACCATTCTACAACTACTTGCCGTCTTCTTCTTCATGGTTTGCGTCAGTGGCAACATCCAGCTGTTGATCATATGATTCGTGTGATGCGGAAAGAAGTGCTTCCATTGCAGTTTTGAGAAATAAATCGATTTCTTTGAATATTTCTTGAATGTTGGTGATCGTGGTTCACAGCTGATCAATCCTCATACCTGCAGGGTCACAAGGGGCTGGTGCCCATCTCTAGGGGTCACCGGGTGAGACGGGGTCCACCCTCGGTAATCGTTTTGCAGTCAGAAGGTCTGATTTGATTTAGTCCCGATAGTCTTGCTTCTTCAAGACGCCTAGAAACACATGCTGGTTTAGATGACGGCTCTACAATTCTCCCTAAACTACCACAGCTCCTTCTGATGATGGTTGTTGTTGGAATGAAATTCTAATAAGTTAATTTGATTGCAACTTTAATGTCGGATCGATTTGTTCTCCCCACACGTGCACAAACCAGCTTACACCCCCATCTGATCCAAACTTTCCCTGAGTACTGAATGAAGACGTTCCGCCGACAGGAATTGGGGGTAAAACCAGGCAGGAAACTGTGCCTCCAGCTTAACTCTGTCCTTCAGTCGCCCGCTTCATATCATCATCGCTCGTGAACAAGACACCAAGAGAATGGCCGCTTCCCATTTGAAGCAGAACCTTCTTCCTGAACATGGGAGAGAAATGTAGCATCTCTGACTTGAAGAACACAAACAGAACTGATAGGAAATGGCAGCCGTGAGCAAAAAACGTCAAAGCATTTCCCTTCTTCTAATTTACACTTCCTTGGAATGTGGCAGATGTGTGAAGCCAACGCATCTGGGTCAAAATTCCCCTCTTTATTAAATCCACTCTTTACATAGCTGGCGAATCGGCAAATATCAGGCCAGCAGTTCAATACACTTCTGCATATAGACATGGAAGAAATGACTTGCTGGAGTTTAAATGGAGTCTCAGAGTCGGGAGGGAAAGGGAGATGTGAGTGACTTTGAACAGAGCATGATTGTTTTTGCCAGATGGGCTGGTCTGATTATTTCAGAAACTCCTGATCCGCTGGGATGTTTCCACACAGCCGTCTCTCTGGTGAACAGAGGATGGAATGAAAACGAGAAAATATCCAGAGAGCAGCAGTCACAGAGATAAAAATGTCTTCTTGATATTGGTTGAGTCTGACTGACATTGCTACTGGTTACAACTAAGGTATGTGAAGTAACGTCCCTGTAAAGGACAAAGCAGAGGTCAGTGAACCAGACCAGGTGCAACGTCTGTGAGCTAATGAGAAACTGAGGCTAAAATCCATGTAGCATAAATTGAACAATGGAAATGTAGGAAAGTCATTGCGTAGTGATTCCAGCAAGGAATCGCAACACATTTACTAAACAACAGCTCTGGTCATGGACATCTCCATTTATTCCTGGAACAACACAGAGTGGTAAGACACACCCATTCCGCCCATCTGTACGCTATCGCCAGAAAATTTTGGTCACTCTCTGTTTATTGGACATTGTTGTCGGTTGGGTATGCTAACCGATCTTCAGCTTAAATCTCGTCACCATGGGACTCGGACTAATAGAAGAGGAAGAGGAGGCGGAATAGGACAAAAAAGAAGAAGGTAAGGAAAAGAGAAAGATGAACATATCTTTTCCTTACCTTATTGTTCATCCTTCGCCACCTCTTCTTCCTCCTCTTCTTCTAAACTTCGAATCTACATCTGCTCTTATCTCAGGCTAGTCCAATGCTAGCTGTCACCAACTTTGAGCTGAAAATCTGCATTCAAGACAAATAAGGGAAGTTGCCGCCTCCAGTTGATCAATAAATTAAGCACAGAGTCGACACAATTTTCTGACGAGAGCGTAAAGATGGGTGCAACTAGCCTGGTTAAAAACCAATTCCTTGTTCTATGATTCATGTATGCAATGCTCCACTTCGACGCCATGAAACTTACCAGAAATTCCTCCACTGAGAAGAAAGAAGTGCCAAGCCAAACAACCTGGCTTTTAATGTCTGCCTTGTTCATTTCCTCTGCTGCCATTGCTGAAGAACTACAAGAAGACTACAAGTCTAAAGAGGAAAATCAACATAATCCTTCAACAACTCTTCACACATACGTCACGTTGAAATTCTACTGGAGCAATCCAAGTGAATGGAGGGAAAAAGTACAGACACTTCAAGGGAATCAAGCAAAATTGTATAGGAATGCAAAGGTCAGACTACATAGGAGGGGATTGTGTTTTAACCCTTGCCATGCTGTATTCATGGTCCCGCAAATAAATAAAAATGCCCACGTTAAGATCTCTCTTGATTAATATGTATTCTGTTGTTATTTCATGATATTTTAGCAGGAGCGTGACACCATACAGTAGATTCAAACGATGGATTATTAAAGACATTTCTGAGTCCAGTGAGTGGATGATATTAGGATGGCGTACCTCATAAAGTGAACGGTGGCTGTACATCAATGTGATGAAAAAACAAGTTGAGCATTTCGAAAGGTCACAAACAAGAGGTTTCGGTGAGATCCGTAAACATGTTTACCTCGGAGGAACTCATTTGCATGCCGGACTCGGCCGGAGCCGAGCGGTCGGGAGGCTTTGATTTAGTGGCAGAGGCAAAATCACAAAGGTTATAACTTGTATCTGTCGAGTATTAACAGCAAGAGGCATAAACACTACCCATTGTGATACAAATCACAAAAGGGAAAACGTGTGGGGTACATAAACATTTCACATTTCCACATTTGCATAATCGATGTAAGATTTACTCGCATTCACCTCAGAGCTGTTGTCTGTAAGCGTCGCCGACTGAGGAGGTCGTCATTTAGCAACTTGCTCCCTTGTTGCTCTCCGTTGTGTTATATTTTCCCCTCTCCATCGATCCGGAGGCCAGCCTCGGTACGTTTCCAGCATTGCTACAGATTTTGCGCGCAGGGGCACGGCTTTGGAGCCGTCCCTCCAGGACAGGTTAAGATGAGTGTAATGCGTTGTGTGGCGACGGTGCCCTTTAAGGTCGGCTCTGTCAGAGACTTTAAGCAGGCGATCCTGTTTTGCTGCTAGAAACACAAATGGAAAGTGCAAAGTCATGAGGGTTGAGGCAGAGGATTTGCACTTTGACTCATTCAGAGGATTCTGAAGTGACAAGACGCGCGTGTCCGCCGGACGTACGCAACGCGACAGGCTGAAGCGTCAAGCGGCCTTCAGAAACAGACAGCCAGACATGACTTGTGTGGTTACGTGACACACTTTAAAACGTCCTGATGGGAGAGTGTGGAGCAAGAACGGCATTAGTATTTGCACTGCGGCTCAAAGAAAAAAAAAAGCCAAAAGGTCTCCCTTAAAGGAATATTTGTAGTTTACAAAATTTCAGGTTAAGTCAAGCTCAAACATACGCTTTCCTTCCTTCTTTCATTAACCGTGACATTCAGACGCTCATCTTAAAATTGGTGCGTGTCAAAGAGTAAAAGTACTTATTGAGCAGGTGGAGTTCAGGACTTTTAATTAAATGATATTGACTTGGTCTACTTTTTGTTTTGACACGGAGTCCTCAGCGGACTAATCCCCCAATATCTCATCCACGCTTTTTACCCGGGGATGAGATGAAATAAGAGACTAGAAATGCGACCAGATAGAAATCCAAAAAATATATATTTTACATACATATTGTTGTTGAACTGTTGTTGTTTCAATTGTTTTTGAAAATTTCTGGATTATGCCTGACAATCAGGTCTCCACTAGAGGCCTAGATGTGTGCAACAATATAAATATGAGTATGAAATCTTTAAATACAAATTAGTTTTGAGGAGTGACGGGATTGTTTTCTAAAAAATAAAAGTATGCAACATGCAAAAAAGGAATAAGCTTTTACTAAAAATTCTTTGACATCCAAGTAAAAGCTGATTTCTAATCAATTACATAAAACTATGCTACATAAAATAAATGAATGCATGAAGATTCACTCCATTAAAAGTGATTGACCTTATTCAACAGAGGTCCAGCCAAGTGGTGCCGGTTTCTCACCTTCTTTCTGCTCCTCTCAGCTTCGTCGTCGCCTGGCTGTGAACTTTCACCCCAGCTGCTTGGGAAATGTCAGACAGGCATTGAGGCCGGTGCTGCAGTAGCGGAGCGTAACAGGAAGGAAAAGATAACATTTTCTCCGTTTTCGGCACATCATTTAGACTCCGGCGTGCGAGTGCCACATCGCGCTACCAACCACCACCAACAGCAGCAGCAGCCGCCGATAATGCACCGCAGTCTCGGCGCTCGTTTCACATTAAACCTGATAAATTAGCCATTTTGATTTTGACTCATTTTGTCAAAATCAAAATGAGTTGATTGTGACATTAAAAGCTTTTTTTTGTATGTCAAAAAGAACAAATGATGTTGATTATGATTGACTTTTAAAAATCAGTAAAACATTCAAGCGAGGGGAGTCACTTTGATAGGTACTGTAAAAGCCCTCCAGGAAGAAAGCAAGGGATTTTTCTTTCTATCAGCAGTTCTTAGGCAATTCTAAGATGTGCAGCAGCTATATTACATTTTTTAAAAACCGTGTAAGTTAATTCGGGAGTTTGTGTTCTTCAATTCTGAACAAAACGTAACCCCAACATTCCTACGCTATCATTGTGAGTCCAAGGTGTAGAGTAAGTCGTCCCTCGGCAAGCGAAGCAGATTTGAGAAGAAATACGTTGAGGCCGAGTCACCGAGCGCTACGAAAGGAAATGACAGATGGGCTGAGAGACAGAAGCCTGTTAGGAAGCAGATAGAGGCGGGTAAGTGGAAAGAGAGGGAGAGAGAGCGTCAGCCCAAAGTGGATAAAGATGGCAGCACAGAATATGTGGGTCATCCGGCCTGCAGCGAGCGCTCCCTCCGGCATACACCCTCATGGAAGACTTTGAAGAACTTTAAAGATGGATGTCGCAACGAAGACGGCAGACTTGGCTCACACGGAATATTGAAGGATCTATTTCGGATAGTTCAGAAGGAATTAATATGGAAGCAGGGAGGTCTCGGCCCGACTTAGCGTTTCTTGAAAGAGTTCTGATCCAAAATCGTTTGCCAAGTATTTTTTATTTATTAGTCGACTTTTTTTTTTTTTTTTTACGATATACAAGATCTAATTCATGTTACAAAAATAAAAAAAACCTCATACTGTCAACATTTTCATACAAGTATGAAACTCGTCAGAGAAATATGTTCATTTCAAACGAGACTTTAATTCGCTTTGCTGAAATAAACAGCCGTCCCCGTTGGTTTGGATGAGCGCACTATTGCTCTTCAATGCGGAATACTTTTTTTATTCTGAGATACATTTCATCACGTAAACAATCTTTGTGTTTACCAGCCTTTAAATTATAAAAACGATATGCTAGGTGTACGAAAGTGTCTTTATGTAAACAGGAACAAAACACATAAAATCTGAATGTAAAGGACGAAAGTTCCTGTCTGATCCTGCAGGTTTAAATATGTATCAACATATTTTTTTAAATTTGGTCTATGTTGCACTTCTTACCGTATCGAAACCAGAACATACTTTATTGATCCCCACGTATCTCAACCCAACTGTTAAATATGAACAATATTATAGCCATTAGTTATGTCAGATTTATAACAAAGGCGCAAAATTATAAGTCATTTAAATGATCTAAATTTAGATCATTATAAGGAATATGATTAATCTTAAGTCTTATCTATTCCATGATATTTAAGAATAAATCTCAGGGCATTAAAAATAAGTGAAATAAGTGAATTTGTCATATTTGTCTAGTCAGCATTATTGTTGGTTACTCAGTATGCAAATTTAGCTTTTGATTCCAACTAAAAAATGCAAATATATTCGATCTCAAGTTATTTTTTCAAGCCTGTTGGCGCCTTTCAATTGAACTTAAAATAATAAAAAAAAAAATCTAGGATCGCCTAGATTCTTCAGCATCTTTGTTAGGGTGTATCTGTTTTTTTTTTATTTATTATTTTTTATTTTGGTGTCTTTCATAAAACAATTTAAAATTTTTCCATGGAAACTTAAGAATAAACATCAAGTGCTGCAACAGTATCTGCGTGCCCCTAATGCCGAAAAAACCCAACAATTTAGCAAATTACAAAACACAATAAAAATAAGTTTATGAATGTGTTAAATCATTAAAAAAAACATCCTCCTACCAGTTCCTGTCGTCTTTGTGGTTTCCAATCAGGTGCAACGTCTGGTTGTTGATCACGTGACTCGTGTGATGCGGGGGAAAAAAAAGTTTCCTTCGCAGTTTTGCGAAAAACACAAATTTCGATACGGCAAAAATCTTTCATCAATGAGTTTTTTTTTGTTTTTGTTTTTGTTTTTTTTTTAAATCGGAAATTAAGTAATTCATTTTCGGAATTCCAACTTACAGGACTTTGCCGTCAATGAAACGCAGCTACTGCTGGGTAAAAAAAATGAGCAGCTAACCTGCAGCACCGTCTGTCCAATGCTCCTCAGGAACAGTAACCCATCCTGAACGAAGGACTGACTTCTTCCAGCTCCTCTCGTCTTTGTCTTCTCGGTTGACGCGCCCCGTCCCTCGAGGACACTGAAAAATGTCACAGGAGGACTGTAAGATGAGGTCGGTGTCGAGGTCACCGTCGCACGCCCGAAGACGAAGCGGCAAATGCAACGAGAGCTCGCGGCGAGCAAACTCAAAGACTGCAGTCAGAAATGGTCGGCGAGCTCCAGACGAAGAGTTCATAGGCAGCAAAAATGTCACAACATTTGTCAAGTTGGGTTGAGGTTGCTGCGACAACATAATGTCAAAGAGTATTGAAGCTGAAAGATTAAAGCGGTGTGCTCTTTTTGACGCAGTACGGCGTGTTTGCCTTGACCTGGAGACGTGAAGGAACGTGAAGGAGGATGGAGAGAGGAGAAAGAAGGCGGAAAATAGAAAAGCAGAAATCTGTTTTTGTACGTTAGCTGGAGCTAATGCTAGCATTTAGGCTAACATTAGCATATAGTGTTAATGATGGCATTTAAATGATAGCTTAAATGCTAATGTTAACATTAGTATTAGCCTCAATGCTAATGTTAGCATTAGCATTTAGGCTAATTTTAGCTTCTGCATTAATTTTAACATACTGAATGGTGCAAGTCCATGTTAGTCAACATTCTTGTGATCCTCCACATGCTACTCTGTAATTTTTAAGCTAAGCTAAGCATTCATGCTAATTCTTAGCATCAGAACGCTGGGCAAAAACCGACGGGCACACTTTGGCAGGCCCACGTTTAAATTTCTTCAAGAATTTTCTAGTTTCTTATTTAGTATACCGATCAAAAACAATAGTGAAACATTTAAAGCACACAGCTGTTAAAGAAAATGGCAAGTTCGGCCACGAACCACAGGGTCATCCTTTTTTTCCTTTTAAAGAAATACGTCATGGGGGAAATCTACTCATTCTGAATATATTGTTTATTCAGAAAAAAACTACAGATATATCTTGGTGAGAAACTACTTTTTTCCTTTTTTAGTTCTTTTCTTCTTTTTCTCTTCTGATTAGTCGGGGTACAATCCGGCGCGTTATCGCCCTCTATGAAGCTAAAGATAAAACTGTGTATCTTTGTGGACCAACTGAGCCAAGAAAAAAAAATGCATGAGGCAAAGTTCGCAGACACAAAGAGGTATGTTCGGACCTTAACTCCCCCCAGGTCAGTAATAAGGTCCATCCATCAGTTCCGATTTCATCTCCATGGAAACCCAACGGTTGCACTGACCAATTGATAAAATGGTGGGTCTCCACCACATCAGCGTTTTAAATCAGAACTTCGCCACAGCAAAAAAAGGATTTCCAGCACTTGGTTATCTGGAGAGAAGGATGAGAGCTGCGAGCCGGCCGGGACGTCCAGCTGGACTCAGAGATACCGCAACAGGAACGATCACGACGAAAAACACAACGGCCTGTGACTGGTGGAGGGACCTCACGCGTCTGGCCAAGCAACGCTTTTTCACGTGTGATTTTAATTTAGTTTCTTATTTAACGGAAATTGTATTTTTTTACGACATCCGCACATTTGTGATAGAAGCACAGTTCATGTGAAATATTAGCATTATTAGTCAGAAATGAACGTTTTGACGTTTTAATCTTTTCCTCACCGAAAATTGCGCTGCAATACATTGTCCCCCCAAAATTAAAAAGGTCTGTCCATATATTTATTTTTATTTTGTGTTCAGTGTTCAGTACAGACAAAATTTATAATATCCATGTTACAAAATTTATTGGAAAACAACAAATTTATTTTTTTTCCCCCAATAACAAAAGGAACAAAAAAAGGTGTCCTATTTTTTTGGCTTCAGCTGCTAAAATCCTTCTCAGATTCAGATTGTCAACACATTTTTTTTTACCTTACATCAGGAGTAAGTAAATTATCAACACGGATAACTTATGTAGCATTTTGACCGATTACAGACTACTTCTTGTAATTTTCGCTGCTTTTTGAAAGCAGGTGCAACTACTGTTTCATCCTGCTTGTCTTTGGGTTTAACTTTTCATGTCAGTCACATTACACCACGTTAATGGAATATTTGACTTTGATATTGTCACTGTCAAAGCAGAGGCTGATATCATTAGCATCCCCCTTTGAGTCCGCTTGCAGGATGGCACAGCGAGGAATCTGTCAGTTTCCCTGCGTGTGCGTCTCCAGCTATCAGTAGGAGGGCCTGAACATGCACGGCACACATGTGGGTGTTTCTCAGCGGGCTGCATGTTTGTTTTCAGTCTTGTCTGACTTTATTTATTTATTTTTTATTTTACATTTTTAGCGTTAGTTGACATGAGAGAATATGTGTGCGAATAAACATGTTTTATCCTACGAGATTTTTTTTTTTCACTTTCTGACAAACTTTTTTCTTCTATTAGAAACTTCAGATCACAAAACCAATTTGCAACAATTTATGTTAAATGATGAAATTCCACGTGGATTTAAGCTCAAGTCAGAGAATTTGATTTTAAGTTTAATTAAAAAGTCACAAAAAGTTTATTCAGTGAGTGATTTAAAGTTCTCAAAATAAAAAGTTTGTAAAACAAGATGTTTTTTAGGCAAGGTTTTTATCTTTTCTGTCAAAATATCTACATTTTAATGTTCTACATCAGATGTACATTTTAAAGCGAATAAAATCCACCAAACCTGGCCATGTGACTTCCTTCCCTATTCCGCACGATTCTCATTTCTCTTCAGTTCTCCATCTGGACTTTCTCCCATTCACTTGGATTCCTCACTTGGTAAAATTTCAAGAAGTTGTGAACGAAGTTGTTTTTTGCACCATTTTAGGATTTAAGTCTGTTTTCGCTATGTGGGAAAGTGAACAAAGCTGTTCAGTCCCTGCTGACATTTTGCAAAGATTAAATTTAACTGAATCACTTTGCCTCCATTCTGTTGCACTTTGGCAGTCAATATGTTTTAAATAAAAAATTATTTCATGTGCTTCTTATAAAGTTCTACAACCATCCAATATTTTTAAGCCAAAGTAAAGCAGAGAATACATTTTGATACCTTGTTTCATCAGTTAAAGAGGTTATAGTCTCATATCTAGGTGTACTTAAGTCATTTTGACTCCAGATATAATAAAAAACAAGATTAAACATTGACATATGAACATTTCTTTTAAAAGAGCTAAATGCCAGTCGGATTTTTTTTCTCACTTTGAAGATCCATGGAACTAACTGAAGGCTTTCACTAGAGTATGTTAACATGTTTAAAATTTGGCTATACGAGAATCTTACAAGTTGGCTTTCCTGAGCGGCTCAAATGGATTACATAATGCATTAAAGGATCTGAAGGAAGAGAGAGTTTAAATTGAAAACTGTAGAAAATTACAAAGGGCGCAGGGCTGTGACCTTTAAGACATCTTACCAAAAGCTGAGGAGGCTTTTTTTTATTTTATTTTATCCTTCACTAAGGCAGCTGTCGACTGGAATGCCAGACAGTGACTGTGACAGAGACGGGGATGAAAGGAGAAAAAAAAAATAGCAGGAGAGAAAAGCTCTGTCCAATCTGCTTCACCCAAAGGACTTTACTGAGCACTGGATAGAACTGAGCAATTCCTTTTTTTATTATTATTTTAAAATAAATATCTGTGGTTATAGCTTCTTAAATTAAGATAAATGTCGTCAGGTAAAAACATTGCCTTGTAAAAAAATGCAACAAAAAAAATATATGTAAATCTAGATATATATATATATATATATATAAATGTAAATAAATGCAGAAAGCTGTTAAGCTCTTCAGAGACAACCAGAGGGTTTCTGTGTGAATCCTGGGAAGAACAATACATTTCTAACATTGAAATATCGACTCTGAGGAATTCTGAAGTCCTGCTTTCTTTACTTCTGTAGCTGTGTCATGGAAATTAAAATGCTTTGAATGTATCCTCACATTTCATTGCCCAATCCAGACTATTTAAGACTATGAACAGCAAGAAAAATAAATATTGGAAATGTAAAAAATCTGGTAATTTTGGGAATCAAGGTTTTTTTTCCGGAGAAATCCATACTTATTTCATCTTTAGCTTCTTATCAAGAACACCCCAGTATATTTCTACATTCTGCCAGAACTACAACCCACCAACATCATAATGTTGACTTTTGATACGCTGGTTTTTGGGGTAACATGTAGAACCATTTGTAGTGCTATCCAAAGACCCGGTCCTATTCCTGGTCTGACCAGATTATTTCCTTCTAGTATTTTCCTGGCTTGTGCGGTTGGTGGATAGAGGTTCTTGTACATGAGTTAGGCATTCCTGAAGCAGTATCAACGATTTCTCTAGATAGCAGTTTTCCCCCATGCAAATTCATAAATCTGTATCCGCTTTATATCTCTGCTGAAACATACAGTTAAGTCTTTATTAAAGTTGCACGCTTCTGAAGATGATGGGTTTAGCTTGCTGAGGTGTTAGGCTAATGCTAACATGTTAACACAGGATGGGCAGTCATTGTTTACTCTTTCTTGGGTGTGCAAAGTTGAGACTACTGCACATCCAGCGAAGGTTACCGTATCTTTCGGACTATTAGCCGCTACTTTTTTTCCCCACGCTTTGAACCATGCGGCTTATCGGTGCGGCTTTTCTGTGGATTTTTCTTCAACCACCAGGGGGCTCTTTACCAGGAAGTGAATCACTGAAAGTCAAAATTGGAAATCAAAGAAGAAAGCGCTTATTTTCGTTTAGAACAAGCACGTGTTAGCAGCAGGCACGACGGAGAAATTTATTCAAACAGATGCTGCGATAAAGTTGAGGGCTATCGATGTGGTAGTACTTCCTCTTCTGTCTATTAGCACAGATAGGCTAGCATTAGTTTTAGATAGGCTGACAACTAGTGGGTCAGCTAGTGGACTGGACTGCCTACTTTCTCTGCCTACTTCCTCACACATGCTGGCATTATAATGTTAGGTAGGCTAACAACTAGCATGTCTTAACTTATCACCCACTGGGTTGCCTGCTTCCTCTGCTGTTCATTAGCACAGAACAGCTGGCATTAGTTTTGGTTAGGCTAACAACTAGCCTTACTAGGCTGATCACCTGCATCTTGTACTTTTTTCTTTAAATTAAACGATAAAGAAAAATGACTGGCATACAATATCCGTACGTCATACACCACAACACTGTGAATTCCAGATAGGTAATCCCACTACACATGGTCACTTCAGAATGGGAGCACATTAAAAGTAAACACAACTTAACATATTTTAATCTGGCTACAGTTAGTCATGATAAAGTTTATTTTTGCTTCTTCTCTAATTGCTGCTTTCTGTGCTCTTCTTCCTGGATGCTGGGAGTCTTGAGCAGGAAATTAGTTGGGCTCTGCTGATCTCCCCACATAAATCAGTTTTATATTGAGATAGTCACTCACCGCTGCAGACGCTGTCAAATAAACCACCCGCAGTTAAGCGTCCAGAATGCGCATCCACATCTGCAAAAGTTTCCTCACGCGTCCACAATGGACTTTTTCGAGAGCCGGAACGGAGACGTTTGCCATCGCAGTATTGATGGAGGAGCTTGTTAGCGCCGCATCTCGCAGCTGTAGTGCAAATAGCTTGTCAATGAAACAGCCAAACGAACAACTTGGGAAATATTAACTTAATAAGAACACACTTCCAGGGTTGGTACAGTCGAGGAAAGAATAACGACTGCTTAATATTAACAAGCGGATTTCATTCGTGTTGCCAGGAACATCCTGGGTTGGACAGAAGAAGAAAAAATAACACGGTTCTGTTCGAGTCATTCCAATATCCAAATAGTAGGTCCGAAAAGTCTCATCAAGACAACAGGACTAAAAAAATAAACTACTTGTTTTAGTACTGAGCAAAACCAAAACAAGAAGGTTCTCAAATTAAGAGTTTATGAAAACCGATGTCTGGACTTTCAGGGGTAGATGGCAATATATCCAAAGGGGCAGTGATTCCAGCATAGACTTGTTCCAGTTATTGAATTGCTCCAGGACTCGTTTGGGAATTTACAGAGGAAAAAGAAACACAAAATGCTTTTTCCTTTTTAGAGCAGCAAAAGACCCCACGGGAATTATGACAGACTGCAAAAAAAATCCATAACCCAGGTGGGAGAATCTGTTGATGGCACAACTGCTTGTGCACGTTAGCAAATCTAGCAATTTATGGAAGACTGCCCCAAAGAAAACTCTTTCACATTTAAAGTGATTCCAAAATGACTCCTTTGAGTCGATCCAGCTAAAATGAATTTCTTTGTCACAGTGACTTCGTTTAACATATATTTTTGTTCTCCTTTGCGTCCAAGTGTGTGTTCTAATTTCTTCTTGAGAAATGTTGAGTAGTCCTCAAAAAAATTAATTAAAAAAATAAAAAAAGACTGTTGCTCCCACACAAAGGCACCCAGCCTGCACAAGCTCCCCGTTGCTCTGATTTGAGCAATGGGGAGCTTGTGATTTGAGCGAATCACTCCTCCACCAACAACACAGGTGATGTCACGGCTCTCCTTACCTAATCCCACCAAAGATATGAACTGCTAATTGGATGCAAATGTGTGTGTGTTCATCAAATCAGCAGTTGATTTTGCCCCTGGTGGGCGGCTCATCTGCTGGTGTTGCTATAATTCACATCAGTAGGATGGAAGCTCCTGTGCTGCAGTCCGGTCCTTACAGATCTATAAGAGACGGGCTGAGGTTAATCTTTAGCTTTGTCCTCAGCACCTATTTTGGTCAATTTCTTCTGCACCCTTCTCCTCTCTGTCTCGCTCTCTTCTCTTCTCTTCAGAGTGCAGAATCATGGTGTAACAGCTGCCTCTTTAGTCGCATTTCACAGCCTTTGCAGCCGACTTACACTGGCAAATGACTGACGAGCCTGTAACATTTTTTTCTATTTCAGACGGTGACAACAGCAATGCAGTCCAGATGCTCGCAAGTGCCACATTCATCTGTTCAAGCAAATATGTGCATTTATAAACACAGTGGGAATGTCATGTCATCGTGACTGAAGCTGTGAATTGCAGGCAGAGAACAACAGCGTCTTGCCTCGGTAGGCAAGATGCCGACCGAGTCTGGTAAGAGATATGGGCTGAAAGGTCTTTCTCAGCAAAGAAAAAGTCACTATTCCAAAAGCAGCAGACGTTTTCAAATGTACTCAGGAACAAGGAGCTTATTGTTTGTCTTTTTTAAGTTCCTTCGTCTGAATGAAGATCTGCTGTTGCTGTATCAGCCTTTTAGACCTTCAAAAGGTCTAAAAGGTGTCTGGTTCTGTCCTGCTTTTAATGATTTTAATGGTGGCTTTTGACAAAGTTAAATGTTCTTTGCTTGTTCCATAATTGCATACTATGTGATGTTTTTGTGTTGCAAAGCACATTGAACTCCCTTGTTGCTGAAATGTGTTGTACAAATAAACTTGACTAAAGCGCTCCTTATGTGTTGAATTAAAGCACATGAAGTGCTAACTAGAGCAACATAAAGGCAATGAGGCACCAAGTTCCTTTTTTTCACTGGAAGACACAACAAGGTAATTTTGCACCCAGCATTTATGTTACGGCGTTATGGAACCAAATCATCCCAAAGGATATGTTAAACAACCCAAGGAAGGTGTTGCTGCAGCCAATTATCACATGTTGACTTCATTTATATTCTGCCAGGATAAATTTAGCATAGCAAATGCATGTCAAATTTTACACTCCGGTTTCTGTCTTGATTCTGAATAGGTGCAAATTTGTGCTACTTTTATTTTTGCCTATGAAGGATTAAGGATGTTTCTGTCAAAGCTTGCCACCAATCGTGCACAAAAGACTATGGTCGTGGTAAAGCATCAATGTTGCTTCTTGCACAATTGAGATTTTCCGTGCGGCCTAAGCTCTTTGCAGTCTGCACCATCACTCTGCCCTTCCTCAAAAATCCCTCTCTCCGTTGATGAAGGAGCAATCTTTACCTCTTTAGCAATCTCGACGGCTTCCTCCCCGACTCCTTCTAATTCTGCTCAGGCTGGTTGAAAGATTGTGGTTTGGTATTTTAACATGCCTTCTCGGAGAGGCTTATTGGCTCCTCATACAAGTATTCCCCAAGGTGGGATTCAAAATCACACTCATAAAATCTGGAGATATCAAACCAGCGACGGCTCAGGTGGATTGCATCAACGCTTGCTCCCTGTGAAACACCCATAGGGGCAAGCAGCTGTTTCATTAAAAAACGGTTGGATTGAAGAGCACACTTGTATGAAGAAAGACTAATTATTCACTCAGGCAGATGGATAGCAGCTATAACAAGCCTTTTGAAATGATATTTGTTGAATTCTCAGTACTGACAGCGCCCATAATCTGCGAGGCATGATGATGACCTTTTGGTGCTTTCAGAGAATAGACAAGCAAGCCTCTGTCACCAAAAAAGACAAGACAGTAGAGTTAACACTTGTAATTGTGCCTGACTTTAGGCCTTCAACAAGTTCAACTTCCCGACTCGCTGTATGACCAATTAAGCAACAGAAGCAAAAGACAGAAGCAAGATACGGTGTTGGTGTGATGGATCATTGAGTTATCTGATTGATATGCATATTTGTTTGCTCCCCATTAATGTAGTCTCCAAACAAATCATGTTAAGTCAACTAGTCACATGAAAACAATATGTGGCTGATTTCATGTGGTGAATATGACTTGTGGAAGTTGAATCAGAATGGGAAGGACAGGGAATTTAAACGATGTTTAAATTGTGTGGTCACTTATACCAGACTAACCTGGTAAAATAGCCCCATTGTTCTATGCTTCTCTTTCAACAGAGGCTCTTGACCCTCAACTATTGAGAAACGATTGCTCTCTGGAAGCGTGGACTCTGCTGAAGTTTAAAATTTTAGCCAATTGCTAACGTTTGGCCGTGACGCATAAAATGCACTGTAGCTGTGTCCGAATTCAGGATCTGCATCCTTCGAAGGCCGTGAATAAACGAAGACCGTAAGAGAACAGCTGTGAATTCAGACAGGTCTAGCGTGCACCCACTGTCCCCGCCCCCACCTTAGCGCAACTTATGTTGCCTAATAACACAAGTTTCTAGGCAAGTTATGCCTAGCAACATAAGTTGCTATTCACATGTGATTTTAATTGTTTTTTTTTTATGGAAATATCCCATTTCCAAAATTGGATGGTTTTTTTTCTCTACTCTTAGGTTTATATATACATTGATACGTAAATATAAAATTCTGCACAGATTTGTAATGGAAACGCACCTAATAGGGACCCAAGTCTCAGAGGAAAGTATGTTGTTGACACATTGTTGAATCTTTGCCACATGGAATTAAGGCAGTGCTGACATAAAAACCACTGCCTTATGCAATAAGGCAGTGTCTTAAGCAATGCCTTAGACAGTGCTTTACCAGCACTGTCTAAAACATCACCAGTGAGTGCATGTTACAGATATATTTGAACTTTATATCCAGTTACACACAGTTCCATTCCAGGCACATCCTGTTAAGAATATCTCGTCAAGTCAGATTTACTTATAAGCTCATCAAAAACCAATGGAATGCAACAGTGCCGCAAATAAACAAAATGAAAACATAAAATATCATCACCCTTTTTGTTTCAAAGTCAAAAATAATGATAATAAAAAAAAAACAAGTCTTGATTTGAGTTTTGAAAGTCCTGAGTCCAACTGTGAGAGGACATATTGTTCCAGAGTTTAGATTATGGCAGCAACAAAAGCCTCATCTCCTCTGTGCTCTCCTCAGTTCCTCAATACTTTCAAGCCAATCTACTTTCCCTGACCTTGGCAACCTGGCGAGAATGTGCAAAGTTAGAAAACTAGAGAAGAGGTGACGTTGCTAATTCAAGTTTATTTGTAAGGCACATTTCAGCAACAAGGCAGCTTAAAGAGCTAATGAGTTTAATAGTCCCAAAACAAACAAATGGGTCATGATTAATTAATAAATGAAAGGGGAGCCCTGGCAAAAAGTCAAAAGCAGCCTCACTTTTATCTGCCTTTCAGTGTGGAACTGAACCATCTGGTTTAATGAGTGTTTATTTGATCATGTTATGAACAAAATTATATGAAGAACTATTTTAGATTAATATGGTCATTCTGGGCCTTGGTTAAAGGGGCAGTTTTTTATGTTTTCCACCCACACATAATCATTTCATGCCACAATTGAGTAACTATGTCACCTTCAGTTGTTATAAAAATGCAGTGAATATCAAATGTAACTTAAAAGATATTTGACTATGTGATTAAACGCCTTGAAATTGGGCCTCTGTTTCATTAAGAATCTCCTGCTCTTTCTGAAACTCCGCCTTCCCGAAGTCGTCACAACACGGCTCCTCTATTGACCCTTTAACAACGTTTTTACCAGCTTTGCTCTGAGAGAGAAGCAGCTCGTATAATGAACTCCGCAGATTAACAGTTCCTCTAGGTGTTTGCTAATTGCTGCTGGCTAGTCTGAAGGAGCCGAGTGGGGGAGGGGAGCTCTGTGGAAGAGCTTCGTCCTCGAAGGCAGGGCGTTTTTCTCCTCTGAACAGTTTCCACGGGAGATTAAAGGAGTCCCCAAACATGAACAAATCAAGGCAACGCTCCATTTAAAACTCCGTCAAAAACTCCAGTTGTGTTTTTGATGTTTGAACAGCATCAGAACATAATGTGAAGCTCAAAAAAGTAGATTTTTGTATAATGCTGCCTTTTAAAGAAGCACAGTTGTTAGCTGTATTGATTAGTTTTATTTCTCAAGCCACTGCAGGCTCATAATAAATCAGGAACGCCAACGGAGAGATGGAGATTTATTTAATTATTCTATAGCTAACTAAAACCTTCATAATAATAATTGTGGGTCTGCTTTTGTGACTGCCTCAGGCCCTTTGAAGTTGCAATAAAAGGTGGATATGGTCGAAAGTCTCTTTACACAGCGGTGTGATATATTAGAGCGGTGATTCTAAACCCTCAGGGCCCAAAGTCATTCACGTTTTCAATGTTTCCACGATTCAAATTATTGCCAGAAAATATGCACATTTCTTTAGTTTGTACAGTTGTGTCACCTGCTTCATAACTCCGGTTTTTCAGATGGCATTCCTCTGTTAAATTGTCTCATCAAAAACACCTGGCGAGAGGGAAAGAAAAATACCACCAGTGGCAATTTCCCATTACGTCAAAGGTGTGACTAATAAAATTTAGACATGATTCTGTGACTCAGAAGATGAGCCAGGAGAGACCTACCTGTGAGTCAACAAGCGCGGTAACACTGAATAACCAAAATGAAAGGAAGTTTTTGTTGATGTCAGTGGTGACACTGCCGTTTGGTGAGGTCGTGCACCAAACACGACAACTTCAGTAATTAAGTTGTGAGATTTTTCTTGGAGGAGGTAAACATCATGACTGTTACCCTCACATTTCTGGCTTGTTATTGTTGATTTGTGGGTCTAACTTGATTGACTTTAATATATGTATATATTTTTTCCTCGTTCTGCGAGAGTGAATGGGGAATAACTTCATCCCACTTCAAATTTTGTCGACAAAGTTCTTGCAGCAACAGTTTTGCTGGCATACTGAAGGGAGCCAGGATTCCCAAGGGATCATGCAGTGAGTTAACCACAGACAAAATGCCCCTTCTGGTCAGTGGGCGGTCCTGCACAGACGTCCTGAACTTAAACTCATTGCTCCACTGTAAACCCAGTTCTCTCTCAACTGGAAGTTGATCTGTGTCCAAATCCAAATTCTTGAATTTCTTTTGCTCTCCTTTCCTCTGGGATTGACATGAGCTCTGTGCAACAGTTGCTAACCCATTTTGAAAGCATGAATCCTCCTTTAGATTGCAGATGAAGTCCTAGGCTGCTGTGAAGATTTTTTTGAACGTAGCTTAACACTTGAAATATTAGAGACACTGTCTTCAGGATTTATTTCATCCAGATCTTCAACAACCTGATCATCATCAACATTATTTTTCTGTTCAGTATATGGATCTCCTGCTTCATGCAACCAAATCTTTGCATTATCCATAAAATCAGAGAATCCCTTCACCGTGCACTGAAAATACACAGTTTGCCTTTTCACTTCTTCTGGTAATGGCAAACTTAAAAGGGATTCATATAAATCGGTTGCATCTTGATAGCACTTAATAAACTCAATGTAACATAAATTACTTATATGAATATTAGAATAGATGCGTGAATAATCAAAATTAAATCGGAAAAGAAAGTTCTTAGGTTCGACTGCTGGAGGGAGTGACAATTTTGTAGAAGCACACCGACGACAAAAATGTATTCATATGTACAATATTTACAGACACGTTATTCACAATATTTCATGAAATCCAAAATATATATTTTTCCCTTATCCAAGGAATTCAACCCATTCAGTTGCTTGATGGAAGCAAAAGAACCACCAAAGAAACAAAAGATCCAGTTCAGTTTGACCGCGGCATAAATGCTACCCCAGCTGCCCCCATACTGGAAGGAGCCGCCAGGATGCGATGTTTCATCCGATTTGTTGACTAGGTTAGCTCGCCAGTCTGGTCGACACGGCAACAGACATTCAGGAACGGGAACCTGGATCTAGGACGGGAACCTGGCCAGTTCCCACTGGTCAAACCTCGTGATCCAATGAGGGTTTTTATCCACAGTGTTGCATCTGCTGCAGCAGCTGCTGTCTATTAGGACGCTGACGTGCAGCTGATCATGTGATCTTAAAAGCACACAAGAACAAATAAAGAAGGGTGTTTGTTCTCGTTTTGGGCTAAAGAAATTACGGGAAAGAGGATTTTAATTTTAAACAACTCTGACCAAAAATAAATAAATGTGACTCATCAGAAATAGGGAAAAAAATTATCCTGGTTACATTGACCAAGTCAGAAGTTAAAGCGGAGATTTTCTCCATATATTTTGAAGCTTGTTTACACTTTAAACTTCGTTTTGTTTTATATGTTTTTATATAAAACTCCAAACCCTTTTGTGTGAATTTGTTGGTTCTTTTCTCTTGTGACATCTGAGTGTCGTCCTCTTTGGTCTTTACATAAGACATTTTTAGTGATTCTTTGATTTAATTCAAACATTTAAAAGCGACATAATCCACAAGGAGTCCACAGGATAAAGCACAAACGTCTCTTTGCTTAAAGAGGTCAATTCTTGTGAAGAAACATTTCCACAACAGGCGTCGGCAAATGTCTTGATCCAATTAAGTCATTTCATCAGTCTTTGCTGTGAAAATAATGTCTTTAAACTCCAGTAGTTTCACCGTTTTCCTTTATGGCTTGAACAATATTGCCACGTACCAGTTTGATGAATGAATGACGTGTCAATCCAGGCCTGACGCAGGAGGTCGATCCAAAACCTTTTGTTTGATGGTAATCCTGGAGATCCATGAATCCAACGTGTCAATTGATGAGGGATTATTCCTTTTAGCCCACGGGCTGGTTCCTTACTTGAACCATAGGGGGGCTTTTACTTGTAGTGGCGATTGTTTGTCAAGTCAAACATCCAATAAAAGTTCCATTAAGCCACTACTAAGGCATTGGGGTCATGTTTCTCTATGCAGGAAGGTCCATTGTCCAAACTTGTAGATTATTTTGGGTGGTTTATTTTTCCCATTTCAGCAAACAATTACAGAGTTCAAACTTTCCTTTGTTCTTTCTGCTACCTCTCTTGGTCTGGTAAAAACCACAGGCCCCAAATGCAAATGCCTGCTGGTCCGTCACCAGGCCCCTACACTTATAGAAAGTGGACCAACCCACCTTTCTTCTTGTCTTACTTAGAAAATAAAGAAAAATAATAAAAGAAAAAATAAACATCAACAAGTATTAACCTACAAATAAACTGTGTAAATAATACAAAGAAATATAAATTTAAGAATGAACTAACAAAATTCAAATGGAAATGAGAAATAAAGAATAAATAGCTCCAACACGCTAAAAAAAAACGTTCCATTCTCCGCCAAACTACAAATGCAGAGCATTATATGTAAGCAAAGTCATAGAAAAAACAAATAACACTCTCACTAACTGAGACTCGAGTCCTCCTGTTAACCGCATAAATTATGTTTATCATGTTTTTAACGGCAAAGAGCCGTTAAAAAGAATCGGATTGTTCCTGAACGCCACATTTCACTCCGAATGGCTGAGTGAAATTAATACTGCATGAAAGTTAGCAGGCTGAATTTATGCTTACAAACAGGCTAAAGGGCTGCAGTTGAAAGACAGGCAATTATTAAACACATATTTTATTGTGGACAAAAACATTAAAGGCTCTCAAGTAAAAGGAATGCAGTTTTAATTAATGTTGGACTCATGAGACCATGCTAACATTAGCATATTAGCCCGTGAAGACTTTTATGCAGTTCTGTTTCTTCCAATGTTTAAGTCCACAAACATTCTGGAAGCTTCCCGCACTTACTGCGCATGCGCACTGCTGAGCTGAAGCATTCGCTCCAGTAACGGAAATATTCAAATCCAGTTTGCTCAAAATAACTTAGTCTTGTGCCATTCTCAGGCCAAACATGTACATTACTCACATTATTTAAGTTGAATAAATAATTTAGTGAAACTTGACTAAAGCGTACAAACATAGTTTAAGTAAGAGTGGGTACTGCATTTTAGAGAGTAGGCATCACATGGGGCCCTTTGCCCTTTTCTGTTTTCGGGCACAATGTTTTCTTTTGACCTTGGTCCTCGGACTCTGCTGTGCCAGTCCATTGTCCTCAAGAGCCGCTGTCTCCCAAGTTCAGATTTCAGCTTTGGTGATGTATTTATTACCAGCCGAACTGTCTCCAATGTCCATCAGCTCAGCCGAGCTGCACTTCAGCCATAAAGTTTCTTTTTATTCAAACTTCAGGAGTTTTCTAGTTGTTCTGCTGAGGTAGTGACATCATGCAAATTGATGTCACGAAGAGCACAAAGAGTGATGTCATAAAATGCTGCTTTTTGTGACATCATAAAAAGCTGCTTTTTGTGACATCACTCTTAACTTCACTCTTGACTTCAACCATTGCAGAAGTTAAGAGAGCAAGTAGAAGGATTGTCTCCTAACAAAACATTGAAAACAAAAGCTTTTCTTACAAACAAATACAGAGAAACAAAACTACGAGTCAGAATAGTAGAAGAAGAAAATGGAACAAAATTTAAGTGACGAAATAGAGAGACTCCAACGTGTCTTGAAAATAGTCAACATGACATCCGTTGAGACCGTCTCCGTTGAGACCGTCTCTGATTAAAACCAATGAGGAGCTAAAGACTCAAATTAGGAATGGAGAACAAGCTCTACTTGATAAAAATGAGGGGTTTGAAAAACTATTCAATGAAAACATAACTTTGAAGGAGGATAACACCAACTTTGAGCAGAAGATCACCATAATGGGGTAGAAAAACAATTTGGAGAACAAATACATTGTATTGGAGCAAATACAAATTATCTTGGGGCAGGAAAACAATGCTCTGTTGAATGAAAATGGTTCTCTGAGGCAGCGATATGTCACATTGGAGAGAAGAAACACCAACCTGGAGCAGGGAAACCACACTCTCTAAGGCATAAAATTGCCAACCTGCAGGAGGAAATCATCGGCCTGGAGAATGTAAGCATCGACCAGGAAGAGAGAATTGCCGTCCAACAGAACAGAATCACATACTTTGATTCTCCACCTACTTGGTGGAGAAAATAAAACACACATTCTGGAAACCGGAAAATAGTTTCCTGAGAAATCGATACGTCAGACTGGAGCAAAGATACACCAACCTTGAGGAGGAAATAAACACCGTGAGACGTAGAATCGCTGACATGCAGGTGGAAATCTACGACCTGCAGCATGTAAACGTCATCTTTGATGGGAGAATCAACCTCCAGGAGTTCAGAAACATGTACTTGGTGCGGGACAATATTGCGCTGATGCGAAAAACCTCCAGAGCTTTGTAGAGAGTCCTGTTGGTCTCCCGCTCGACCTCCATAGCTTCGTGGCGAGTCCTGTCAGTGTCCCGGTGACCTCTAGGGATTTGTAGCGACAAGGCTCAGAAGGTCGGCCAGGACGGGACACATCCTCAGTATCCCCAAGGTTCCTGCTCCGTTGCTTACTTCAACCAAATGTACTTGCTCCCCTTCCACCATCCCTCAAGGTTTCTACTCTGCTGCCGGTGTCCTTCAAGGCTGCGTTTCCACCGACATCCTCCTCAGATTCCTGTCTCCTTCATCGCCAGGCCATCAGACTTTAGTTTTTGTTTTAGTTCTGGCCCTCCTTCCTAGACCCCCTCCACCCACCCGTGAGGGGTTGTGCTTTTGTCATTTTTGGTGTTCTTTAGTTTCTATTTAATCCTGCCTTGTTTTCCACATCTGTTCTTCATTGGTGATTCCAATTAGGTTTTGTCTTGTTTCTAGTTATTTTCCTTTGTTCTAGTTTAACTAGGTTCCTTTTGTCTACTTACTCCTTTGTGTTTTGATTGTTTCCCCTTGTGTAATCTTCCCCCCTTCCCTTTGCCACTTTCTCTATCCCTTCTCAGTCTGCTTTCACTCCCTCCACTCACACCTGCAATTAGTTAGATCATCAGCCCAGGTCCTGCACAGTGGTCCACTTTGTAGCACTGTTACCATGCGGTAAGAAGGTCCTGGGTTAGATTAGCATGCAAACTCCATGTTCTCCCCATGCATGAGTGGGTTCTCTCCAGGTGCTCCGGCTTCCTCTCAAAGTCCTAAAGCATGACTGTTAGATTAAATGATTTCTCTAAACCCATTCTTAGGTATGGATACCCTTACAAAATAATCCCATGAAATTCACATGAAAATCACGTTTTCACATGTGGTTCCATTTCCCACATGCGGGTCACATTTTCCACCTGTGGTCAAGTATTTTTTTCATGTGTTCAATGTTACATATGATCACATGTGAACCACATAATCTTTTTCATATGTCAATATCATTAGATTGCCTATCATACCCATACTACATTTCTCAATATTTTGAAGTACAAGAATATGTTATTATTGTTATACATTTAAGATATATTTAATGAATGGTACAACATATATATTCACATATCATATTTTAAAAATGTTATTGTTAGACTGGCCCTTAGCGGCAGGATTAAGTAGGAGTCTTGAGACATAGAAACGGTGCAATCCCACTGGGTGTTTATTCACCAACATTTAACATATAGACAGCCCTGCTTCCTCGTGGCCTAGGATCTCAGCAGCAACTCCCCCCTTGTGGCCAACATGCAGCCTTTTGTAGTCCCTGGCCGCTCCACTTAGCAAACCAACAAGAAACAGGGTAAAACAAAATACATACACACAACAAACATTGACAAAAATAACCAAATCTTCAGAATAGTATACATTACTAAATACTATTCAGTTTAAGTAGCTCTAAAAATGCATTTCTATAAATAGAAATTCAACATTGAACTTCTACAGTGCATAGTTCTATCTCCTCCCCCCCCTCTTCCATCTGCATTGGTCTCTTCCGGAACCTTTAAAAGGTGCTCCGGCCCCCCGGGAATCTTTTAGCCTGAACACCCTGCAGAGGAAGAGACAGAGGCAAGTCACGCCCATATAAAGCTTTCAAACATTTCAGTGCATTTCAAACAGTCACAATACTTATTCCATTTATCTGTTGTATTTCAACAGAACACCATCAGTACCAGCTGAGATGCCACTGCATAGAAAAAGCACACGATCAATAAAATACTTCAATCTGTTTGTGCCTGTTTCTTTTATCATTCAACACACATTTTAAGTATTTTCAGCCAGTAATGAAGACCTTCATTACAGCTATATGTCAATAATGGAATAAGTCATAATAAGCAAATAATAATAAAATATTTTTTATAAATCCTGCTTCTCTTTCTTGAAGGCTCCATTTGAATTTTTTCAGTTCTCCCATAAGAAATCAAAACAGTTGAAGTGAAAATGTGTTCGTTGTGAGTTCTGCGGTTAACCAATGTAATATGGTCAATACCACATCCAATGGTATTTAGCTTATACTTATCGGCATACAATTAATCTGTGATTGGATGAGATTGGATGAAATGAACATCCACTCATGTTTCATGTTACTGAGGTCCCGAATTCCTCATTACAATTTTTAAATCTCGCGCAAGGTTATGTAGAAACAAAATTGTACTTGAGGCTGGAACTTTTTTGTGGTAGCAGAACCGAAGCGAAAATATGTATGTTTTAATTCGGTGGGTTAAAGAAAATAAGGTCAGTGTGGGCAGTGACACATTTGTGAAAAACAAAAAAAATGCTTTTTGACTCGAAGAGGATCGGCTGGGTGGAACATGGAGTGATTGGGAAGAAACCACCGAAGGATGGTTGGAAAGCCTTTCCGGCTCAGATTCTCAAAGTAAATGGTAAGACATATTTTTAGTAATGTGTCCTTTTTATCACTAAACTATGCTTCTTGCTGAGTGGCAGAATCAATTTTCTTAGTAATATTTGCTATATTTAAAATGTGACAAAAATTAACTTTGGCTGTAGACCTCAAAAAGGGTTGGTTTTGTCAGCAATAAAGATCTTTCAAAGCTTCAGGAGTAAATGCATTTTTTTATACAACCCACCACCGCAGTGGCATAAAGGTTAAACATATTTTTACATAAACCTGCTTACTTTGTACTCTTCCATTACATACTACACATGCAGCAAAAGCTGTTGAAGAACTTATCTGGCAGGTCTGCTGCTTTTTTTGCATTTATGTAAGGTGGTTTTCTTGAAGTTTAAACATCCCTGGAGTGAGCGACTGCCCCATGCTGGGCTACTATGTTCCTGCCCTGCAGAACGCTCCCCACATGTGGAGCCAAAGCTATTTTCGTTGGATGTTTTAAGTCTGAGGAGCAGTGCGATTTGACAATTCGCCTTAAAATGTCTGCAGTATTTTCACTGTGCATCGCCCATTCTTGAATGGATTAGCAGGTAATTGGTCTTCTTTATCCCTCGGTAAATCTTTGTGCAGGGGGGACGGAGAGGGTATCTTGTGAAAGGAAACTGCACATTTGTAGAGCCCACTGACGCTGAGTTCAGGTGCGAAATTTATGACGGGGAATCTCACTTTCCACACAGATAAGCTGCGGAAAGTGCTTGCCATAGTGGGCTTTTTTGGTAGTTTTCTGTTGGTGTTAAGAAGTTTTCCCATTTATCTTACACAGATTAATGACACGCAAATGCATTCTATCTGCAGTCATTTGAAATAAGACGTCTCCGTGTGTACGCTAGTCGGCCTTAACATTAAATGATTTTCGCAGAGTTTATTAGGCAGAAACAACAACACTGAAGTAAACTGTGCCACTGAAGAAACGGTTGAAGGCAGAAAAAAAAAAATAAAAAAAAAGAAAAGAACTGGGTGGGAACAGCTTGTGTTTTGCAGGCAGCAGGCAGGAGGGTAAAGCAAAGGATGAGAGCTCCGGGGTTTGATAAATGAGGCTGCATGGTGGCTGCAGTACTAAACTGCTTTCCTGCTCAGCCGCGGTGACAATGTGATTAATATTTGCTCGGCATTACGCTAATTCATCACGGCCACGTGCGAGCCAATGGGAGTCACATGGACGCCTGGTCGAAGGGAGGAGCGCAGGCTTTGGCAGCGGGAAGCGATTGTTTTACGCCAACGAAAACAAATACATGGAGAAGATTCAGGCGAGGCGGAGAGCTGCCAAGCACAAAGTGCTAACGTACGAGATCAAAATGGAATTTTACAGAACAGCGTCCTTGGATTCATTTCATGAGCGTGTGCCTTCAAAAATCAGTTGAGCTCAGACACGTTTGGAAATACAAAATGCAAATGCACAAGCCGCTTTTTGACCAAACATAACGCAAGAGGTTCTAATCCTGCATGATAGTGTGTAAAATTACTGCGGGCTCCAGGTAACATATATGTATGTTACATATAAAATAATAAAAAACATTAAAAAATGATGTTTGATAAAAATGATGCTTGATAATTTTTCATATTTTGATTAGTGTGCCTTTTCCAGGCAGATACTGCCAGGTTATAGCACAATCAAGTAACTGTTTACTTCAGTTGTTTAAAAAAATTATATAAATATCAAATATGACTTAAAAGAACTTGGACTTTGCAATTCAACACCTTGAAATCGGGTCTCTATCTCTTTAAAAAGTCCTGCTCTTTATGAAACTCCTCCTACAGGAAGTCATCACAACATGGCTCCAACATTAACCCTTGAACGACGTTTTTACCAGCGTTTCATTGAGAAGCAGCTCCTACAATGAGCTCAGCTGATGCGCATGTTCCACCAGGCGCTTGCTGCTGGCTAGTCTGAAGGAGTCGAATCGGGACCAAGCCAGATTTAGGTCCACTCAGGCTTTTTGACACAACTCAATAGTTGCCATGGTGCGGTTTGAGAATCAGAAACTGGATGTGGTCTACAGTAATGTCTCCACCCCAAGGCAAATAAACTCATAAAGAGATTGAAAAGATGTTTTCTTTCAATTGAACATAAAAACATGGCTGAAATGTGAAAAGGCATTTGTATATGTACGTCTGGTGGTGTCTGATTTCATTTGAAAAGTAGAGTTGATTAAATGAACTGATCCGGTCCGACTCTCAGTCAGAGATGTAACGGAGGCCAGAGGCTCCATTATTCATGAAGTATGATTCTTGATATTGTGTTATGTGTAACTGAGCTACAGATCAAATGTTTTATTTCCAGCTCTTTTCCAGTTCTGTTCAGACATTTGGAAAGACAGGAGCTCAATATTTCACAAACTCTCTCTCACGCGTGCTGCCTCGACATGGTAACAGTTTCGACAAATAAATAAAGACATATTTTCCATAGAAGCTACACAATCCAGCTTTGACGCTCGGTTTTGTTTAAAGGGCCTCATTATAAGGCTTAAAGCTCAATCAGATTACAATTTGGAAATCAAATTATTACCATTTAGTTTTATTAGAGGTTCTCCAAAACATCGATTGTACAAAAAATAAACAGTTGTAAATTTTTGATACCAAAGAAAATTTTTTTTTTTTGCAATCAGATGAAGCCCGGACAATCCCGTCTAAAATATAAACCCGGATGTTGGTTGACCGTGCGCCCCACCCAATGGAAAATATAATGTTTTGTTTACTCCAGCCCGAGGCCTGAAATAAGCGTCTTCTTGTTCCGAGTGTTTTGTGAAATTGACTGATTTTGTCCCCGACATTGCCACGTCAGTCAGCCCCTCTGCTGCACTGGGTTGAACGGCCCCAGCATCTGCCACTTGGCAGAGAATCTGCCGGCAGACTCTGCAGGCAGTATTAAGATGCTACTGCTGTCAAGGGAGGCTGGAAGGGAAACCAATAGCCAAAGCAGTAACTCACCCTTTAAGACCATTGCCTTGTTTAGGAAAGTAATCTACCCCCAAGCCGCTCCCTTCCTCCACAAACGATACATCATTGACAAACACTGGCACAGCAGTATTCACAGCAGCCGCGCTCAGCCTCCACACTGCCAAGCATCACTCAGCTTGGCCTTGCACTTCGGAATATTGAACCGCAGCCTTGAGCTAGGCCAAGAAGGGCCGTCAAACATCGAGACGCTGTGCAGGGAATTGTCATACATGTGCAACTTTATTCTAAGCGAGTCGCATCCCGGCCCTGCTTCATCGTCACCGTGGCGCTTCGAAGACAGAGCGAGGCCCGAGGTGCCATTTTCCATCATCAGCATGTTCGCTCGTGTCTCGAGTAGATGTTGTAGCAGGGGCGACATTTTCAAGGATTTATTACTTTTGCTCTATCAATGCGCATTAAGAATGGAAATGCCAAATTGAGAAATGGAGGACTGAAAAAAGGATACTCTGTTAAATGGGCGGTATGTATTTTCTAGCCACATGGGATCATTTTCTAGCCTAAACTGTTGTTATAAAAAAAAAAAAATGCTGTATTTATCAAATATAACCGACTATGAATTTGAAATTTGTAATTTAATATTTTGAAATTGGACCTCGAAGAAGAGCTGCGCCTTGAAGGCAACATTTCCTGATATTTCTAGTAATACATGGATGCAAATAGAGAATTTATTAAACAGTGCATTTTTTAGGTTTTGCAAAAACGAGGTGGATTGCCGTGGATTCATGCTCTAGATGTAGGATGTTCGTGAAATTTGATGATATTCATTTGTTTGTTATCGTTAAACCAACTGTAAAGTGTTAAACGCCAGCAGCTTTCAGGTTAGGATTATACAATGTTTTTATTATGTTTTCATGACATAATCATTTAGCAGTAGATATTTAACAGCTCCAAAACTACTCCTAAAATCCGTGCCATGTGTAGTTAGTAAATGGTCCGTTTTAAATGAACACACAGTCTTCATTAGTATTTCAAATGAGAGGCACTTGTTTTTCTTACCAATAACATGGTTAGCTGAGTTAGGAAACATATGATATCCCAAACATTTTTCTCCAGAGGCTTTGCATGCTTCCGGAGAAAAACAGGACTTTATCGTCTGTTTTTAAAACGATCTCTGACTCAACACGTAACGCTTAATTCTTCAACAAGCTTGCGTCTTAATTACACCGATTATGTTTTTATCTGGAGCAATTTGCTGAAGCACCAGGACTAAGTTATCGTATAATTTGTTTTGATACGACTCAATCATAATTTGTTCTTTAATTTTTACCTATTGGTTTCGTTGACCGATACCATCTTAGTGAGTTTGTAGAGTAAAAGTGTTTTAACTGCAGGCTGAATTAATTTGTTAGTAAGATCTTATATTCTGTGTTTATTCTGTAACTCGCTTTTTGAAAACATCAGTGATAGAATGAATCCTTCATTTATTGTTTGTTATTCAATACAAAACCTCACCAGGCAGATGTTCATAATGCAATAACTGTTAGGTGATTATTAGCTGACGACTGAGTGGGGCCCCTTCTTAGTAATTTGATCTAAATTACTGATTTATGTATTAATAGCATCGTTATTTATAGCTAAGCCAAACCTGCTGTTCCATAGCAATGTGCAAAATTTGATGCAAAAATGTATGTTTAAAACATAAGTAGCCATAGCAACGTATACAGTGACATTTTAAGGCTATATCGAATAAAGAACAAAAATAGGTATTAGTAAATTTACGCCAAAAACTGACATTTCCTAGGTTCTTTCTAGAAAAGTTCTGAGATTATTCTAGAAATTTTAGTATTTTTTTCCGCGCAAATTTTCAACTTATGGAGCTAAAAAATGTCTGTTTTTAATCCGTCGTCGTAAAACAAAGGGCATTTTTTTTCATAGTTGTCCGTTTACCTCAGAGAGCAAATGCGCATGCAAAAGCATGAAATATTATAGTCATTATGGGGCATTTGCATATGTAAACAATCCAGCTATCGGACCCGACGTTCTTGTAGGAACAGTTTTCATCAGTACCAGACATGCTGCGCGTCAGAGCCAATATAGAATCAGGAAAAATGAATACCTGTCAATTAGCACAACAGAACAAGGGCCATACCGCTTGTTGCATTTTCTGGTCCGTTGACTGCTGGATTACTCAGCAACTTGTCTTTTTTTAAAGTAAACTTGCATCTCCTCGCCTTTGTGACAGTACACAAGTCTAACCAAGTCGATAAAATTTACATAACACCTCGTGTTCTTAGACCCTGGGAAAACCCTCGCCCAGGCCGTCCCTGCTGGCTCAGCAGAATGTAGGTTCTTCACCAAGAGATCAATAAATCCAAACAGAGGCTGCAGTCAGTCTCGGCAATGCTCTGCACTTGTAAAGCTGGGTTAATTTCGAATCCAATTATCATTTTTATGCTAGCAGAGAAAAAAAAAATCACATTGTTTTATTCTTGAAAAAGAATTATTGTACCACATTTGTAGGAATAAAGAGTCTGTTTCCGATGTGCAGAAAGAATGTGTCATGGAGTGCCATTTTAAAATGAGCTCATCTTCACAACTTGACATTGCAAGCCAATTGATTATTAATACCTTGTTAGCAAATGTCAACAGTGCTTAAAAGGTTTCCTGTTATGATGACAGGAAAGCCTTGGCTTTATGAACGTCTCATAAATCTGACATGGCGTATTTTAAGCACCGTAATGTACTGCTGGATGCTTCTATTATATTGCCATGCATAATTGCTTTGAATAAAGTGTTTTGAGTCCATGTCAAAGATGCAACGAGGTGCAATTGCAACCACTATAACAATAAGAACAGGATTCATTTAGTTGTTAACCCTAACCCTACTGTTGCAGTATGTAGCTGCATAAAGTATCATGTATAAATGTTGTTTGAACCTTGTCTACATGTGGATACAGGCATTGACAGCAACGAATATTTATCCGCCTTCTGCAGCGACGAGACACCTGTGCAAAAAACTTGCACCTCATCAACAACAGCGGCAAAACCCCCCCTGAAATCAAGGAGGGGTGGGGCTGTGTCTCTCTGGCGCAGGGGACGTCCGTGAGGACATGTCGGCACAGATACACACTGACAGCAGTTCTGGCACAGGCATCTGTCGTGACCTTTGGCGAAAGAATATGATGTGTTTCCAAAATCAACGGATATGACACGCTTTGTCACATCCACTGAGGGTCAAAAGGTGCTTGGCAAACTGCAACAGATGGACGTCTTTCTGGAATGTGACACTCCGTAAGTCAGGATCTGAAAGCAGCAGCAAAAACAAAATCCAGAGGGGAAAGAAAAAAATAAAATAAAAAGGATGTTGTGCCATTGCACCATGGATCCATTGTCTGTTTGCAGACAGGGACTGTATCACTGAGGCAGCAAGAAGGGGAAGAGATTCAGAATATCTGTGTGCATTTTCTTGGCTTCCAATCTATAAGACTTGGTACCGTACATTCAGTACCAAGATATATAAAAAACCAAAACCTTACGTCCTCTATCCAAGCTGGGAGCTGAATGGTCACATCAGTATTTTGGGCGTCAAAGTCTGATCCCTTTAGTCAAATATCTCAGAAGTTCTTCTTGGAATCTGTCCAGGTTTGTCATGACCACTGGCATGAGTGTGGCTGTTCCCACAACTTCTCCATTGCCCTCTAAATTGATTCTTGATCTTGCTGTCACTCTGGACTTCTACACTATAGGTTCTTCTCGTAATTCTACGTTGTTCATCACAATGTCGGCTTGACAAGCGATGATTTACATGTCTAGATCATGCTGCAAAATGTGTACGCTCCTTTATTTTCCGAGCCGGAAATTCCAACTTAAATCTGATGTAGAATCAATTGCTAAAGCTGAAGATTAGGGTGAGGGCAAGGAGTCCTTCCAAGCATAGAGACTCGGAGCTCAACTCTCAAGATAAATAATCAAAATACTAGTGGAAAAAGGAAAAAAGCTCAGAAGAAATTCTAAGAAGGGCCTGTGCCTATCTGTCGTGGTGAAGAAGGAGCTGAATAAAATGGCGAGGCTCTCAATTTAATCAATCTACATTCCTACCCTCATATGTGGTCAAGAGCTTTGAGTAGTGACAGGAAAAGCAAGATCGCGGATCCAATCAGCCACAACGAGTTTTCTCCACGGGGTGTCTGAGCTCTCTCTTTGAGGTAGGGTGAACAGCTTGGTCATACAGGAGGAACTCGGAGCAAAGCAACCGTTTCTCCATATCAAGAGGAGCCAGTTAAGGTGGCTCAGACATCTGGCTTGTTTGCCTCCTGGACACCCTTCCTGGTGAGGTGTTCTGGACATGTCCAATTAGGAGGAGACCAAGAGGACCCGCTGGAGGGACTTTGTTCCTTGGCTGACCTGGGAATGCATTGGGATTCCCTTGGAGGAGCTGAACCATGTGGCTGGAGAGAAGGAAGCTGGCCCGGCGACCCGACCCGGGATAAGCAGAAAATAATGGATGTTGAGACGGGCATAAATAGCTTTAACCTCTTAACTGTCATGATGACACTGGTGTCCTCTTGGACCCACTGACTTTAATGTAAACATTTTGAGGGTGATAGTTAAGGGTTTAAATCTGCCATGTTTAATAAAAAATTAATATTTGTCTTAATCACAATTATCCCGTAACACTTCAGGATCTTTAAAATCTCAGTTACTAAGTAGAAACGCCAATGGACACGATGGGTTGATGAAATAGCCAAACATAATACCGACATGCAAGGTGTGAAGGTATTGCGAGTGGAATATGAGTTAAATTTACAATTGTGACATGAAACTCATTGCTCTTACAATGATAATTGGATATGTTGCAGATTCCATCCCTACGTATTGTTGCGGTCCACCCTTCACTACCACTGGTTGGACATTTCAGAAAGTCTCTAATCTTGAAACCTGCTTATGCTTCAGTGATGGTTCCTCCTGGTGCTCTGTTGCCTGAGACATTCATTTAGTAAGTAATCATTAAGGATTATCTTATTGAAGCTCTCCAGAATTTTTGCTTTATTATTTTGAACTGTGGCTCTAAAGCTCATTAGTTCCAATTCACTTAGTGGGTGCTGGACTTGGAATGAACCTTTCCCACGTAGCAAGAGGCTTTTATGTCTTTATATCAGGGGCCTGAGAAGCTCATCAGTAATTCACGCATCCCCCCCAAAAAAAGCCTCGGCATCATCAAATTACTGTATTATGCATATAATTTGCATTAGTTCTGTAGCAGACAAAGGCTGCGCATCGTAATGTGCACTTTTGTCAGAAAGCTGCATCACAACCAGAGATGGCGATTTCACAGCAACATAAAATAACAAGTAGATTCTTATTCAGCTAGAAATTATAGCGCAAGACATTAAGACTTTTGTGGCTGGCACTTCAAGACATATAAAGTACATAGTGTTGATATCTAAACTGTGCAAATGTGTATGTAACAATGCGTCTTTCTTGCATGCTTCCGACTTCTTTCACAAAAGAGCTTTTAATGCCCTTATACTCTGTCCTTTGAGACATTTTTAGGAGGACTGTATTTCCAAAAAATTATTTTGTGTAGTTTTGCGTAATTGCAGCCATTTTACATGCTGTTCAAATGTGTAATGGTAACAAAGCTTATTCAATTCGTTTGGGGATTTTTCTTAAGTGCCTTTAAGACATTATATACATTTTTTTCTCTTCTGAGTAGGAGATCTCGGTGGGTTTGAAACGTTAGCTCTGCATACGTTAGTGACACATTCAACATGTCAAAATATGAGGGATGCTGGAGAGCAGCAGTCTGTCTTCCAGCTGTTGCTCTGTGTGGTTTTCTTCTGTTTTGGTTCTGCGCCAAATGTTGTCGTAGGCAAAATGTCAGTTTTCAAGGGCAAACTATACTAAACACAAACGTAGCTTAATTTAATATTGTTGCCTGTTTATCATTAGTTAATGATAAAAGGAAAATGATTCCTAACATTTATTATGGCTTTTAGGTCAAAATAGGTAGTTTGATTAATCTGCTTTATGTAATAATGCGTTATCATTTTCAGATCGATGTTAACTGTTCGTAGTTTAAAATTGACAGCCCTACTATTTAGCGCTAATTGCTGATGAAAGTCTGTGGGTGAGCCTCAAAACTAATGCTTTTTGAAACTAATGATCAAATGCTCAATTTTACAATCTTTGACATTGCAGAGTGAATGTATTTCAAACATGCACTATATTTGAACAAAAGGGAGTTTCTTCATTAGAAATCTACACTGCAAAACTGTCCGGCCTTACATAGTCCAACAACAAAGCAAAACAGTCCTGCACACCATGTGGTTCAAAGATATTACAGTAAAAAATCTTTTCTCTGTCCGTTTGGCTTAAAATATACTATATACACATATTTTTATGCAGCTTGTGTGTAATGCACCAATGCACTAATGCACCAGTTCGACGCTATGAAGCTTAACAACTCGCCTGCGCTTTAAACTAACATGTCAAGCTGAACAAGCATGGCCAACATGGACATGCTTCTTTCCCTTGCGAAAACTACAGGCAGACTATAATCCTAAAGCAGCACAGAAAATCAAAGTTTAAAGTTCTACCAAAGGAATCCAAGTCAATGGGACAAATCCTAGAAGGACCACTGAAGGGAAATTAGAATCAAGCAGAACTGCATAGGAAGGCAATAGCTGTGTTAGATAGACTGCAATGTTAATGTTGCTGCTCCAACCACGCAAACTCAGTTGGTTTCTTTCTTTCACAATCAGGTAAAACCGACTTTTGAATCATATCAGAGGCTCTAGGGTTCCTCAGACAATAACACACGCGTTTCATGCAAAGCAGGGAAATATCCACAACTGCAGTCAGGCATGCTTTCTTTCCGTCAACGGCTGGGTGTACTCTTCAAGGCTTTGAAAGTGCCGACCAGAAATGTTTGTCGGAGGTAATCCGGATGACGGCGGAGCCGGGTTCATGCGACGGACTGTTTGAGAGTGATATGGACTGAGAGGGAACATCACAAGTCCCCGAGGTGGAGTTTTTCCGTCAGCCAGCGATCCCCGCGGCTCGCCCCGAGGTCTGTTGGCAGAGAAGAGCTCCCAGAGCTTCCCCACCTGCAATGTCACAAATGTCACGTTGATTACACAGCAGGATGAGCAGAAAGGAGGTTACTGATCACGTTTGCTCTCCATTGGCGGTTGTCTTTTTACTTTCTGACTCTCTCTCTCTCTCTCTCTTTTTTTTTTCACCCATCAAAAGCAAAACTTAGCAGCAGAACACAGCCAGGATGGGGTCAATCCTCTCGATTCCAGTTGCCCATAAGGCTTAACGCGTCTGTCAGAACCTGCCAAAGAAAGCTGAAATAAAGGAGTGTTGCCATGACAACAGCTCTGCCACTTTGCAATGGCGCGGATGTCCTGTGGGGGAGGACGAGGCAACACCTTGCTCGCCGGCGTCGGTGACTTTTCTCACCCTGCTGTTGCAGAGAAACGCTTCATCGTGAACACTTTGACGGGTTGATGGTGGTGTTTTTGTGAAATTTGCCCTGATGTTAGCCAAGAAGAAAAAGAAAAATACGCTCATGCCATAAAGAGTTTTGCCTTGCTTATTAAGGTTTGGTCAAATTTCTTATGCTGTTTATTGGGTCCCTTTTTGGAAAGCTGTCAATTTTGCCAATTCGTCTGCACATCTTAAAAGGAGCTTCAAATGGGTGCGAGCGGAGGAAGAAAAAGCATCCTCTGTCATTATGGCTCCTTGTTATCCTGGTTCGATAGAACAAGGAACAACAACCGTCTCAACAAGCTTAAAGTACACTCTGGGCTTTTTCCTTCAAGCTAACACACCAGTAAGTTTCCAGGAGAAAGAGCTGAGAAGAAGAAAAAAAAAACACCTGCCACCTATGTGCTTGGCTGATCTAAGGCTAAGGGTATGGTGTATTTTTTCCCTCTAATTGGTCCAACTCCATGCTCAGACTTTCAGTGGCTTCACTTCTCTTATCAAGGGCTACACAGAGGGAGTACAGTGAGGTTCTGGCTGGGGGAGCTGGACAGCTGGGAGGGAAATCATTGAGAAACACCCAAGAGGAACAATAAAGCTCTTTTTATACTGTCTATTATGTCTTTGACAGATTTAGTGGAATGTCAGTTGATCTGGAGTAGCAAGCAATGGAGCCAAACTTTAAACTAGAGGTAGGGCTTTAAACCATTATTTTGATTTTTAAGCACATTTTGGTTTATAAAAATGTTTTTTCAATGATCTTATGCAATATTACATTTCTGACACTACATTTTGGGCTGTCGCTTTTTTAAATGGTTGGTATTATGTGCCATTCTATAGCACAAAAAAAAACAGTTTTCTTCAGTTATTAAAATGGCGTACATATCAAATATAACTTAAAGAAATTTGGCTTTGTAATAGAACGCCTTGAATTTGGGCCTCTGTCTCTTTAGGAAGCACCTGCTCTTTTGTTTGAAACTCCGCCTTCAAGAAGTCTTCAAACATCACTCCTATATTGACCTTTTAACAATATTTTTTTTTACCAGCATTTCACTGAGAAGTGGCTTGTATAATGAGCTCAGCAGATGCAGAGTTCCACCAGATGTTTGCTAATTGCAGCTGGCTAGTCTGAAGGAGCTGAGTGGGAGAGTTGGAAACTGCAGCTCCAAGGAGGCGCTTCGTCCTAGAAGGAGGTGCAAGGTACCCCCACCCCAGGTGTTTTACACAGCTAAATGGTTGTCATGGAGATGAAAAGATTTCTCAAACATGGATGAAAAAAAAAAATCACAGCAACACTCCAGGTGTGTTTCTGAAGATGGAATAACATTATAACGTAAAGCTAAAGTGCATCTTACAAAATACTGCCACACTGCTTAAAGCCACAATCATCCAATTACCAGAAATAAACATTTAAATTTTTAGCTCCGTTTGGTGAATTTTATTTCTGAAATGAGTGACAAAAAAAATATTTAACCTAATGAGTACATTTTATTTTTTTAACTTGGCATGTATCCTATAGGTCCATGAAAAAAATCTAATTATTTTGTATAACGCTTCGCGTGCTGGAATCTTTTTCCAAACAACTCAGCTCAACAACACATTTAAGTATTCCACCAAGACTAGGGTTTCTCCACTGCTACACTCATTGAGCAGAATGCAATGAAATGTCCAAATAATGTTTTTGATTGGCTCTCTTGTTTGAGTGAACGCCACCTGTTATTTGCCAACCCATTAGATGAGGAATGCTCAAAGCCACCTTTCATTACCGACAACACCAACTCTGGCGACCGTGTTGTGAGCCAAACATGCTCTACAAACCCTGGACTCCCAACAGAAACGTGTAGCAGAAAGGGCTTTAATCAAAATTGATAAGTACTTGAATTGTTTACAGCCCTTTGCAAGCAATTTCTGCAGTGGTTCATTGAGACTCTGATGAAAGATCTGCAGCCTGGGTGAAGTCTTAACTTCTGAGAATCAATTAGACTTTACATTTCATTTTAAATCTGGCTTCATGATTCTATTTGCATGTGTTGGTTTAACTACATTTCTGGACGTGAATCCCCTTTGATCACATCTGTAAGAGAACTGGAGCCATGAAGAGAAACTGTAGTCTTTTTGTTTTACTTGGAAGTGCAGTACTTTAGAACAAGAGACCTAAATTAAAAATGTTACAAATTTAAAAAAACATCTAATAGCCTTCAATGGTGCCATATTTACAAGGAAATGTATTTGTGGGTTGAGCAGCACAATTTAGTCATTGGATTGCCAAAACAGTTGCCAAACGCTTTTTGCCAATGCCAAGCGTGGCACTGCCTCTACCAAAGCTCGTCATCACTGAAGTCTCAGTGCAGAGAGGTAACAAGATAAACCACATCCAGTATATTCATTTTTAGGCCCACAGATGCGCGGTATACTTTTGGAAATGATTAAGAGAAAATGTGCGTCCACACAACAGGACACAAAAAATTATGTAGTAGATATTCCAGACCAGTTGTGGCGCTGTAACAGCGCAAGAGGGCAACAAAAAAAACCAAACGGCACCATTTTCCTGACTGATACTTTCACGCAACGAGAACACTTTAAGGGTTTCTCTCTTTTGTGCAGACTGGGGATTTAGCTCAAAGATGCAAGTAAACAAATATCAAGAAAATCCTACAAGGACGCCGTGCTCATCTCGGTGCTTCTAGTTTTAATTTTTTATGCGTTTCCCTCCACGCTGTGTGTCTGTTTTTCAGTTAAATTGTACATGAAATATGGACGGTTGAAGTTTGGAGATGATAGTCTGAATTATTTAAGTCACACATTGGCGTGTATATTTTTGAGAGCCACAGTGTTTGTTCCTAAAAATATATATAATTTTCTGCTGTTTTCCAAAAAATGGTCTAAACATTTGGGTGAAAAGGATATTTCATTGAATACATTTTTACCAACCCATTAGAAACACCGGTTTTGTGGCTTTTTTCCAGTGACTTGCTAGTCATTTCCCCTGAAACAAAAGCATCCGCATAATTATTTCGCTTTATGTTCACTTTACCAAATGACTATTAAAGTTTCTACAAGAATGCCTGAAGAATTACGTGGTAATTATGCCTTTTGCAGGCTGGTTAGAAATGAAACTGTACAGTTATTTCCCACTCAACAGGCAGCTGGTTGTTCTTCTCTCAGACTGGTTCCTGAAAAAGACTGAATGCAAGATAATCTTCAATAAAGAAATAATGAAAATAGATTTAAAAAAAAAAAGAAACAATCCACTAAGCAGGTTTCAGTTACAACAATGTAGAATAATGAGAGGCAGCCAAAATATGACAGCAGCTGGTCAGTGCGCATACTGAGCAGTTCTCTAATGAAATTTCCATCTGCAAGTTTTATTACGGGGCTGTTTGACTGATACAAATGGCAGCCTGACGACATCCACTGACCTGAACTGATTCTATCTCCCCGTTATCAGCCTCGTTGGTGTATTCCTGGGTGAAGGACACGGTAAAAGGCTGCAGACAGTCATTGATCTGACGCCTTTGACTCGAAAATGCAATTAGGGTTTGGCCACGACTTCGTTGGCGGTTATCTCTCGGCGCATTCAGATGTCTAAATCTGGATACACGCAGTAATGATTCTTCCCTAATTACTCGGGCTTGATTCCTTGGACTTTATGGCTGTACAACAAAAAAAAAATCAATATAAATGGGGGTTTTCTTGCAGAAACTACTCAATATTTATCAGTATTTTTAGTTTTTAAATTTGGGGTTTTTCTGCCTGCAGCCGGTGTGAAAATGTCCTGATGGTGACACTGGGAATGTCTGCTTCACATAAAAGACGAAGCCGTAACAGAATGATGAGTCATTTATGGTTACTGTCAACGTTTAAAGTCCATCCACAATATTACATCTGTTGTGATCTGCCTCCCTTTGTTCCTAAATCAATTGTGAAGAACAAATGTTTAAATGTCACACCATTCACTTTCATTACAATACTCGGCCCATAAAATTGTGTTATTCTGGTCAAAATGATGTTATGCCTTAGAAGTATAAAACGTCGTTGAAAAAAGTGGATACAAAGATTCTTTTTTTCTCAGATAAATGAAGGTTCAAAGACCTGTTAATGTGTACATTTTCTGGTGCGGTTTGCTTTCACACTGCACTGTGTCAAACAAGCCGAGCCCTTTGAACAACCAGTTCACCTCCTCGCCTGTGGTGGCGCTGCACCAGGAACCACAAAAGGAAACTTCTGAAGAAAACAAGAGCGCGACTTCTTTCTTCGCGAAAAGAGTGCCATCTAATTTTTACAGTTGTACAAATGTTCTTTTGTCTTTGGTAAAAAAAAAAAAAAAAAGACAACCATTTCTCCTGCAAGCGCTAGACTCACACATTTGCTTCGGTTGTATTTACCCAGAATGACCTGCGCTGTAATTCACTTCCTGCTTTTGGAGCGATCTCAGGTCCGCATGACATTCACAAACTGTGTCAGAGTTCACTTCAACCGAACACATGCTGTGGTTTGTAGGTGGGCCAAAGTCCACTTTTTTTTGGTCCTCTGAGTTTGATTGCCCATTCACACTTCCCTAAACAAACCGGACTTTCTAGGAAAACAAACTGGAGTTTGGACCAAATGCACCCCAAGAGATGCTTGACATGAACTAAGAGCTCCAAAGTGTTCCAGGAAAATGTCCCCCTCACTGCCACACCACCAGGAGCCTAAACCGTTGAGAAAAGCTGTCCATTTGCTTCATGTTTCAATGTAGCGTCTCTTTAAAAATGGTATTCCTCACACCTTGGTTATAGGTGTGAGGATTTTATGCATTTTATCATCTAGACACAGTCTGCCCGTCCTTCTCTAAATTTTGATATCATGAAGGTGTTTTTTCTGCACATCGACAATATTTCCTCTTTCTTGCACTATTATCCATAAGCCCAGCGGACGGTAATGAGTCATATTTCCACTTTCAGAAATACGCAGACCATCATATCTGGCAACGACAACAGAAGCAATTAAACTCACATTCTTTCCAATTATGATTCTCAAATGAAATTAGAGGTTACTAGCTTGAAATCCTTTTGCCAGATAGCACTGAGTTGCTGCCATGTGATTGGCCGATATGCTTTGTGCCAACAAGCACCTGAACCTGGGCAACCGAATCAAGCAAGCTTTAATTTCAGGATGCCAGATCTTTGGCTTGAGGGATTCTGGGCAGGTGAAAGGTTTTCCTTTTAAGATCCAAAATTTCATTGATATTTGGATTGCATCCTTTTTAAAGCACCCTGAAACCTGGACTATGTGTCCCCATGTAACAAATTGAGGCTAAAGTAAAGTGACAGCATTGTATAAATTTATTTAAATGGACGATATTTTAGTAATTGTGCATTAAACAAATGGCTTTATCACTTTTTGCTTTAAGATTTATGTGAACATAAACCGAGCATCCAATGCTAAATTGTAAATTGAAGAATAATAAGAGATTTCTGTGATGAACTTGGTATTTGGGTTCCAAACTGACAGACTAAAGTTTCATCGTGTATCTTGTATTTTTTTTTTTTTTAAGCTAGGTTACAAGTGTCTCTGCTCCTTCCACGGTACTCTAGAAAGTGCAGCGGGTGTCTTAGATGTCTTTTTATATTGGATTTTCCTGCTAATCATAGTCCACAAGCTATTGCCGTTGCTTCTTCTCAGTCGGCCATGTTTTTTTCCTCCTAACTCGAGTTTAGTCTTCAGAGGTTTTGCGAGATTTCCCGTCTGATTTCTGAATGTTGGTGAGTTTCTCCTGCCATATGGCTTGAAACCACACACTGCATGACCAAACCTGTAACGTTAATATTTTTTATGTCGTGTGTGGTCTCTCAGGTTTTGAAAATTGTCGGTCAATTTTAAAATCTTACTGCGTGAACTAGCCATAAGTCAAAACAAATAAATGTGTGACGTCTTGTAAGCTAATAAACACATGAAAATAATTATTTTGGCAGCGCTATGCTGCCATCTAGAAATCAGAGTATATAATGCCTATTTTTGACAAATTCGCTAATTAAGCAACTACTTCTATTTAGGGTATATTTTTATTAATAGCCGTTAATTAATTAAGGCAGTATAGCCAAACTTAGAAATAACTTGGAATAAGTCAACAAATCCTCACATTGCTAGGGTTACTGTCAGTAGCTACTAATTGTGACTGCATATGTTTTGAGGCACCTCTGCTTTCACTTAACTATGCTTTTATGTCAATAAATATACGATAATCTAATCGAGCTGTGCATTTTCAGCATATCTTTTCCTGATGTTTTCCTTAGGTGGGAAATAAGCATAATGTAATACTCAATTTATAATATTTGATCTTAGCTTGAGAGCCTTAGATGGCCAATCTAAATCTTTTATTTTGAACTGGACTCTGAAAAAAGGAAACGCATTTGAGAGAAACTACACAGTAAATATTTTACATATGTATGAAATTCATGAACACACACACCTCCCGACAGCTATTCTGTATGTTAATTTCTGCTGCGCTACCTTAAAATACTTAAGGAACTGAGTTCCAGGGGAGCGGACTCTAAACATTCAGGGAAAGGCCAGGAAAAAGGTGACTCACTGCAACATCAGGACATCTGCACTCACCGCTGCTTTATTTACCGTCACTGCAGGAAGGCACATAAAAAAAAAACAAAAGGGACATTTTATGCAAAACTTGTGAGAGCAGAAGGACATGAAAACATTCTGGGAGAAAGTTTTCTGCCTGCGTGACGTTCCATTAGATGAGGAAAACCCAAAGCCAACGTTAGCATTATTTCTGTCCAATTTGAAACCACAATTCAAAAACGGTACAAGTTCCCGCCGCTTTGCTAGATTTTTCCCTGATGCGCTGTCATTCGCAAAAGATGCTAATAAAAATTATATTCTCTGTTGGAAAACAGTAGGTGCTGTTAGAACCAGGCTTCCAGTCCAGTTCCAACATTTAAGATGCAAATCTACTAAAAAGCTGCCCCTAAAACACAGACATAAAACTTAGCAACATATAAGTATTTCAAAATGTCTTGTGTATTTCATACAATAGCTTCACAAAACATGCTGCCATGAAGTTCAGTAAAAAAAAAACTACATTTGTGAGCATGCAATATAACAGCGATTATTCATAATGAAAATGTAAATATCAGGATTTTTTTTCTGTCACTCAGAATGAGACTTGGAGTGGTGGTGAAGGAGAAGCTTGCTCTCAATCAGGGAGGTGCACAGATAAGACACTAGGGGGTGCTAGTGCACCTCACATTTGTTCCTCTGGACAAATTAGAGCCTTCTGATTTTTTTTAATTTTTTGACAGTGTATTGTATGTGGCTATTGAACTGGTAGGTCAAGGTGCCCGTTTTGTGCCCCTTGAGCACCTGACCCTCAAAGTTTCTGTGTACGCCACTGCTGTTGATGCTCAAGTAACAGCGGAGCTGAGCGGCTACGTTGGAGAAGTTTATCTAGTTAGATTTTTGTTGGCCTTGTGTTGTTTTGGGGCGGGACATTTGCATTTTAGTTGCTTTTTTATTCATTTTCTGTTTCTGTGTGATAGGAAAGAATTAAAGAAGAGTTTGAGTGTATTCTGGAAACAGGGTGAAAAAACTAAGAAATTCTACAAAAAGCTTTCATACATGTATTGCAGAAACTTTGTCAAAAACCACCATATATGACACTAGAGCTATGATTAACATTAAAATCCCATCATAAAACGAGGATATTTTAATTGTACTGAGTGAACAACTAAGAAAATCAGTTTTTGTTTCATAAAGTCAAGGTTTCCAGATTTGCAAACTATCTTTTGATTGACCCACTTCTATCTTCTTTTGTCAGCGTTTTTCTTCTTTCCAACACAAATAAGCAAAACCAAATGATTTCAAAGTGGAGAGCTCTTTTACAGCTCTTCTTTGACCAAATGTTGAGCAGTCTTTATTAGCCAAAACAAGAGAGCACGCAAAGCTCTTTTTATGTCTTTCTACCAAATAAAAGTATGAAATACTCAAACATCAGCACTCACTTTATCTCTGGTACTACATAAATATATTTTACTAAACTGTCTAAGTAACTAATAGGACAGACTTTGATTTTAAAAAATCTTCTTGGTTGATAAACTTGTTTTAAATTCTCAACAGCCAAGCCACGATGACGTATGGTGGCTCAATTCAATACTGTACTTTTTTACAGTTTAAAAGAATATCATAAAACTATATCTCCTCAAAACAAACGTCTTTGATGCATCTACCTGCCAGACCTCTCAGGTCTTCTGGTTCTGGTCTGCTCTGCGTTCCCAAAAACAGAACCAGACATGGGGAAGAAGATTCAGCTTCTTTGCTCCTGTAGTTCTGGACCAAACCTCCATAAAACTACAAAACAGCCAGAACACTGAGTTTCTTTAAATAAAGGGCTAGTAACCCAAATGTTTAGCAATAAATGGAACATTGATTGGTATATTTGATGATTTTGATGATGACTTGACTAAATGCTCCGGTTATTTATGTCTGATGTTGTTACTTTGAACTGCCTTGTCTATTTGTGCTATACAAATAAACTTGACTTCATAAATCCTTATTTATTCAAGAAACGTCTCAATGCGGAAGCCGTTTATGTATGTTTTCAAAATGCTAGGTGGAGTATATGAGAGCTATTGTTTGCTTTTTTATATATATATATATATTTATCAGGATTAGTAGAACTGTTTATTTCACTGCTGTGAAAAAGAAGCAGAACTTATATTTACTCCTACTTTATTTTGTGTTTCTGTGTGATGAAATACACCAGTGTTTTACACAATGCATCGCCGTAGGGGAGTGAAGGTTGAGAGGAATATTGTTTACATACGGTTCATTAGTTTTTTTGTAAGTCGGGTTTCTGCCTGCGGGCGCCCTCCATGCCTTGTAATGCTTTTCCTGATTTTAGCACCTGCAATTAGCTTAGTGCATCAATGCGATTGTTCATGTATGACTAATTGTGAGTATTTATCACATCCAGCGAAGCAGGAGGGCCTACCCAAAAAGCAGCATGCCGAGTCAAGTGTTTGCAGGAAAGTCCTTGTTTTAAGCCGTCCTAATCTAAGGCTTGTCTTGTTTTAATGAAGCCGCAAAACTTGAATCATTGGAAATCATTGTACAGAATCGGTTATTTTAGAAGTGGAAAAAAGAAACCAACTCAAGACGTGATGCAGCAACGTCGATATATTGTATTTGTGTACAAATAACATAAAGAAATCAACTTCAATCTGCATTAAAGATTTTGTTATATCACGGCCGACTGTTTTAACTTTTCCAAATCATTTGAAATATTATTCACCTTAATTAAAAACAATATTGCAACACAATGTTACCAGGTGAAAAACATTGATTGCTTTGGAAATATTGACTTTTTCTTTCCACCGCTTAAAAAAACAACATATTGGACATCTACTTCCATTTGCTAATTAATTCAGTTATTTTAGGCCAGTTTATTTTTACTAATCCCCAAATTACCACACACATCTTTACTCTAGAAACAAGTTTTGAATTGATTTGGATGCAAATCAATTCAAAATGACAATACAACAAAATCATTTTGTCATACACAAATTCCAGTTCAATCCTAAGCCAATCCAATCAAAACTAACTAATCATGTTCAGTTTGTAAAAACTTAAAGTATTAGATTTGTGCAGTATTTTCTGTAATTTTTTTTTTATGTAATGGAAGCAGGAAAATTTGAATTAAACCATTTCTTTTCATGAGAAGGAAATTTTGACAACAAAAAAAGATGATTTGCAGTGTCATTATAAGCCACAATGACCAGCAATGGTGCACTGGGGCTGTATTTTGTTATGTTGCTTGAATGTTTGCTTCTATATCATATTTTTAAACATTTTGGTTGACAAAATGTGTCACTTTGACCAAAGGTGTCACTGTTCAGGCCGGTGTGTTGTTTGACTTGACGGCTGAATGAAAGCAATGGCGAGCCGCTGGCTAGGCTACATATTGATTAGCTCCGTGTTTGGCTAGCTAGCCTAGCTGCTACGCTCTGCTAAATAACTAAAGCAGCAGGTAATTTAATCAAATTCGGTTTACTTTACCTCCATTCCTGTCACGTTTGTCCTCTTCTTCTTTTCATTTTTTCTTTTTCTTCTTCCTTGGGCACCAGACAATTTAGGACGTTTCCACATGATACTTTCTGAAGTTACTTGCGTTACAAAACACACCACTGACCGCTCTTCCCCCCGCAGCGTGACTGTCAGCGGGCAGTGACGTAGCAGCACGTAGGGTGCTGCGTGCTGCGCCCCGCGTGCTCCGGAACAAACCGGCTAGTACAGCGCAAGGGGCGGAGCTAAATGAAGCATCGTTATTTTTTTTAGATATAATATTACATTTTTTTTTTTTTGCTGTTGAGCTAAATTAGTGCAGAATTTTTTTTAGTAATAGAAAATTAGGTTCTTACCAATTAGTTTAAAAAAAACTGTTGGTTTTTTTTTAATGGCGCCCCCTAGACTTTTAGCACTTGGCTGTTCAAACAACAGAGAACCATTAAATAGAGCAAATTAGGTATTAGGCAAATTGATTCGTCGTCAAAAAATAATGTCACTGTAGGATTCGTAATCTATTCCCCAATGCAGCTGCAGTGGAATTTGTGATCATTTCAGAATACCGCAACGCTTGTTTACGCGTCACTAAAACATGTCTGATGGGTTTGTTAGTTTTTAGAACACAAAAGAGACATTTTTATTTGAAAGTGACTGATCCAAGAGATGAGGTCGGATTTGTTGTGCAATCAAAACGGCCTTTGCTCTCCCAGAGTGCCTGCGACTAGAGTCTGCGAAAGCGCCCCTTCTGTTCTCCCCCTGGGCTAGCGGGGAGCACATCCAGTTTGCATACATTAGTCAAAGCCGTGATGTGGATTTGTGCGGCACTTTGATGTGTTTTTGTTCGTAATCTGCCATCCCATTCCGCGGCGCCAGCACGCAGGACCAGATGACGTTCAAAGTTGAGAAAAAGAGAAGCTGCTGTTGGATAGAATCAAAAAGTCTCTCCAGGTCAGGATGCTTTAATCCAGACTATCTTGTTTATGGCGAGAACTATTATGAAACAGAAGAAGGAGTTGCATTTATTGGAATAACTCTTGCAAGTGTCCACTGTTCCACCAAGTCGGTTTTTACCATCTCTGAGTTAAACTGTTTTTCTCTCACTCTGCAGAAAATGAAGCTCATTTCTGCAAAACGGGCTTTGAAAATGGGTTTATTTAAATGTTCACTGCAATACAAACACAAACCGACTAATCGATATATACGGCTTACAATAATGTATGCTTTCCAGTAAAATATTGTCACAATTAACCCAATTTGTCGCTATACTGACGAATTAAAAAGTTCGAAAACATCCACTGTCATTCCATCTTGTTTATGCCACATAACTTTTTCTTAATGTCTCCGAAGGGTTTATTAATGCCGCAATTATGCAAGCTCATGAATCTTAAATCTGTCGCTCTCCCAGCGCGCTCGGATAAAAATATCTCTGGTGCCTCTCTAAAGTGAGCATTTTATGATCTTTATGAGCTTGACAGTTTAGGGTTTTTTAGATATTCATGGCAAAAGCTTCATTTTGCATGAAGGGGTGCGACTGTCCCAACTGTTGCATAACAGCAGCGAAATGAAGATGCGCGTTCATTACCGGCTGTATTAGTAAATATAGCCGAGTCCACGCCGTGTGCAGTCGGCGCTTCGGATGCTTTATCTGTTCCCTAAGTAACAAGAGAGCGGCTCGTAAAGCAGGGAAATTGAAAGGAAATAAGAAAGAGGCCTGCCACTGGACTTTGATAAAACATCCTGGCAGAGGAAGATTTATTTTTTTTCCTAAGGGACCTTACACTAATCGCTTACAGAAATAATGTTCAGTCAGCAGCTAAGTGGGGACCCATGTGAGCCCTCAGCTTCAAAATGCTTAAAGAGCCGCTCTTTAAATTGCAGTAATTTGCCCCTGACGGAACGATGCTCCCATCTTCTCGCTAAATGCAGCGATTGTTATACTGACAACTGTTCCGAGTGTTTAAATGGACCATAAATTGGTCATAAAAGGATTTGTAGATATTTGATCAACGTGGGCCTGAGTTAGTATTTGGTTATGTGAAAATATTTGTTTGCCAAGAAAGTATTCTCTGCTGTTATGTGTTTTTAATTTAAACGTCTTGACCAGGTAAACTAGAACTACAGGCAGTTATCAGAGGGTTCCAAGCCCAACCCGGTACGTCCGGACCGGACCCACCCTCTCCAGAGGGGAACGTCACTGTACAGTGTTGACACATTTGGAAATTTGCAAGCTCTCCTTTAAGATGTTGCCATTGCAATTCATTAGTAAGTACGTAAACGGCCTGCTCTTGTATAGCAATTTATCAAGTCCAGAAGACTCCAAAGCATTTAACACTGCATTCAGTCATTAACCCCTAACACAGATTCACACGCACAAGCTGCGTTCATGTCAACCTCAAAACTGGGCAATTTGACATTTCAAAAATAAATGTGCCTAATGGAAACACTTGAATTCAGAAAAAAAAAAACTCTTGTTAATTGATTTGAGAAAAAAAACAAAAAACTTTTGGTGCTAGGATGAGATTTTTTTTTTTTTTTTGGCTGTATTGAAATTAGTGTTTTTTGCAAAACTGCAATAGAAACTCGTTTTTTTGCATCACACGAGTCACACAACCAACCAACCGGATGTTACTACTACTACTGGCGAAAAAGACGAAGAAGAAGACGACAAGAAGTGGGTTTTTATGACTTATTGCATGAACAAACTTATTCATGTGTGATTTTCATTGCATTTCTTTTTAAATGGAAACGCCACAATTGTGTGTGGGGGTGTGTGTGTGTGTTTTTAAATAAAGTTTTGTACACATTTGCAATGGAAACACATCTAACTATAGTGGCAAGTCTGACAGAAGCAAGGCTGCCATACAACAGCGCCACCAGCAGGCAGGACGGGGGAACTATCTTGCCCACGGACAGAGACAGACAGAGTTGGATTTGAACTGGCAGAGCACCAGAGAAGGAACAAACTCCTCCAATTGTCCAATTAGCTTGGCGTATTTGGGTTTCATTGTTCCTCTTTGGATACGAATCAAAAAGCATGTTTTTCTCCAAAAGCCTTTGTTTTCCATTTTTAATAAAATAGTATGAATTTTTATTGTTGCGCAGCGTGTATTTGTCAACCCTGTTCGGGATTGCAACAATGCCTCGGTCTATTTTAACCGAGCTCAAGCTGAAATGAATTACATCCTTCAGATACAACAACACTAGTAGCAGATATCAAGTGTCTCCAATTTCACAAGATGCCGTTTATGATTTCTCTGCCAAACAACGTTTGTGTTACTACAATAAAACAATTTGTAACACATTTGTAACACTGCTGAACGTATCAAACTCTTCCCTCGTCATCGGTTGTGACTCATCCGTCTGCTCCAAGTCTGCCAAGACCAGGAAAAAAAAAACTTTTGGATATCGTAACAGACTGTCAGGGGCCCCCGAGATATCAAAGATGGTAATACGTTCCAGGGTCGTTAATCTCTGGTATGCAGCCAAAATATGTTTCCTAAGGGCAAAAAAATAAATAAATAAAAATGTGATGACATGGTACGATTTAACCCTCTATCACGATTTGGTTTGATTCTGCGATTTTTAGGATAAACAAAGTGGAAGAAATCTGTAAGGAGGACAAGTAGTTTTACTCACCGTTTTAGCCCTTTAACTGACTAACGGCTGGAATACAAATGTTAATCAAACGTCTTCAGAAATATTGTTCACAAATGGATTTTTTTTTTTTTTTTTACATAGTACTGTGCATGCCCTGCTGCTCAGTGGTGCAGTTGGTAGAGCTGCTGCCTTGCAGCAAGAAGGTTCTGGGTTCGATTCCCGGCCCCGGTCTCTCTGCATGGAGTTTGCATGTTCTCCCTGTGCATGCGTGGGTTCTCTCCGGGTACTCCGGCTTCCTCCCACAGTGCAAAAACATGACTGTCAGGTTAATTGGCCTCTCTAAATTCTCCCTAGGTGTGAGTGTGTGTGTCTCTGTGTTGCCCTGCGACAGACTGGCGACCTGTCCAGGGTGACCTCGCCTCTCGCCCGAAATGATAGCTGGAGATAGACACCAGCACCTCCTGACCCCACTAAGGGACAAGGTTAGAAAATGGATGGATAGATGTGCATGCCTCCATATTGCTCTTTCTGTCACTCGTTTCATGCATTCGCATGGAGAGACGGGTGCATTTTCAATTTGTGGTTTCAAATGAAACACATTTTTTAAAAATTGTTCACAAATCAGTTTAAGAAATCAGGCCCAGAGAGGCGAATGTGACGCTTTTTAATATGGATGAACGTAAACAAAGATTGTTGATGAACAACATTTAGAGATACAGCGTTCAATAAGGCCCCCTAATTAGCTGAACGCAGCCAAAACCGAGCCAGATTAGCATCTCATTATCAAGTCGAAAGTAAAACGTCGCTCTGCGTGATTGTTCCTGACACTTTACTGTATTTTTTTTTTTTTTGCCGAGACACGGTGAAAGACGGTGTGGCGCAGTTTTGTGCAGCTCTAATAGATAACTCCTCTCAAAAATGAATCCGGAGAAAAAGAAAAACTCGTCAACATATCAATCAGTTTTGAATGTTTGTGGTGTGTGCGGCTTACTTTGTGTCTTTGCAGAGAAACATTGAACTGCAGCGTGATGCAGAAAAATTTTATTTTTTATCCTGAAAAATACAGAATTTAAAAAAAAAAAGCTATTCTAGGTCTGTGCGATGAATTTGAATTACAAAACTCAAGGCGATTACAGCACATTTGCCCTGCGAGATCACACTAAATGCAATAGAACCAAAAAGAAAAAATAACACTGGTAGAGAGTGTGAGAGTACAAGCCTAATGTATTTCATGTGACTGATCACACTGCATGTCTTTACAGTTTTAAGTGTGTCCTTAGAGGAAGAGGAAGGAGAAGAAGAAGAAGGACAAATTTCTCCCACTGGGAGAAATTTTTTAAGAAAAAACATTATTTAAAAAAACCCCACATAAAATGAATGATCAGTTTGCTTGAAGAAGCTACTCTGATCAAATGAGGACAAATGTAACATTTGTACCAATACATCAAAAATCATGTGCTGAAATCGATTCCTCTGAACAAATCATCCCCCAGCCTAAAAACTAATTCCATTCTGTGAGGATGGAATGATTCAGTTCAATTTCTGGCTTTGAAACGGCCTAGTCAAAGTCCAGACGTCCGGTTGACAGTCTGTATTAAGACTTGAACCTTGATGTTTGCAGATACTCTCCATCAAGCCTTTTGCAATCTTCAGTTGCAAAAGACTTACCGAAATTTTTTTTTTAATTCGTAAAGAAAACAGAAACGTCACAATAACATCATGTTATTTCTACGTGATAATTACTCGCAACTTTGTTTGGAGTCTCAAGTAAAATATTCCAAACCATTAAATTTGTGGTTGTAAGGAAACAAAAAGTTAAGGGCAGTAAATATTTTTGCAAGGATTTTGAGTTGGACTCCTGTAAAGATTGTAATATTTGCTTTCCTACAAATGGTTCCTCTTATTTCAAACATGTTTTGCTTAACTTAAAAATAAAAAAAAATTGAGCACATCTCAGTTTATCGTCCAGACTCAGAAGGGATTCTCTTCTTTTCGATACAAAACGATTAGAAACCATGAGGGGGTGTCATCGTTTCTCAACATGGAGAGTCGAATAATGTTTCTACCGAAGGTGTAAACATCTGATTAGCTCATCAGGGGCAGAGAGAAGCTCTGAGTCGGTACATTTATGCTTCCCGCAGTGCAGTTTGACCTACTTAAGGCCTCACAAAGCATTAGACTCCAGCTCTGTTTGTTGGTGACACAGGATCTTCTCTTCAGTCTTCTTGGAAACACGTTTTCTTTATTTTAATACTAAATATGTTCTCTTTAAAACTGTCAAGCAAAAGGCAAAAAAAAAAAAAAAACCCAACAAAATAAAATAAATCCAGACTTACGAAATACGGAGAAAGACGAGTTTGAGGGAGTAAACAAACCTTCATCGTCTGCACTTGACAGCAGAGGACATGGTCTGGGTTTGTTTTTAGTGTCTGCACTCAAAATAAGTTTGATGCCAGGTGTTATGTCAGCTACCTGCCAGATACATTGCACACTTGTTCCACGCCTGAAATCTGTAAGGACAAAAGCAAGCACAAAAACAAATGTTCAGCTCTGCAGGCGCACAGTTCCTGTCAGGTCGTGAAAATATCCAAACCGCCCAGAAAGATAAGAAACTTCTGACTAAGAAGCTAGCATGAATAAAAAGCAAAAAAGTGAATGAAGTGAATCTGAAAGTGCGGAATAAAAAGTAATGTGTTTAGGTTTATGTTAAAAAAAATCATAAGGAAAACACTCTTTATCTGTCTTGCATCTGTTTCAATGCAAACACATTCAAATAAACAGTATTACGAACTAGTGAGATTTATTTTTTGAAATGCCATAAATTGCATAAACTACTAATCTAACAAGGTAGTGTTACATATTTTACAGGGATGTAGTGCCATTTCATAGCACAATCAAGTAACTATGTTACCTTCAGTTGTTAGGAAAATGCCACATATATTAAATATGACTTCAAAGAAATTTGACTTTGAAGTCAAATTTCTTTGCGGGGTAAGAGTGCTGTGGGAGGCAGAAGTTCAGCTGGGGACTCCAAGGACGAGTTTTGTGGAATTAGGCGGCGCTTTGTGGGGAGAGAAGCGTTTAGGCACCCTGAGTGGTTGCTATGGGAGATTCAAGGATTCCTCAAACATGCATGAAAGAATCAAATCAACACTCCAGGTGTGTTAGAGATGAGGGAATACAATTGTAAAGTAAAGCTCAAAAAAGTCGATTTTACACAATACCCCCCCTCTTCATTCCCAACAAATAGATTGCAATCAATTTGTTTAAGAGAGAGAAATGTTTTTAGTAAAAGAATAAAATAGATGAATTTTACACGAGTTTTGTTTCCTGCTAAAAAGCTCTTCTTCACCTTGTACAAAAGCCTGTAGGACGTAGTGCCTGAAAGGCACCAGTAACTTACAGAACTGCTTCTGTGTGGGAGGGCCAATTCTACAAACTGTAGAACAGCACTGTCTTGATTTCTTTGACTAAACTGATCAACAAATGACAGTAAACTTAGTAAGCAAACGTCTTATTACTTTACCTAAAAGTTTTCACTCCAGTTGATGAAATGCTAATGAACCAGCTCTGTGACGACGTCCGACTGCTCGCTGTGCATTTCAAAAACCTGTTCGCTGTTACGGTTGCTAATTTGGAACAGAAAACAAAGGATAATTGTTTAGCTTTGTTTTTTTTGCTGATTTGTGTGTTACGTATGCTTTGAGAGAACGGGCTGACACGCCGAATAAATTATGTTCATGTTGCTTCGGCGTGTAAACAGCTAATTTCCTAAGCTCATTCCATGAGATGTACAATGCCTTTTGCAGGTTCGCATGCTAGTCATCTCTCGGATAAGGTGTGGCCTGTTGTTACAAACCTGTCTTTAAACCGGACAGCAAACAGTAATTGGTTCCATTTGAAGGTGAAAATCGAGGGATGTGGCCATCGAGTCTTTCGCTAGTTGTTAGCAAAAGCACATGTCAAGTTGCATGTGGCTCTATCTACTCTTTGGGGCTTTGTTATTTTCACAGATATCGATCCCTCTCTATGTTATCTGTCTGAAGAGGTTCTTTTTATTTTCCTTTTGAGGGCCCCATCATCGAGTCTTGTATCACTGGGCGCGGTGCAATTGATTTGAGTTGCTCTTTAATTGCCAAGATTTATCAAACATGTGTTTGTTTGTTTGTTGTTTTTTGTTGTTGTTTTTCTCAAATCGCATTCAACTCAGACGTTCAATATCTTCACTTCTGTCTAAACTGAACTCATGTTTCAGGAATTTGATATTTCATTTCAAAGTAATCATGACTAATGGGTTTGCAGGCAGCGCTTAGGCAATAGCTGGTGCCGGCTGCCTCTTTAGATACCTGTCAGATCTGCTTTAGCCTCAGATCTGTATTTGTTTGAGGCCGCGTGCCGGCTGGAGCCGATTTCAGGAGAGGTGTTTTGTTCTTTGCCTGTCAAAAAACTGCCACATGTGAATCCGCTGTAGCTCTCATGGGGCATTTAAAACTGCACCTTTGCACTGCTGTAACAGCATCTGCACTCCTGCTGCTCTTTATTGCAGGAACGTCCCATTAACACATTACTTGATTCCACAATATCATGAAAACGCCTTGTTTGCACCAATTTAGATTAACTCACGTCGGGATGGCAGATGCTTGAAACTGAAACAGACCTCCTTTCTAAAAGAAATATAACTAATATTTACCTGAACACTTTGGAGTTTCAAGACCATAACTGACTCATTCTTAAATATTATGGGTGTTTTGATTCGGTTGTTTTTAAGTACATTGTTTCATATTTCTTAGATTATTTTAACGTATTTACTGTTGATCTTAACTTTTCATCTAAGCCACCTCTTAAAACCCCACAAGCCCTAAAAGGAGCGCCGGTGATCCAGCCAGATTTGCAGTACCGTAACTCTGGGACACGCTTTGAAATATTTCAACGGTTTCTGAAAGAGGAGACGTTGTGCTTTACAACCAATATCAAGTTATTACGGTAACTTCACTCCCGCTGTGGCAGGCAGTGAAATTAATCTGAGGGGCGCTCTTTTAATAGACGGTAAATTGCGAAAATAACTCGCTAGGTATTGACAGTTCCAATTGTTATGAATAAATGGGCAAATATATTTGCTCACAGGTGATTTAAAGAACTGCGTACAATTAAAATAAGCAAAAATATCCAGGGGGACATTTTAAATTCAGCATGTAAAGATTTAAAATGGTCTCTCTAGGAACAGGGTGTTGTGAATTATAGCTATGGCTATAAATACTGTGATGCGGACATTGGATTGTCTTGAACGATGTCTCTTGTATCCGTCCCTGTCTCACATAAAAAAAACAATACAAATAAATACAACACAATAAGATTTCATTCACAGGCCCTCAGGTAAGCCTTAAAAAGAGTCGGCGATATAAAGGTAGAAGTAACCTACTCCTTCGATGCAAGTTACCACTCATTTCCACACTCTTTGGCCTAATATGCATGAACTATTCACACTGACCACACCTTATCAACATACAGGATGAGTTATGAAACAGTGTGAAAGGAACTCCCTCCAAAGAACTGTCACAAATTCGTCAAACTGGTAAGGTTGTTCATGTTTACCACAAAAAATTCTTAGCAAACCATGGGTCATATTGGAGCAACTGCATCAAATTGTATCTAATTCACCAAAACTAATATCTATCAGATGTGCTGCGTTCAAAGGCATGATCCAAAATGTGTTTTAACAGCAGCAGCTCAAGTTATTTTTTATTTTACTTTAAATAAGTTCCGGCAGTAACGGGTTTAAAAGGTGTTACTAGGAAACCTTTGCCAACTAGAGCAGCTGGAAATATTAAACTGTTGCTTTTAATCAGAACCTCGTTTTCTTTTTGTGTTGAAACTTGGACAGTCTGAACAGATTATTTTCGGATCCACCTCTTCTTGCTTTCTTCTCTCTTCATGTGAGGCAGAAAATAACAGTGTCTGTGGTGCACACTTTACATCGTGGGACAATAGAGAGCGCTTCGTCTCTGAAAGGAGCTGCACTTATTCAACAACAGAAGACCTCAGAGATTATACTTTGTTCATTTCCAGGGCCACTTTCTAGGGATAATGTAACTTTAAAAAAAACCCCAGATTTATTCAACAAAAGAAAAGAAAAAAAAAACATCTTCTATTGAACAGCAATACTGTTTTCACAGAAGGAACAATCTCTTTGCAGTTCTGTGCAAGAGTGATTGCTTTCTGTTTACAGAAATGGCCCTGTTCATATTTTATTTTCCATTTGACTAAATAGAATCAATTTATTTATGTTGGATCAAGTTAAAACAAATACCAGATCCAGGCACTTTGCAATCTTCATCATTTACCATCACAGTGATTTGTACCATGTTTAAAAATAATCCTGTGACTTGGCTGCAGTTTGTCTAATTTACTCAAAACTGATTTTTGGTTTTTTTGTACTATGTTTACTGACACAATAAGTTAAGCCTCATGATCCTATGAGGTTGAACAATTAAAATTTTTTGTAAGTAAAGATGGTTCAACATGGCTGCCCAGTGGCACAGCTGGTAGAGCTGTTGCCTTGCAGCAAGAAGGTTCTGGGTTCGATTCCCGGCCCCGGTATTTCTGCATGGAGTTTGCATGTTCTCCCTGTGCATGGTGGGTTCTCTCTGGGTACTCCGGCTTCCTCCCACAGTCCAAAAACATGACTGTCAGGTTAATTGGTCTCTTCAAATTGTCCCTAGGTGTGAGTGTGCATGGTTGTTTTACAGAAAATGGATGGATGGTTAACATTTTCGAGTAAAGCATCATAACTGGAATATATTTGAGACAAGCTGCATTTCCATTATTTACATAATTGTGCAAATTGGAATTGCTTAATGGAAATGATTGTTGGTCATGTGACCAACAACATCTGGTGGCCAACAACCAGACATTATTATTGGTAGGAAACATGGAGACAACAACAGGAAGCAGTAGCGTGAAGATGGCGTGAGATTGTTCACGTGTGATTTTAATTGCGCTTCTTATCGAATGGAAACACTGCAGTTGCATCACTGCAATGTTTTTTGACGTTAGCGGAACATCGACGAGGTTTTGCGTGGCTTCAGTCAGGTTCAGCTGATCTTCTATTTAAAAAGGTCCAACTGATTCACTGAGTGTATGACATTTGCAGCAATCCCTCAATCTGATGAAATATAAGGCAATAGGAGGGGAGAAAGCACTCCTCCTGTTTTAACATGAACAAATTTACAGTGGAAACATTTTCAGTGCGAACCTCCCTCTGCCGGGAGCGCGGCGCTTTTATCACTGGTCTGGACTCGCGTTTTGTCAGAAATAAAGAACGAAAGCGCACAGTGTCAATGGCAGCTGGAGCTCTGTCGGGGGCTTCATCCAAGAAAGATGTTTTGTTTTTTTTCACAGGAAAGCTTAGAAGGTGCAACACATTTCATTTTTACACGACAAGTTGAAAGAAACACTCTTGCATCTCGATGCGAATGCAAAACTGTGATGTATAGTGTTTATCCTGTCTGCGTCGATGTACGAGGACATCGTCCCCTCGCTGTGAAGGGGACAGCGAGGGGACAAAAACGCCCAACTTGAAGTATAACACCTTAAAAGCTCTTCAATCAAATGGAATGTGTTCACATTGTAAATCCATAATTATGTTTGGATATGCAACGGAGATTTTGTTCTTGTAAAAACAACATTTCAGAAACATAGCTCACCGAAACCAATGATGCTTTTTGTACCACTGTGAAACTGAAAAGCCTTTGACGTCGACGACACTTTGAACCTAACAGCTTCTGGCTCGATGGTCGACTGTTTCTGGACAGTATGGCCTCGTGATAATACCTCACACACGCATCTTTGTACCATATATAGTCAGAATCACATAAATAATCTATGTTGATCCCGTGGCCTATCCTTGAACACCTGTTCTGCTCTGTCATATTCATTATGCAAATCAGGTGGACGGGACCAGAGGAGTTGTCAACACAAATGGAGCGTCTTGGTTCTGGCGAGGTAACGCGTTCGTCTCTCGGAGCTCTAAGATGAAAGTCGCGAGAAAGTCAAACTCATTTCCAAGTTACTGCCAGCTATTGGCAAGAGCGTATCGCGAGGTTTGCCAACGTATCCTTTTATGAGCAACAGAGCTCCTTGTTGGCTGCTGGATGCGCTTTTCCTGACTTTATTTGTATGCGAAGGAATCGTCTGTTCTTGTTCCGCACAGAACAGGAAGACAGTATGGGCCTTTGTAAGAACGTTAAGATGTGTTTTTCATCTGGCCGGGATCCTTATCGCAGTGGCGGCTGTTGAATCCGATAACTATAGCTTCTATTTGCATTTAGTGCAAAGATGTGGGTTTTTTTTATTCTTATCATTATTCGTTCAGAGATTAGATACACGACTGCATTCTGAATGTTATCCCAGGTTGAAACGTGGTGATAACAGCCTGAAAGGCCCGTCAGATCTCTTCCCATGATGATACTCTTACAGTCGGCTCCATTCAGCTACAAATGCTGGGAAGCAGTGAATATGAAAAGTGTTCACAGAGCGTCACTTTTTCCATACTTTATGTTACAGCTTCATTTCACAATGAAATCACCATTTTTTATTTTTTACAGCAGAATAAAGTTTCTGTTTTATTGACATTTTGACCCTTGAGGTTGTTTTCCAGAAAACCATGATAATTTTTTTTTAATCACCCTCATCTTTTTGTTCATTAAGTAAAATTAAAATTATTTAAGAACAGCGTTCGGTCGGTCGATCTGCTCTAGAGAAACTTGTCAGGTGTATTTTGATGCTTTGCTCGGATACTGCCACTGGAAGAAACCTCGTTGCAGCAAAAGAGAAGCTTTACATTAATCATCGAAATGTCAAGTCCTCCTTCGGAGACCCGTGCAGCTCATTGGCACACGTTTCAAATCGCTGAACTCTGACCTGCATCGAAATCTGCTGGTCTCATAAGGAAACGCTTCGAGGACAAAGACCGAGGGGTTAATAAGACCCCCTCAGCTATTTGAACCGCCTCCACCGGACTACCTGCTCGCACCGCGGGGTCCCTCCTGCGCCCCTTTTGACTGATGTGCTGAGAATTAGATTCTGTCACTTAAACCCCTTACCAGGCAACACCCATGGACTTTTTTCATTGGATGTAGACAGAGGTCAGCCCGCCTGGAATGGGAAGAAACAAGAACAAGGTCACTTTAAAGTTTCTGCGCTTCCAGCTTTGTGCTCGACTGCTGGTTGGGGTGAACACGGACAGATCTACAGAACAAACAAAAGATGATGAAATACGGTGGCGTGAAGGATCAGAGGACAAACGCGGGGGCGGGGCTGCAGGTAGACTGGATTGACAGCGTTTCCGGGATACAGATACAATTCATGATATTTCATAACCTGAACATTCTGAACTCGGTTCAAAGCAATTTAAAGCTTGCTTTATATTGCAAGCTTAAGTGTTTACAATTAAGTACATTTTCATAAAGTGTATAAAATTAAGTGTATAAAATTTGTGTATAAAATTTGTACATTTTCATCGTTTTTTCTTCCTGTAGCTCTTGTAACTTACCTTACATCTAACACATATCTGCATTCCCAAAACAGCTCATCTCCAGAATGACTTTGTCATAAGAAAGCAAAGGAAATCTGGAAAATGTCCTGAAATATGCAAAGTTTGCTCATAAAAAAGAAAAGTAGGTTAAGGGCGCAAGGGCTTTTCGAATGCGTACGTGGATGCAAGCGGACCGGAGACCGCTAAAAAAGCAGGAAAAAAGCAGCGCAAGGCATTCTGGGTAAATATGACCAAAACAACTGTGCGAGTTTAGCACTAGCAAAACAAACGACTGGGTGTCTGTTGCCAATGACAAAAAAACCCCCAACAAAAACACATTAAAATCGATGCCACCCCGTTCTTTTTTGCATTCTACGAAGAAGAAAGTTTTGTTCAGTGTCTTCTTCAGAGGTTTCCATGTCATTTCCTTCAGTGGTTTTTTTGGTGCAGCACCACCACAGGCGAGGAGGTGAACAGGTTTTTCAAATGCTTTTGGGTTTCTTTGACGCTTTGAAAAGTGAAAGTTGAAAATCTAACAAACATTGCAATATTGGTCTCCAATCAAACGTGGGTGTGAAAAAAAACGTTAATCTGTAATTAATCTTGGAATAGAGTGACAGCTTTTTTTTCCCAAATAAAAAGCAAATAGCTATATTCTGAAGAATGGTAGACAGTGGCAGTTGGAGAAGTGCGCTAATGGCCGTTCAGACGAAGCTCAGATGACGACAACAATGAAACACAATCACAATCCAACGTTTGTCTAGATCAACTTCTGTTTGACTGTTTGGATGCATGCTGAAAAATATTTGAGAAGATCTCTCAAAGCTTCAAAACGGACAAAAGTAACTATTAGAAGGTATGAGAAAAAAATGACTTAGCATTGAAGCTAGTAAGGCATTAGCACGTTAGCAATGACTCAGCTTGTTTGTGGTTGATAATATAGCAACATAACACTGGGTTTCATTTCAGAACTTCTGATTGTCAACTTCAGAAAGGACGTTAGCATGCTAATAAATTAATCAAACCATAAAATGTCTTTCAGGAAGTTAGCCTAGCTAGCTAGCTAGACATAAGATCCTGTGGCCAGAAGTGGAGGAAGCATGAAGGGAAAATCTTTTCACTTTTGGGGGAAAAAAGTATATTGAAACAGATTCTTGCTTCAACTTATTTTAAGAAAGGGTTTATTTGACCATATGTGCTTTAGGCAACTTTGGAATATAGAATACTTTTTAAGCTTGAGAAAAAAAATTGGTCAGGTGAAACCAGAGAAAGCCAGCCGAGAAACTAGAAAAGTGTTTTCTTTTGTTTCTTTCTTTTTTTACGAACATCAACTCTGACAGCGAGAGGTTGCTTAATCCAAAGTAAACAACAGAAGCACAGAGCAGAAAACTGTATTTCTGGAGGGCGCTGACAGCCACACAGTCCGCCCCGCTCTCAGCTCCTTCACGCGTTTGCCAAGAACTTCACCTCCTGACACGGTCATTTATTCAGACTTCTTCACATCAATAACATAAAAAAAAAAGTCACTGATTGAATCTTCTACTATATTGTTTATCACGACTTCCAACAAGAAATTCCTCGTTACAGTCGTTCAGTCATGTTTGTAAGTTTTGGGAATAATAATAATAATAGTAATAAAAATAATAATGTTTTTTATTAGTGTGACACACCGATGCTTTGTCCGCTTTACGACAGATATACAGCTGCAGCTCTTTGTGGATAATTCTCTGTATGTTTTCTCACAAAATCTTTGAAAGTTCTTGTCTGCAAAATTACAGGAGATGAGATCGGACGTTTTCTGCGTATACTGCCCCCCGGTGGTTTAATCGAGACGACGACTTATCCTTCATTTGAAGGATGTAATCAAATCGAAATGAGTGTGTTCTTTTGTTCGCATCCCACAAGTCGACTCGTGATCAACAACCCGGATGTTACCGCTGGCGGAAAAGACGAAGAAGACGACAGGAAGTGGAAGGACCAGGTGGACAAACTTGTAAAAATTCGATTTCAGCTGCGTGTCTTATTGAAGGCAAAGATGTCAATTGCGAAATTATGGAATATTGTCAAACGCAGCTACTGATGTCTGTGGTTCTTCCTTAACAAAAAACAAAAAAGGGAAATAGATCACGAGGCCTGACGCTGTATTTAATGCTCACGAAATACATGCGACTCAGTAGCGTCAAAGCATAAATGCCTGTTTCCGACACGCAGCCGGGCATTTATGCAAATTCTGACTTTGCATGGGGAAAACGTCGTCAGGATTTCCAACCACGAGGGAGGGAGACGACGATCCTCGACGCCGAATTACACAATAAAATCCTCTTTTGCTTAAGGCGGGGGGGGAAAAAAAAAGAGAGCTCTGTATGCCATGCAGGCCTCGGCAGATCACAGCCCAGGGTGAGCATTAATGTTCCTATTTCTGCTTCAGCGCTCAAACCTGCAGTACGGCTAGCTGCAAGAGCTGCAATGTCTTCAAAGTGCTATACACTAGTGGGAAAGCTAAAGTGTTACAGTGGAAGCCATATGAGCAACAAGAGCTCTTATGCACAGAATACATTGATATTAAGGAAAGATGGTGATAAGCAATGTGACAGACTGGCGACTTGTCCAGGGTGACCCCCGCCTCTCACCCTGAAACGTTGAATGGAGAGGCACCAGAACCTCCTGACCTCACTAAGGGACAAGGGTGTTAGAAAATGATGGATGGATGGATGATAAACAACAAATAAACCTAATTCTGCCTTATTGCACAAAAAAAGTGGGACTGAAACATCTTGGACGACCAGGATCAGGGACGTGAGAAGCAGCCAATAACATTCAAAGGCTAAAGTTTTGCGTTGCCTTTGAACTGTTCTGCAGGATAAAACAACGAATGCTGGAGGAAACAAGACTGCATCCCACCCCCCAGAGTCTATTATGAAAGACAGTCAGTCACTTTTTCTAATTATACGCCTCTCCACAGGTGACTAGTGCCACAGCAAATTATGCAAATTTGGAGACATTACCCATTGATTCTTATCCGGCCCTACGAGACGCAGCGAGCTCCAGAGTCACGACGGTGTCACACTCAAACATCGTGCATGCACTGTAAAAAGCAAATATGTATATATATATAGATATATATATCTATATATACTTGTATTTTTAGCGGCGATCGGCAGTAAAAATCCGTAAGCTATAAAAACTAATGTAAAAGTGTCGATTTGGGTTTGACGTAAATAAATTCATTGGTAGAAACTAATTTGTACACTTTTACAATTGTACTTTTATTTTAGAGGTTGTTTTCATGTTCATTTTAGAGAAAACCTTTTTTTCTTTTTTTTTTTTGCTTAAGTTAAAACATTTTTCTTTTTCAGTGAAACACCGACTCCAATCAAAAAGCCTTCTGACTGCGAAAGGAAAAAAAAAAAAAATTTTTACCCAGAATTTTTATGGTGGAATTCTACGGGCCCCTAAAGGGACATGGAGAAAAAAAAAAGAAAAAAGAAATCCGGACTTACTTTCTCGAGATCCCGTGAAATAAAAAAAAAAAAGTCGGGATCTCGAGAAACTAAGTCGCAATTTTTTTTTTTTCTCCATGTCCCCTTAGGGGCTCCGTAGAATTCAGTAAACCATAAATTTTACCATATAATTGACTTCTTTTTTTTTTTTTTACAATGCAGACTAAGTGAACTCTCATTTGCATGTGCAAGCATTTTCGATCAGAACCATTGTGCACATACACCGATTCCTTTTGCACGATAAGGGCAGAAGGATTTCGGGGCCAGTCCAGGCTTTAGGTCAGCAGCCGTTGCGCCGCTGATAGGACGGTGATTGCATGGGGCGGGTGGATCCGTATCGCAGGGTGAGGGGATGAATAGCTGTGGCGCCCTGCCCTCCTGGAGGGTCAGGGAGCTTAGAGAAGACAGAAATGAGGTGAGTGGCCTCTTGTCTGACAGGTGCAATTGAAAGTTGTAGCGTTTTTCTCAGCCAGAGTAATCAACCAGAGGCCAGCAGTGATTAAGATGTTGAACACTGAAAAAGGTTAGAATTTGCACACAGGTTCCCCTTTGCCTTGTAGAAAATCTTTTTTTTTATCGCTACTCCTGAATTTGCAAATTCTGGAGTAGCTCAAAGTGGGTATAATTGCGCCGGCGAGGAACTGCATGAAGTATTTCTTCACATTTTAACCACAAAAGGATTTTTATGTAGTTGGAAAAGGGAGTCGGACGTTGTTTTCAGAGACTTTCCTAATTGAAAATTCAGGTATTCGCCACACTTCAGTCCGATTCCCATGAATAAAACAAGGTAAATCCAATGAGCTGATAAAGTCCACCTGTGTGTGATATTAGGATAAGAGCAAGTAAAAAAATAATAACGATAAAAAAAATATATATATGAAAAACCTTGGTTTTTTTTTATGACTTAAAAAAAAACAAAAAAAAATGTTTGCAGAAATTGACGTATCACCTTCTATTATTGTTTTAACGTGACAATATTAAGGCATGTTTGATGCTTGACTTATTCAAATTTGCAGACGTCATTGACGTCAGCCTCTGGTCCATTAACAGGTGGATGGGGAACCGAAAAAGCTGGGCAGAAGAGTCACAAACTAAATGAAGTGAAGTAGGGTGGGTTTTATTTAGTGGTTGTTGCTATGGAGACGACGCTATCCGCCAGAAACCTTCAGCCAAACCCCGTGTCGTGAAAAAGTGAGCAGTGCCAAGACCGAGGAAACGCAGAAATGCCGAGCCAGTCAGCCTTTCAGTTGAGACTAAGACGATTCTCATCTCAGGCAGATTTGGGTTTTAAAGTTATCTTTTAATTTAACCAATCAGAGTGATGGAGAGGAGGCGGTCCAGCCTCAGAGTCGCTGATGAAGATAAGTCATTTAAATCCTGGTGAGAACTGGAGGACAAAGCCGCGTGGCAATTAGAGAAATGACTTAGAGGCTCTAAAGCCGATGAGGATTTTCCCACTGAATATAGAAAAGCGTATAGTAATTTATGACCTGCCCCTTTTTAAAGTAGATGTATGTAAGATATAGGCCTGTTCATTTCACTTTAAACCAACTGTACTGTTTAGGCTATAAAGTCCGGTTTGTTTGAATGAGCCAAACAAACCGGTCAAACTATTGAACTCTGATGTGGACCAAAAAGGCGAACTATCATCAACGTAAAATCCTCGGTCTGGATTTGTTCGGAGGGAACTCTGGCACGGTTAGAATACATCTTGTGATGTAAGTGGACTCGCTACAAACGCTCGAATCGAGCGCCAGCGGAAGAAATGACTCACCAAAGACAAAAGAGAAATCCTGCAACCTCCAAAGTTTGACACCACTCCATTTTATCTACATTTCACCAATAAGGAAAGTGCACTCATGTCTTGTTCAGAGGTTTTCGTGTCGTTTCCTTCAGCAGTTCTCAGCGCAGCGCCACCACAGGCGAGGAGGGGAACGGGCTTTGCAATTAGTTGGGACTGTTTGACGGTACAACGTGAAAGTGAAGCTGAAAATGTCACAAATGTTGCAACTTTGGCCCCCAGTCTAACTGTGTCTCCTGGACTATCAGGTGTGAAAACCAACAACTTGAAAAGCAAACCGAGTTGCTGGGCTTAGCAGGAATGATCAACAGATCAGGCTTGCAAATTTTAGTAGAGATGAGGGGTTGCCTCAGGAAACACATGGAAAGAAAAAATGACTTTTTAGACATTGAAGTTTTCAAAGAAGTGAGCAAGTAATTCTTTTTCTGTTGCTTTTTGTGACATGTGATCATTATTTTGCAGGAAATAAATATCCATAAAATGCCCACAGACCAGGAATAAAGGCCTGGGTGTGCTGTGGTGGCCCAGGGGTTTAGCACAACCCACATATGGAGGCTTTAGTCCTTGACGCGGCCGTCGCAGGTTTGATTCCCGGCCAGGTGACCTTTGCCGCATGTCTACCCCTTTCCTGCCAACTCACTATCAAATAAAGGCAACTAGGGCCAATAAAACCTTAAAAAAAAGAAAAAAGGCCTGGACATTTTTGTCAAAGACTTCAGCCTGTGGTGGACTTTCACTACGACCTTCCACCCTCTGGTCTGATATTTTACGAAGTGAGCCATTCTGAATAATTGTTTTTCTGTATAATGAGAGAAATGTTAGCTAAACCAAACATTCATGTGGTCTGAATACTCTGAAGCTCGCTCTTACTGGCTGGTATTCCTCGCTTAGCCTCCGTCTTTTAAAGGAAACAAAGTAAAGCTTTTCTGCTTAAGCCTTTGTCATTAGATCCATTTATTTTTTGTGGGGATATTTGCTGACTGACAGATGTGACTTTATCCGGCGCAGGCCTGTCGCTGCGGGATCCTGCCAGGCGGAGGTGGGCCTTGGCTTCACCTGCTCTGGCTCGGCTCCGCGCGGCTGTGGCACTCAGCCAGTGCCCACTCAGCCAGTCCCCGCTCTGTCCCCCCGCTCCGTCCCCCCGCTCCATCCTCCCGCTCCGTCCCCCCGCCTTCCACCTCATCAGGTCTCATTTCCTACATGTACGTAGCGTGTGAGGTCAAGTTCTGGTGGGGTACATGTTTCTATTTACGGGGGCAATTTGGTTTTGTGGTTTTCGGTTTTTCGCAGGACGCGCGTTGTCTTTTAACAGCTTTGATTTTGGACTTTATTAAGGATAATTAAACAGGCACCCGTGTGCTTCAGTCCTCCTGCAGGTTCCTGATGCACTCAGCCGTGAATCCACCAATGTCAGCAAAATAAAGGCCGGCGCACAGGAGAGACGACGTGATTCGTCATAGATGGAGGTTAACTGGATTTAGAAAGAAGAAGAAGAAGGAAAAGACACATTGCTGTTTCTATAATTTGTCTCCTATATATTTGTTTTAAGCCCTCCCCTTACTGTGTTGCCCTTGAATAAAATACAATGTAAACAATTCCTTACTGATGTAATTAGTGCAATTTTAAACTGCTCTAAGCTCCGGTCATCGAATTTCTACACAATTCTGCTCGATTCAGATCTCACTTCACAGCTACGTCTGCGCTTTCTCCCATTGACCGGGATTCCTTTGGTAGAACGACAACTGGGCCAATCAGCAAACAGAAGGGGAAGTTGAGAATGATGACGTCGATTTTCTGCGCTGTTTTGGAATCGTAGTCTGCCCGATTAAAAAACAGGTTTGCGGCAGAATTTGAGAAATCCGTAGTTCTAGGGTCTTGAAATTCAGGCCTTGTTAGCTGGTGTCCTGACACTTTCAGATGTGTCTCTGCATCAACAGATCTGCGTCAAACCATCAGGTCATTGTAGCAGGACTGGAGAATTTGACTGCATAAAGGATTCAGGTGTGTCGGACCAAGGAGACGTCTAAAGGTTGAAGTACGCGGCGAGTCTTCAAGGTCTGGATTTGAAGGCTTCTGTCCAAGATGTTCAAAGCTGATGGAAAATATCCCCAAAAGACTGGAAGCTGTAATTGCAGCTACTGTTGGCGCGAAACAGAAAGGCACTCCCCTTTTTTCAGATAAAAAAAAATCAGAAAAACCTGTTAATTTCCTTCAAATGTACAACTCTGCATTGCTTTGTATCGGTCAGTCCCACGAAAACAAATGCAAATGTAACCTAAATGTATGTTTGGTTGTGCGTTTACAGCGACTCAAAGGGAAACTGAGACTGATTCCACACAACGAAGTAAAACCTGGGCATCCGAAACAAAAGTTCTGCTCCTTCTGCTTCCCCCTGCAACCTCTGTGGATACATTTCATCACTCACTAAAAAAAGTATTATCTTTCAGCCTCCGCTGTGTTGCACAACTCAAATGAGAAGAGGAAGAGAACGGTTAAGGAATCGTACAACTTCTGTCAAAACAACGCCGCCGTTGCCAAAACGTTTGAACACGTTACAGAGTGGGCACCTACTCTGAGTATTATGAAATATGAATATCTGCACTATTCTAACATGTCTCTTTGAACAGTATAATGCATCATACTGTCACCAGTAATGAAACAAGCAATAAACATGACATTTTAACAAATGCTATTAAAATGATCAATGTGCATCACGTATGTTGATCAGTGTTCCAGTTGCTACTACTCAAAGGCGACTCTAAACAGGTGGGGCTTTTAGAATCAATTTAAATGAACTGTGTTTCAGCTGTTTTGCAGTTTTCTGGGAGTTTGTTCCAGATTGGTGGTGCATGGAAGCTGATCTTTAGATCCTTGGTGGCTGGTGATAGAAGGCCGACTTTGTAACTGTCTTTGATTTAAGGTCATACAAGCACATGTTACTATTAACTCAGTGTGGTGTCTGTAAATGCCAGGTCTAGTCTTGATTTAATCAAGTAAATCACGCAAATAGGACACCCAGCGTCTTCAGCTATTGTCTATGTGAAGCTCATCGTCCGTGGCAACCGTCCTCTCTATACTGTGTGCTTAAAAGTGACAGAGGCAAAAAAAATCCACCTAAGTTACAAACCTTTTCAACTGAAGGTTTAGATGAAATTTTAGTTATACGTCTTACATACAGTATTTTGCAATAGGTTACATTTTATCTGGGTCTAATAAAACATCCCACACTGTAACAAACTGAGCACATTTTATCCATCTGATCAACTCAGTTGCCTTCATTCTGTAAGGATTTTTTCCTACAGTGCAGATGTTAACGCCAGAGTAAAAACTCCTATAACTGATATATTTAGGAGTAGATGTACTTTAGCCCTTTATGGTGTTAATTATAAATTAGAACAACATGGGGAAGCAGAAAAATAAACATTCGTGCCACTAAAGCTAAAGCTATCGGACGTGAGCGTAGTAGTTCGGGATGGTCATGACCAGATAATATGGACTTATTGCGTGTTTTTATTTACGTCTGGAGATTTCACCCATGCTCACAACGCTGGAGGGCAAAAAGACGATTCTTTCACAAATAGCTAAGCCGCGCTACACCGATAACGTAAAAAAAAATGAAGACAAACGAGATGATAGTACGATTAATTTAATGAAATCCACCACGGCAAATGAAAAATAATTAACTGAAAAACCCTCGTATTCTTCTTTTTCTCTTTTTGTGGCTACGCTGCACACGACCCTTTTGCCGTAGCAACTGACATCAGATCCACTAGTGTATTGGGATTCAACACCCAAAATCAGCCAAACATTTCCCACAACATGCGGTCTGTTACAGTTTGATGTTTTCAGGCCTGGTGTTTATTTTGCTATTATCAATAAGTGATCGTATGAACACAGCGGTGGTACTTTCAGAAGTTATGATGTGGCTTCCACTGATAATGCTGACCTGGCGGGGTTTTTTTGTCCACCTGTTTGTTCAGTTTTTCTTCTGAGTGACCCGGTTTTAAGTCATTCACCCATTATTATGTTCAAACACAATCATTTCGTAAAGTAACTATACGCGTCACACTCTAAATAAATGGCAAATAAATAGTTGTTTGCATGCAGTACCATGCAGGCCACCAGAGGGCGCATGCGGACCACTGCTTGAGAAAACCGGCTACAGAAGATTTATCAGAACACAGTTCAGATTGTCTTCAAACAAACATCCAAGCACGAATCACTGATAGTGTGATAAACTTTTATGTTCTTCTATGCGAAGGCTTCATATGTTTCACAAAAGTTTTTGAAGAACCACAAAAAAAAAAGAATGAATACACTACACGCTTTACTTAAGTCATTTGTAATAGAGGGCAAGAATGATGAAACAACTTCACACTGTGAGTGCAAGCCTCTTTGACAGGCCCTTTCTGAAGCATTAATGAGAAGGACCCTGTACTTGATACCAAACTCACGGCTCATTAGCAGAATATGCCACTTCCTCTGGTGTGCGCTTCCTGTCGTCGGGAAAACCGGCGTCTCAGTCGAACGGCGGCGACTCGCCACTATCAGTCGCTGCCAGGCGCGCGCCGGGAGCCCAGGTTCTTTGTCAAATCCGAACGGGAGAGCCTCTCGGTTTAAATAATGAGACTGGTGATTGAATATTTTAGTCCTACAATTAAATTCCCCCGTTTTACAATTTTGGTACCTAAGAACTTTGTAAATAGCTTGTGTAGTGCTGCTTGTTTGACTGGTTGTCATTTTTGAAACTAATTCAATTGTGTTTTGCAAATTTCCCAGAAAATTTCAAGGCCAGATGTTTCGCCAACAACAAATTGGGGGGAAAAAAAATCTTCCACTAGTGAATATGTTAGAAACACAGTCACATCTATTGAACCTTTCCATGTTTTAAAGTTGTAAACCTCAAACTTTGTGGGGTGGATTTTACGTCAGAGACAAAGACAATGTGTTTTTCTGGGAAATTAACCCAGTGAGATTCCTAATCTCTTTTACAAAAACGTCTTGACCAAGACAAAAGCAAAGAGAAAGATAGAAATGTCTTAGTTTGCAACGTGCCTGAGACTTGGAAAGTCTTTAATATGCATTTGAACGGCCCAGTCAAATTCCAGACAAGTGTTAAAAACTGATCACCGCTCATACTCTCTATCAAAATTGATTGCACTTGAGTTTTTCTTCCTCTTTTAATTATTAATCATTGCATTTATTGTCAAGACATGCTAAGCTAGTCAAATCTAGCCATTTAGTCATACCACAAAAGATTTGTAATTGCACTTACACTAAATCTTGTAGTGTCGAGTGAAAGCGGGGGTGAAAATAAATGCACGCCACACTTTTCAGTTTTGTATTGGTGAAATAAAAAATTAGTTACATTTGTCACATTTGCAAATGGCAAAACACGAGAAAGAGCCACGCTGCAGGTTGCTGGCGAACTACAGAAGATGCCTGACAACCTGGATGAGCCACACCGGTAGCCTGGCGATGCCTCTAAATTAATGATCAGGTGAGAAAATCTATAACGTATTCCACTTGATGTCTCACTTTAAGTGCATGACTTGGTGCTCTTCAAAAAGCTGAGGCTTAACTGTTTTTAAAAGTCTTTTGATGATTCTTCATCCTGTCAAAAGTAAGTTTCATAATACCGGAAGCCACTTTTTCAAAGCTGACGGAGTGAGAAAAGAAAAAATAAAATAAATAGTTGATGGTGATAGAATAGAAAACTTTTCCCAGATTTTTTGCCAACTCGACGCTGCCACGGTTACGCAACCTGCAGCACTTTAATGCAAACAATATTTCAAGCGTACATTTCAGCATAGTGGAGATACACCGACCCCCTCAGAATGCATAAATAAAATCCACAACAAAACATTTTATGGTAGCATTTCATACATAAACTATGTTTCAAATCCGAGCCTCGTTTTTACCCGTCTTTAACTCTTGTTTGTGTTCCCTGCGCAGTCAAAGTCGTATCTGTGCTGCGCCAAGCATTCTGCTGCTAGTCGTGCTCTGGGGATTCGGGTTTCTGCTTATTAAGACTTGTCCAAGAAAATACAGATAGAGGCAAATTCTAACTTCAGGGGAGCACCGCTGAATTTCAGCCAGGTAAGAAAAAAAAAACAAAAACATAAATTGCTCTCGGTGCTCAATATGTGCATCATCATCAACCCCTGAACGCCGGGTGGGACTTTTCCTCACTTCACTCCTCTATACTACAGGCTGTAGTGGAAACACGCTTTTTAAAATGTTTTTAGTAATCTGTTGAGCTGCTACTCTAAATTTTACAAATTCTGTTTTGAACTTGGTACTTCAGAAGCAGAAAAATGTTTTCATATCGAAACAAATATCTGCCTCGCTGTTTTCCCGATGCCTGTCCAAGGTTGTTCTAAATGTGAAAGGAAGGAAGCTGCAGAATGTGTGGAGCAGCTCACGAATGCGGCCGTGCTGAAGGACGTGTTTGAAGGTCATATTTTTAATATGGCAGAGCAGAAAAGGTGGTTAGCAAGAAAAAAAAAGTTGCTAAAACAATGGTCAGAGAAAGAGATTGACTTCATTCTTTACTTAAGGGCCATGTTTGTTTGATTCAACTCTGGAACTAAAAAGTCTTAAGTCGCCTGGATGGCGCAGTAGATAAAACGTCCACCTGGTGCAACAGCTCCGTTACCGGTTTATCCAAGCTTTAATCTGAAAGTTCAAAGACACTCGTTTCAGCTCACAGGGACTGAAACGAGCATTTATGTAGCATTGTTGCGATGACGCGCTGGAGGCGGAGCGTCGGAAGGAGGCGGACCGTCGGAAAGAGCGGGAGCTTCTTAAAGAGACAGGGGTCAATTTCAAAGCATCAAGTTGCAAAGTCAGATTTATAAGTCATGTTTGATATGCTGTATTAAGGATTTTTTTTATAACAACTGAAGGTAACATAGTTACTCGACTGAGCTATAAAATGACACTTTGTGGTGTATATATATATGTATTTTATTTTTATTTTTTTACCATGATATAGGCAAATCAAATTCATATATTAAGATCAAGTGAGCAAATAGAAATAACAAAATGTGTAGTGGAGTCCATTAGGCATTTTTTAGAACGGAGCGTTTAATTACATGTCATGTTTTTGCTTTCCACCTGTAACAGCATGTCCTGAAAGGTGTGGATGAGCTGAACAGAAATGTCAGTGGGTGAGTGTCCGGTCTTAATGACCGGAGCTGCTTCCTCACACACGGCCTCTCAGGATGTTGTCTCCATCGCCGCTGCAGCCGCTGCTCAGTCGGGTCCTTTTTATGATCCATAATGGATTGCCACGGGGCTCGGCTGGTGGTCCATTACTCTTTACGTTATACATTAATAATATCAGTCTTTCTGCTGAAAGTGCTCGAACGTCCATTTTAGATGACATCCTTTTATGTCCCCTGGCTCCGTCTTGCATTACAACGGTCTTCTGTGTCCAATCGATGCTCTCCAGCTATTTCAGATTCCTGAGCCCATCACAGGTTTCGTATATAAACATTGATTAAACCGCCATGTTTTATCCAACGACTCCTAGATTACCCCCAATCCGGCCGTTCTCACAATGTTGAGGGTCTGAAGGGCAAGGAATGGAAATCAACAAGAGGAAATAGAATAGGGTATTAATACTATACGGTTATTGTCCCGAAGTGAGGACATTCAGGTGTGCCAGCAGCAAGTTAACAAAGAGGCATGCATGTCCAAACCAAGTTAAAGACTAAAAATAAAAACACAAAATTCAGAATAAGTGACTGTACAGTAAGGGCAAATTTACAAGAAATATAATACTGTAATCTAAAGAGGCAGTGTTGTGTTTTCCAAGCACATAGTTACTTGAATGTGCTATAAAATGATGCTGCTAACTTCAGTTATGCAATAATCATATCAAATGTGACTTAATTTGACCTTGTAGTTTGACGCCTTGAAATTGGGCCTCTGTCTCTTTAAGAAGCTCCTGCCCCTTCTGGAAGTCATCCCAACATGGCTCCTCCATTGATTTTACCAGCATTTCACTTGAAAATGAGCTCCTGTGATGAACCAGGTGTTTGCTAATTGCTGCTGGCTAGTCTGAAGGAGCTGAGCGCAGAGAAGGGCCGCTCTGTGAGGCGGGAGCTCGGAAACTCCATCACCGAGGACGAGCTGCACCTGGAAAAAAGGAGGAGATGCGCATTCAGTCCCGTCGTATGTTTTTAACAGCTGAATGGTTGCCATGGAGATTATAGGATTTCTCAAACATGTCTGGACAAATCGAGGCTCCAGGTGTGTTTTTGATGCTTCTACTTAATACCTCCACTTTAAAACCATGATGTAGGCAAATCAAATTCCTATATTAAGTATAGACACTATATTCATGTTAATATATGAATATATTAATATTCATATATTAATATATGTGAATATATTAATATATCTATACTATATAGAATATATTAGTATTCTATATAGTATAGACTATACTATGTTGCATAATGTCTTCATTTCCATTCAGAATTTAAATAGAAATCAGAGAAAACACAACGACAGACTTTTTCTATTGTGACATTCAGCAAATAATCCAAATTTTGTCCATTATTCGTTGCCTTGTGTCTATAACTCATCTCCCCTGCAACCACCTCTGCAGGAAACATTTACAAACCCGCGTATCCTCCACTGCTAAATGTTTTTTTTTTAGCTCCATGTGACAAAATGTAATGTGTTTTTTATGGGTTGTGACGGGGGTAGGAAAATCTGCGAGCGATGGAAGATGATAGAGCGGTTCTGATGGCGTAGAAACCGCATGACCAGCTGCTGAGGAGGCAGCAGGCTTACAGAGCAGACAGAATGAGGACGCAGCAGCAACTCACCGAGCACAGTCACTCAAAAGACACGGAAAATGAGGCATTGCTGACCATCGAAGTGAAATCGTGACGTCTATCGATGCCCGAGTGCGTTTAAGGTTCATGAAATGGGTGAACCGAATCTGACTTGCAACGTCTTTAAAGGGGAAGTATGTAAAAATTAGATTTTTTTGAGCTTCGTGTCATGTTATGTTATTCCCTCATCAAAAACGTAGCTGGAGTGTTGCCTTGATTCTTTCATGCATGTTTGAGAAATCCATTAATCTCCATGGCAACCATTCAGCTGTGCAAAACACCTGGGTGGACCAAGCTCCGTCTTGGAGACGCTGCTCCTCCCCAGACCTGCAGTTTCCGAGCTTTCGCCTCAGAACATCCCCCGGCTCCTTCTCTCTGCTCCTTTAGACTAGCCAGTAGCAATTAGCAGACACTCTGGCTGCAAATTGTCTGGCAAAAACAAATCATCATCCTCCCATGACTTCCTGTTGTCTTCTTTGTAGTTTTCGGCAGCAGTAACATCCTGTTGTTGATCATGTGACTAGTTTGATGCCAAAAAAAGAAAAAAAGTCTCTTTTGGAGTTGTTCTACTTCAATATGGCCGAAAAAAAACCCCCACATCGTCCGAGCGCAAAAACTTTTTGTCGAAAACCTGAGATCTTTTGATATCAGCATGTCTCCATTAAGCACATTTATTTCTGTAATTTCAATTTGCGTAATTTCATGTCTTCCTTTAGAAACCCCTCTGTTTGCTAATCTGACAGTTTATGCTCACCTCCACTATCTACCTGCTTAAAAAGAGAAAACACTACCGACCTGCCAATAATCCCAGAGGAAAAATGTATTATTTCAATGCATATCTCTTAAATACATGGCTTTCCTTTTCTTTAAACCTTCTGATTCCACAATTTCAATCAAGGTTTTGAGACAATGGAAACTACATATGCTATTTTACCGAACACAAAGTGAGTTTTCTCTATATTTTATCAACCTTTTTTTTTCTCCCAATTTGACTTCCATGTATCCAATCCGAGGATAAAAAAATCCATCCATCCATCCATCCATCTTCTAACACCCTTGTCTCTAGTGCGGTCGGGAGGTGCTGGTGTCTATCTCCAGCTAACGTTCCGGGCGAGAGGCGGGGTCACCCTGGACAGGTCGCCAGGGCAACACAGAGACAGGACAAACAACCATGCACACACACACTCACACCTAGGGAGAATTTAGAGAGACCAATTAACCTGACAGTCATGTATTTGGACTGTGGGAGGAAGCCGGAGTACCTGGAGAGGACCCACCATGCACAGGGAATCGAACCCAGAACCTTCTTGCTGCAAGGCAACGGCTCTACCAACTGTTCCACTGTGCAGCCCAGATAAAAAAAATACTTACTAAAAATATTTGCTCACGCGAAGGCCGACTTACAATATCCAAGACGGCGTCGGAGTGGAATTTAATGCGAAACCCCAAAGTTTATTTATTCGTTCAGACAGTGAACAATGTGAGTAACAGTGAATCAAGCCCGAGGCGTCATCTTCAGATAAGTGACAAAACGACACATCAGCTCGGCTCCTTATATATGCGGTAATATCTGTGAAATTGGAAACTTGTGTCTCGTGACAAGCGGGGATTTGTTTTGAGATCACACGGTCACGGTCCGTCTCCTCGCCGACGTCGGAGCGGCTTCTCTCCATAGTAATGGCGTTAGGGGAATTGGTGGGATAAAAGCCAGTCTGGGGGAAATGAATCAATCATTATCTCCAACAGCTCTGTGTGACAGGTTATTAATCAGTTCAGCATGCACCACTTACTCATCAAGACAAGTATGAGGTCGGCGTCTCTTCCAATCAGGCGTTCTTTACGAGGGGTTAACATGATGGTGGAGTAATAATGGGGCCGATAGAAATGTGCGGGAACTGTGAGGATGAAACGTGACGTTCGGCGAACGACTCACGTCGTGGTGCAAGGTGAGCTTAATAAGGGAGAAGAGGAAAATGTTGTCAACGAGACTTAAATCCTGACGTACGGAGGGAGAGGAGTGGACTCTTTGATTGGACCGAGGACATTATGGTTGAAAGTAAAAGAAAAATAACAGTTGAATCCTGGGTGTGTTCGAAGAAAAACATGGAAACGCATTCACCTTTTTCTTTATAGTACTAAAAAAAATAAAGAATATTTAAAAGTTGTCTCAAAACTAAACTTTGCCCATGAATAGGACGGTTGAAGTAGGTGCAAACCTTCTACTCATACCGAGTCCCTGGGGTTTTTAGGTAGAAAGAATTTCTAAAAATGGAGCATAATTTTTATTCAACACCGATTTTGTAAGATCCAACAACAAAAAAATGTGCAGGGAATCTGAGACTTCCTCTCCTATTGAGAAAACACAGCCAGGCTTGCAAACGCTGTTTCTGGGAAACATCAGTATAGAGGCCGACAACATCGGTGGAACAGAGAAGATTGGTTTCTGAAAGACCAACAATCGATGAAATGTGATTCAGAAAGCATGCCTATTATGTAACATGGAAGCTGATCTACTGTACAAGTGATTTAATATGAAAATCAATACAAATTGAAAGAGGCTCGGTAGAAGACTGATCACCTGTCACTTTGGGCCAACCAGGAACCGGTTCTACGTTGGATTTATGAACTTTGGGGTGGCGGTGTAAAACACACAGGCGGTTGCTGCCGCAGTTGCGCAACATCTGTTATGGATGTTTATCTAGAAAACATTTCATCTCTTGATTACAGGTAAATGTTGGACCATGTTGTCTGTGAGACGTTGGCTTTGCAGCCTGTTTCAAAATCGAGCTACTATTTTAACTTTCAGCCAAGTATTACGTCTTTGAAATAGTCAAAACCAAAAGAAAGACAAAAAGGTAAAAGCAATTCAAAATTCAAAACTTGTTCAACAATATGTTTTATTCTCTTAAGCTCCATTTTCTGATACATGAATATTCAGTCTTAAATAAATATAGACCACAAACGGGGAGATCTACATTATTCTCAGTGACATAATCAGAATGGCGGTGGGGGGGAAAGGGTTAGATAAGCAGACAGACGTAGCCGCTAATGTTATCGTTTGTACCTGAGAAGGCAACCTCTTGGCACTTGAGGGCTTGGATCCTTGAAATCTCTCATAGATTATGAATATCTGTCAGATGCATTTAATCGTGTGTGAAAGCAAAGGTTTGCCCCAGAGTCGTATAGAATGCAGTGGAACGGTAAGCCGCTTCTGCCGCAGCTCTCCTGCCCTATAGGACGCGAATTGCAAAGAAAGGGATTAAAGTCACGAGAGCTCGTCTTCCGAGAGCCCAAAACAACCCGGCAAACTTATCAGATCCCGGCTCGTAAAGAGGCACAGTCAGGACCTTTGAAAACGTGAAGTCTCCCCGTTTGAGCGAGCAAATCCACATGGCGACGGGAGCTTAGCGCCGCGATTGCAGAGAGGTCAGTGTGTAAGTGACGCAGAGAAACACATGAAAAGATGTTAAGATCTACCTTCACAGAAACCGTGTGTGTTTGTCGGGGGACGGATCGAACATGCAGTCGGAGAGCGCGAGGGCATGAAGTTGTTCGTTAGGTGGGTGCCCTCCAGGTCATCCGCACAGACAGCATTTTTCATAGCAAGATTGACTGATACCAGTCAGACGGTTATTACAGACGGTCTGACAGATCAAATCTAATTCCGTTTTCAAACACAGAAGTATAAAACCTCTCAATAACTCCACCGGTTTGTCTCGTAGAAGGATTTCATAAAGACCCAGAAAAGTTTTTGGCAAAACAAACGTACGAAAAACAAAAAGCTTTTTCTTCTTTCACTTTATTATAGGACACACTGTGCAAAAAATTCCCTTTGAGCCCTTTTACACTTTAAAAAACAACAAATTTAAAGAGAAAATATGATGTAAAATTGACGCTTTCGAGCTTTACATCATGTTATAATGTTATTCCCTCATCAAAAACCTTACATTAAGTGTTGCCTGGATTTGTTTTATGCATAAGAAATCAAAGCGTCCACTGTGAAAAAGGCCTGGGTGGACCTAGCTCCACCCCACAGAGCATCCGTCTTCTGTAAATCCTTCATTTTGTGAGCCACTTCTTTTGTTATAAAGTTGTTAAAGGGTTAATTCAGGAGCCATGTTGCGATGGCTTCCTGAAGGCAGATTTCACTTCTTTTTATGTTTATTTGTACTTAAACTTAATCCCATGTGTCATTCACCTTCCACTTCACATTTTTGCACATCTTTGCGTGTTTCTTTTGCATAAAATTAAAATGCATAACGGACATAGCAACAAATAGTGGAGAAGTCCAAGAGACAGAGCTGCTATTTGTTAAAGGCAATGCGATTTTACCTCGACGCACGTTCCTCTCCGTGCCTGAATGCCATCCAGATGCCTCAACATATGCTGGAATTTAAACCACAATTGCTACATAAACACAGAGAAAACTGTGGAAGTGAGAAGACAAATTGTATTGGAACAGAGTCCCAGATAGCCATCCCCACGCTGACGGAGGCATCTGCAAGCGGCGAGATAAAAGACAGAGCTGGATGCGGATCCAAAAATTCTCCACAGAAGGATGAGCTCTTACGGCCGCTCTCAACAGCGGATGGCTTGACACCGATGAGCCTTTCTTCTGACAGAAATTTGAGCCCAGATCCATAATCCCCGCCTGATCCAAAACTTCAGACAATTGTCTGTCGGATCCAAAGCTGCAGAGCTGGGCAGAGCTCAAACGTGTCGACCCAGTGCAGCGATGCAGATGTCACTTTGATTGAATGGATAAAGGAGGAAACGAACGACGCTCTGTGATAATTAACTCTCCACTATGTCAATTCAAGCAGAGTCTGTCTTCGCGTTTCATTTTACAATATTTTTAGCACTATTTTTTATCATTATTGTTCTTAAAAGGAGTTTGAAATGAAGGTCAGTGAAATTTGATTGTTTCAAATTCCGTCTCAAAAGTAGTCAAGAAACTTTACTGCATATTTGTCACATTACTAACTAATGCTTTAATGTGCCCCCTTCACATTTGAAAAATATTCAGTTGGACCCCCAAACATAAAAAAATATTTATATATAATACCATAACTCACGGCTCCAAGCACAAACAAAGGGAACCACCAGTGCAGGCTTTTGAAAAATGGACACGGTAGCCTCAGTTCCACTGACCCCTCACTGGAGCTATATTTTTATTACAAATGTGTGCAAAACTTCAGCCGAAGTAAAAATATAAAACATCACAATTGCATTGTTTCCATTCAACAAGAAATGCAATGAAGAATCTCACGTGAATAAGTATTGTCATGGTTTGTTTAAATCCAGACCCAAATGCAGCAGGCCAGAGACGAAATCTAGTTTTGGATACTTAATGAAAAAGACAACAAATAAAACGTACAAAAAGGCAAAGTACAGGAAACAAGAAAATCAAAAACAAATCCAAATAGGAGACATGAGATGACAGAAAAACCAGGGAGAAGTGAGGAGAGTGACAATGAGAGGTGACATGACAAACCAGCAAGTAGTGACTGATGATGAGGAGCTTAAATACTGGGAGGTCGAGTGTTGGAGCAATAGACCTGGGCTGATGAGCTAATTGATTGCAGGAGCGAAAAGTGACAAGAGTGGAAGCATACTGAGGGGACGGAGAGAGAAAAGAGGCACAGGAGAGCGAAGGAGAGAGAACGGGGAACAGGAAATAACACTAACGAATAATAACTAAAGAAACAGGATAAACTAGAACAGAAAATAACTAGAAACAAGAAAAAACATAAGTAGAATCACTAAGAACAGAAGAGAAAAACAAGGCAAACTAAATAGAGAAACCTTAGGAACACCAAAAATGACAAAACTCCAAAGCTAAACTCAAACAATCCCTGATAAGTAAGCTCACGCAGTAAGTTATTAAAAAATATGTCGCGCTTTGATCCTCCAACTACTTTCTGTTGTCCAGCGGCAACATCTGTACGTTGATCCTGTGACTCCTGTGATGCAAAAAAGTGTTTCCACTGCAGTTTTGTGACATACACCAATATTGATATGGCAAAAAAAAAAAAAAAACAACCTTCAGCGTAGCTCCCAAATTTTTAGCAAGAACAAGTTTTGTCAAAATTGTTGCATTTTGATTAAGCTAATTTATTTTCAAAATGTCAAATTGCCCAATTATGCGGTTAAAAGATGCAAATTTAGTGTTTGACCCAATGAAACTTCTTAGTTAGAAAATATGGCCCATTTTAACATGTAAGTGAATACTCCTAATGCAGACATTCATGTGTTCAAATATTTTAGTCAGACCAAAACAAAATGTGCCAAAAATCTGTTGTTGTTTTTTATAGCATATTTGCAAAGAAGAATGAGAAACAGTGTCTTGAAAGCTGTAATTGAAACAAAATGTGGCTCTACAAAGTCCTGCATTGACTCTTTATTGAATGAACTAGTCAGAGAAACTGAGCCACTGATGAAGGTAATCAACCATTCACCAAGTTTGAAGTTTTTGGTTTCAGCATATCTGTTCTCTGAACTAGTAATCAATATAACAAGAGAACCCTAACACCTTTCCACACAAAATATAACTCAAATGTCAAGTAAGCTTTTTTCCTTGATACCCATACACGGCGCTTACAAAAATGAATCCATAATTGAGAAGCACCAGCGTCTCCTAAAGTGCCTTTCCACAGATGCAGCGCTGAATCCAGTGGAGATCCGTGGAATTCCATCAGGACTCTGGCTCCCGTCTTCCACAAAAGCCATTTCCTTTTCTTTGGGCCAGGGCGACAACCATAATGGATGAGAGAACCAATTACTTCTTCTACACCATGCAACATTTATGAAACACTTAACCAACGGTCTGGGGGTTAATATTTCATTCGCAGATAAGACAGACCTCTACACCCGGAATAAAGCCGGATAGAGAATTGCTCTAAGTGCCGCATACAGCGTGAGGCAATAACCTTTGTTGTTTCATCGTCAGTGAACCCCTCTCCACCCCCACACCGCCTCCTCTCATGTTATTCGGGTTGATTGATGAGACCCCCATTCAGTATGAGTTAAACATGCTCCGTTTGGAGTGCATTGCATACTGTATGTGTGGTCTAATGGGACATTGATTGAGTTTCCCCCCTTTTTCTTCCCCTTTGGCCTTACGGGCAAGACAGGAGGGTGGAGGGCTGCACAGATTAGCTGCTCAATAAACAATCTTTCAAGGCCTGGGTCATTTTCATTCAATTAGACCCTGTCAGAGGAGGATTGATGAATTGCTCTTGCACAGCAGACACACGTCACGCTCCTTCATTGTACAGTAATTCCGATGCTTATCTTCGGCGTTCAGTCGCCATTACTGAGCTATTAAAATATTTGCAGTCCACTGTGAGGTTTTTAATGACCTGCCTCTTGACATCGTTGTATATTGTGTTTGAACGAAGAGCCATTGTGGAGTCTCTGCCAAACAATTAAAGTGCCACCGGAGCAGCAAAAGTGAATTTACGCTCATCCCAGGTCGGCGCGAGCCCCGAGAGTTGATTAAAAACGACCAATTTGGTACCGAGTGATCATCTGATGTTTGTAGCCAGACATGCTCCAATCTAGGATTTTTGGGGGATCCTGGGATCCAAAGTATATGGATTTAAATATCTATCAAGGTGGATAGTTTGTGGTTCAGAAAGCTTAAAATGTGACGTTGTTGTTGGTCTGGTCTTGAATAAGTTGAACTGCAAAGACACGAGCTGCCTTTAAACTAACGCAGCGAGCGCCATTTTTTTTTATGTTACTGAACTCCCTTCCCTCGTCTCTTTGCATGAAAACATTTCTATTGAAAGTTGGTCACTCTACCAGTCGATCACACTTTGGAGCTGCTGAACTTATTTTTGCCTGTGTGTTCAAATAAAATTTTTAATACTGCACACAGACTTCAGCTCTGACACTCGCCGTCCAGTGCCGAGTCGAATGCAAGTTCAGAGGGAGTGGCCGTGTTGAGGTAACATTCCTGCGATGGTTTGCAAAAAAATTGCAGTAAAATCAGAAAAAGAAATGTGGGGATCTGTTAATTTTACGTAAATTTGCGGAAAAACTGGAGACTTTTTGATGTAATTTGGAGTCTAGAGGGCCACAAAAAAAAACAATGTTACACATGGTAACATGGTCAAACCGTTACCAATGTGTCAGAGAGTGTGTGCCCTGCCAAGTCACAGAAGCTTCGCTTTAATGAATGAATATTTGCTATAATTAACACTCGGGCTGGTTGGCGGATAAAAATATCAGGCAGGCAGAAGACCGAGATCAAAAGATCTCTGTTTTTCCAAGAGAGGGGTGGGAGTGGGGGCTACGTGGTGGTAGAAAGCCGCAATTTGGTTGAAGAGAAGGTCCCACTCAAACAGGATGAGTCATCCCTGCTCAGGGAGTGTGTGTATGCGTGTGTGTGTGTGGGGGGCGGTGGTTGCTATGATTAAACCCGTGCAGACACAAAGTCATGTCAGGAGCACTGATGGATGCCACAGATATTTCACTGTCATGTCACACCGTGAAGCACCACGCACCAAATATCTGCCTTCTGAATTTGCTGCATGTTAGCTTAGCATTGGTAACACACAGGCTAGATCAGGGGTGGGCAACTCCAGGCCTCGAGGGCCGGTCTCCTGCAACTTTTAGATGCATCTTTACTTCAACACACCTGAGTCAAATAATGAGGTCATTAGCAGGACTCTGGAGAACTTGACTGCACTTAGGAGGTGATTCAGCTGTTGGGTTCAAGTGTGTTGGACCAGGGAGACATCGAAGAGCTCCAGGACGCCGGCCCTCGAGGACCAGGATTGCCCACCCCTGGGCTAGATTCTCATGGTACCATAACATGGCATAAATGTTACTCCGGTTCTTAACACAAACATTAAAAACAAAGCAAAAAAAAAAAAAAAAACATTACATAGATGAACTTTTCCACAAATTTAAAATGTACTCATTAACAAAAAAAAAAGTACGACATTAACAACTGAAGGAGAAATGCATTGTAGCAGGCTATAACTACAAATGCTAACTTCCACCTGTGGTCCCCAAAATGTACAGTAATATTAAAATTCAACATGTAGCAATACATGTATGTTATGTGGTGTGAACAAATAAATAAAAAAAATTATATTATGTCATGATGCTGAGTGTTGCTTTGATTCTTTCATGCTTGTTTGAAAAAGACTCTTGAACTCTCCTAAGAACAGTTACAAGTGGCGTAATCGAAAGCCGTGATAATGTGCAGAAAGAACAGGAGCTTCTTAAAGAGACAGAGGCCAATTTCACATTTGACCTTGCTTGAGGTCAAATTTGTTCTGCGTTGTCTGATGTATAAAGCACTTTTTATAGCAATTGGAGGTAACATTGTTACTTGATTGTCCTTTAAAATGGCTTTATGTGCCTCAAAAATACACAATACTGCCACTTTAAAAATAATAATTTTACTTAACTTAATGCTAAGAGGTTTTTTTACTGACATTTGTTTCTGATTGGCATGACCACTGACTGAACAGAAGAGGCACCAGAATTAAACCTGGATGTTAGCCAGGCTAGCTGCAATGGATAAATTGCCATTGTAGCTTATGAGGCACTACCTTTGTGAAAACAAGGCAAAGTATTGTACACACGAGGAAAGACCTTCTTATCTACAAATTAATTGTAATCGGAAGCCATTATCAAAACAAATTGTGCTGAGAGGCATTCAGGAACAGCTGAGAGAAAAAAATAATCTAGCAACCCTAATTTCTCAAGCCTATTACCATCCACAGTCCAGTTTGACAACCAGACATCTTCAGCAGATCTACAAGGACCCATATAATCCAACCTGGATATCAAAGGAATTTTGAATTAATTTATTTTTCTTTGTTTCTACATTCAGCTCGTATTTGATATGCCAAGTACATTATGCTGCTGTCTTCAAAATGATTCATTAGATGCCTTTTTATTCTGCTAACTGACAAATGATGACAGATTTTCCCCACCATTTATGACTTAATTTTGTGAGAATGACGGTCTGCTGGTGTTCCAAAGACTTTCTGGTCTAAGATTCTTCCCTTCAGAGATTCATCCTTCATAGCCATCTTCACAGATGGGAAACTTCTCTGCCAATTTATTATTTATCATATCTCGTGCCAATAGAAAATTAATTCCCAACATGGAGATATTTGCAAAGGCATGAAAGCAATCTCATTTTACTTAATCTCAATAACGCTGGCAGAAAGAAAGGCAGTCGTACATCAAAGGACCGTGTTTGTTTCCTTGGCCACTTCCAGTTGCTTTGATTAGGTGCACATCAATCCTTCATTTTATCTGTCGTTTCTAATTTGTGCAATTCTGACATTTCTTTGCTTGACTGAAAGATCCCTGCTCTACTGGGAGCTGTTAATGCAATTAAGGTTAAAATAGACCCATATTGTGGCTAGGATTTTTTTCCAAATCGTGGGATTATTCTGATCCTTTTTATGTGACCTGCTGATTAGTCATTTATGAATACCCCTGTTTCTTTCATTAGCTGAACATGGCCGTCTAAATTGAGAACACTGTTTTCAATTTGAAACCAAAGTGAAGAGTAAAATAAACCTTGAGTGGAAAGACGGACAGTAACAAACACCACACCATCGTTAAATGGAAGAAGCAAGACAAACAGCACTGCCAAACCTACAAATTTCAAAATTCGTCTCACTGCTTAGAACCAACAGCCTTATAAGACCCTGAAGGTAAACCAGCATGTTTTGGAGGCCTATCGTAGTCCAATGTTTTCATTGATGTCAATGGTGGTTACTGTTCAAGTCAATGGACATCAGGGTAGTCCCAGAAACTCCAGGTTGCTTCACATTGTCCTGAAATGCTGCTGTACTTTGTATGGGAAGGCCCTCAAACATGGCCTTGAAGCAGGTGACAATACCCTTCCCTTGAGGTTCCAAGGGAAAAACTTGTAACTTGTAAAAGTTACAAGTTACAAGTTGCCCTTGTAACTTGTAAAAGTTACAAGGGCAAGCTTGCCTGATGGGAAGCTTCTCCACTAGATTGTCAAAACTCATGTGGCCTTTCAGTGGGTGTGGGTAGTTGTCTTTTTTCAGACCTTCTAGTGGGATGGAAACCTCCAAAAGAGGTCTGTCAAGAAGACATTTACCAACTTTGTCCTGTACATGGTGCTTTATCAAGTCCAAGTGACCCCAACGTGCTTCCCACTACAATCACTCATTCACACACAGATGGTGTCAGCTGTTGGACAGCAGTCACAGCTGCCCTGAGGTAGTCTGACAGAGGTGCCATCACTGGTACCACAAGACAGGTGAAGCGTCTTGCCCAAGAACACAACGACAGAGGAGCAGGATTTGAACCAGCAAGCCGTCCATCGTGGGATGAACTCCTACTGCCGTCGCCGCCATCGCATCAATGGCTGCAGAGGAAAAATCTCGTGATTCCAGCTTTCTGAAAGGGATCCTTGGTTTTGTGTGTTAAGGGATGTTTGCTTTCCTCCGCAGCAGCAGGATTTGGTGGCTGCCTCTTACATATGTAATGTATGACCAGTTTATGTAAACTGAGATTTGACAACTACAATTAAATCATAACGGAGTCAATTAAAAGTGAGACCATTAGAAGTGGTAAGTAAACATTAGTTAGCATTCATTTGATAAATCGTGCAAGTCTTTAGGCCACAATGGTGGGAAGCATTTCTAAAACCATAAATCAGTTAGTCTGTGTCTAGTATTTTAATAATTAATGTGGAAATTACCCTCTAAAATTTCAGTGCTCAATTTAAAGTCCATTTCAGTCACTGCTTTCCCATCTGATCACTGAAGGAAATTCATCACCGATGGAGTAAGGTTGTTCCATCCTCGGTTTTAAAAGTGACTCCTCTCAGATGCTTGATTAAATTATGTTCAGCAGCTCTAGTTTTGTTTTCTTTTCCTTCTCTCATTCTCCCTGCAATCTCAAGATATCCTGTGGCATAAAACACGATTAACTTTGGTCCCTCGCTGCCAGCTGCCTGTTTGCCTGATTCCATATATTTAACTTTTCAGTTAAAACCAAGTCACCCCCTCCGCCGCGCTCATTAATTCCCTCACACAGACTCTGTAGCCCTCATTTACACACATAGGCACAGGCCTCTCTCTCTCTCTCATCCCCATCTTTGGGAGAGAATGGGTAATTATATAATCAGCTTTCAGCGTGGTAGGGATTAGGTCCCAGAGAAAGTGATGAGTGTTGTCTAATGTTGGCACATTTCTTTCACAGGCTGGAAAACAGGCTCACGGGTATATGCCACGAAAAAAAAAAAAAAAAAAAAGAGCAGCAGATCCGGGAAGGCCTTGAGGAAAGTCTGGGGAGCGTTGATCATCACATCATATAGAGATCATTCAGCTCCCAAAGCAATATTTGAGTTGCAGATTATGTTGTTTAACACAAAAAAATTTTCACGACAAGATACAGTGTTCAGGTGTTCGTCTTAAGATTATCCATCAAGCAGTTACAGGTGTTGGCTCCAAATGGTGTGTGAAAGACGACTTCTGCGCCCCAAAACTGCGATGCGCTCCAGCGCCTCTGAGTGTGCAATTTGACACTCGAGCAGAAATTGAGGAACTGCTCGGATTGTTTTGCGTGTAATGTTTTGCAGTAATTACCGCAAAACATAGGGAAAATGACAGTAAACTCCGACATGCTTTCCCATGCTTTCAAAGGGAAACAACCCACTGATTTAGTGCTTCCTTTACGCCAGAGAGGAGCCGTGCCTCGCTAAAGTGCACTTCCGAAATCGCCGCGCGCACTTCTTTTTAGACATCACACTCCGAAGGTTATTGAAGTTCTCTGCCGTCAGAGAAAGGTACTAAAGTCTGAACAAATCTAAAGCAAGGTGGAAATAAAAAGGGAAGGAGGAGGGAAAAGAAAAGAGAGGGGTAGGATCAGAAATAGAAAGAGACATATTAAAGAAGAACCTATAAGCCAGAAGGAAGAGTCATCCTGCCAGCTTCTGGCTCGGAGAATTTTCTTAGATTATACACACACACACACACAAAAAAGATGCCAACCCCTATTCTACTCAAACTTTAGAAAAATTTCATGTAGAAGAAAATGTTCCCTGGATAACACGCTGCGTGGCATCTGTAAATATCGAAAAAGGAAAGTTTATTTGAAAAGTTTGAAAAAATAAAAATGGTTGGCACTCATCAGCTGAGTTAAAATGCTCACTTTTACCATTCAACAGCTAAGGGCGGATATAAAGAATGAATGAAATGAATGTGTTAAATCAGTTTGGAAACTGAATTAATGAATGGGTTGGTTCTGACACTAATATAGTGTATTTCTATGTTCCAATAGACAAAAGCACACCAGTCGAGATTTAATCCTGTAGATCCATTCATCTGTGACAGGAAGACAGAAACAATGGCCGATCTGGTAACCCTCCCTCGGGTTGTTTCTAATAAATCCTACCTGATTTTAAGAAAATCTCACCTGGTCTAAACTACAAAAGCTCAAATATACATTTAGTTTGACATCTGACCCGAGACGGTAGCTACGAAAGGGCATGACGACTTTTTCTGACATGATCAAAATAAAATGATCTGACTTTTTATATCCCAGCAGACATCGCCTCAGTCAATATTTCCTCGGATCCAGAGATGGAGTCGAAGTTAATAAGCATATGTCCCAAAATGTTAATTTACTGCTTAGGCCAAGGAACCTCTTTGGGGCAAAACCAATTTATGATATTAGCAGCTTTAATCTCCTCACATGAATTTTTATTTATTTATTTACTTGTTTTTGATTTGAAGTTGTTTGTTTCATAGCAGAATGACTTTGCCGTCAGATGTTTTTGTCTCAATTGTGAGGATGTTAGCTTCCCGTTTTCAATAAATCCTTCAAAGGATCACAGAAGAAGAAGAAGAAGTCCTTGCTGTCGGCCATGATCTCTTCCAAATTACAAGCTGCTGACACGAACACAAAACTCGTCTGGGATGCCATTACGAGCTGCAGATTCCACTTCACAGCGAGGAATTTCAATATAGCGGCAATTCCAAGTGATCATCTTTAACATGCACTACATTTGGAATCAACATAAATATCATCAGCTTTCAAAAACAAAGGTCAATTGCGTCCGTTTAGTGCAAGTCTGTGCAACACACAGGCGGGAATATGAACCGCCACTTCCCCGTCAACGTGCTGCATCCCAGGCAATAATAAGATATTTATGACAGTTTTTTAAGTCGGAGCTCCATCACAGCGAGGCGCAGCAGTGGCCGCGGATAGAATCTGTCATTACACACAATGAAAGCCCCTCTTTCGTCCATTTGCGAAAGGCCATTTCAGAGACTAATCCAGAATTACAGACATCATTCGAGGCCTGATAAAATGTCATAAGCAATTCCAGACGTGTGTGAGCTGGAGGGGACGATCTGATTTTCGCTTTCGACTTCTAAAAACACCAGTGTCCACGAAACAGACAAAGACAGTCTGAGCACGAGGCATTTACTGACAGAAAACAAACCACCGGCACAAGAGAAGCCAACGGTCGTTCTCCGCGATTGGTTGCTCCTAAATGAAACTGTCACAGCGCGGACAGGCGGCCAGAGTCCGGAGAGCGGGGAAGAGAGGACCGAGGGTGGATTTACAGCCATAAATCTCTGCCGTCTAATGTTATTTTGCCACGGAGCCAACCTTGGTGAAATCAAAGATAAATGTGGAGAAACGCCTTCAAATGACACACACTGAATCAAACCCCAGATAAGTCGTCACAAATTACTAAGAGAGCAATAACTACTGATTGATGTACTGAAATAAGAAGTCACCTTTTCTCACTCGTATCAGCGACTGAAGAGCTCCTTAAAAATGAAGCATCAGAATGTAATAAATATATAAGGTTGACAGTCATTGCAAATTATTTCATTTAAAGAGAAAATTGTATCATAGCAGGAGGCTAGTAAAATATCTGAGTATTTGTGTAGGATTTAGCTGAGCTTTTTGTGTCAATAGGGAATTTCTGACCAGAGCGGACATAAGTCACTTTCGGGGTATCACAGGGTTCCATCCTGGGACTCCTTCTAATTGGTATCTACATGCTTACTATAACTACACAGGTGATGCACAGAGCTACATTACAATGTCACCACACGACTCTCAAGGACTGAATAAATGATTATGACAAATCATTGTCATAATCTCCTGCTGAACAGAAACAAAACTCAAGTTTTTAGCTTTTTACCTAAACAGAAACAATGAAAAGTCAGTAGGTAACTTTGGTTTTTACATCTAGAAAATAGTGATCATGCTCAAAATCTGGGTGCAGTGGTGGACTCTGGCCTGAACCGTCAGAGCCACATAAAGACAGTTATAAAGTCAGCTTTCTATCACCTGAAGAACATTTCCAAGATCTAGAGAAACTCGTCCAGGCGTCTGTCTTTAGTCGAATTGATTACTGCAACAATGGATTCAGAAGTCTTTTTTTTTCAATCTCTATTCAGTTGCCAAATCTGACAAATAACATTTCCAAATGAGAATTTTGACAAGCACTGAGAGGCATTTGGCCAAAACATTTTTTGGAGCATAATGCTTGTTTGACAAAAAACCAGAAGGAACCTATTGAAGTGGCCTGCAGGAAAATGGTTTAAGAAGGGGGAAAATGTCAAACAACTCATTTGTGCACGCTACAAATAAATAGATTTGATGTCAAAGAGTGAACTACAGGCGGGGGGGAATCACACAAGAGCATTAAAGCTTGTACACAAGCCTCCCCGTCATAAAATGTGCACTTGCGCCACTCATTATATACTTTAGCCAAGAAAAAAATAAAAGAAAAAAATAGTCTTGGATTTTGTAATATCTCCCATTCCTGCCTTTGACAGCATGTCTTGTTTCCAGGTGCTGTTATGAAGCAAATATAAAGAGTTTCCAGCCATCTGTCCTGCTGGAGGTCCTGGAAGTAAGACAACCAATCAACTCCCGAGGAAACGGTTCTGCAGTAATGTTCAAACTTTGACCTCCATTGTTGGTAAAAAAAAAAAAAAAAAGAAATAAGTATTTCTTGGCTTCAGCTGTGACCCCAAAACAGCCGAAGGGAGCGTCCTGATCTGTCAGAATACCACTTCTGGAACAGTTTGAATCATATTTTGAGTCAAAACTGTAGTTATCAGTCAGTGTTGGGGTAGCGGACGGGATAGGACGGGTGAAATCTTTAGCATATATTGCTGATCGGATCCTTGCTTTCCTTCTCATGTCGGAGCTAACGCCTGCAGCAAACACACAAAATGACGCGGTGGATTTCATCCGAACGATCGCCGTAAAAAAGCCCTTCAGATCCAGCTCGAGAACTTCCATCTGTTCCGGCGAGAGCGTTAGCCCGATCTCTTCATCACTCTAACTTACACGGGACTTGAATGGAGATTTCATTAGAACCTTGATTAAGTCTATACAGGCGGCACAATACGAGCCGGCTGCTCTCGAAATTACAGTGCCAAGGTAGCCGGCTCAGAAGTGGAGCATCAGCATTTGTGCAGCAGCAGCTCCACGAAAACAAAAACAAATGACGTGTCACGAAGAATGAAACAGGCTTTCGTTTAAAAAAAAAGGGCCACGCGGATAATCCAGCTGACTTTGCATGTGTAACTAGAAGAAGACAGAATGAGAAATGAGAGCAAGAGAGAGAGAGAAATGGGGGCGGGGGGAGAAGGTATAAAAAGAATTGGGAGGCGCAGCAAGCAAGCATAAACACAAGAATGGCGCCGGCAAAGCTGCTGGAATATTAATGGGTCGCGATGAGTTTGTCCCCCTTGAAAACCCGGTGAGTCATGACTCGAGTTTAGGACGAGACCCAAAAGACGGGGAAGGAAGGGACCTTGGAGATAACCGCTTTGTTCCAGGGGAATGGCGTGTGAGCCAAAGCGGGATGTTGTTTTTGTGTGTCGAATAAATGGGCACACACAAGAGCCGTTAGCACGCCCACTTCCTGATCCCCACTTCCACGTTATGGGTTCCTAAGGAGGCATCGCCTCATACAAATGACGGCATAAAAGGTTCACCTTGACTGCTGCTCTCTGTCACCGAACTGTGTCTATCATGGTGGGTACAGCCAGAGTCTCAAAAGAAACCTGGTGTTGTGTGATGATGTATCGCCGTACTTTATAAAGAACCGACTCAGCATATATATACAAGAGAACTGTACTGTTGCTTAGATGATGTATACCAAATAGTACTGAACATTTTAAAGATACGTTGGATATTTTCAGTTTGTTTTGTGTTGCATCCATGAAGAAAAATCCATTGACTAAATGGGATTTAATCAATCAATCAATCAATCAATCAATCAATCAATCAGACTTAATTTGTATAACACCTTCCAACGGAGCCTCACATTGATCAAAGTGTTTTACAAAATAAAAAAAATAAATCCAGAATGCAGCGAAACAAGTGAAAAGCGAAAAACATACAACCGTGTTAAAAACGAAGAGTTACTGTTATTATTCTTTACACTTTTTTTCTCAAAAGTTGAAATTGCCAAGTTCATAGTTTGGGAATGTAACGGCTGTGTCTGAATGTCGGAGTTCTTAGCGAGAAAGTCCAACGCGACTTCACACGAATATCCAGCTACGCATCAAAGGATTTTCAGTCCAAACTTTGACTTGACCATTCTAACACCATATTTCACTCGGTCAACTCTGACCCCTATGATTACAGAAGAAAAGCATCTCCAAACCCTGCCGCTGCTGCCAACATGTTTTGGGTTTTACCATTTTCTATTTGCAAAAAAATGAACATTTTGAAAACTACATGTCATGTTTCATTCACAATCACTATTCACTATTTCCTGTTTATCTAATCACATAAGATCGCAGTAAAATGTCCAAAAGTTTGTATTTGTGCTGCAAAACAGAAATGGAAAAGGTTTAACATATACATATGACTCCATGTAGAAGGATAATATAAAGGAAAATGTGACATCTGCAGAACAAAATCTTAATTTACAACTGAGTGACAAAAATCATTCAGGAATTCTGAATGTCAATATTGTTTAAACATAAAATTCCTATAATAATTGCTGTGATCTACTGTAAAATTGTATTTTTTTTTTTATTTTTTGTAGCATTTTTAACTACATTTCTGCTGTGGTTTAGCCTATGAGAACATTGGGTTCAAAGGTCACTCGTGTTTCTGCTCGGGCTTGTTGTTCTAGCTTCAGATCCTGACGACTGTAAGCTAAAGGAAAAGGAGCCGTATGCCTGTCCAGCTGGCCAGCGCGCAGCCAGCGGGAGCCACTAAAAATCAGCCAACACTTGCCCTTGCCGAGCCCTCTAAGCCTTGATCCAAATCCAAACTGACACCTCATAAACAGGTTGTCAAAAGGGGTTACCTTGATTTTCTCTGTCCATCTTTCATTCTTGTCCAGACCCCAAGTCAACAAATTAATTACATTGATCCAGCAATGTTGTTTTCTTTCTTCTTTTTTCTTTTCTCTTTCTCTGCTTTCCCTTCAAGTGTTACTCAGACATCTTTTTTCTTAAAAAAAAAAACAAACAAACTGGACATATTGTGTCGGATTTCAAACATGGAAAAAAATCTTAACTGGGCTGATGCGACGGATAATGGATGAGGACTTTTTTTTTCTTCTTCTTTTAACGTTTGTTAGGATTTTACAGCTGAAAGGTGAACTTAAGAACAGATGGCTATGCACCTGCCACTTCCATCCACAGCCGATCCTCCTCTTTGTCAAACACCGTAGATTGAGAGGATGAGGTTGAACGGGTAACAGCTATTTTCCTTTTGCTCTTTATTTAGCTAACCCCATTTCAATTGCCTATTAAAATGCAAATTGTTTCATTAATTGAGCACAGGGGTGTGCTAATTATCGAACGCAGCCACTCTATTTGCATAGGTAAATACAAAAACACCAGTTAGTGATCATGGCACACAGATTGGCATGCCCAAATCGTTGTGCTGTTACTCCGCTGAACAAGTTTTGCATTTATCTTCCAATTGTTATGACGCCTAAAATAATATTAATGCACAAAAAAAAACAAAAAAAAAACACAGAAGGTGAATCATGCCCATGATAAATGGAACCAGTGTTTTTGCTGTCAACGGTACTGGGGATGATAACGGTGAGTCAGTCACAGTTGGAAATAAAAAAAATACCTGAAGACTTCCTTTTAGAGTGCAGCCAAGCTTGACCTTTATATGACCTCTTGAAGAAGTGCCCGGCATTGGGTTTACGAAGCGATGAAGCACGTCTTCAAGCTGTGATTTTATCCCGTTATTCCTGGAAATGGATGAGAGTAAAACACATTTTTGTGGTTCCATCTCTTAAAATCCCAGTGGAATCGGCAACATTTTCCAGTCGTAACGTGACATGATGTGGAAAAGCTTCACGGTGTAAAGATACAGCACAAAGAGGCTTAAGAAGTTTGTCACCCAAAGGCCTGTTAAAATATCAGACCAGCTCATTAATACCGACATGTTAGAAAATACCTGGCGTCTTTTTAACACATAAATCATAGAAAGTATTAGACGTATTTGTCAAAGATTTTAGTCCATAACGTCATGATGATATGGCTGGCTTACCACAACATAGCCTGCCGCAAATGCTAATCAAGTTAGCATAGCCACCGATGACAGCGGATAAACAGTTTACCTGGACCTGTTAAGTAGTTTCTCCACCATTGTTAGCACCGTGTAAGTGAGTATGATTGACAGCGCTAAGTAAGACCCTCAGGAATACAGATTCCTGAGGGAAAATACACAGGATGAAATCCACAAATGCACAGACATGACTCGCTACGAATCCCTCGAGGTCACCGGGAGACTTACAGGACTCGCTACGAATCCCTCAAGGTCACCGGGACACTGACAGGACTCGCCACGAAGCCCTGGAGGTCGAGCGGGAGACCAACAGGACTCTGTACAAAGCCCTGGAGGTCAGCTCCAAGATGGTGTTTTTCTGCTCCAGGGCGGTGTCCTCCTACTCCAGATTGGCATTTATCTGCTCCAGGATGATCTTGTTCTGTTCCAGGACAGGCTTTAGGGTTTCCAGTTTTGGGAGGTGATTTCCTGCTCCAATGTGGTTTTTTCCTCCTCCAAGATGGTGTTTTTCTGCATTGGGGCAGTATTGCACCAAGTACATGTTTCTGAACTCCAGGAGGTTGATTTTCCCGTTAAAGATACCGTTTACTTTTTTAAACTCCTCATTTGTCTCCTGAAGTAGCTTATTTCAAGAGAAGCTTGTTCTGTATTCCTAATTTTAATCTTCATCTCCTCATTTGTTTTTATGAGAAAGTGTCTCTCAACGGTCATGACATTAAGGTTTTTCAAGACGCCTTGGAGTCTCTCTATTTCTTCACTTAAATTTAGTTCTATTTTCTTCTCAGAAGTTGATGCTTTACTTGTCTGATTCGTAGTTATATGTTTCTCTGTGTTTGTAGAAATTAACTTATCTAGAAAAGCAGTTGTTTTCAGTTTTTTGTTAGGAGACGATCCTTCATCTTGCTCTCTGACTACTGAAATGGTTACGGCTGTAGAAGTCAAGAGTGATGTCACAAAAAGCAGCTTTTTATGACATCACTCTTTGTGCTCTTCGTGACATCAATTTGCGTGATGTCACTACCTCAGCAGAACAACTAGAAAACTCCTGAAGTTTGAATAAAAACAAACTTTATGGCTGAAGTGCAGCTCGGCTGAGCTGATGGACATTGGAGACAGTTCGGCTGGTAATACATCACCAAAGCTGAAATCTGAACTTGGGAGACAGCGGCTCTTGAGGATAAAGGACTAGCACAGCAGAGTCCGAGGACCAAGGTCAAAAGAAAACATTGTGCCTGAAAACAGAAAAAGGGGAAAGGGGCCGGCGTGTTGCCCCAGCTGATGCCTACTCTCTAAAATGCAGTACCCACTCTTACTTAAATTATGTTTGTACGCTTTAGTCAAGTTTCACTAAATTGTTTATTCAACTTAAATAATGTGAGTAATGTACATGTTTGGCCTGAGAATGGCACAAGACTAAGTTATTTTGAGCAAACTGGATTTGAATATTTCCGTTACTGGAGCGAATGCTTCAGCTCAGCAGTGTGCATGCGCAGTGAAGTGCGGGAAGCTTCCAGAATGTTTGTGAACTTAAACATTGGAAGAAGCAGAGCTTCTCTAAAGGTGAGTTATTCTCTTCAATATATTGTCATGTGTCATGTATGTCTTTACTATTCACATATATGATTACAAGTTGATTTTTGATTGATTTTTCTCAAAAAAGATGACGCATAAAAGTCTTCACAGGCTAATATGCTAATCTTAGCATGGTCTCATGGATCCAGCATTAATTAAAACTACCATTCCTTTTACTTGAGAGCCTTTCATGTTTTTCCATCCACGCATGTACAACCATGCACACACACACTCACACCTAGGGAGAATTTAGTGAAACCAATTAACCTGACAGCCATGTTTTTGGTCTGTGGGAGGAAGCCGGGGTACCCGGAGAGAACCCACGCATGCACAAGGAGAACATGCAAACTCCATGCAGAAAGACCGGGGCCGGGATTCGAACCCAGATCCTGCATGCTGCAAGGTATCAGCTCTACCAACTGCGCCACTGTGCAGCCCTTTCTTTCATGTTTTTGTCCATGATAAGAGATTTGACTAAGCATAAACTGTAAGCATAAACTCAGCCTGCTAACATTCATGTAGCATTAATTTCACCCGGCAATGCAGTGTGTAATGTGGCGTTCAGGAACAATCCGATTCTTTTTAACGGCTCTATGCCGTTAAAAAGTTCCGATCAATTATCCTCTATGCCTCTATGCTCTATGCCGTTAAAAAGGGACAATTGATCGGGACAATTGACAATTGACCTTCAATAAACAAAAGGGGATTTGTTTTGGTTGTTTGAAAGTTGATCACACAAGCAAAGACTGTAGGAGTCGTTTGGATTGCAACGTGTGTCACCAAAAGCATCCAGAGGTTCTTCACATAGAGCAAAAGGAGCCAGGAGCCTGTTCAGAACAAACCCAACAGACAATAAGGTCTCATGTCAAGTTCTCAATTGCAACCACTCAGACATGTGGGCATATTGGGGCCGGTCATGATGACGATGCTGTTTTTTCTATTGTTGCAGGTAAAGTTAAAAGTCAAAAGAGCAACAAAGTTGGACAAACTTATGCATTTCTTGACCCAGGAAGAAATGCGTTTTGTATAGAAACTCTGGCAGAAGTCTGAACTTACAGGACAAAAGGATAAATATTTTTCTGAGAACAATAAGTCAAAATAAGATTGTTAATGTACAAGTGTTGTCTGGTTTGGAAGTCTCTGAATTGAAAGCCAATGACTTCATAGAGCTGCCAGATGTTTTGACTCAAAGTACCATGGCAGTTTCTACATTGAATATTCCCCAGCAAAAAGACATTGATCAGTGGCATCATCTTAAACCTGTTAAGCTTCATAACATCAATGCGGATGTGGAACTACTGATAGGAACTGATACTTCGACTAAAACGGTCGCCGAGATCAACCTTAATTTAGTCAAGTGGATCCAGGTCTGCTAGTATCTCCAAAAATGTTGCTAAAATATCATCCTCCAGATTAAACATTTAGAGTTCTTGTTTGCAGAAGAATGTTCATTTCTTGCGCTTGAAGATTGGGGACATAAAGTCAGTGTAATAACAGGAAGTGAATGCAATCAGGGGGTTTCATAATTAGGTGGTTTCCTAGAATGGCAATCATACAAGAAGAAAATTAACTGTGGCTTGTGTATAACTGCAGAACTGCATACTATGTGATTGCTTTTTGTGCTTGCACAGTCCTGTTAATAGTCCAATGTGTTTGCCAAAGCTTTTGAGAGGAAAATAAAAGCAATGGTTGTTCAGCAGCACAGTTGTAGTTGATATAGGATTAATATTTGCTCAACCAGAATTTATAGAAGACTGCGATCATTTTCTTTGACTTAACACAGATAAAGCAAAGACTCTTGATTTGATTGCCTGTTTAAAAATACCACTTTTCATAATCTTTGGTTTTCATTGCGATTTGTCTGAATCAACAACGACTTGGGCAATTGGTATTTTGCGATCTTAAGAATATTGCTGGAATGAAGGCTTTTTTAAATCATTGATGGAGACAAAGGTTACTGTTCTTTTCATTTAATCCTCCATTGATCAATTTGATGCCCTCGGCACATGTTTAAACATCGAGTCTATGTGCTGAAACATGGTCAGAAATACCGACAGACTTAAATTTATGACAGGATGTTATGTTGACTTTTATCTGTGCTTACCAGCTAAACTTATATGGCGTGTCCAGATAAATAGGAAGCATTTTAAAAATGAGCCTGGTTGCCGTACGGGAATAAAACCAATAGACATGGGTCGGTTTAAAAATAGACATTTGATTTGTTGTCTTTAAACCTGCCTGGCATTTTGTAATTACTTTGGCTGGGATTCATGGGCACAAAATGTTTTGGCCATGGATGAACAATGCCTTGGGCTGTTTACTCTGGCAAATAGTTTTAAATTGGACGACATAATGGGAAATGAATCCAAAACAATTATATTTCCACTTTAGTGACTGACCATCTTTGACATTACGGGTCATTGCAGTCACCTATAAATGCTTTTCCCATCTATCACGCATTTTCTTGCCATTAGATAAACAGCAGAGGACGTAAAGTTTAGATCGTACAAAGCTTTGCAGAAGCACTTGGATATTTCCAGACTCCATAGTCTATAAAACTAGCTTAATCCATCTGTACTGCCATGCCTTGAAATTGGGCCTCTGAGAATGTGGCCTTGAATTGTTATACCATTACCTTAGATAGACATTATCTCAAAGCAACAAAATTATCGCTTATCGCAATAACTTCCGGGACAATTTATCGTCCAGCAAAATTGGTCACCACAACAGGCTTAGTGAGTAGTTCAAAAATCTCAAAAAAAGTTAATTTTACCTATCACCCTCTTTTTAAAATATAAACTTCGGGTTAAATAGAAATGCACAATTTGCATATTTTTATATGTTAACACTTTTGAAATTCTATCACTTTCCCTCCTTTTCTCAATCATGTTCAATTTGGTGATCTGTCACATTCCAATTGAAAATGCATTAAGGTTGGAACCTAACAGAATGTGGAAAGTTTCAAGGGCTATGAATACGTTTGCAAGGCACTCATTGATCACATGGACAGGAAGTGCTGCCTCTCACCAAAACATACAGCCGTCCCCCGAACCCCCTGTGCAAAGCCCCGCTGACCTTGTGCAGAGCTAAGTTGCAATCTTCAAAGTACATTATAGGACAAGAATTCACCCCGTAGCCTCATTCCCCTCACGGCCCGCTCCCAGATTCTTCCTAATTTCGCTTCATTGTCAGAAATCACTGTTCTAGAAAAGGGACTTATTCAGTGATACCACAGGGAGTGCTTTACCCATTAGTGGGCAGTGCAGTGACCTTCAGAGAGTCCATTCATTACCTTCTCCTTTTGTTGGACTCTTTCTTTGCGAATAAAAGTACGTGCCAAAAGGAGCGAGTCTTGCCAGTTCAAATTCATCTTCTAAATGGACGCAAAAAAATGAAAAAAATCTTGTCAAGTGGTGATACATTACTTCATGCGGTACACCAATAATACGCATAGGGTTATCAGAGCACTGTGCGTGAATGTTACTTAGCAGCAGAATGGCCACCGTCCCAAAATCCCTCCACCCCCTCCAGAAATGACAGGGGGTCACTTTCTCCCTGTTGGTGCAGTTCCATCAGTAATGACGATGACATTTAGAGAGGCGGTGTTTTGTTCCCTTTTAAGGGGTTATATGATTTATAAGCAGACTTTAAAAAAACATGAAAACCTGCGTCACACGAAAGAACAATTTTTTCTCCATATTTACAGACTAATATTTAGAGTGACTTATTTTATTAGTTTAACGTCATGATTTATGTTTCTGTGATCTGGGTGATTTAACGAATGATTGGATAAAAGCAGCATGGCCACTGTGCTTAGACTGAAACTGCAGCTTACTTTTGCTATTTTTAAGGGTCTATGATGCAGTTTTGTTTCTCGACCACAGTCAAGATGCTATGACAATCAAAGTCGTATAAACTCTCTATGAACTAACATTTAACATTTATCGAGAAATTTCTTGTCATAAGAATTTCAATTGATTGTTACGATACATTTAAATAAATGATGTTTGGATACCTCCAAAACGGTCCTTGTTATTAGGATTGATAGTTTTACTTCCCCCCCATCCCCCAACACATTTGAAAAATACAGTTACCATGTGTAGCTCAGTGATGTGACTGGTGTTCTAAAGGAGCGTGTTGCAGTTGGGAATGTTCATCAGAAATCCTGTTTGTGTTTGTGGGGCTATAATTGCTGTGATACACAGTCACAGTCGTACTCTGACCTACAAAAGAAGTGATACATAGTTTTTAATCATCGCTTTTATTGTTATCACAATATTACCACAAACTATTGAGATAAATCTTTTAAGTCCATATCACCCACCCTAATGTAAACTCATTTTAAACTTATGCGACATCTCTATTGTCCAATTCCAGTAATCTAATCTGTTAGAACAAAATAAAAAGCTAAAGAACTGCGAAAATGTAATGCACAATTACGTTTTTTCATTAAACTTATCCCTTATTGAGGCATCTTTTATTTGATTTTAGCATTTAGTCCTATTGGGTTTTTAAGTTCCATCAATTATAATGGTTCTGATTTAGATTTTCCAACATTTATTGTAGACAGTCTGGTTTTCCTACAGGGCCTGATTAACCTACCAGTCGTTTCTTAGGTGCAAGCTTCTCAAATAAGTCATCTTTTATTGCAAACTCTCATCAGTTTTTACACACTTTTTGCTCGACGTGTAAAATTTTGTGTTTGAGATAATTGTGTCATGCGGTGGGTTTACTGGTGGGGTTTTTCTGTGTTTCATTGTGCGTTTCTTTTGATGTCGGGTTTTATTTTGCTCCATGTAGCTTCCTGTGTTCCCTGTTAACTTCCTTATGTGTTCCCCTTAGCTGTTAATTAGTGATGCCCGGCACCTGTTTTGCCGGTGATTTAAGTTCGGGCGTTCCTTTGTGAGGCGCTGCATTCTCGCCGCGGTTCGGGGGTTAGTCTGAGCGCTGGATGGTCAGGGTCTAAGTTCCTAGTCAAGCTTTGGTTTGCGTTTCCAGTGCATGTCTGAGTCAGAGCCTGTTTATGTTTGTAAAACATGAAAAATAAAGGAAAACCTTCACGCCGCCGTCCACCTGTGAGTTTCTTCCTCGATCCCAAACCACCCAGTCTGACAAATTGTTCCTTTACAAATCAGCGTAATCACGACGGAAGTCTTTTTATCATACATCATTTTTTTTTTCATGTTGATCCATGTTAATAATCTTTTAACGAGTAATCTGTGACTTTATTTGCATCGGGCGTCAAAAAGAAGAACCTGGAGGCTTGTTTTCTCTGAGCCGCTCATCAACTTCGGAAAGTGAAGCTGATCGATGTTTTATAAAGGTAAACATACTCATCGAACCTTGACCCCCATCTACAGTTAAATAAGTATTTTAGAAGCTCTCACTATTCTCCTCGTGCAGAGTTGGAGAATTAAAAATAAAAATTAACCAAAGTTTTCTGGAATTATTATTATTATTATTATTCAACACTTATTTTACCAGGTAAAATGTTTGCGAATCAATTTTTGTTTACAAAAATCTGGATCTCAAAGATCTGCAGGGTTAGATTATTATGCAATAAAAGATTCATTATTTGGTATCCTTTCATTTATTTAACTAATTGGCTAATCAATTATTAATTAACTTAAGTCGTTTCCTTGCTACAGGTCAGCATCTTCTCGATATCAGTTGTGCTTGTTTCTTTCTTTTCAGTGCTGCCTTTGCACTGCATTTTGTCTTTGTTAACATGTAATTATCACCTTCACCTGGTTGCCTCCAGATTGTAGCCTCCATTTCACGCCACCTAATGAGAACGGTACTGTACGTATTAGGAAAAACAACAGAGATGTGCTCACTGCCTGGGAAGTAATTGCCCACCAACAGTTAATCATTCAGTTCTTAGTTGCGTTAATTGGATGTGATGTATGGACGAGCTGTTTCACATTTTGCATGACTTTAGAGGAACTCGGTATCGAACAAAGAAAAGAAAGGTGTGTTGGAATGATGCACATTAATTATAGCCATAAGCTTTGAGCTCTAGCTTTTTTTTTTTTTTGTTTGCTTGTTTTTCCGGATGGAAAGATGGAACAATATACAACCTTACTGATTTTTAAAAGCAAGATTTGACTGCATTAGATACAAGTTCCTGTTCTTTTTTTCTTTTTTTTTTAAATAATACATATTCAAACTCACCAACATTTTCCCCGATATTTGACCGCTTTCAGAATTGGTAGACATTATTTAAATGGACTGATTTCATGATGCGTTTGAGGGGAGTTTATAAGTAAAAAAAAAAAAAAAAACAGTTCATGTATTTTTGGAGTTATTGTCCTGCTACTTCTTCCAAGTCAGACTTGACTTGCTACTTGGAAGAAGTAGCAGTTAATCCCGTTTTCTCTGATCCACTGAAATTTCAGCAGGGCAACGTCATACCAGTTTGGATGATTTCCAATGTCCAGCAGAGGGCGTATCTCCTGGGTTACAGGGATCCTTGGTTACGGCTCGCCATCTTGTTTCTCCTCAGCAGAATCCAACTCAGCCATCGACTCGGAATTTTCGGGTCCAATTTTCAGCAGAACCATAAAGGCCTGGTTTAATGACCAACAAAGCATAACAAAAGTTCATTTAACTTCGCTTTGTACTTAATAAAGTAATATAATCGTCAATTTGGCGGCTGAACATTGTGCGCGTGCATGTGGGTGCTCATCCAGCTCATCCGTTATTTCCATTTTTTTTTTTACATAAGGCAAGGCAAGGCAACTTTATTTATATAGCACCTTTCAGCCAAAGACAATTCAAAGTGCTTGTACAGAAAACAATACAAATCAAGCAAATTAAAAGTAGACAAAATACACATGAGAGAGAAAAAGAGAAAGAAAAAAAAACAAACAAACAAACTAAAAAAGAGTTTAAGAATAGGCAACTTCAAATAAAAAGGTTTTTAACCTTGTTTTAAATACACTCAAGGTAGGGGCCGACTTACAGTGAGCCGGAAGCTTATTCCAGAGGGCTGGAGCATAAAAACTAAAAGCTGCTTCCCCATGTTTAGTTCTGACTCTCGGAATGACTAATAGGTTTAACTCGGTTGATCTTAAAGGTCTTAGTGGTATGTAGGGCTGAAGAAGATCCGCAATATAGTCTGGGTTTTTATTATTTAGAGTTTTATACACCAATAAAGAGATTTTGAATTCTATTCTTTTAGCAACTGGCAGCCAGTGCAATGATCTCAGAGCTGGACTGATATGCTGATCTCTTTTTGTTTTAGTCAGGACTCTTGCAGCTGCATTCTGGAGAAGCTGCAGCTGTTTTATTGCTTTTTTTGATAATCCAGTAAAAATGGCATTATAGTAATCGAGCCTGCTAAAGACAAAGGCATGTATTAGTTTTTCAGAGTCTTGTGGGGACATAAGTCGTCTAATTTTGGAAATATTTTTTAAATGATAATATGCTGTTTTTATGATAGATTTGATGTGGCTGTCAAAATTTAGATCGGGATCCATGATCACTCCCAAATTTTTGGCTTTGTCAGAGCATTTTAAGCCAATCGATTGAATGTGGGTGATCATTTTTAATCTATGTTCTTTTGGTCCGAACACTAACACCTCAGTTTTGTTTATATTTAATTGGAGAAAATTTTGGCACATCCAGACATTAATCTGCTCAATGCATTTAGTGAGTATATGGACCTGACTGTAGTCCCCTGGCGATAAACTAATGTATAACTGTGTGTCATCCGCATAGTTATGATATTCTATCTTATTATTTTGTATAATTTGAATTAGTGGAAGCATATAAATATTAAAGAGAAGTGGCCCCAGGATGGAACCTTGGGGAACTCCACAAATAATTTCATTCTGCTTAGATTTAAAGTTGCCTATGGACACATGAAAAGTTCTGTCGGACAGGTAAGATTTAAGCCAGCTGAGCGCTATACCTGAAATGCCAACCCAGTTTTCTAATCGGGATAGTAAAATATCATGGTCAACTGTATCGAATGCCGCACTCAAGTCAAGTAAGACTAATACTGACATTTTATTACGGTCTGTATTTAGACGGAGGTCATTGAATACTTTCACAAGAGCAGTTTCAGTGCTGTAATGTTGACGGAAACCTGATTGATGGACATCATAACAGTTGTTCAGGGCGAGAAAACCATTTATCTGTTGAAAAACAATTCTTTCTAATATTTTAGCTAGAAATGGTAAGTTTGATATTGGTCGATAATTGCTTAAGTGTGATGAGTCCAGGTTATGTTTTTTTAGAAAACATAAATGGGTTACTTTAGCTTTCCGTTTCAATTAAATAAAATATTTCACAAATACATTCTTTTTAGAAAATAAAATACACTTTTAACTCACTATGGCCAGCTCTGTAATATATGACACAATACCGATCGCAGTCAGGTTGAAAAAATGCATAAAGCTCCTTCTCCAAAAATGGAAAAAATGTTTTTTAGACAGCAGGTAGGCTATTGATTTCTCTTATCTTTCTCTCTTTCACAGCACTATCCTACTAGCTTCTGCGTTCTCTGCGTCTTCTTCTCCTGCCAGAGAACATAACAACCCGATTGGCTGGAGCTAGTCACATGGGTTACACGTCAATGTGACCCTTCAGAATAAGAGATTCTGCTCACACTTGGCCGTTTTAGCCGCTGACAAAATAAAAACTCTGGTTTGTACTGGGTTTTTTTTTTTTTTTTACCAAAAAATATATCAACATGAAATACAGCACTTATAATGTCTGTAATTATTACTTTTTATATTTTTAACTATTTATTTTCCCATTTATTTATTTCCTATTTATCCATTTTATAGCTATTTTTTGTGAAAAGGCTTATTTTTAGTGAGAGCTATTTTAACCTGGGTTGCACACAGTAAAATTTGACTGAAAACCCAAAGTTACTAAGTTCAAAAGAAATTTCACATTTCACCTCGCAGAGTTGTATTTTTATTTGGCCAGATAAGATCGACAATCTTTCTAGAATGTGTTAAAGTTTCAACTCAAATTTGTTAGTTTCAGTTTGTGGCGGCAAAGATCGAGATATTTTAGGCAGTTTTGAAAGATGGAAGTTATAAGACTATCCTGACAGATGTTTAAGTTTTTTCTACAAAATAATTTAAACATCTGAGGAGATTCTTCAGAATATCCAGACAGATGTTGACATTTTTTTATACAGTCTTTAACAATTGTTCTCACCCGTTTACATGTCTCAATGTGCCATCGGGAAGCAAAGAGACGGACACAGAATTGCTTCAACAACATTTGGAAGTGAGCAATAGCACAAACAGCTGCACTGCTGCAAAGCTTTGAATAGACGGCCTGGGCCTGGGCGACACTGCAGGGCAACCTGGTCACCCGATCTGGCCCCACGTAAAAGGAAAATGTTGCCAAAATATTTTCCCCTTGTGTTTTCATGTCCAGAACATAATTTATTCTGGGCTATATACCCGGTGCGTATCATTAAGAGAAGCCCTACTGTGTGTGTTTATTTATGCGGTGGCAGTAAGCACAGCAACAGTGGAGAAAGAGCCAAAAATCTCACATTTATTCTGAGAAGACCAGCACTCTTTGTTCTTTTCTTCTCTGACGTGTAAGATCGCAGCTGGAAGGATATGTAAAATGCAACCTAAAAAGAAAGTAGTTTTTACATGTATTTTGCATACATTGCGGACCATGAAGTGGCTCACAAATGTTTAAGACCCCATTTTATCTTTTTCCACTTCATCACTTTACAACTAGAAACTTGGAAAGCTGTGATAGACCAACACAAATTGGCACATAATTATGAAATAGGAGGAAAGAGATTAATATTTTTCACTATTATATCCCTTTTCAATCTGATATATGCACCTAAATGAAATCTAGTGTAGCCAAATGCATTGAAAAGTTACCAACGGGGGTGGGTAACTGTCCGTCAGTAAAGTCAACCAATGGACAACAAATACATGGGCTCTTCTTCACTAATCTCTAAGCCCGATTAGTGAAGAAGCCATCCACCCAATGGGTATGATCTAATTCCTATGATTTGAGTCGAGGGTCATGACATCAACAGACTTGCTCCAACTTTTACTTTTGGAGAAAAACTACTCCGAGTCTAACACCTGGCCAAGAGGAAGTGGTCCATCTTTTTCTAGAATGATTAAGGATTATCCTCTTAGAACCAATTCAGGCAAAATTCAAAGTCACAGCTTAAGGACACCCTGATTTTTAAGGATTTCAAGGAGTAGAGTAAAATGCGGGCCTCGTGGGTTGATATCCTTCAACGTCTAGATGTGTCTCTTCTTCAACACACCTCAGTCGATTAATGAGGTCATTAGCATGACTGGTCTGAGGAGATGACTCATCCATTTGATCTTGCCATGTTGGAACAGAGACATTGACCCTTGTGGCCTGGATTTGAGGATCCTTAGAGTGTTAGTTCTAAGGACAAAGCTATAGAAGCAAACATGTTTCCTTCTATAGCTTTGGTTTCAGATTCTGTTCATTAAAACCACTAACAGGCTGACAAAAGTGGCAGCACCCAATTTAGTGATGCTCACAATGGAAACAAATTGAACTTTGTGCTGAGATTGCGAACATAGCTCCGGATTTGGGAATTCAAAGAATCAATGAAGTTATTCAATATTCTACAGACAAGCTTTTCTCCTGAATGCAAGGTTTAATAGTTGCAGCCTCCTTTCCAACACCGAAGAGTTGACTCTCTCAGGGAGGCTGAGAAGTGTGATCCTTTAATAACTGGAATACACTCTCTGTTCCTCTTTCTTGAAAACTGGAATACCATCGCAGTTTGCCAAGCTTCAGATATTGCTCTAATCCTTTGTTTGGCACTGAAGAGGTCTGTCAAACACAATGGCCAAAGAAAGCCTAGAGTCTCTGGTATTTTTGGGATGAATCTTATCTACCCCTTGTGCGCTTTCTTCAGGGAACCTTTCCATTATCCTGGCAACTGCTGCCTTGGTAAAGAACTTGGCTTCTTTTGAGGCCTCAGACTTCTCTAGAGAGAACATGGTGATTGTCGACCCTTTCTGATTTGCCGAGTGGCTTTCTAAACTGCCCTTGATGCCAACTGAAAGTCTTGATAGCCTGACTTTCTCCCATGCCAGTTTTTTGCAGGAGTCCTCATCAACAGCTAGCCTGTAGTTGCTTCGATAGCCCTCAAAGATCGTTGAGCCCCGAACACATTCTTCTTAAGTTTTAAGGTTTTAATTACCACTGGATGAATAGAAGACAATGGAATATCACATCGTTTATAAAAACCTTAGCCATCTTTGCATGAAGGTACTTTATAATTGCAACAAACCTTGAATAATAATGCTAGACTAGACATTAAAATGTGCCCACAGTATATAATACAAGTCATACAGGGGTCTTTGCTATGTGTTATACGTTAAGCGATAAGCTCACTTTATAGTTCTGAACGTGCCCATGAGTTGTCAAGAGTACACGTCCATATAGGTGATCAAAACATTACTTTTGACCTATAGAAAGCCTTGAGGAAAAGTAAAACTTAAGCCAAATGTTTCCGCTTCAAACTTTATGTCTAAATTTAGCTATTTTAAAACAGTCATATTGGTAGTAGTTAGACTCATTAGCATGTGTGCTCTGTGCTGCTCCTGGTAAGTTTGTATTGATTTATACCCCCTCCTGTTTCTAGAACCCAGATCTCTGATGGTGCTGATTATCTTGGGAGAGCATCTGAATCAGCAGGATAGTGTTTCGACCAAAAACCCTGAGCTCCCACCTTGAATGACCTCGCTTTCAACCCCATCACCACCAGCTTTCATTAGAGCATCGGGACTGCATTCCACATTATTCCAGCTGGCCCGCTGTGTATTGCTGTTTTCATTCCAGCCTCCATAATTAATTGGCCTTGATGAGCATTGAGATGGTTACTAATTGGTCGGTTAGGGATCTCTTTCACTTGAATTTTTTTATGTGGGGATAACACACCTAATTTTAAAAGCTTCAGCTCAAATAGCGTGTATGAAGTTCCTCTGCGGCGACAAATTGTCCTTGCAAATCCTAAATATTTATTAGCGCATAAATGATTAAGTCATTATAGGTTAAAATGTTGTTTAGAGCATTTAGGCTTGGAAGTTGAAACTCTTACTCTCACAAGTCTTACAGTGGTCCAAATGACACATGAGCAAAAAAAGCAACACAGCAAAATGCTCCTATTATCATTATTTTATGTTGTTTTGCATATATAATGTTGCTAAGCAGTTACAGAGGCCTATGGTTTTTATGAGAAAGATAAGTTTACGGATACTGAAGTCAATGGCTCGAGAGGGAGTTTTGAACCAAATTATTGTAACACGTCTGCTGCGATAGATCAGATACAAAGACCCCGGTAACACTTTATTTGACGGCAAATAAAGTGTTATCAAGACCTCCAGAGCTGTTGTCAGAAAAAGAACAAACTAAAAGTTTCGTTCAGAAATTTAGGCTTTCAGCTTGAACTACCCAGTATCGATATCCTGTTTTCTTTGAGATTGGACATCCCAGTTCCAATTTAACTTGTCATCATGTCAGCACATAAAAATAATTGGTGTAGATTTTGTTTTGACTGACCTCTCTCATCGTATTGAGAGGTTTGCGTAGACATGTGAATCTAGAGGCTGAGTTGTCCAAAGTTTCAGCGCCTGCTAGAATATCCCGTGGCAAATAGGCATCAGGAGACAAGTCGAACTCAGAGTGATTTATGAATCTCGATAACAGCAGACCATATTAATTGGCAAATTTTGCTTAGATCTGAGAGCTCCAGCCTTCTAGACTCCTGGAGCCCTTCTGGCTCATGTAGGTTCCCCCCATCTCTCTGATCTAAGCGAGATTTGCCAGTTAATAAGGCACAGGGAGAGTCAGGTGGCAGGAGAGGATGGGGGCCTGAACCCTTACCACGCTTACCATTTTATACAAAATAATTTTAAGAAAACACATCATTAGAACCATATAATTACTTTTTAGCTCAGCACAAATGATCATCATCAAGAGTTGCAGAAAGTCACAACAGCAAAACTGACAAATGCCCTTCGGGAAAGGAAGTGGCTCTAGAGCTTTTATGAAGTCTACTGATAATGAGGAAGGGACTTTAGCTTTACATCAGAGTAAAGGAAACCTGATATCAGGATGTGTCCGGCCTACAAGCCAACAAGAAAAACAGTCTTCCAGTAAGAGAGCCTCTAGCCGTCTGTGAAGTTGAGTAATACCAGATAGATAAAAGTCCTAACTATTGAGCATTGCTTAGTCTCCTGTACCCGATTCAAAAATGATATTCAAAAATTAAAAAGCAACAATTCTGCAGTTTTAGCACAAAGATGAACTTTTGCCCAGGGCGGGTTGGACTTTGTTAGTTGCAAAAAATAGACCTGGAGAAGGTCATATGTAGTTTAAGAACCTCAGGGTTTCATCTTCATGCTTTGCAATTGGGTTTTTTCGACATCTTCAGGCTCTGATTTTCACCAAGCACAAAGGTTAGCCTAGGACACCATATATACACATTATATAAAGAAGTTTTCCTGTATGCAGAAAAGAATGAATGGATACATGTTCTAACATTTCATATTTGAATGCAAAAAAGACTGACTGTATTGATGATAGTCACACATGTATTACTAGTTGTTGTCATCGTACATTATGTCAGCGGTTTTCACTCTTGGTCCTCAAGGACCCTGCATGTTTCAGAGATGCCTCTTGCTTCCAAACACCTGACTTGAATGAATGGCTGAATAATGAGCTTCTGCAGTGCTCAACGGCTACAGCAGACATCGTGCAATCATCGAACTCACATATGCTGGAACAAAGACATATTTAAACCAGGCAGGAGGAGTAATAGAACCTACAACCTTCCAATCACAAGATGACTGTGCTGCCCATAGAGCCACTGACTTCTATTGACCAGTTGCTGCCAGAATTTAATTTCTAGTATGACAATGAACAGCAATACAAGCTCTCGAAGTTGTCCATTTCTGTGTCACAAAGTAAATCATGTCACGTACCAATTTGTGAATTTTTGATATAGCAATCCCCGCCCACTTTTGGGGCAGCACTCTGCTCAGTGCAAACACAACCAGCATCTTGTCCCCAATGGTACTAAGAATGCACCATCTCTGAGGCAATAGCAAAAGAATACCTTGAAGTTCTGTTCCAACAAACACATAATTGAATAGCTACTGGGCCAAAACTACACAAGCACCATCTCCAAAGCCAATACATATTATTTTGTTGCAGTACGAGCTATTCACCTCTTGATAAATGAAAATGTTCTTATTTCTAAGCAACTGCTACATTTTCCCTACTTTCACTGGGGACTGGTGGAGAAGGACATGACCCACTTAGTATTACCCTTTGTGTTTCTCACATCTTTTTCCCCTCACCTAAACAACAATTGAGATGATGCTCAGTTCTATGACCCAAATGTATTATTTTAAAAACAGACCTGATCTAGAGACTCTTTCTGTCTAGGAAAGATCTGTATCTGATAAAACAGATTACCTCTAGCAACTATAGACTTATGATCCAATCTGAACTCTGCGACAAAAACAGACGTGTATAACTTTGATTCAAACATTGAACACCTTCTTAACGAATCTTTCCCTTCCTAGCCACTTCATATCAAGCAATATCTTAGTAGGAGATAAGTGTTTTTTTTCTCTTCATGATTTACAGAGATAATGCAAATCCATTGAAAACTCCCACTGAGGCATATATAAATATTATCTTTGGGCATTTTTTTCCCCTGTTTCAGCAGATAGTAGCAGATGGCCACTTCTTTGATAGTTTTAAATTTATGCTTGCTTGCTCCTTACCTCATCTGTCTGTCCATTATGTGGCCATTTCAGCTTTGTTAAAATAGTTGTGACGGATGTTTTTTTTTCCCCGAATCAGCAAAGGACAGATGTTTCCCCAGAGTAAAGCAAGTAATCCGTATCAGTCAGAGGCAGCACAATTTTAGAAGATGCTGAGTCAGAAGGCAAGACACTGGGAATGTTGATGTGGTTTAAGACTTAGGCAAGATAAGCAGACATTATTTTTGTGTTTAAAAAACATTTCATATGTAGTGTCATCTAAGTCATAAAAGGAAAAATTCTCACTGGCTACATTTAGTTTTCCAGAGACTTGGTAACTCTGGAACATTGACGTTATTTATTTTTATTGGCCATTTAATCTTCCACCAAGACATTGCCTTGGTAGAGTGAGTCAGCTCATTCTCCAGGGCTTAGCCATACCCTTTCCCATTTGTAGTCCCCTTTGGCACCACCAGTAGGAAAAATACCCACAGCATGATGCCACAGCTCCACAGTGGCGTTAGGATCTTGTTGGTGACGAATGCTATGTTGTTCGCCAAACATAGCATTTCATCAGACAGCCAGAAAACTTCATTTTTGTCTTAACTCAACAAAGAACCTTCATCCAATTGACCCAGGACTCTCATGGTTGCCTTTTCGTCACTTAAGGGAAAGACTTCATTAAAGTTTTAAGGTACATTGGGTGGGTTGGTGGCCTTACATAGCTGTACCTCTCTTAAATCAGTAAAAATGTGTTTTCTCATTAGCAATTTAGAAAAATTCTGGGCATACGTCAAAATGATGTTGGTCAAGACTTCATCAAAAACAACAACGGGGAAAATATACGATGAGGTTGAATATGCTTTCCAGTGTCATTTCATGCACCATGAACAAAGGTGTTCAATCCAGCTAGAAATACCTTTACTAGGCTTTCTTTTTAAATTAAACATTAGTCTTGTTGTTGTGTGCCTTTCTTTCAACTGTAGAAACCTTGGCCTTTAACCATGTAACCCCAAAGTAGTGCAGAGCGAGGCGAGAACTTAAACCATTTTCTTTACATGGCTGTAGGTCAACCTAAACCTTTCGGTGTTGTGTTTGTTCTTTTCCTCCCACAGTCCACACCTTTTATAAGACCTAAAAGCTATGTAGTGAGTGCATCTAAATGGTTTAATGAGTGTGAAACTGCAGAAAGCTCTTTTATGTGGATGCTTTTCTGCTGCTTTCACAAAGCTTTTCCTGGATCTACGTACAAGGGCAGTTGTGTTTTATTACTTTGGACTAAAGTATAATTTATATCTGAATATAAGATTACGCCCGTGGCTTTGCGGTGCAGCACAGGTAAAATACTATGTGGAAAAACAAGACAATCAATAGCTTAAGAGCAGGCTTTGAGTTGTTTCTTTATAGTTGTTCTCTTTTATAATTTGAGTATTTTGTTCACGCTTGTGAAGTTAAAAGTACGCTATCGGTTTAAACAGCTTATTTTCAACAGGGTGGCTTTTTTTGACTTTTGAAAAAAACGAGGCATTTCAAGGCCAAAGCCGAAAGTGTTTACAGTGTTTACCTCTGCAGAAACAATCCCAAATTTTCATCTACCTAAAATGGCTTTATGGCACTTTTAAAAAGCCTCTCTGAATGTGTTCTGTAGTGGTGCGTTTGGCGCTGAGAAGGTCATTTGACTCTGATAAATGACATCCAGATGGAAAGTACTTCAAGCACAACACACTTCATTGAGGACACTCTTTCATCCAATTAGACTCAGAAATATAGTTTAGTATTCTGTTGGCCCAGGGCGACAAGTTCTCAGGTAGTGCTGCTTGATTTATTGCAGACAATACTACGCTGTTTTGTGGCTCACAGGTATCGCTATACAAGGGTGATTAACTTAGATATGGAACATACAGTTCACATTATGAAGACGGCTTCTGCTGCTCAGTGAAGCACGACTGGCTTACTGCAGAAATAAAGTCCCCACAGAAAACCTGAGCTGCTCTGGAGACGGAGTTTAATGTGGTGCGCTTGCAATTCTGGGTCACTTATTTACCAAGGTTGACGCGAAACAATGATCACCAGAGGCACAACTCATGGGAGCAGCAGAGAAGATTAAATAATGAACTAATTCAACAGAGTTGGCTGTGGAATTGTGAGGGGGTAGTGTTGCAGACAAACGGAGATCAAGTCGATGTCTCCTCGAAAATATCCGGATTTTCTGTGGAGTTTGGTTACCCAGAGATCCTCTGACCCACTTCGGCAATGTCAGGGAGTCACGTAGACAGGCTGACCTACTTTTTTTATTATCTCAGACGTTCCTTGGTTCAGGCTGTGTCTTTACCCTGTGTGAAGACAGCAGCCTTAACAGAGTAAGAAAAATATTACACGAACAAGCAGAAAAATTAGGACAGTGTCTCAATTCAGATGTTCGTAATAATTGGTAATAATTTTGTTATTGTTATATGTATGTATGTTTCCTTTTTACCTTTCTACCTCATTCGTTTTTGTTTTTCACTTTCTTTTCGGTCTCTGTCCATTGCATTTGAAATTAACCCAGTCATTTGTAACACAGTTTTTTTTATTTATATATTAAGCAGACTGGGTTTGTCTGCGGTTTCCAGGGTGGCCCCACACGGATTAGCCCATGTATGGCCACTGCCTTGTAGGGCCCATGCAGGCGGTGGCCCTACATGGGCACTAATGTGGGACTCATATTGTCTGCCCTCCTTTCCCCCATATGGGGCCCACCTAGGTATGCTGGCTGGGATGTGTATGCCCAACAAAGAGAAAAAAATGCACATCTTGATGAAACATATGAACACTTTGGCTATTTTCTAAATGTAACAAGCTAAATACAAATATAATCTAATATAGTAGCACTTGTCTTTCATCAGAGTTTAATCCCAGCGTTTTTAGTGGTCAGCCAAAGGGGATGGGGGTGCGGGGGCGTGGCTGTGTCTCGAACTGAGGACATGTCAGTCCTTGATAGGTGGAAAACATGTCGGACATGACTTTTGTCAGCGGTGGCAGAATATCCAGCGACCCCAGCTGCTCTTTCGCTGTCAGGTCCGCAGCTTCGCCTCAAGGCCGTCTGGATGTCTGGAGTTTCACAGTAAATGTTCTCCGAAGCTCAACTGTGCTCGCCGGCTCCCAACACGAAGTGCAGCTCACTGACTCGTGTTGCTTCCCCCCCCCTTAATTTCGCCCACCTGTCCCCTTTATTCAAGGCCTATTGTGCTTCTCCTTACTTTCAGCAGCCTTGGACACTTCACTTTCCTTTTCTATTATCTGCAGTGTAAGATGAAAGCGATCTGAAGTCTTCAAAGCAGACTTGAGCTTTTCTTTTTCTATTTTTTTTTAAGGAGCTTAAAGTAATTGGCTGCTCTCATCAGGAGGAAGCCTCTAGAGGTAAGGTCAACTTGCATCATCTCTCTATTTTCCACCAAGAGGCTGTAATTAACACAAAATATCAAGTGAGCCTTCCTCGTTGCACACAACTGATACTTAATTAATCTAGAAATCAATCGGAATAGTAAGGAGGTCAAACTATGCATTGCAAGGGAGAAAGCAGAATAAACCTGGCCTGAGAGCAGAGCTTCACCGCAGACATGTTTAAAATTTTTCCGTAGAAGTATTTGCCGGGCCATGTTGACGTCTTGCATGGCGTAGCGTCTGGAAAAGAGCAGACGGAGGAGAGTCTGCCATCAGATCGAGCCAACATCCAGACTGATGATGGTCTTAAAGCTGCAGTATGTGTCTTTTGTAGAAAATGTTTTTATTTTTCACATATTTGTTCAAACTGTCTCCATGTTGTGACGGTATATGAGGCAGAAAAACTGTAAAGATATCAGTCGTCTCCACCTCTCACCTGGTGAGAAACAACTCACCACTACAGCAAAACCGTTTATCCGCGGTGGCTATGCTAACTAGCTTTGGCATTCATTACAGGCTTTACTATAGACTAGGCTGTACTATAGAAGAGCCAAAGTGGGAGGGGGATTAGAGAACAAGTGGCGCCACTTGGAGGGTGATTGATGGACAGCACTAAGACCCGAGTCCTGGCTCTGATTGGTGGTTTGTAATTAGAACTGGGAGCATTAAATTTGAAGAAATATGGATATCAGTGAGTGGAACAAGAACAGCACCCAGTAAGATTAATACTAATTTATCAAAAAAAGAGTGAGACATTACCTAAGCATTAGAGTTGGATGATTTAATTTTTTTTCTTCAACATTTAAAAAATTCTTTCTCTTTTTGAGCTGAATTTTATTTTATGCGCTAATTGTTGATTGTGGGTGAGATGTTCAGTGTTTAAGTATATATTTCCTATGTTTCACATATACAAAAGCTCAATAAACATATTGTTGGAAAAATAGCTATTTTTCTAGCAATATGGGGAGGACAGTGACACTTCCAACAAATATGTATCTTATAAAAGCGACATAAGTAATCCAGCATTTACTCAAATCACATTTCCGTGAAACAGTCATCGTCCCGATCACAAATTGCGCCGTAACACACTTTGAGTGTTTGAAAGTTTAATGGAGTCTTCTGCTCGCTGCAGCGAATGTTAGCTTTAAAATTCCTTTAAATGTTAAAAAGGTTTTTCTGTGCCATCAGAGGTAACTAAGGAAAGGAGAGACTATTTTGGATGCACCCTGGCACCACCGTGCATCCACTAGTCTCCGACTAAGTGCGAATGTCCGCAGGCAATCACTCCATCTGGCAGTACACTACAGGCCAGACTGTCCCCATCACTTACCCCAACTCTCTCTCTCTCTCTTTCACCATGCTGCAACGCAAAGACGTGCAGAGGGCAACAACTTGCCTCTTATCCAACACCACCCTCCCTAGTCTCAGTGCCGTCCTCTGTCCTTTGGGTCCTCGGGGTTCTTTGATAGTCTCACAGGCGACATATGGGTGTCTGATTAGCATATGGCTGCGGGTTAGTGCATTCCAGAACCCACAGCAGGACACGGTGGCAAAGGCTGTAGGGAGGAGCGTAATTGATTCAAAGAGCTTTCTCCCCGAAGCGCAGTAGGTGATAAAGAGAGCTTGAAATAGCTCGGGTACCTTTAAGGTGTGCAAATTTGACTTTGTGAGACTTGTTGAAAAGAGAAAGGGATTACAAGGAGCAGAGTATTTTGTTTTCAGTCAGTCACTCGCTCGCTTTTTTTTTTGTTTCACTGGGTAAACGCCGGACTAGGCCTGTTATGTTAAGTTCTGCTAGGCGATAAATTGTGCCAGAAGTTATTGCGACAAACGATAATATCGTTATTTTGCATTGTTATTTTTCAAGTAATGCAAGGACATCTTGTCAAAGACTTTCAATAAACAAAACGAATTGCAAAGAGTCTGTAAACAAAAATTATCCTTAAAAAACACAAAAGGGCCAGTTGAGACCCTTTTGTTATGGGTCAACAAATGGGTCCCATGTGGGACCCATATTGTCTGCCCTCCTTTTCCCCATATGGGGCCCACCTAGGTATGCTGGCTGGGAGTAGCGCAATCCGGCCGGATTAAAATCACGCACTTTCAACTCTATGGTAAATAAATCCCGGGTGTATCAGACGGAGAGAGTACGGTGATTTAAGAGGGGAACGGTACGAGAACTCCTGCTCTTAAAAGAGTAATTAGGAGGAAGAAGATAATCTCATTGGTTTCTCAGCTGATAAAAGACGGGAATATCTGCAACGGGCATCAAACCTCATATTTAACTTCTGAAGGCTCCAGATTCCATCTGCAGCCAGGCTTAAAAAAGCACTTATCTTCTTCAAATGCCACGTTAGATTCTATCAGCCTTCGCTCTCATGGTCTCAACTCCTTTATCTCGTCAGAAGGAAACTCCAAATATTTTCTTAGATGGCGTCCCTACACTTATAGAGAGTTAGTAAAATGCCAGAGGAGGCCGTGCTTTTTTTCAGCCTCTTGCAGCGTCGAGCTTTAGAATAAAAAAAACTGTTGTGTAGAATTTATCCGTTCTCCAGGCTGAGTTCTTGATGTATTAAGTTAGAAGAAGAGTCAGTGAGCCGAACTTATGAATTCCATTTATTAATACCAGAATAGAGCTGGTCCATAGTTCATGCTGTCCTTAAGGGCTAGCAGAACAAAATGGCAACAAGCAACTGCAGGGCGGAGCTTTGTTAGCCTCTAAGCTCCGCCCTAAAGAGGGCGTTCCCTAGCGTGTCATATCCTCTGACCCCCACTTTTCCTAACATGTCATTTCCTTTAGCTTTAGCTTTGCAGCTAGCTTAAAAGAGATGGAGAAAAAGCACAGTTATTTATTCTCTACACTGTGAATACTGTGAATACTTGAATTGCAACATATCGTTGTACAATGGTTCGCTTGAGATGTTTGCCCAGTCAAACATTCAGCCTATATGAATGAATGAACATATAATGACTTAATCACACGTTTGCTGCAGTTAAAACATCAACCTTATGCATAAGTCAGTAAAACAGATCTCGGTTGCCATGACAACACCTTTCCTTTTAAATGTCTGATTAAGGGGTGAGGCGCTCCACTTCGCTAAATTACAGACACTGTTTTAAAATGGGAAACATTGTTTAAAAAGAAACACTCTTTTTATAAAGTGGACTCCAGAAAAGGTGCACTTTACCACGCACAATTACTCTATTGTTTTCGCTCCTTTCAGAATATCTCGCAGTGTGTTTCTTTTTCTTTCATTGGAAAGCCGACATCGTGGAAGCAATGCGCCTTTATCTCCCGAGAAATGAACAGGGTAAGGGCGTGATTGTGCTATTTCCCCCCCGAACTAATGGCCCTTTTTCAAATGAAAGCGAGAGAACAGCAGCATAATTATAATCCGCTCTACAGTTCACAAAGACTCCCTCGTATTACCAGGTGAGCCGTGGTTCGCGGTTCATTGCTCGGAGGCGAGTGCTTCGGTTAAGACCCAATATAATCAAACTGTTTGGATCAAAGTTTGCAGCTGCTGGATGCATGTAGGCTTCGGCCAGGTGACTGCGTCCAGGCTGAAATCGAGTTCTCTTGTTCCTGCTTTTTTTTTTGGTCACCTTTAAATATTTAAGATCAACAAACGAGGTTTAATATCTGATGAAATTAACATCTGTAAGACACAGAAGGCAATTTTCATGAACTAATAGAGGAGGAAAAAGCATTCAAGACAATCTGGCTTGATATTTTCTGTATTTGCTTTTAAAAGCCAAACTCAAATATATGAAATAACTTCATTGGGACTTGAGAGGCTACTTGACGTAGAGTAAAAGAACGAAAAAATACAGAATCTTACCAGATATTTTTGGTGTCGCTTTTAAATGCAAATATAGTAGTACGTTTGAAAAAAGAAAAAAAAAACTAACTTACACGTAACTTTTCAGCTACATATAGTTACTAAGTCAGTAACTCCTTAATATTCATGCAAAAAGTACAAGTTATGCTGCCAGATTATTTATCTTGTAATGGAACAAGAACCTTTTCATCAATATTAAGAAATATATCTTGCTAAAAAAAAAGTTTGTTGCTTTACTAATAGTTGGTTTTGTCTCATTCAGGATTACCAAGATATTTGCACTAGAAACTCTACCAAAAGTACTTTCTAAGATTCTGTGCAGTCCTGGAAAAAACATGCTTAAAGTTGACATATCTGCACCTTGATTACACACCGTTTATTTTTATTTATTTTTTTTACAAAGCTATTGTGCATAGGTTGTCTTCAAATATTGTCACTAGCGTCTTTGTCCTTTTTATTCAACAACCGTAAAAAGACCTGAACTTTCTGCGATGCTTCTTCAACTTCCACGGAATAACAGGACGACTTTTGTTGCGCCTCCAACAATAACCTTTATGAAAGCTTCTTTGATTTTAATCTGTCACCCAGCCTGCGCCTCTAAGTGCAACAGGTTGAAATTTCGCTTCATTTCCATCCCACCACGCAGGTGAAACCAGTTATCTTACAGTGTAAAGAGAAATCAAACCAAACTTCTTTTGTTTCAGGTCAGTTATGAGATCGATCTGCTTTAACCCAAACGACGACTTATTTAGTTGGACTGATTCACCTCGCAGTCAATAGCGGCGTTGAACTAGGCCGTTTTAACGTCCATCTGTCACAACTCTAAATCACACCGAGCTGCTGTTGGTGTGAATGTTTCATTATAGTCTGTACCAGATGCTCGACTGTATCCTTTTGCCTCATACCTGGCATTGTAAGACTGGGCTCCATTTGCATTATCCTCCACTGTGAAAATCCATCGACCCCCTCCCACTGCATTTTTATCTTTGGTCGGTGAAAACGTGTCGTTTTCTTTTAAGGACTCAATCTCCTCTGCAGCAGCTTCAGCCCACCTTTTCGACTTACAGGAAATCGAGCCTTTTTTTTCTAGCTTTGCGGTGTGGGCATAGAGGAAGGATGAGTGAGTTTATTTGAAACGAGGCACAACATACATTAACCACTAGAGAGACGTACTGTAGCAGTTTATGGCTACAAATGCTAAAGTCCGCCTGTAGTCCCTAAAACAAACGGTAATGTTAAAGTTCTACATGCAGCAAAACAGAACATGAGGACGAATAAAAGTACTCGCATCATGCAAACCATCATAAGAATAATATAAAAAGTCACAAAAAAGCTAAGCTAACAGAAACAGCTGTTTTGCTTTTAACTTCATCAGACCTCAATCTGAGTTTGCTATTCAGGAGCTACTTTTCGTAATTTCAAATTGCGCAATTCGGTGGTTAATGGCAATGCGGCTTAGTACAGTTTTCAAGATGAATCTCACCACCCGGGTGTAGTCAAAGGTTGGCTCCGCCCCCAGGTTTGAATCCATATTCTTTTATAATCCTGTTGATGTGCTTTGCACACCAATCCAAACTCTTTTGCTTAGATCAGCAAAGATTTGCGCACATGTGTAATGGAAACACTGCTCACAGGTAAATAATGACGTTTTCGCTGTGGTCTCGTCAAAGTCTGGACTCAAACGGATCGAGATGCTAAATGAGGCCTTTAATGTTCCAAAGTCCTCTGTTGTGACAGGATGACAACAATTACGCAAAGCAAAGAAGAAGGAAAGGTTGCCATAGCAACATAGAAAACACCGTCACTGTTACTGGGTCTACGGGGCGATTGCTTTTTCACATGGGGCGAGGCTGGTTGGAATGCTTTTTGTCAAACATAACATTTACTCAGGTTATGTTTGATATTTAAAATAGTCTGAAATATTTTAGTCTAAAAAGCAAAAACTAACAAAGAAATTTATAAGGAGGTCAATACTTTTCAGATCACTGTTTTTTCACATCTTGGACCCTGTTGACTTCACCAATTGCACTTGAAAAAGGTTCTATGAAGCAATGATTAACGGCAGCTTTAAATACCTCCACTAAAAGATCGGTGCAGCGGATTTTCGCAAAGCCTCTCGGCATTTCAGTGGGAAGACAGAAGGCGGCTCATTTCCATTCTCAGGTAATTAAAGACTTTGACCTGCTCCGTCAGGTCAGGCCGGGTTGGTTTAAAGTCTTATTTTTACACTTTCCACCTTCCTCACTTTGCTCACCTGACAGTGTGTTTGAATAGTTGGGTTCTGAGGAATCCTTTCCGAATGAAAGTACTACGGTCCAGTCTGCAGAATTCAGGCCGCATCAGCAAAACGAGTTAAAAATGTGCAGGTACTAGGAGAGACGTCAAATTTGAATGAATTAGTGGTATGTTTGGATTCAGAACACAAAAGCTTAGAATGCGGCGACCCCAGCGCGGCCACGTTCACAGAAAATTATTGCTGTTCTGTACGCTGACAGAATCGGGATATTGATTTCTGTCTCTGTTAAGCCCTGTTGAATGTCAGGCGCTGGGCTGCCATGACATTTCTAACAACAACCTTGGATGACTGACAGAACTTTTAATTAATAATAAAGTTGGGTTGGTGCTCGCCGACTCTAGTGTCGAGGAAAACAGCAGAGCCGGAGCACAATGAGACACAGGTTGTGGTCAAACTAAGCTTCAAGTTTGGTAGTAAAGCTGCTTTTTCGGTTTTCTATAGGAGCAGATCAGGGAGGAGTCAGGCAATATGATGTTCTGTTGGTGTAGTTGCGAAGCAAAATACAACGGTTGGACTGAAAATGCATGAAAAAGTATAAAAAGTTTAATAGCCTTCATTTGCAGTGTATAGCAACAGGTGGAGGAGGAGCAGCACTGCATAAAGGTAGGTCCACTCTCTACTCCTCAGCTATTTTAGACAAAATCTTCAAATGCGATCTTAAATCACTGTTAAGTGACTACTGAGTCAAATGCTGTTGAGCGCTTTACAAATCCAAGATAGCCTATGACAAGTGTTAAGAAGTCTGAAATGATCTGGCAAAGTTGTTCAGTGTGGCAGCTGTTGGCACCAAAATGGATTCAACACGTTTGAATGACAAACAACTTTTAGCGAGCTGTTCGATGCTGCGAGAGATCTGGTGGAGTCGGCTGCACATTGATCGAAAAACCAGCAAACATGCTCAACGATCTTTACTGTGTTCTTTTTCTGAAATGCTGCTTTAGATATTTTTGGTCACCCCGATTGGGCAAATCATTGCTTTGTTTGTCGTCAGTGGTGGTTTTCGGACTCTAGTTGACTTTCTCGTATTGTTCTGTCATGAATGCTGGATTCATCTGAGGCAAACTACTCCAGGGCCGACCACAAGGGTCCTCCTGGACCAATTTTAGTGGGCCGGCCCCTTTTGTGTCGGTTCTCCACCGTTTTGTGTTCTCTCTATTTGTGGATAACGGCTCTCGCTGTGGTTTGCTTGAGCCTAAGAAATAGCTTTGTAATTCTTTTCAGACTGATGGATGTCAGTGACTTCGTGCTTCATTTGTTCTTGGATTTCTTTCGAGAGAGAAACGATGTGTTGCATTGAAAGCTGTTCTTTGAGTCAGCCGTGTGAAACACTAGCCGCTACGTAACTCTCTGGCAGTTATTTTATTAATGCGTCCAGCTTGGTTTTGGTACCTTTTTTTCCCTTAATATGCGTTATTGTTTGAAAACTCAGATTATCTCTGGCTGATATTAAAATTTGCTCGGTCTGAAACATTCAGGTGCAACAAAAGGCGATCAGACGGAAATTGTCAGAGGTCATACTTTGCTCTTTGACAGCAAAGTATGAACAGGAGTTTCCTATTGAACCAGTAATTCATCCTTTCCCCAAAACAAAGCGAGTCTTCCAGGTCATCTGCCATGCAAGTACAGAACTACAGCAAGCAGACAGAGCAGAAGCCTCTTTCTTGCTTGCATCAGTGATTCTTAACAGATGTCAGGTCACATCGGTGCAATCCCTGGGGTCAGTAACGACAAAGGCTTTTAATTCTTAATTCAACCTGCGGCTTGTCGGCGTTTATGTCAAAAAGTGATTTTCTTTGTTTCAGTTTTTCCTCACTTTTTTTTACGATGCCACATGTTTGGTTCCCAGCATTGTAGCTTGATGGGCTTTTGAGCTTTTGTTTGATGGGCAGGAAATTGTAAACAGCTTGTGCATAATGTTAAGATAAATGCAGTGAGACTTCTGAATGTCAGGAGTTTTTGGTTTCAATGTGAAATGTCAGAGCCTCTCTGATGTTTGGTGTCTGACTTGTTTTGTGTGTTAGAGTTTAAAAATAATAAATTGTTAGAACTACTGTGATGGAGACCAGGGGTTCCATCCCTTATTGATTATTGATATTATGTTTAGTTTATTTACAAGCCATATGTTTTGATTCTGTTCTTTATTTCAGGTATATTATGACATTTGAACATTTTCTTTCATGCAGAGGGACTGGCCATCCTTCCTGTAGGGGGAGATTGTGGGAAAAATGTCAGTTTGTTTACTAATTGGTTTCATTTGAGTTGTTAATTGTTTAAGTACTTACCTTTGCTGGGTGTGTCTCCTCAGCAAGATGGAGCAGCAAAGGGAGACAAGTGCTCCAGGTGCTGTTAAAAAGCTCCTGGAGCATACCATTAAAATTGAGAGGGGTAATGCTTTGAAGAGTTATCATAAGTTAAAGTATTCTTTGATTGACTTTAGATTAGTTTAGTTCTAATGATTTGCATGTATGTAAATATTTGTTGGTACCATTTATTGTTTTGTTAGGTTTGTGTAAATAGTGTTTTCTTGTTTGTTCTATTTTGATCACCCCTTTATTTAGGATGAGTGTGGACCTGGCCTCAGGTATAAATGCCAGCCTTTTTGGCACACAGGGGTTGGGTGTCGGTTCAAATGTAACCTGCAGTTTTTTAAAAAATAAATTTATGTGGACTGCATTCGGCTGCCTTGTTTCCTTCCCTGAGCGCAGGGCCTCCGCCGGTCAAAAGTGACAAGTGGTGTCAGAAGTGGGATTTGGAGGAACAATGAGGCAATGATGACCAGAGGTGGGAAAAGAAATAACGACGCTGAGGGTAAAGAGAGTACTGCAGCCATGAGTGGAGCTGGAGCTGCCCCTCTTGCTAGCACTGATGACAAGTTGGATCAGCTGGCGAGCCTCGTCACATCACTGATGCAGTCTCAAACGGCCCGAGACCAGCAGATCGAGAAGGAATCAGCACGCCAAGAAGTGAGATGGAAGAATCTACATCAGTTCACTCCAGGCTCAGGTGGAAGAGTTGAAAGAGGAACGACAGCATGCTGGTGATGACATGGAGGAGGGTCCTTACACTCATGATGATGACGGAGATGGCAATGATGGACAAAGTCAGATGTCCTACCAGCCACCAGCTGCACAGAGGGAGCCAAAGCTGCTTCCACTGAAGTCTGAGGATGATGTTGAGCACTTCTTAACAACTTTTGAAAGGATGGCTAAGGTCTGTCACTGGCCTAAAGAAGAGTGGGCGGTCTGACTGGTTCCACTGCTGACTGGGAAAGCACATAGTGCTTATGTGCTGATGGACATTGCACAGTCTCACATTTATGACAAGGTGAAAGATGCCATATTGGCTAAATATGAGATAACTGCCGACACCTATAGAAGGAGGTTTCGATCCTGGACGTTCAGCAGGATGAGACACCAAGAGAGCTTTATGTTCGACTCAAGGACATGTTCTATAACTGGGTCAAACCAGAAACTTCTACAGTGAAGGACATTTCAGAACTGATGATCATGGAGCAGTTTCTGAGGATGGTGAATCCGGACTTGGAGGTGTGGATCCGAGAACGAGCCCCACAGTCTGCAGAAGAGGCCGCGAGTTTGGCAGAAGTCTTCTTGTCAGCAAGGATGGGGACCAGAAGAACCAACTTTGGCCGTGACAACTTCTCGTCAGGAAGGAGTAAGTCTGATGGGGGTGAAAGGGGTGGTGCTATAGGTCAGACTAGGAGCTATTCAGCTACTAAGTCATTTTTGGTAGCTAAGCCCAATCCTGGTAAGACCTACATCTCCTCTAAACACGATATAAGGTGTTTTCAGTGCAACAGGATAGGTCATACACAGTACACATGTCCTGCCACTACACGAAGTAAACCTTCCCTTCTGTGTTCAGTTCCCAGACCATCTTTCCCTTCCCCTGCCCATAAACCTGCTCACACAGTCCCTGTACTAGTAAATGGTCAACGTGAAACAGCTTTATTAGACACAGGAAGTTTCAAGTCTGTAGTTCTTTCTAGCTTGGTGTCAAGAGAGCTATGGAGTGATGTTGCAACAAAGATAAGTTGCATTCATGGTGATGAAATGGAGTATTCTGTAGCTGAGGTTTGTTTTCAATTTCTCATTGCAATTTCTTGAAATGAGAACATTTCAAGAAATTAGTGACTAATTGTGGAGTTGGATGGAAATGTACAGTTTTAGCTTAAAAAAAAAAAAAAAAAAAAAAAAAAAAAAGCTGAAAATGCACAATTACTTGCTATTTCTCTTGATCTTAAAAGTGAAAACTCTGTAAAATCCACTGAAAATGTGAATAAAAAGTGACAGGGCACCAAGATAAAATGTGATTATTCCAGCTTATAAAGATCTCGTCTATTTTCCTTAATAAAAAAAAAAACACATAAAAACACACAATCCTATGTTGACACTGTTCAAATTTAAATCCACATTCCCATAATAGCTGTACTAATACAGTCCATAATATGCATCATCTCCTCTGTTTTGAGGTAACCTCTCCTGGTACCCCCGCTCTGTTTACTTCGTGTCAGTAATTTCTCAGTGGATGTCTTTGCTGTCATGGATTTTGCACATGTCCTGCCCCTCTTGGCAGACCAGGAGTTCATTAAAACCATGTTTATGAACAGGCAGACCCAAAACTGCCACTCAGTCTCGATGCCTGACCTTCACCGCTGCCCCCAGCTCTTCCCACCGTTATCTTTATTACTTACTTCCAGACCAGGCATGTCCTTCGCTCCACCCACAACACCCTTACCTTCTGCATGCTTCATCTCTTCCTTTCACCAACAATTCTATTAGCGAGTATCATTTTTACTTCCTCTCTCTCTCTGTCCACTTCCAGAATGTTCAGTTCAAAGATCCTGAACAACAGAGACACGGTCTCCTTTGGGCTGAAGTCTGTCTTCTTCCACACCAATTACTGGTCTAGCTGCAGAACTCGGGAGGATTGTTCCAATTGATGTTCTTTGCCGATATTTGAAATCTCTTTTAAAAACTCCTGCTCTTTCTGAATCTCCTCTTTCAGGAAGTTGTCACAGCATCACTTTTCTATTAACCCTTTAAAACCGTTTTTACCAGCGTTTCACTGAGACGTAGCTCCTATAACGAGCTCAGCAGATACGCAGCTCCACCAGGTGTTTGCTAATTGCTGCTGGCTAGTCTGGAGGAGCTGAGTGTGAGGTCACGGGGAAGGAATACGGCGAGGGAGAAATTGTGGAAAAACGCGTACACAAGAGGGATTGACAAAGCTAAACCCCTCTTCTTGGCTTTGACGGATTGGTTCTACCCGACAGGTGTATTTCTGCCAATGACAGTAGGACCAAAGAGACATTCATAGTTTTTTTTTATTTACAGTGTTGCCTTTAATGACAAACTTAAACTCATAGGGTCTGCATAAAGGAGAGCAGACCCTCTTGACCCTAGGAGGTCAAGAGGGGGGAGCATGTCCTCCAGAGCTCTGCAAATGTCAAACTATGTTAATCCGTTGAAGAAAGAGTTGGTTCTTAAAGTACTTGCTAAATTAAGGCATCCTAAGAACTTCCAAAAATATCATAGCAATGTAAAGATCAATACTATGAGTTTTTGATAATTCGTCTGCACAGTACAGATGAAAGAAATTTCAGTGATCAAAGTAAAGAAATATACATGCGTTGCAAGCAGCAATTTTTCTGTCGTCGCTAATCACTGGAGTGAAGGAGATCAGAAAAACTGGCTTGATGGTCGACTTTACAGGCAGAAGGATTTTGATGGTGGAAAGCCATGCATTGTTGAAGCATTATTATAAGCACTAATGTAACTCACAGCTGAATTAGTGTATCAATATCAAAGGCCTTAGTAATGACTGTGGCACTCCCCCGATTTACCTCCATAATGCTAATCAGGCTGGGCTCCACAGCGAGAGGCGACTTGAAAAGACTAATTTACTGCTACACATAATTTGAACTCAACTCTCTAAGATTGTGACGCAGTTTGATTTTTTTCTAGTCAGTCTTTAGATGTAAAGATTAGACAAAACATTAAGGCCAATGACCTAATGCTGAGTATGTGTCTTTTGTGGTCTGAACAAGCCCTATGAAGCTATGCTGCAGTGTTTTGCTTAAACCTGTCAATAGGAGATGCAGTTCACATCAGCATAACAAAAGAAATTGCTCGGCAAAGGAACAGTGAAGACAGGTCATCACTTCAAACTTGAGGAGTTGTCCTCTACCAAGCGCTCTTAGGATGTTGTCACGCCTCATATTCCGGTAGATTCGGTTACATTGGCCTACAGTATTTGTTACATTTGCAGCTGATGTGATTCACTTTCACTCTGCACTGTCAAATCGAAAAACCTGTTCACCTCCTCACCTGTGGTGGCACTGCACCTAAAACTACAGAAGAAGAAACGAGCGCAACTTCCTCCTTCATAAAATGTAGCCTAACATGGAGTAGTGTCAGATTTTAGCAGTCTTTTTTGCCTTTTGGTAAAAGACTATGAACTTTTTCCTCACGCTAGCGTGAGAGTCGCACGTTTGTTTTGTTTTTATTGACCCAGAATCCCCTGCGCTGCGGTCTCCAGTCTGCTTGCAAACACATGCATTTGAACCTGGCCAGAGTTCACATCAACCAAACTGAGGCCAAAGTTTTTAGGTGGACTAGAGTCGGTTTATCCTAGCGCACATCAGGGTTTGTTTGTGCATCCATGCCTCCCCAAATAACTGGACTTTGTAGGCAAACAGACCACAGTTCCATTAAAGTGGATCAAGCAGGACTGGTGTGAACGCACTCTTAGCTTTGTAGCAAACTTTGTCCAAACATCATATCACCCTACATCTGTCCACTTCACTTCACTTCACTTCACTTCACAGGATGCGATTTATTCTACAGCCAAGTGAAAACTATAATCTCCTCATAACAAAAGGTGATCATGTTATTCATCAGAAAAGCTACATTTTTAGATTTTTCCCATTATCCAGCGCTGACAATCATGTACTTATTGCATGTTCTTGTGTTGGTGTGGAAAGGTCAACTTGCTCACCTTGCCTGACTTGTACAGTCACACAGCCTTCGTGTGTAACACAAGAGTCAAGGAATTCAAAATGTTTAGAAATGGCTTTATAATCCCTCCAGATTGATTGGTAACAGCAATCCCTTCAGTAGTTTTCGTTGATCTCTTATCATCTTGGTAATATCTTAAAACAAAACGGTGTGCTTTATAAAACCTATAAAAGCTTGATCAGCTATAGTGCATTTGATCAGCTGCTACTTTCACAACAAAGGCTTTAGAATAGAGCAGAAGTATCCTTTATTATCCTACAGTGGGGAACATTTCTGACAATGGGGAAATGCATTTACACTTTAGATCTGCGTTTAACTTTTTTAGGACGGTTTGGAACTTTTTTTCTGTTTTGTGTACTTGAGGTTCGTTTAAAATACTTTGAGAACCTGACAAAGACCAGATCGCAATTTTATTTCATTTTTTTTCACGTCCTGCCAAGCCTGTAAGTGAATGATTGGGATTATGTTCATCATACTTTAAGCCCATCAAGCACAAAAAGTCTGAAGGTGTAAATTTGCTCGTCTCCTTCAGGCTAATATCAGGTACTTTGAAAGACGGCGCTTAATGCAGGCACTGTTCAAACCACTTTCTCTCTCGTATTGTAATAGCCCTTTCTTTTGGGCTCATGAGTAATTTATACTGTTTCTGATGACGGGTGTAAAATGCACCTAGCATGTTTTTGCCGATGATACGAGTAGTGCTTGTCTAAATGTCCTCCATCTGTCTCCACTGGGCTTTCAGAATGCTCTCTAGAACCTCTTTATTTGACATTTTCTGGCACCACCATCCAGCGAATAGCCCACCGGGCAGACAGACAGAGAGCACTTTACTTCTTTCCACACTCATCTGCAAATTCGAGTGGTGAGATATGGCCAAGCGGGACGCGTTAGTTTGATGCAATGTGTCGGCGCAATTCAATCTACCAAACTCCAAAGGAGATGCAACTTCTTAAGGCGAATGACAACGCGGGAGAATTTGACAATTTTACAAAAATACAAAGCGACTCTTTGGCAATTGTGTTGGATGATTTGGAGTGAGAATATGGGCTTAAACAGAGGAAATTATTGTGCAACTCATTTTTATACCAATGACTCGATCGATTAATTATCAGAGCAAATCTGTAGATTGTGGTGTTCACATGATTTACACGTTTAATTCTGATTTTGGAAATGTGCAATAAGTTTCATATGGTGTAAGAAAAGTTGTTATAAACTGTTACATTTTGCACATTTAATAAGCAGAAGAAATTATACTCATAGTGTAAAATAGGAACAGAAAGAGACAGTTCAGCTCTTCCTGACAAATACCCTAAGCTTACTCCATGGGTCAAATTTAATAGTAGCTTATGTATTTAAATTTCCCTTATGTTTTTTATTTTATTGCTTTGTCTCGAATTAATTGAATTACTTCGTCTTTTTTTGTCCTTCTGATTGTTTGAAACTCAGGATTTTCATATATTGCCATCATATTTTTTTTCCCCACAATTTTCAACTTGTCTGGAAAAAGAAAACTTATGCTTTAATGACTACCTGTGCAATTTATTTAAATTTGAAAAATAACTATTATTGGAACAGTGACAGTAATCTTAGCAAAAATAGATTCATTTTTCTGAAGACAAAAAGGTTGAAATCATCTAAAGTTATCATATATATTCAATTTTATTCAGTTTTTTTTACAATTTAAAAATAAAAAGTATTCCTATGACGACTTGTTCTTCATCAGGTTTTTTCTTACGTAACGAAGCAAAGAAAGAAAGTAAGATGACTTTTCCAGCACTCCCATACTAAATCAACAACAAAAGTCAAACAAAGATTGGCTTTTTTCAAAGGCTGCAACATTAACATTCCAATAGCAAGTTACACTACTGAGTACAAAGGTGCATGTTGTTGGAAAGAAAAGCTAAATAATGAAATTGCTTCACTGTTTCATGTGCAGAAACACAAACATCTGCTTCTTTGGAGAGTTTCTTGCGGAGCGTGCGTCTGCAATTTGGAAAGCTGTAGTAGAAGAACAGCTGGAAGCAGGAATCATCAAAACACCATGCCTCTGGTGATGTTGCAGAAATATTCCTTTTTCATCGTCTAATCATTGCCCTTCAACTCTGTGTGTGCCTGTTGTAACCAAAGCTCACAGGTGCCTTGATGTCAAAGCTCAAATTTGTCTTGTATGTAAAAAAAATAAAAACAAAAATCAGTTTACCACTTAAAGCTGATGAGTCTAAAAATGTACAATGAGGAAATAAAATGTGGAAGTTCTCCATGGTATTATCTTGAACAGGACTGAACGTTAAGAGTTCAGTCCTGTGCTAACTGGCATAAAATGACATGATGAACTCTGTCAATGCTGGCTGCTGCCTGAAGTGTGTGGGTGTGGCTGAATGGCGAATTCAATCCCTCGCCATAGGTATACGGTCGTCCCTAAATAATCTGCACCAGATTTTTGGTGCGTCGCCAAACGCATCAATGTATATCGCCTGGCGGACGGGTGCAGGAACTGTGTGAGAGCGTCTGCGGTGGCTGGCGGGCGGTGGTGCCGGAACCACCGCAGTCGCCAACAGGCCGGAGCGGCGCTGAGCCGCGACGGCCGCCCGACGCCGCTTGCGGCTTTAATTGTGTTTTATTTTGGTTATTTAAAATCTCTTCCAGTTGCAGAGTTAAGAATTCTTTTCATAATTAAAATTTACTGGTCTTTGAGAGGGGGAACTTACTTTATTATGCAGCTGTCAATATATTACTCGAAAATCATCTCAAAAACAACGATGTTAGCGTTGTTTTGGAATTATGAGAGTCGAAATTATGACTTCCTGTTGGTCTTCTATTTTTTTTTCATGGCGGAAATGGGCTTCCATAGCTCTCCATCTGCCTGAGTGAATAACTAGTCTTTCTTCAGCACACGGTTCAAATGGCCACCACTTGGTTTCATTGCCGACTTATCCGAAAGTGAAAGGCTTCTGTAATAAAACGCAAAGACTCCAAGATGCGAGCAGGAACTCGGCCCGACTAAAGCATCATTTTATATGAAAGACACATAAAATACTTTTTGTCAGTTTCAGCCTGGCGGTGGTTTATTGTGGAAGCGAACACGAGGACAGTTTATAGCATTTGAAAGTGCTTTATCGCAAATAACAAAAGAACTAATAAAACCAGCATCCATATATAACGCATTTAATGTCAGCAGCATTTACCAGCCTCACGTCGTCAAAGATGATGCTGCAACCTGAATGAGAAAACTATTGTAAAAGCTGAAGCATTGTCAACAATCAAGCTTCTTCAACAGCCTCAAGGCGTACAGCCCAGATGTGTGGCTGTACCTCCCGTGACAAGTAACCCGAGCCACATAAATCAAAATACAAACATAAAGTCTCGTCTTTTTTTTTTTTTTTTTTTTGCATTAAAAGCTGTCACCTTACTTCAGTTTTTATACCTCTGCGTCAAATGTGGATCCAAAACCACGAAACGACCCTGAAATCCACAAAGAGGCAAACAGTACCAGAGTATTTATCTAATTGCCTGAGGCTGGTCTAATGTAGGGCTGCCTCTCTGGAGGATGTGTCTTTGTGGGAGAAAAGATGGCTCGGGTGGCAGAATGCATAAGCGCTGACAAAAAGAAAAAAAAAAAGGCATTGCATCCGATTGTCCTTCCTTATAAAGAGCACAGTGATTCCGGTGTGGTTGTTCCTTTTAAATGGCGGCACACCCTGGTTTGCTCACTGTGGCTGATTGATTCAGACTGAGGCCAGCCAGCCATGAAAACGCATGCATGAAAGATAAGGTGTTTTGAGTGAAATGCCTACACTGCAGATGTTAAGATTTGAAGTTTCCGCTGCTTAAAGCTGCATATGTAACTTTTATTTTAAAAATATATATTTTTTACCTTATTCATTGAACCTATCAGTGTCATTACAGTATGGTACGAGACAGATGACATGTGGGAAAAAAATCAAGCTCCTCTGACATCTTCCAGTGCCACGTAGAACCAGCCAATCAGAGTCAGGAGGCGGGTCTTAGCGCTGTTAATCACCTTTCCTTCCCATGCTTACTCTCGGGTATGCTAGGTTAGCATGGACATCAATGGTGACGGTTTTCGTGGAACGATAAGCTGTTTTTTTCCACTAGCACATTTTAGTAACACTAACACAAAGTTGATTGACGGCACTAAGACCCGCCTCCTGGCTCTAATTGGTTATTTATGATTAGGAGAGGTGCTTTTTTTTGTTAGCAGGACAGGGAGGAAATGGAAGAGCTTAATTAATTAATTAATTTTTTTACCGTTTCTCTGTCTCTTATTATACTGTCAGGACATGGTGACTGTTTTAAGAGATATGTAAAAAAAAAAAAAAAAAAAAACATTTTTAATTTATTTTTTACTATGAAAGTTACATTCCGCACCTCTAAAACGGGTAAACATATAATTCTGTAGCAAGTTACAAATTATACTTCAAACCATAAATGACAACAGTTACACGGTGTAAGAAAAAAAATCTAAAGTTTTTGTTAGTTTCGCTTCAATAACCATACTTGTCAGTGTTGGTAGAATGTTGTCGTTGTCTGTCTTGTTTTGCTTGAGCTCATGTTACACAGCCTTTGTTTGTTTTTTTTAAATAAACAGTAAAAACAAAAGAATCATGAAACTTTGAAAGCTTACCAAGCTGAAATGTAGCTGAAGAAGCAGGTATCGCGTCCCAAACTGCACGCATCGACGGCAGCAAACCTTCTCTTCAACAAGGCTTCATCTCCTATTGGGGTTAGCGCCGGAACAGGAACACGGCAATACGACAGGTATCTTTGTTCATCTCGGCGATGACAACAGAGCCGGCTGCAAGCGTGACAGTCGAGCCGGTTAAAATTCAAATTCAGCTCCTCTTGTCCTTGTTATGAAAGAGAGGAAGCATAAAGTGAAATAAGAGGTAACCTGACGGACAGCGTGCAGTCCAGTAGGGAATCGCCTATCGGTGAAATGCAAATTTCATTGTATTGTACTGTGATTTTTCTATTTTATTTTTTTTATGTGACAGATGCCTTGAACTGTATAAATACGAAGTGAATCACATGAAAATATTGGCGTTTTTAGGCCTTTGCAATTCTTACTGCGTTTCACAAAGCCCTTTATGGGCCGGTTTGCGTGCGACTCGCGGGGGCGAATGCTGATGCATTGTGTTTTCTTATTCGTGTAAATAACTGAATGCAAACATCATTAGAAGGAGCGGTGATCATTGTCTTCCCGCAGAATGAACTTTTCAGCGTCTTCCCGGCTTTAATGTCCGTCCCTTAATTGACTTCCCCTTAAGTATTGCGCACATGGCTGGGCTCCCAAGGGCAGGCAGCCCTGCAGATAAACCCGAATCACTGCGTCTTTGCTTCATTTCACGCGCAGGCCTGCGAGGATATCCGACTCATATGCCGTGCACAGCAAATGCAAATTGTCTGGGTAGGAGAGTCTACATGTTCAGTGTTCTGGTAACCATAGCAACAAGGCTTTTTTTTTGTTGTCCTTTTTGCTATTCGCCGGCAGGAAGTGGTGACCGAGACTTAGTTAATGAAATCGTATTCTCCAGATTATTCCGACATCACTTCAAAGCTCAGAGTCGTCGCTTGAGATAGAGAGAGAGAGGGAGAGAAAGCGAGAGAGAGAGAGAGAAAGTCAAAGAGAGAGAGGGCGAGGGTCGTCTTCAATCAGCCGCTGCCGAGGCCTCGACCGCCTTCTCGCTCTCGCCGGGCGTTGGAAGGCATTCAGCGCGGGGCAACATGGATGCCCTGCACAGTGCAAATAAAATGTTTGTTTTATTCATCAGAAATCGATGAGTTGTCTCAGGGCGCTCCTGCACCAGTGCTGCCTGGGCTAAAATAGCGGAGCTGCTGCAAAAGCCCTTTGGGAAGAGTAGCGATTGGCCGACTGATGGGGGATGAGTGGGGAGGGGTGGGAGAAACTCCCTGCTGGCGTGGCTTCTGGCTTTGACTCGGTAAACACGGTGGACAGTGTGTGTTTGTGGGTGGGGTGCCAGTGAGGGGCTTCCATTTTAAGCACCACCGTCTCCTGTTTGGAACCGTATTGTTTCTCTGCCTTCATGGTGCTCCATCTGCAAATCGGCCTGATAAGGTCTTATTTATTACAATCACTTTTATTTTTGTTCACTTTTTTAACGCAGCTCTCTTCAGAAAGTCACCCTCACTTCATTGGCATGGGATGTCATAATAATTTTGGCTCTTATTTCTCTACATGTCGAGTTGATTTGTGTAACGCATTTCAGCATCGAGGCAATTCAAAGCGCTTTACGCCATAAAAACATCATTCAGTTACCAGTTGTGAAATAAGCAATAAACATTCTAACTCCAAACAGGTGGAGGAGGAACTCAGTGTTTCGGCTGTTGTGCAGTTTAGAAACAGAAGCCTCTTTTTAGCAGCTGGCAATGTCCTAGAGTATTTCTATCTGTTTCCGCTTTTGCTTCTCTTCATTTTCCGTTCTTATTTTGAAGTAAGGAGGAGGGGTTTTCTCTGCGGGAGCCGGTCCTATCAGAGTGAGCTCACATTTGTTTTGCACAAACTAGTCCTCCAGCCTCAATGACCGATGACCAGCAGCCGTAGAAAAGCGCTTCTCCTCTTGAGCCCAGTTTGTCCAAGTAGCATCATGTCATGAATCTTAAACAGAAAAGTCTTTATAAAGCCCCTTAGAAGCAAAATAAATAGATATAAACGAGTAAATTCAACACAGCCAAGCAGTTAATCAATGAAAATAAGAAACATCGATTTTCAAAAACTACCCATGCAATACCCAGCTATCCCCACCACTTGTATTATTCCTACAGCATTTGACTGAAACCGATAAAATGTTAAAGAAAAAACAGCAAGACCTGATTTGCTCTTCTTACCAGTCGGAGCCACATTTAGGATGATAGGAGAGTCATCATCAGTGGAGTCACAGCGTGCTTCCAACGACTCATCTGTCATGGTCAGGAGTTGACTGACCATGACATGGACCATGGCTCTCCTCTGCCATACAAACACAGATTTTTAAAGATGTTAAGAAATGTTTCCAGAGGTCATGAAAGGTCAACCAGGGCCCTCCCGCCTTAAACCTTCATTAGTATTTTCAAAGCCGAAGCGGCACAAACAGAGATTTTTGCTGCTGTCGAGTTGATTGATGCCAATTTGATCTTCTTTGAAGAAGGTAGCAGGGCTGGTTGACCTTCTCATGACCTCTGGAAACATTTCTCAATATCTTTAAAATGATAGCGGCACAAATGAAAATGTTTGCTGTATGAACGTTTGACACCAATTTTGTCTGATTTGAAGAAGGTGGTGGTGTGTTGGCAGAACATTTTCTGTATTTGACCATTTTTATTTTTATTTTTAATGCCGTCAGTCAAAATGACGGACAACAAAAACGTCCAGCGCAACCTCTGCTGCGACTAGTGGTAAATGTGAGACGTGTCTACAGATTCCTGTAAAATCTATGCTTCTCTTGAGCTGGACATCAATCCCTGCATGATACAACTAATAATAAAACCATACAAAAACATACGTTATTAGTATTGTATTATTATTATTATTAGTAGTAAAAAAACATACTAATAATACAAAACATTACCTAAGTGCTGATGCTAGGTAACATTTAGCATCAGCACTTAAGTGTTGCCTTATCATCCATAAAGGAGTCGGACAAAAATGCCAAGACTTTGACCCCCAGCAGAGCCGGGATCAGCCAATTCTTTCAGCCGCCGGATCTGATGACGGGACAAAAAGTGTGAGGGAACAATCTGTTCCTCCAGCTGACTGCGAAGCTGCCCACTGTGAGCAACCAGGTGCTTCAAGTCCTAAAATATGCATTGTGTCATTTCTGCCTCGTTTGCCTTATGTTAAAAAGGTATAGAGAATCTGATTATACAGTAATTTGGGAGCAGGGCATTTGTAAACCTCGGAGCATTTTACATAAGCCACATTTGAAACGGCGAGGGTAAGAAACGTTTGTTTCCGACACATTTGTCAGGTTTTGCAATGGACGCCTGTGTCTTTTTTGATTCAGTTCTAAGTTTTAATATCCAGCCGTCCCTCAGTGGAACATACAGTAATTAACAACAAACATCAGCAGCTCGGATGGCATATTGAAATTTTAGATTGAAAGTTCAAAGCAATATTGTGCGATGTGCTTCCATGGGAGTCTGACTGGAAGTCGATTTGTTCGGAGACCCTGACGCGGCAACGCCTCATTATGAGAGGAGCGAGGACTGCTGTCCACCTCCCGGCTGGGCGTCCTCCAGAGGAAAATGGCAGCCAATCACAGATGAGCTTGAATGTCTTTATAGATCTGATCGGAGGCGTTGTTGGAATCCTGACACATCAGGGGGCTGAAATTTGAACATGATTTCAACCCAACATCAGAATTGCTGTATTCATTTTGTCGTCGCCAAACTATCCTATCTTAACTTCGATCGTAGTGTTTATGACACGTAGCAACTTATAACATTAAAAATACAAACCTCTACATTTTGTTGCGTTCTTGGTTTTCAGGCGTCGTCGTGTCTCATCAAAACTCCTTGCAAGGTCTGGGCGACTTCCAAAGAAAACATCTGAAAAGTGACTCGTTTTCATGTGATATGCAAAAAAAAAAAAAAAACTTGCTGTCATGAAGAAAAAGAACAGTGCAAGAACAGTTTCTCATAATGCGAAACCGTTCTTGCACCAGAACACCTACTGTCTCCCACCAGAAAAACAAAAAGAGCTTCTGTCACCAAATCCTTTTCAAACAGTTGGAATTTAATTAAACCTACTATTTAGGTGAACGCAGCACTTTTCCTGTAAACTGCATGCACATTTTTTTCCTCCATTTCAACACAGCAGTGAATACGAAGCATCATCCTGCGCTATGAAATTCTACACAATTACACAAAGGCTCTCGAGGATCTCCGTTTCTTTTCTTAGGTAATTCAATTGCTTGAATGTGGAGCAAGTCAGCGGAGACGCGTTGCCGAACTCCTGGCAGCAAAACAAACATTGAGCAACCACCGATTATAGTTTTGTCGGGTTTCCTCTTTGTCCACGAATCGTCCCTGAAAACGCTCACGTTCGTGTTTGTTTTAAACATTAGCACAACGTAAAAAAATAAATAAAAAAAGCTGCATGCCACACCGGTCAGATGCTTATCCATCACGAACCCAAATATACAATCCTGCTTTTGCTGGGTGGAACTAAAATATAGCATCTGTGTTTAATGGACCCAACCATTAGACATTATACAGCATAAATATGGTAAGAAACTACAAAACGTTTAAAAGGAAAAGAACCAAGGCCAGGTAGGTTTAGGTAAAAAATAAATAAATAAAAGCCATTACCTGCCTAAATGAAAACTTTTTTTTCTTTCTTTTGTAAACTTTGAAACCCGGTCAAAGAGCTCAAAACATCACACGACCTTCAACGAAGCACCAACAAGACTATAGTCAGCAAAACGGACCGTGTCTTTAAGTAAAATGTGTATTTGACTGTTTTTGTTTTATGTTTAACTCAGCAGAAAACATGTTTTTTTTTAAAAAAGCACGGCTATCTGGAAGGAGGCTTTGCTATTTATTTGAGGCAAACCTTTAACTGACACACTTGGTATTTCTCGTCTCATTATTGGAGCTGATTATAATTCATACGCTATATTAAATGTCAGAGAAAGGCCAGGGATTGTTATGCAAATGCTAAGAATAAATTTGTTCCTTCATTCACATTGAATTTTTTTTTCTCCCCCTCTCTGCAGCCGACTGAAAAGAAATACAAATAACAATTGAATACTGTTATTAAAACATGAAGAGATTCCCAGGACATAATTATCTTTTAAATTGTCCAAATATGGTACAGTGGGACAGAACTGTACGGCCAATCTGCCGCTCACAGAATGTGAAGCATGCTGCGTAGTCGCCACTCTCTAAATCAACTAGAAGTATTTTTACCAGTGACGTGCTGTCAGGTTAGGCATCATGGAAAAATAACATATAACGATAGTTTATATTATTATATTCAGCCGGTGATTTGTCCTTGAAGTGATAGAAGACCGACTTTGTAACTGTCTCTATGTTTCTGAAGGTTCAGGTCAGAGTCCATCACTGCACCCAGATTTCAGGTCTGATCACTAGTTTTTGTCTGTAGCAAATAAAGCTAAAAGCTGACTAGATCGTTCCACTTTAGATCCAACAATAATTAACTCAGTTTCTGTCAGGAAAAGAAAGTTATGGCACATCCACGCATTAGCTTGACCTAAGAATCTGCTCAATGCCTGAATGGGTCCATAGTCACCTGGTGACATGGTAAGGTGGAGATGTGTATCATCTGCATAGTTATGGAACCTTGTTTTATTGCTTGTTTTAATCTGAGTTTGCAGGAGCATTGAGGTACTAAATAAGTGGGGCACCAAGATAGAACCTTGGGGGACTCCGCATGTGATTTTTGTCACCTATTGAAATGAAGAAGTTCCTGTTTTTAGGTAAGGCTTGTACCAGTGAAGCATTAGGGTTGAGAAAGTAAAGCGAGGACATCCACTGTATGCTAAAATGATAATTGTTTTTTTTTTTTTCTAAAATCTCTTTATTGGAATTTTAGCAGTTTAGACAAACAGCTGGAACATTCTGCAAAGTATCAGTAACATTGTTCAGGCCAAAATAACATACAAACAATAATAAACAAAGTGCTTCTCACAATCCTGGTTCCAATGCAACCCATCACATATTCCACACATCATCTTTATATTGAGATATTAAATTCAACAGTATATGTCCTTTCATAGAATTGTCTGCAGTTAATGTCCTTCAGTCACTTGCATCGTCATCCGAGATCCTTGACACACATCATGAAGGGATTCCAGATGAACTCTTAACACATATGTAATCTTTTCCAGAGGGAGGGCAGACGACATCTGCTGCAGCCATTGGTTTACAGTCGGTCCAAGCATCTTCTTCCAGAACAATCACATACATCTTTCCGCATTGAGCAAATTTAAGTTTGTAAATGTTCGTTTTCAGGGTACAGTCCAAACACAAACGGCTTTGGATCCAAAACTATTTGTTTGGAAATTATTTTCTCAGTTACATCTTTTACCTCTTTCCAAAACAGCATCATCTTCCTATAATACCACATAAAGTGAACCAGAGTCCCTCTGTCTTCTGTACATTTTGGACACACATCAGGTTTCTCCCTGTTACACCTACTGAGGTCCACAGTTGTTATGTAAACCTGCATTAACCATTGGAATTGGACCAATTTAAGAGCTGTGTTGATAGTGTGGGCTGTTTGCCGAACATCCTCAGGTAACTCTAGCAGTAAATCTTCCTTCCAAGCCTTAAGTCTGTCATGAGATCCTTCAGATATATGTAACTTCATTGAGTGATAAAGCTATATTTATAATATTTTCTCTTAAATGGGCTACAAAAATACCCCCTTTATCAGACAGATATCCAAATATGGTTTTCTTTGAGCTTACATACTACCCTCTCTCCCTCCCTCCCTCATCAAATACATTGTCTAAATATGTAAATTCATACGGTGTTAATTATCAGAACACCTTTTTAAAAGGAGGCATTACATAACTTTTCCCGCAAATGCGTCGCCTGTTAATTTGGATGTTTCGCCGGAGCAGAGATCAGCGGCTGAACAAAGTTCTCAATAATTAAACCTGTGAAAATTGAAGAGGCAGTGATGAGCAATCTGCGGCTGATCTGGCACTTAATTAAAAGCAAAGTGGGAGCGAACTGAGCGGCGAGATTATCGCCCTTAAAGAAGGCAGAAAGAAGTCGCACTTTACAAGCATTGTTAGGTTTCCAAGGTGATTCAGCAAAGAATAAGATGTCCCTGTGATTTGATCTTATTTTATGTTGTTTTTTTTTCACACCCCGCAATCATTATGCATGCTAAATAGGTCTCTGTTGTACGCTGGGCACTTTGGGGGATTCCCATTAGGTGTAGTCATTGTAAAAGGTCTTATTTATTCATTTATGTGCTGCTTTATGGAACCCACTGCCACCCAGGTGGAGATAAACAGCAACACAAAGCTCTTAGAAAAAAACATTATGTCTTCATGGAGAGATTTAGCTGTGAGTAGTGATGTGAAAATTCAATACATAAACAAGAAGATCGAAATTAGCATGACGTTTCTGACACCTTCTTACCTCAGTGGGGTCAGGAGGTGCTGGTGCCTCTCCAGCTGACGTTCCAGGTGAGAGGCGGGGTCACCCTGGACAGGTCGCCAGTCAACACAGAGACAGACAGGACAAACAACCATGCACACACACTCACACCTAGGGAGAATTTAGAGAGGCCAATTAACCTGACAGGCATGTTTTTGGACTGTGGGAGGAAGCCGGAGTACCCGGAGAGGACCCACCATGCACAGGGAGAACATGCAAACTCCATGCAGAAAGACCCCGAGCCGGGAATCGAACCCAGAACCTTCTTGCTGCAAGGCAGCAGCTCTACCAGCTGCGCCACTGTGCAGCTAGCATGACGTGTATTATAGCAATATGTAGTTTATTTAGAACCCTAAGCCTGAGTGTTGATAATAAAAATTAATTAAATGTAATTTGTAATTTTTATTACCTTAAGATTGTACGAAAATGAAGACTTGAATGCCAGTGGAGTCAAAGGTCGTCAATTCCAATGTATGTTGTAGTCGGCTGAAAACAAAAACTCATTTACAGAAGTTCTGTGGTGGGAGAATAAAGAAAAAAATATTCACAAATAATAGTTGCAGTTAGTGTAAACTTTGTGCTTATTGCAGAGGATAATGGAATAAGACTGAAAACCATTATTAGCTGACTTATGGTCCAGCCTTGGTTCTCTAGCCTGCATCCTCCTGGCAGACAAACTGTGACACACTTTTCCAGTGTTGTGTGTGATGAGCTGGTGACCTTTAAACTGCTGATGTGAAATTGCTGAAGGAAAAGGACTCTGTTGACACAGACTTCGCTGAACAAAGGAGGATTTTATTTCCACTGAGCCCACATCAGAAATTACAGATCGGTGCATCGAACTGGCGGAGTCTTATGCCAAATGTCGAAGAATCGCTATAGAGCTTTGAAACGCAGCCTCTGTACCTGTATGGTACTGTTTGTGTCATTCCCCAACTCTAAGGACAGTCAGTAAGTATTAAACACCTAAATATGGTTCACCATAAACTCATTTTAAGAATGTATGGATGGACAAACACACAAAAATCCCTCAGTAGTAACTTTTAGCTGACCTCTTACCATGAAAATAGAAGAAAAAACTAACTGTCATGTAGATTATCAGCAATGCTTTACATAATTTATTTTTAGACATTTCTGCTCCGATCTGCAGGTTTTTCCACTCCCTGATAGTCCAATTTCAAAAGATAATGTCATTTAAGTTGCCAAGTTGCAGTCAAAATTGAAATAATGTGTTTCTGGTAAATCGATGTCATCTACTAACCATAGTTGGTTTTCATACTCAGAATGTTGTTTGGATTCCAAAGATTGCAGTTTTAACCACTATTTTTTTTGTTTATTTATTTTTATATTGCTCTGATGTGTGTGGTTGCTGGTTTTTGAAATTGCTTGAATTTTTATTTTTTTTATTTTAATAATTTGCAGTATTTATTTTTGCATCCAACCAACCTGAGTACAATCAGATTTAACTCAATATTGCGGAGCCACTGACGTCATCATTTATTTGTGACTCAGTAACAATATTATCTGCCGTTTATATTTTCTCATAATTTTCTATTCTTGTTTTTTTTTTTATACTATTGACCTTCTTCTGTATCTGGAATAAAGATATGATGATGATGATGATGAATTTCTAAGTGTCATATAGAGACCTCTGATTGAAGATAGTTGCTGACGGCCTCAGGATTGTCAAAACATGCCAACGTGTCCTGGATGACTCCGTCAGCTGTTAGCAATCACTGCTAATCTGCCTCGTTTGCTTTTGCCACTCTTCTTTAAATCTCTGGCGAAATCTGGAGTCATGGATCTGATCTTTGCCTGTCGTGAATGAAGCAGGAGCCGTTTTGAATTTCCTGCTTTTTTCCTCTCTCTTAAACTACCAAACATGCATGTCTAACATTTTAAACCTCTTAGTTCTCAGCTTATTATAGCGAGGCGCGCTACTTTGCAACTGGAAAAACTCTCCCTGTACAACCTGATTTGTATGCGCGGAAACGGACACACAAATATGTGCGGAAGTCTACATCCATAGTCGCTTCATGCAAATAAAATGGCAGATTAATGCTTCATAAAATGCTGTGTGGAATTTATACAAAAATGGTAGAAATATGCTTTGGTATTGGCCCCCCTCAGGCAAGTTGTTAGCTTCAACCTGCAGGGAAAAGAAATCAATTTAATATTTATTCCAAATGAAGATATGAAGAGAATTATCTTCTACAAGTCAGTTATTAAGTGATCATTACCTTTTAACAGAAATGCCACATAAAAAGAAATTCAGGAATTACTCTTTTTTTTTTTAAAAAAGAACATCTTTTATGCTCACAGTAAAACTCCCCTTCTTGTTATCTGCTTCCAAAAGATCTAAGACTAAATCCAAAGAGAAATATAGGAACTCAGCTGCATATCATCTGAAATTACCGTACCTTGTACTTTTCCACTCCGTACGACACTGATGCCACGTAACACTAATTTTACAGCTGTCGCGGCTTTAAATGACTGTTAGAGTCGTGATGATGACAGCAATTAGCACAAGGCACAGATGCCGAGTCGTGTACACTAGGCCTAAATTTAAAAGCGTTATCAACCCTCATCTTCGACCAGATGTTTGCTTCTCGTACAGTAGAGGAAGCGAAGCGCTCGTTCAGCCCCGAGAGCAGCGCGATCATCAGTGGCTCTCAACAGACGAGTGCATGAAGAGTTGGCTCACGAGAAGCAGAATCTATGGCGATTTGAACACTAGTGCAATTTTTATTTTTTTATTAAGGACCGTCACTACGAATGTTTGAATCTTAGTTGTTCTAATGCAGAACTAAGAGAGCCTACTTGTAATGTCAAAAGTGCCAGAATAACGCTACAAAAACAAAGGTTTATTGATGATTATGTCTTTTTGTTGGGAATTAATCTACAGTAATTCCTCACTACGCAAAGTTATGCACCCAATTCAAGTCCGTTCCTGTTAAATCGTTAAAAAACATCAATTAATGAGATGCTAATGAGTGCAGGTAATCTTCTTTAACTACAAATGAACAGCATAATTATAATTCTTCATTAAAGAAGTGTGGAAACTGTTGTGGAAAAAAAAATTCTCAAGTTTATGCCAAAGATAAATTACAAAGCTCTTAATTGCTTTGTGTAAAAAAAAAAACAGGATTATTAAATGAAGAAATAACAGCTCTGTTGGTCAGGAGGGGAGCCTCAGCCTAGCTATTGAAACCAGCAACTTAATGTTCTTCAACAGACAATAAACTGTTGAAGTCCTTTAGTTTAACCCCGACTCTCTCCCAGACAAAGGTCTTGATCTTTTCTTGCACTGTCTTTCAAACTGCATCCTTTGAAATCGAAAGCTTCTTCGTTTTCGTTTAAAGGACGTTTTTACATTTAACAATAGAAAGTACTCCTGGATCGGTGGCTCGCCGAGCCAAGTTCTGCTGGAGGTTTCTTCTGTTAGAGGGGAGTTTTCCTCTCCGCTGTCGCTACATGCTTGCTCATTTTGACGATTGTCGAAGTCGACAAGACAAAGCAACCAGGTACATTTTCGTCCGGGAGGGACACATGCCACCAGTCAATGGCTGCATTCCCATTACAAATAGGTGCAAATCTGTTGATGCAAAAAAAAAAAAAAAAAATTTGTTTTGCAATTGCGGCGTTTCCATTAAATACAAAACGCAATTAAAATCACACCTGAACATTATTTCACGCGATGTCATTAAAAAACATCCTGTCACTTCCTGTCTTCTTTGTTGTTTCTGCTGTAGCATCTTTTTGTTGATCATGTGACTTGTGTGATGTGAAAAACAGTGTTTCTATTGCACTTTTGTGGAATACACTAATTTTGATACAGCAGAAAAACCACTTCATCCTAGCTTTACAACTTTTGATCACAAAACAGAGTTGTTTTTTTTTAATGGTCATTTCCATTATGAAAATGTATTTTCATCATTCCAACTGCCAAAACGATATGGAGGCTTAGCTAGTAACTCAACTGAATCTGCTGGTTTCCCTCAGAACATTTTAACCAATTTTGAATAATAAACTCAACCTGACTCCATAGTTTGGCTCTTGTTTGGCATTGGGATGTATGAATGAAATTATATTGAATTAAACTGACTTTTCTTTTTTCGTGAAGTGAATTGAGAGGACATTTCTTGTGCACTCATGAATAAACTGAACTGAAATAAACCAAAATCCCCAACTTATCTCACTGCAACACACTTTTTCAGTCCTTGATTTCCCTGTTAGTATTACATGCACCTTTTCAATACCTGTGAGCATGAGGTTAAACAAATGCTCACTGTGCCTTAACCTCCCTCTGAGAGACCAAGGTAAAGATGCGCTGACTGCTTACATGCCTTCAGTGTCCTCTCTGGCATAATGAGCTCTGACATTTAGCGCTCCCTCAACTAGCATAGCCGTGTCACTGTAATTAGCCCTGACCTTCCGTCTCCAAGACCAGAGCAGTTTCCATGTAGCAACTGGTAATGAGAAGCAGAACCTCGGCTGTGACAGAGTACCATACGGGTCAGATTAAAGGCAAATCAACAGATAAGGCACACAAGCGTTTAAATGCGCAGGTAAAGCAGAGTTAGCTTGCTAGCTTACAAGCTAGGTTGAAACACTCCTAGCTTGTCTGACAAGCTAGCTTTGCAACTTAACCTGTAAAACAAGCTGGGTTTTTGAATTAATTCAAAAAAGGACCATTGAATTAACCCTGGGAACACAATCTTGAAAGGGCATGGTGTTGTTTATCAGGATAATTTAACCTTTACGTGGATGAACAAGTGGCGAGGTTGTGCGGTTTTCTAAATTTCTTTTTCAGAGTTTTGTTGTTACCCACAACTGGGTGAGTTGAGCCATGCCCACAAGTGGTTCATGGCCAACTTTGATGGGGTTTTTTTGTTCCACTTTGCTGTTCATGTTTCTCAATGTGTATTTTTTTTTTTTCATTTATGAAATCTTTTAACCAGGTGATGCAAAACCAGGAACAACCCAGCCAGCATACCTAGGTGGGCCCCATATGGGGAAAAGGAGGGCACCATATTGTCTGCCCTCCTTTTCCCCATATGGGGCCCACCTAAGTATGCTGGCTGGGAAGCTGCCAGAGCAGAAACAGAGAAAAACTTTAAAAACCCATCTATTTTTGAGATAATAGTGCTTCTCTTCCTTGTTTCTTCAAAATATAATAGTTTGAAAGAAGGCGCCCCATGATCTAAATGGCAGTTTTGGACGTTTTCATCCCTTTTCTCACCAAAGGGATGATGTGTTCACTGCAGACTGTAGACCAAAACTTGAACAAAATTCAAAGGGGAGCCTTTCTTCCAATAATGACTTCGTGTTGACTTACTCTTTTTAAAGACTTAAAAAAATCTTTTGATTTTTAAATAATAAATTGAATATGTCTTCGAGACATTCAAGTGACAATTAATACTTTAATCTTCAATTTTGTCCATGGCCTGTCTTTTGCATTCCTTTTTGTAGTCGGTGTCATTAAGTCTGAATGCAAATGGTTACGCTTAGCATAATCAAGTAACTATTTCACCTTCAATTGTTATTAAAATGCTTTATATACCAATTATCCAATCCATCCATCCATTTTCTTACACCCTTGTCCCTTACTGGGGTCGGGAGGTGCTGGTGTCTATCTCCAGCTATCTTTTCGGGCGAGAGGCGAGGTCACCCTGGACAGGTCGCCAGTCTGTCGCAGGGCAACACAGAGACACACAACCATGCACACACACACTCACACCTAGGGAGAATTTAGAGACCAATTAACCTGACAGTCATGTTTTTGGACTGTGGGAGGAAGCCGGAGTACCCGGAGAGAACCCACGCATGCACAAGGAGAACATGCAAACTCCATGCAGAAAGACTGGGGCCAGGAATTGAACCCAGAACCTTCTTGCTGCAAGGCAACAGCTCTACCAACTGCTCCACTGGGTAGCCCATATATCAATTATGTCTTCATAAAAATTTGACATTGTAAAATCAAAATCAGGCCTATGTCTCTTTAAAAACTCCGCCTCCAGGAGGTCGTCACAAATTCACTCCTCTATTAACCCTTTAACAGATTTTTTTTTTTTTACCAGCGTTCCACTGAGAAGTAGCTCGCATAATGAGCTCTATAGATGTGCAGTTCCACCAGCTGTTTGCTAATTGATGCTGGCTAGTCTGCAGGGTTTCAATACCCAGAGCGGTTGCTACGGGAGATTAAAGGATTTCTCAAACACACCTGAACAAATCAAATCAACACTAAAGGTATGCTTAAGATGAGGGAAAAACATTATGACATTATGCAAAACTTTAAAAAGTTTTTGTTACATAATACTGCCTCTTTAGAGAAATCAAAACACAGAGGGCTGAATACGTACTTCACCTACATTTTTCATATTCTGACTTACAATCATTTATTTTCAGTTCCCATCATAATGTGGAAAAGCTCTTCAGTATGAACATTTTTGCACCGTAAAAAAAAAAAAGAACTACAGCTGTTCTGCCACGATAAGGGTTTGCTTTCAATTTTATTTCCTCCGTCTTAAAGTCACATTCCCGTTTCTTTCCGTTTTGCTGTTGATAAACCATTTTTAAATATACATCTTTCCTGTGACTACTTTGTTTGAGCTCCAGTTTCCTACTTGATTTTATCACCATTCCCCAGCAAAACAAGTACAACTTAAATCTTAAAAAAAAAAATAATAATAATAATTTCATTAATGAATTAAAGTCCCCCACGGGGACCCCTGCTGTTCCAATGTGCTACTGAATGATCATTTGAATTAAGTGTAATGGATTGCGGTGGAACCACGCCAGGATGATTGTTGGTAAAGGGGCTGTATGGAGCCCATGCCATGAAAGCGCTTCGACTACTGTGCAGCTGATTAAGCCACACGGTTTCTTCCTAACCCACCGCCATCCTGCTAACCCATCCCACAGAATGATAAAAAGATACGCAATGCATAATCTCAATTTGGGGAGTAACGTACTTGCCAGTTGCTGCGGATCTTGGAGTCATTCCATGAAGGCTAACGCCAAGTCGCTGGGTCACCTTCTCGGCATGAAATCCAATTTTGAAAAGCAAACAGTTAAGTTGTCGGAGCTGTTGAGAGAAAGAGTCGCCTCTCATATCTTACCTGGGAGTGGGGCTCTGACGCTGCCAGCGACTAGCCATTAGCGCTTGGCAAGCTCGCCTTGCAGCATTTCAATGTAAAACTGACATTTAGAAGAGAGCAGATGACGCTATTGACACTTGGATAGGCGGTAATTAGTTACCCCTTTAGGTTCCATTGTGCGAGGCATTTCATCACTAAATGTCAATTATCATGGCAGCTCTATTCAGCGGGTAACCTTCAGTTATCACCGTAAGCATTAAAGGAAAAAAGGGATACCTTTAAGATTAAGCTGACTTTATCCCCATGCTGACAGGTCCCTTTGACTGCGCCTGGCGATACGGAATAATGTAGCGTTCACATATCCGGGGGTCCACCTGCAGCAGGTGTCACCGCGTGCTCGGGAAGGAAGTATATCTCGAAAGCGCGACTTAATAGCAGCTGGAATACACCGACACAGAAAGATTCAGTGTGTGTCTGTAGACTGGTCGTACTTTTAAATCGGCAGTCTTTAGCGGTTCTTAGTGGTTTTTTTGTCGACAATCCAGGTTGACTGACTCTTGTTAAAGGGATTCTTAGAAGTAATGCCATTACAAAAAGTTGGACTTAGATGCACATTTAGTTAGAAAAAAAAATCCTTTCATCCTTCCTTTCAATAACTCCAATAACCCATAACGCAAAAATCTGTCATATGCTGCAAAAAAACAAAGTCTCACCACCTCTTATTTGGGCTAGTTTCTAGTGAAAATATCTTAGTTTTGTCTTATTTCAACTGCACTAACTTAAAAGTAACTTTTCAGAAATACATGATGGTTGCCCACCATCATGTATGGCCCATGTTGGGTCCATGTAGGCGGTGGCCCTACATGGGCAAACCCGTGTGGGGCCACCATGGAAACCGTGCACAAACCCATGTGGGACCCATATTGTCTGCCCTCCTTTTCCACATATGGGGCCCACTTAGGCGTGCTGGCTGGGTTGGTATTATTTTTTTGTAGTTTGGTTGAAGTAACCTTCTGAGAACGAACACTCGTCCTCCAATAGTATAAGGTATTTATAGCTAGCTATAGAAAAAAAAACTTGAATTATATATATTTATATATTTCCTTTAAAATAGGGGGCTGAATTAATGTATTAACAACATTTTTCTTTTCTGCCTTAAAGGTCAGCAGACAGTCCGTCAGTCACAGGTAATGCTCCATTCAAGTTCCATCACTACAACATTCACACAACGTCACATTTCAGTAGAAAGCCCACTTGAAAAAAATATGACTAACACCTGTAATGAAAACATTTTAGAGAGTTTTTCCTTGGGATGAAATGTACTGTTTAAGTCTAAACGCAGTGATTTGCTTAGACTTCAGTGGGAACCATAAAGACGTTTGATAAAGATGACTTGCATAATTGGCACAGTGCTGTGAAAATTTCAGCAAAATGTTTTTGCTTTTCTTTTTTTGTCACAGATGCATAAACTACATTGCCAAAGGTATTCACTCATCCAACCAAGTCAAGTTTATTTGTACACCTCATTTCAGCAGGAATGCACTTTAAAGTGCTTCACATCACAGAAATATAATTCCATTCACCAATGTTGAAACAAGCAATAAGCATTGTATTTTGTCAAAACCATCAAGCTAATGTCACGTTTTGCGGTATGAGGTGGTGAGGGAGACGCTGTAGACCAGGGTGGGAGTGATGAAAGTGATATTTTAATGAAGAATTTGGCAAAATATAGTCCATAAACCAGGCAGCACAGAGAGAACGGAAGGCTAGGTTCACTACACTCGGACGATATAGGCAGCCAAACAAGAGAAACACAATGACTAGACAGCGTTGACAAGAACCCTACAAAGACACAGAAACACTGGTGACATTAAACACACAGAGGATAATCAGGGGGACGAGACGCACCTGGGAGCAATCAGGGGTCGATGGGACAAGATAGAGACTCCACAGAAAACTAAAACGCACAGAAAAAACAAATCCTGACAGCTAATACACATGAAATATGTTCATTGATGTTTCACTTACTGCTAATCAAAGGCAGTTCTGAACAGGTAGGGCTTTTAGCCTTGGTTTAAAGGAACTCGGTGTTTCGGCACTTTTGCAGTTTTCTGGAAGTTTGTTCAGATTTGTGGAGTGCAGATGGTCCTAAGGGGTTGCAGAACCATCTATGCTCCTACTATGTAATTTCATTGTTCCAACCACTTTCACGTCCACACGGGCATACATGCAGGGGTCCAGCTGTGAGATTTCTTCAATATTAAATATTCCGCTTTCAGCTCTTGGTGATACTTGAACAAAGTGGAAGCGACTGGAAGCCACTGCAACCGAGCCACAAAGCGGACAGGGTCAGAGGACGCTGCGGTCAATCCCCAGAGATCGACAAGTTTCTGCAGAGTTGATAGCTGCAGACCTCCAAACCTCCCATGGTCTTTCCTACATCACCAAGGACAGTAACACCATTCTGTTGGGTGGAGTAGCGTAAAGCATGGCTCATCATAGAACTGGGCTCTTCAAATTAAAATTATGGTCTGGAGTTTTAGTTTCTTTTTTAACAGGCATGTTCCTATGGGACACTGAAGGAAAAATAAACTCTCATGCGCACTACGTACATGTCTTTTTATCAATTATTAGCAATATATTGATACATATGGTACAAAACCACATGTAGTAATCAAATTCTAACAGATTTTAACCCACAAAAAAATCCCCAGGCAGCAGGTACGCCCTCGCAAAACTAAACTGGGATAAAATAAATATCCTTTGCACAAAGTAGAAAAAAGATTCAAGTGAATAATGCCATTTAAGATCACTCTATGAAGATAAAATATGTTATCCTCAAATATGTGTGGAAATAGAAACATTTAAAAGAGGAGTGTTGTGGGAAGATATTCAGACAATATCAAACCCCAAACTTGATGAAATCTATTTTTATCTGAAGATGCATTTGTCAAATAAATCAATACATCTTTTTTTTTTTTTTTACTTAATCAATATATGCAAAATGATATTTTTTTTTTACCTAAATTGTTATTAGTCATTTAAACTCGTGTAATTTATTTTATTCCTTCACCTCAAAAATCTAAATGACTCGATGTGGCGATCTGTGGTCTGGAAAAGGTGAGTGGTCTGCAGCTGTGAGAGGCACGGACCCAGAGGCAGTCGGCCCGTGCGTTTCCATGGCAGTGCAGCACACGCATGGACACACATGGAAACATAGGATAGTAGAATATGGCTTTAGGATTTGAGGCTCTTTCTCTCTCACACACACATATATCCTTGTAATTCTTTCCAAACTGGGTACTTTGTATTGACTTCCATTCATTTTAGTAACTGCATTGGTGCCTTATTTGGACATCTCCTGTTACCCTTACCGATACTAGTCTATGCCTAACCATAACCAGAAGGTAACTCACATCTGACCTCTAAATCTAACCAGTAGAGCATAGTAGAAGTGCAAAAAAAAAAATCCTCCATTTCCACTCTCGTTGTTGGGAAATTTTGTGAAAATGGTCCTCTTGATGTAGTATATAGAAGTACACACACACACACACACGCCCCCACACCCCACACACATACACACCTTTACCCCTAAAGGTTGACACGGCTGTGGTGCAGCAGAATGAACATTGGCACCGTTTTGACCAATCCTTTTGGGAAAGCACTCTGTGTGACCTTCTTCCTCCGGTAAAGTACAATATCCAGCTCTATCAGACGTTCTGCTGCACTCAGTGTGATGATTCTGCTTTAGACAAGCTCTGAGTCAAGTCTGGCCTCAGCACTTTATGGAATGTAAACACAACTGGACCTCAAACTGAAATCAAAGGCTCACCCGCCCCAGACCCTTTTCCTCTTCCGGCCTATTTTTGGATCTATTTGACGTGAATCTGAGTAGAAAAAAAAAATAAAGAGAACAGAATAGACTTTTGGTTTTTTTAGCTGTTAATGTCATCACAATGGAAAACATAAAAGACTAACTATGACAGTTTTTTTTTTTCTTAGTCGTGTGTGTGATTATTAGACTGTGAAATCCACAGAAGATACACTCTGGGAAAGCGAGTTGAGGAGACCAAAGGAATGACTGCGCCTCGTAGAGACACAGGCGTCACCATCAGGCTGTCAGAGGATGCTTAAAAAAACAGGTTTCAATAATTAGCCTAGTTAGCATGACGTAACAGTCTGTAATATTCTAGCTGGTTTGGTTTTATTAGGCTTGTTGCTTTTTGTAGTGCTCCTTTGTTGGACTTGATGCTCTATGCCCAGCCAGCATACCTATGTGGGCCCCATATGGGGAAAAGGAGGACAGACAATATGGGCCCCACATGGATTTGCCAATGTAGGGCCACTGCCATGTGGAGGCCATATAGGCGGTGCTCCTACCTGGGTAAACCCGTGTGGGGCCACCATGGAAACCACAGACAAACTCATGAGGGACCCATATTGTCTGCCCTCCTTTTCCCCATATGGGGCTCACCTAGGTATGCTGGCTGGGATGTCAGGTGAGCCCAAAGTGACCCGGGGGACATTTGTGGCTCTTTGACTGATTTTGTGGGTCCGTAATGTAGTCACGTTATGCTCAGATATAGTCTTCAAAGGGGTTTCTTGGTTACGTTAGCATTGTGCTATCGTACCTGAGGGCTCCAAAGGGAAAGTAATTGGTGAAACGACCCTATCTACATGGCTGTATAGAAGTTTAGTGTTTCTACTATGAGCTCCGTGTCGGCCCAGCCTCAGGCTTCAAGCTTGTCATGCAGGACGCTTCCTGGAGAGGGTAATCATGTGAAACCAAAAGCCCCGCTGCTGCAGATCTTGCGTGTAGCTGGAGCTCAGGAGGATGTTTTCACTCTCAAAGAGGTGATGCACTACCTGGGTCATTATATAATGGGGAAGCAACTGTATGACAAACAGAGGCAGCACATTGTCCATTGCCAGGATGATCCTTTGGGTGAAAGCTTCTCTGTCAAAAATCCAACCCCGGTGTATGAAATGCTGAAGAAGTACCTGGTTGTGCTTGGCTGTAGTGACGGTGCAGAGAATCTTTCTGTGGGCTGTGAGTGTGTAGAGGGCAGAGTGGGGGATTGTGGTCAGATATGACCAGACTTGTTACGACTTTTACTTCCTCTAGATAGTCAAGTTTGATTGTCCCGGACATCTAAGGGCATCACAGACCTGTTATTGCTCAATCTCATGTGGCTGAACGCCACTTGTCCCTCTAAGAAGTTGGACGCCGACCACACGGGGGCCGCGTAACTAGTTAGCATGCCGGAGTCTCGTTCGTTATCAGAATTAATCAGACAAATCGCTCCACCAACTAAGAACAGCCTTACGGACTACATTACTGTTTCTAAAATATTTTTTTTTAAATGACAGGCTGCCATTTTTAAAATGCAAAAAAAACAAAACAAAAAAACAAAACAAACCCCAGCTCTCCAATGACATCTACCATTGGTTTTAGCCGCCATAACATAACACTTTAAATCTTAAATGTTTGTGTGATATTTTAAAGATAAAGGTTTTGCCATCAATTGTCGACAATAGGACAACTATCCATCCATCCATCCATCTTCTGCCGCTTATCCGGGGTCGGGTCGCGGGGGCAGCAGCTTAAGGAGGGAGGCCCAGACTTCCCTCTCCCCAGCCACTTGGGCCAGCTCCTCCGGGGGAATCCCGAGGCGTTCCCAGGCCAGCCGAGAGACATAGTCCCTCCAGCGTGTCCTGGGTCTTCCCCGGGGCCTCCTCCCGGTGGGACATGCCCGGAACACTTCACCAGGGAGGCGTCCAGGAGGCATCCTGACCAGATGCCCGAGCCATCTCAACTGGCTCCTCTCGATGCGGAGAAGCAGCGGCTCTACTCTGAGTCCCTCCCGGATGGCCGAGCTTCTCACCCTATCTCTAAGGGAGAGCCCAGCCACCCTGCGGAGAAAACCCATTTCGGCCGCTTGTATCCGGGACCTCGTTCTTTCGGTCATGACCCAAAGCTCATGACCATAGATGAGGGTAGGGACGTAGATCGACCGGTAAATCGAGAGCTTTGCTTTTTGGCTTAGCTCTCTCTTCACCACGACGGACCGGTACAGCGCCCGCTTCACTGCAGAGGCTGCACCAATCCGCCTGTCGATCTCCCGCTCCCTTCTTCCCTCATTCGTGAACAAGATCCCAAGATACTTAAACTCCTCCACTTGAGACAGAACACCCCCCCCCCCCGACCCGGAGTAGGCACTCCACCCTTTTCCGGCTCAAGACCATAGGACAACTAGAAAACTAATTCCAAAGGTATCGCATTTTCAATAGAAAGTTTCAATTAAAATTGCAAGGGAGATGGAAGTAGATCAGTTAAGCTAGCTTGACTATGAGAACCTCATCACGTCGGCATGTAAAGTAGCTGACACAGAGCGTGAGTCGACAGAAGAACACAAGTTGTTTTGCGTTGTTGTTCTTTATTTTTTTCCCTTTGCTGTGATGCTCTGCACTAAATGAATGTAACCCACATTTCCATGTTTCATTTTAACAGAATTGTTCTACTGCTGCAGTGCAGCTGTGGATGACCGGTACAAAAATAATCTTTTTGCCCTCAAGCGATGTGGGATGTAAAGCAATAATATGCAAATGTTAATATTGTGAAATTGGCCCCAAAAGAAACTGAAAACTAAATCTTTCTTTTAATATAACAAACATGCAGGAAAAAAAAGTACTTTATTTTCTTGATTTTCTTCATTTATTCTCTTCACCTGTGAGTTATTTTAACCCTGTGATTTTGTCCCACGTGACAAAACGTTTGGACATTCCTGCTCCATTACGCAGCGATAGGTTATGAAGCAACATCCCAAGCTTCCCACACCACCAGATTTTCCCCCAGGAATATCAGAGACGCAGCAGATATATGGAAGACGGCGCTCTGATCAAATGAGCCCACAACCAAATCCTTTGGCTTATGTTAAATTCCATGTACGGCAGAAAATGAACGCTGCACATCCTTCTGAGCACAGCATGGTGCTGTGCTGTCACGACACCGCTTTCCTTCATCAGTTTGTGAATTAGTGAACTCCTTTCGTTCTGGGAAAACCCTGAACGTGCAGAGGAAGATTTAAGTTTACTACCTCTTCAATATTTTCTTCCTTTTTCGTTTGCAATAATCGTAGAGAGGTGGATCGAAATCACACAACCTGACATCCGCAGAAAGATTGTAGAAAAATTTCCACACTGATCCCCCTTCAGTCCCCAAAGGACGACACTTCAAATCAGTCTGTGGACACTCATAGCTGGCAGACAGGGGGAAAATGGCTTTTTGCACACCATGACACCTTGACTTTCTTTTTTCTTCTTCTTCTTTTTCCTTGATGATTGAGTTTTTTCCCCCCAAGATGTTGAAATGATTGATTTTGTTGTGTTACCACATAAATGCTATTTACAGACCAATTGCTGCGACACTTAACCATACTCTGAGGGGACGTGATGGGCAAGTCGACAGTTTAGATATTCACTAGCAATTGAAGACGTGTCTGCATAAGATAGAGTTAATGAAAACCATTGCTTGATTGTGCTATTCACATAATTGTGCGTAAGCTTAGAAATGACGGGAAAGGAGACAGGTTCTGTATCCTGCAGTTCCAGATTGCAGTTTGCAAATGCATACCAACACATTTCTTCTAAATGGTAGTCATTTTTTTAATTTTACGGCCAGAATCCCGATTTAAATCAAATTGAGATAAATGATGACAAACCTTAAGGTGGCAACAAAGAGGACTTGTAAATTTCAAAGACTTGGATTTCATCTCCAAAGATAAATAAACAGAGGAAATATGTGAAAAGCTGGTCTGTGCTAACAAGTATGTTTGTAATGCCAGTAAAGCTTTTTCTCTTGGCATACATTATTATTCTGCAGTTTCATTTTTTCCCAGTATTGGAAATATAAATTCAATTATGCTAGTTTTAACTTTAAGCACGTTTAAAATTAGACAGATCAACACTGCCTTGAGTAGGCCTCAATTTTAAGTTAGATTTACATTCATGGCTTAATCAACATTATCTGATTAGTAGAAGATAATTATGCCAGTTCTTATATCCAAATCGGCCTTTTTGATATTCTGGGTTAGAGCAGAACTCTGAACCATCAGCCTCCTGTTATTCTTAGTTTACAGCAAAAATCTGTTTATTCAGAGGAGTCAAGACAATAAAACAAGGTCTGTGTCAAAATAACCTTTTTCTGAACCCATACAAGATTTTGTTTATCCGATTACTTGATTAATCGTAAGAATAATTGATAGATTACTAAAATATTCGTTTAACAACCGCCCTAATCCAAACCTGTCCATTGTGGAGAGCTTTCATATTTCCTACAAGTCTGGGAACAGAAGATCGATGTCAAATTCTTTTAAATTGTACATTTCCATCAGTACGAACTGCACAAAGTGCTTCACGAGTTAAAAAGCAAACGAGGACGAGTAAAAGTTCAAAAAGGCAATAACACAGTAATTATCACGTCTAATAATAAAAAATAAACTGCTTAAGTTAACAGTTTATTAACGGGAAGCCAATTCATAAAAGCAGGCCTTTAAGAGAGATTGCATGTCATGGTCATGTAACGGGTTATATCCTCTGTCTGACTATCATTTTCATATTCAACCGTTTATGTAGGATCATCATTTGGTCGAAAGACTCAGTAATGACCTCTTTGCTTCAGGTAAAGTCCTTCAGATTTTTGTGCACATTTCCTGGCATTTGTAAGAGCTTATAAAACGATGCACTCAAGGTTTCCAAGGCTTATGGAACAGCCATATGCATCACAGCAAGATGCATAAAGTAAAACCTGATGCACCTTTACCAAAACATTCAGAATCAGGGGTTTTTGTTGCTCAACAGTGACCTCCCCGCCCACCCAAAAAAAAAAAGAAAACAAAAGGGGGGAGTAGACGCAACGCCATGAATCTACCGAAGCAGCATTATTACCCTTTGGTATTTCTTTTTATGATTCGTGTAAATTAAAATTCAGAGACTGACCCGACTTAACTGCTCGTCGCTGTGGTATGTGGAGATGACAACCTTGGCGTTGGAGTGAAGGTGAGAGCTCTAAAACAGCCATAATACCACCAATGTGTCGCCGAGCGCACAATGTACCTTTTGTGTGCGACACCGCCACTTCTCATTTAATCAGCCTCTCTATTGCGAGGACGGAATTACCCTCGAGAGCCTTCCTAACAAAACCTTCATATTCCGGAGCAAATTAACGACAGAATCAATCCCCACTCTGAAGGCACTTGCTTTGGCAACCGCCAAGCAGCAAAGGTAAGGCTGCTATGTTTTTGACTAGCAGAGAATAAATTTATCTCTACTAGAAATGACTGGCAATGGTGTGGTTTACTACTCATTCACCGATTAGTCCATGCAAAACAAACATCCCAGCCAGCATATCTAGGGTGGGCTCCATATGGGGAAAAGGAGGGCAGACAATATGGGTCCCACATGGGTTTGTCCATGTAGGGCCACCGCCTACATGGGCCACCCCGGTGGGGCCACCATGGAAACTATGGACAAACCCATGTGGGAACCATATTGTCTCCCCTCCTTTTCCCCATATGGGGCCCACCAAGGTATATTGGCTGGGAGGACTAGCAAACAGAGGCATTAATGTACAAAATAACAACTGGATAAGAGAACAAACACCAATAAAAAATGTCTACAATTGACAAAAAGAGCAGGTACACGTTAAAATGTCGCAACAAAAATGAAACTGTTTTCAACATATTTGGTTTGGATACTTTTTTTTTTCTTTCTCTTTTGATCATGGCATTTTTTTCTCTCAGATTTTTATCATTTTCCTTTCCTCTGATATTAATTTTTGCAATCAACCTCGGGTTCCACAGATACCAAGGTTAGCGGGAAAAAGACGGAGAAGAAAACAAAAACCGCAAAAAAACCGGTCTGATGTTTACGATGCATTTTAGTGTCTTACTTCAGAGCAAAAATGTTTGGGAAATTTCCTTTGCATAAATTCAAAGAAGAAGCTCCAGAGTTTGAGATTGGAAAAATGTGCACAGAAAAATCTACCTTTTTGGATGTTTTTGCAAGGCCCTGCACCTAAAGCCCGGAAATGTGCAATTTTTCAGCCTGCGCCAGCGACGTTTCAGAGTATTTAACAAGTAAATTAGGTCCTCAGAACTCGGCTAATCTCACTTTTCCCGCACGACCCGCAACATTGCCTCACCCCCTCTCCCTTCTCTTTCCTTACTGTAACATTGTGCCGAGAGCCGCTGGGCCAACTGTTGCACGGCCAGCTGAGGGAAATTAATCATACAGTAATAAAAATGCAAATATTACGAACAGAAGCTCACCACAAAGGAACAACAACAAACATCTTGCCTTTGACTTTCAGTCAGCCGAAAGGAGAAGCGTTCAGAACTGGTCTTGAAACAAAAATGTGCACAAAAAAAAAAAGCTGTAATTATTGAAGTGAAAAGCAAGCAGGTTTGCAAAAACGGCCTTCTTGGGTCTAGAAGTAAAAATTGCTCGCCGCTCCCCTTTGGGTGGGTTTCTGTGGCCAAACCCGTCTTCCTTCTGCTACGAGTTATCGTGTAGAAACTTTGCGATTCTATGAGTTGCGCTCCTCTGGCTGCGTATTTATCGAAATATGTTGCTTGTTGGTGAAAAATGCGCGGGCAGGTTCCAAGTGCCACCCGCGATCCCCCCCGAAGTCTCAGCGGCTGCCGAGCTCATCCAGGCTGCGTCTGTCAGAAAACAGCCCCGTGGTGGAAAAAGGGGCCAAAACTCACCCTCTAATGGGCCCCAGGATAATGATTACTTTGACTGATGGCATAATGAGGGCTTTATAAATATGCATGGGTCACAAGAGGTAATAATACTGTGGATTATTAAAACTTTGGGGTTAGAGGTCAGGCTAATGAGACAAGCCTGCAGGGAGAGCCGCGTCCGCCGACACGGGGGTGGGAGGTGAGGGTGGGGACCAAGGTGGGCCGGGTGTCGGAAACACGGCTTGTTCTCATGTCACCCGGCAGGAAACTGGAGGAATCTTGCATCATGTGTGCATAGACGAAAGAAAAAAGGCATTTCTATTGTATTTTGATGCCAAAAATAAATGTAAAAATCAAATGTATTTGTTAGATGCGTATCACAGGTTTGGAGCAGGACGAAGTTGTGCATATTGGTGAAGTGGAAGGAGGCTGATAAAATATTTGCCGATAATAATTCAACCGAAGAGTCGTTTATTGTTACCGTCACCTAAGAACAACATTTTTGTTGCAATTGCAGTTGCAGAGTTTTTTTCAGGCGTGTCTCTCAGACAGAATATTTGCCCAACCATTATTGCAGGATGTCTGGAAGATGGATGGAGAGTATTTTTGTAGATCCCTTCTTCTGACTTGGACTTTTTTCCCCCCTTCTTTCTTCTTTTTGTCTCTCTTCCTTGTTTTTTTTTTTTACATCGAATGTGCCATTTTTGTCCTTATTCGTGCCACACTTTTTCTTCTATCCACCTTCCTTGAATTCGATCTTTTGTCCTTTTATCCTTCCTTGTGTCCTACCTGTCTTCTTTTTTCTTCTTTCCTTTCTTTCGTCTCTTTCCTCTTGCATACTTGTGTCCTCCTCTCGTTATTCCTTATTTATGTGCCGTTACTTCTCCTTATCCCCTGTGTCGTATGTCTCCTCTGCTTTCCCCTTAACTCTGGTGTTCTTTTTCTCCTCTTGCCTTCCTCTTATTTCATTAGTGTCCTGTCGTTTGTTGAATTTCCGTGTGAGATATTTCAAAACTAAATAAAGTTATCTGTCCTTTAAGAATCTGGTGGAAGACATACAGGAGTCCCGTTTTACAATCGAGAGCGTTATGGACAACCCAATCCACCTCATGAAACCGTCATAAAAAAAAAAAAAACTAGCTTCTTCAGTCAGATGCTTCTTCAAATTTGCTGTAGTACAGACTGCTACAGGAGATCCCTCCCTATCTACAATAACTCTGAAGAATTTTGAATTAATGAGATACATTTAATTTTCCCTCTGGGATCAATAAAGCATCTTTGAATCGAGTTTCATTTTTAATTACAAAACCAACAGATAGAAATATGCAAAATTGCATAACTAGTATGTAACCAGGGAAACCTGGAGCTGGTTAGAGGCAAATTCTCAGTAAAAATGACTTCAGCCATAATGTATTACATAAGATCAGCTTCTACCAATATTACTTTTAATGTCAGCAGATGCAGTGTTTTGAACATTTTGACTTTCTGTTTGGCTAGTAACGCATTTTCTCTGCCGACACACACACACACACACACCCCCCCCCCCCCCCCTCCCACACACACACAGTTCCCGGGATTGGGAATCTACTGGGAATTCAGTGACAGAACACTTCTGGTGGGTCAGAACGGTTTCTGGGAGGGAGGAAAAAGCTGTCATGCACCGAGTGACAATTTTGTGCCCACATTACCCCGGGGACAACACTGCAAATGCTAAACAAGGACAAGAGCAAATGCCCGGATTGCGGTAAAAGCCAGGACTGTTTCCCGTAAAAAAAAAAAAAGAAGAAGAAGAAGAAGAGAAGCCAGGGCTTGGCTGGAGGAACTGTTTATTAATTCATGAGCGAGTATGATTGGATACAAGGAACAACCTTTTTCCATAAGCCTGCAGAAGAGAGCCTGTTTACCTTCAGTGCAGAAGGTTCCGGTGCAATATTTTTGTAATGTCGCTGTTTACAATAAACTTCAGTAAAGAGAAAAGAAGGAAAAAAAAAAAACACCTGGGTGTCGAAGTCGGTCCTATATGTCGAGCCGCAGATGAATTCAATAACCCAGCTTAGGATGATCTGTAAATATTGACTCCATGTCTGCTGGCTTTCACTTCACGCTATTATTTAGAAGAACAAACAGCAAATCAAACAGATTTACAAAGATTTTGTTTCCTGGACTTACTGCTCAAAGTGATTTGAATAATAAATATTAAGCTCTTTCCAAAAAAAAAAAATATATATATATACCTAAGTGATTCAGATCATTTGGTTAGACAACAATGAAGCTGGACGATAAATCAGTAGCGATTTAAATCATGTGTGAAGAGGCATTCTGCTCTTTGTCGCAGCTGAATTTGAATCATAGACTTGGACTGGACCACTACATATTATTTAAATAAAAATCCTTTATAGCACAACGTGTGATCTGTAAAATCTTTTCCATATAAGCTAAAACAAAGAAAATGACTTCTTTGGTTCCCCGCAAGCAAACCTTGAAGGTCTTCTCATCTCAACAGGCAAATACAGAAGAGGAAAAGGACCACTTAGAAAAGAAATCAGACTTTAATTTTCTGAGATTTTTGTTGTTTTTAGTGGCCCTAATCTTCTTCTGTAGCTGAATGTATCATCACACTAGTAATAATTTGTGATCATTCTTGGAAATAAAAAAACTAAAAATGTTGCAACGCTGTGTCCAACTTTAATTGGATCAGACCCACATGCATCGCATGAAACGGCTTGTGCGTACGCTCTGCTTTCTCCAAACGTTCATAAAACCTGCTTCAGCTAAAGGATCCCAAAGCCTCCACTTTGACTTTGCGGAAAGAATAAATCTGTGGCATTGTGTGTTAATCAAACAGTCGTGTTCATCCTGTAAGTTCAACCTCTGATTCTACTCTGACTGACGTTGGCGGTTTCGCCGAGGAAGGCGATAACCAGAGACTTCTACCCGCCACCGATCCCTAATCCTGTCTGTAAGCTCTTCACTGCGGGGTGTCCTGACCACTTACGCCACCCGTACCCTTAACCTCTGCCTCGAATCGTACGCTGGTTTGGCGCATGAGTCATCAGTGTAGGATTCATATGGAGTGAGTCACATCGGCAACGGGATGCCCGTTGCACTTTGCAAAGGATGCGTCGGTGTAGATTATTTGCAATGTATGCGGTAGTTTTTGAAAAAGAAAACAAACTTAGAGGATGTGTTATTGCTGGAGCAGAGAGCAAAAGATTAAAGTTTTTGTCTTATCATCTGGGGATAAAGGAAACAGAAAATATCCCCGTCTGGATATTTGTGGATTGACTCTCTTAGCTTAGCTTTGTAATCGGAGGGTGCGAAACATTTCTCATAGGTGGAATAACCCCAGCATTTTACATCTTTACGTCTAGATGTAAACACAACATTTAAATATCACATTTGCATTTAAGTATGTTAATAAAATCCTGCAACTTTAGTTGATACATTTAACGCGAGGAAGTGCAAAGTTCAGCATTCATAATCAGAGAGAGTTCAACTTGCATCAAAGAGATTTTAACTGGTAAAGTTTCACTATTTTCAGTGTTTATGTTCTGAAATACAGTTTAAAGTAATAAATATCCTTGAATGATCAAGGATTCTCAATAATTTTTTTTTTCTTTGACCTTGAATAGACCAGACACCGTGCAGCGCATGTGGGTACAGTTTGTCTAGACACAATTCACAAGCATTAAATATTTAAAGCTTTGTGGATTTTTTTGCTAAATTCTTCTGAGTCAGACGGGATTTTATTTCAGTTCCAGATCGCATAAATCGCGAAGTGAGTCAGTTGTATTCTTTTTGTGTTCCGGTGACGGGATCGGCGACGTTTCTTTGAAATTCATAGCTGTACGATTCCACTCAGTTCAGTTTATACAGAATAGACATGATGAAAGAATATAAAACTAATGCTGCTTTGCTCTAATTTTACCATTTTTAAAATAACAACCCACTTTCCTATTAATCTAGTAAGAGCCAAAAAAAAAAAAAAAAAAATTAAGAAATATGTTTGTGTGAATTTTGGGGGGTTCACACAAATGGGGGTTAAGATACCCCCTTTGGAGGTTGGGTGCACATTATCTTCCAAGTCAAAAAAAAAAATGCAGAAATGTGTTTCAACACTTCATTGCATGTCTGTTGTCCGTCCATCATACATAGGATCCCTACTCTCTGAGGGTTGGGGCTTCCCAATGGTGACGACTCCAGACTCTACCTTCACATACAGATCTGTCAAAAATAATTCAGCCATCTCTCTCTCTCTCTCTCTCTCTGTTCGGTTGAACACTTTTATTCAGATCGACTGAAAAATAAGACGGAAAGGACAGACTCTCCCTCCCTCCTCCCCCATCTCTCATCATCCGCTGCAGCTCCTCCTCCTCCTCCCTCCACCTTGCTCTATTCCGGATCGGCTGCCTTCTCCTCTGTGTCTCTCTTCCTTTTTTTTTCCCTCTTCCTCCCCCCTGCCGGTCTCCATCCCACTTTTCCTTCTCCCACCTCGGTCTCTCAGCCTGGATACGCCCTCCCGCGCTCGTTCTCTGCGCGGACCGCATGTGTCGGCGCGTGTACACGTGTGGCTCCGCCGCTGACGGGAAACGGCCGTGGACTGGATATCAGACCGCCCCCCCCCCCACCCACCCACACCCCTCTCGCGCCCCGTCCTTATGCATACTTATCACTTTTCTTAACACCGCTGCAACATCGTTCCATTAAAGAAATCTCATTTTCCTCCTCTTGAGGCGGCATCTCAGATGGCATCTTCCATCCTTCCTCCAGCATATTGGATTTAATGAGCGGCCGCCGTGAATGGGAACGAGCAATCTTTGGATTTCCTCTGTTACGGCGTTGGGTAAGGCTGTCTTTTCTCCCCCCCCCCCCCCCCACCCCCCTTCTCTGCCTGCTTCCCTTGCACCTCCAGTTCCCTTGCCGTAACAAAGTGACAGGTGAACGGAGAGCGCACGCTATCCTACGGAGGGGAGCAGTCAAACTGAGCTGAGCTGGCCATTTTAAGTGGGACACGGATAGAGACGGGTGGGAACTGCCTTTGGGTTCAGGTGCAGAGCAGGGGAGACGCTTACTGTCCTCCCAACACTGTGAGCGATGTTCGCTGGCTTTTACGCATTGATCTGCTCCATCCTAGACAACTTTACGATGCTCTACCTGCTCGACTCGGAGCAGCTTTGGCCTGCGAGGGAGCTGCTTGGCCACAACGAGTGCATGGATGCAGATAGGTGGGCGTGCAGAGCTAAATCCGCCGAGGTGTGGGCGATATTTCCGTCTTTAAACCGTGGAGAGTTTATTTTCTGCATTTGGTGCATCAGAGTTGGACATTTGATGCTTGCTTCCTGTTCTGGCAGCCATTTTTGGAGAGGCAATGTTGCGTAGAGTTCTGACTAATTCCCAAGAGACCTGCCTCAACTATTAAGCACCTGTTTATTTAATTCGTGTACACCTTACATCATTTATTTGACTCAATCGAGAACATTTGTTTCTCACTTATTTTCACTTTACCAGCCTAGTAAAGTTGGTGCAGCTATTTTGGGTTGGCTCATGTCTGCTTTTATCTTGGCGGCTGTTTCTGCTCGTCGCTGTTCATCTTCCTCTCTCGTCTCTGAGCTCTACAAGCAGAAAATGGATTGCTAGGAGGAAGGAAATGAGAGATCTGAGATGCTAAAAGTAGTAATGGAAGCAAGAGAACAAAAGGATCAAGAAGTTTGGAATGACAGATTGACAGGAGACACGAGAACTGAAGTGCGTGAGAAGACGAGACGGGGTGGGTGTGTGTGTGTGTGTGTGTGTTTTAATACAGCTCAGTAAGAGCTTTTTAGACAGCCAAGCCTCCTCTGATTGCCAGGCTTTTGGCAGCTGGGGGTCAGCTTACACACACATAACACACACACACATTCAGGTTGTCTCTGATGGAAGTAGGAAAGCGCTATAGATCACCAAAGACCTGCACCCTCGCGCCTAGCTGGCTGCATTTCTTGCAGGGGACATCAATATTTATCACATTTTCCATTTCAAAAGAGCAAACTGTGGTAACGCCAGGAGATGGGAAAATAATAAAAGATAAATCAAATTACCCCACCTCGGGTGGACCTTCTGCTGCTGTTTCATTTAGGATTCCTTTCTAGCACTTAGCCAATTTTGGCTTGATCCCACTGCATATTGAAATACAGGTGCAGCTCGGTGACTCGTGTTCTCTGGAATTGCATTTGCAACGATAATAGGAAGACACTGTGTAGCAGCAGAGGAGACTGTTTTGTTCTTTTTGGGGTTTTTTTTTACATTAAAGGATTTCTTGGTCAACATATCTCAAAAGGTCTGTAGGACGAAGAGCATAGGCTAAGTAGTTTTCTGACTCAGTTGCAGAATCTTGCAGAGGACTTGAGGTAAAATGGAAGTTCAATAGATTTGGGGCTAGGACTTCTGGAACCAGCGTTTGTACATTAAAGAACACACGAGGCAGGAGATAATGTGCAAAATAAATAGTGAGATGGAGGTTGAGGTCTCGTTAGGTGCTGTAGACATGGGGGAAGTGTGGCAGGCAGAGATTCAAGTTGTGCAGAGTCTAGTCCAGAGACACACACGAGGTAGATGGCTTGTGAGGGATTAGTCTGCACGGCGAAGGCGTTGGAGAGCGGGCAGGCAAATGGAATCGATGATGGTGTGGTTCACCAAGGTCGAGAGCAAGAGTCCCGCAACATTCAGATGTGTTCCTTGTCTTCCACACGAGAATTAAATGGTGAAACCGCCTCACTAGCATGCAGTCAAGCTCTGCAGAGCTCTTCTGATGAGATCATGTTGGAGCAAGGTGTGCTGTGATAGAGAAACACTTAAAAGTTGCAGGAGCCTGGTCCTTGAGGATTGGAGTATAAGACCCCTGCAGTGAAAGGTTGAACCTGTAGGGCCCAGAATGCGATGCTGTTAGATTCTCAGGTCAGGCAGAGTAGACATAAGTCTAGAGGTCCACGATCTCAGAACTTTATCAGGACGCGCAATGACGCTTTAAGATCATACAATCCTGCCTGAGCATGGCTGGAGTCCCCTGCTATGCAAGACTTGAAGGAAAAAGTAGAAACGTAGGACTGGTAAGACAAACTTTTGAGGTGTTTCTAACCAAAATCTCTGCTGTAGCCACACTGTTTGTTAATCCTATTGGAAATGTAAGTTATTGTTTTTAGGTTCAAGATGCACAACTGCATAAAAACCATCCAAGTAGATCAATGTTATGTTGTTGGCTGTTCAGTCTTGGATGAAGACCATCTTTCATTGTAAAGGTCTTAGGGTATGCATTGTCTTTTGTTGGGTTGGGCACAGTTTACCTCAATCCCATGGAACCAACAATGTTAATAAATATCATGGAGCATATGTTCTCATAATGATGTGCCTTTCACATTTCTGCCTGCCCCCTCTATAGCCATGCCTAGAACCGGCCCCTGTTTTGGGGCCACTATAGCACGCTGTTTATTTGGTTTCGGTTTTCTCCTCTCATATGTTGATGTGCCTCTGGGTAAGTTACTCAACACCGGGTTTCCTACTGATTAGTGTGCAAACGTGTGGCTCGGATACAAAGTGTCTTCAGGGGTCAGCATGACTGGCAGAGCATTATGAATTCAGCTTATTTCTGAATTTAAACTGCCACACAGCAGCAACATTTTGCAGCAGCAAAGTGTTTGAACCGTATCAGAGAACACTGATAAAAAAAAACTCTTAAGTCTTTTTTCCACTATAGCATTTACAAGCTGCTCCATTCTTGTGCAACTTGCGACGTCGTCGACCCAAACACACACAAAGCAGAATCATCATCTTTTAGATGTCAAAGCTCTATTTTAAAACTTAGTATTTTCTCAAATTCTGCAGTGGTAATGCATATTTTATAACCTGGTGGTTTCCTAGTAGCAGCGTGCATTTGTTAAGAGGAAAAATAACACGCACTGCCGGATAGGATCCTCGCTGTTTTAAAAGTTCATCTGGCAAACTGCAACAATATTTTTATGCAGCTACTCAAAGGGCCAGCTTGACTAACCCGTGTTTTTCTAAAGAAAAAAAAGTCCAAAACACATAACATTCAGCACAGAACTTCAAAACCACCACAAAATTTACTTGATGTTCACTTTACAATGTCCAGAGTCCAGGGTGCTCATAAAAAAATAACCACCAAACAAAACGTCTTGTTTGATTCCATTCAGTGTGAGACGACTAGCACCGGTTTACTGGACCTCTGTTGAATTAGGTCAGTCGCTTTTAAGGTGGTAAATATTTATGCACTTATTTTATGTCTAATATTTTTATTTAACTGTCATTATTTTTGTAGAAATCAGTTTGCACTTAAATATCGAAGCTGTTTTTTTTCCAAACGGAGACACTTTGTTGATCATATTTGATTTGTAAAAGTAATAAAAAAAAGGAAAAACATCCAAGGGAGAAAATGTTTTTTAAATGCTCTGCATGTATCGAAAAAAAATAAAATAATCAACTGTAATAGATGACATTGTAACTGTGGTGATCAGTATGACTTTAGCAGCAGTGTTTCCTCTTTTTTTTTTCTTTAAAGTAAAATCACCCAGATTGGGTTTTACCTCTTATTTTGAAAATACTGGTCTAAATACCTTAAAGCAAACTAAATACGATCCGGCCATCAGTTTTTACGTGGCCCTCTGGGCTTTAGAGCCACATGAATAAAACCTTCAAGTTGTGTACTTTAATTTTATTGTATCAATCAACCCAAAGCAGTTCTGCTGCCAAGTTACCCCAATGCGAGAAGATGTTCAGTATTAACCCAATTTAGGACGAGCCCACTGAATGCAGAGGCAGTCATTAATCAGCTTCTTAATGGGTTCTATCAAGACATTCTGGCACAACCGGCCCTTTAAGGACATTCACGATCTTGATCTGTGCAAAGATGGAAGTGAGTTTGCCACCCCTGCCTTAATCTGCCTTAATCTGTATTTTCACAGCCCATTCTTACAGCTGAACATCTAATTTGGTCTTTTTATTTTATTTTATTTTTTCTAAAGGAATGCATCCACTTTCTAAAATTCCAAAACACAAAACACAAGGCCTAAGGAGGAGTCTTTTTTTTTTTTTTTTTTTTCTGCCACGCAGTAGTTGACTTGCATCCAAGAGTGACTCACGCCGCCCCGTGGACGCCCCTCCTCCCGCAGCGAGGAAGCACTGATACCACCCATCACCAAATGAGAAATTAACAACTCATCCCCTGCCCCCTCCCATCCTCTCAACTTCCACAGCAGCTTTTCTCATGGCCATTACAGCGAATAATGGTTATTACCGATGTGGCTTCATAATTTAGCATGATGCATGAAATGAAGTTGGCAAATTAGCTACAGCAATTGACAGCTAATGGCGTCCGCGGTGGCGTGCCAGAGTCGAGAAGTTGTGTGGGATTTGGAGCCTCTCATCCGAGCGCGTTTTTGGTCGGACGCGATTGGACACGCAGGACCTCTAAACAAAAGAGATTTGCCGCGGCGCAGTCGAGCTGCAGTGAATCTTGGCGTTTCGAAATGTAATTTCGTGATGCCCCGGTTATTAATGCACTTTGCAATGACAAAAAGGATATGAAAATACTTCAGAGTAATGTGCCAGAGATAAGCGTATAATGTCTCTGAATCCCATTCTCTCACCGCTCTCAGCTATTTTTGAGTAAACAGCGTCGAGTTCTTCCATTATCTTCCCTCTGCGTATTGATTAGCAAATAATTAACTTAGCTGATAATGTAAATAGGATATAATGGGCTCTAACCACAGTGTTAGGAGTATTTAAGTCTTGCTCCTTTTTATCCTGGGTAACAGCCAGGGCCCTGAAAAAAGATAATATTTAGCTTTTCTATTGTTAGTAGAATAATAATCAGCTTTTTTTTTGGCGTGGGTTGTGCACACAAACGAGAGATTTGACTTCAGTTTTCTTTGCTCGCATTGTACAGACAGTACAGCTGCTGCAGGGAACTTCAATAAAAAAATATATTTTTTTTGTTAAAACTGTAACTATCAGGACAGTGAATTTTGAGACAAATAATCTGTGGGGAAAAAAATCAAGCTCCTCCGCCTTTTCCCAGTGCTATAACTACAGAAACACAGTGCTCAGTCAGAAACGACCAAGCAGAACCAGAATGAGGGTCTTAGCGCTGTCAATCACTCTAATGTACATGCTGCTCCCACCCTCTGCCAACATAGGCCGACATGAATGCTAAGGCTAGTTAGCATGGCCATGGATGACGGCAGATAAGAATTTTTCTTGAAGGCTTCTCCACCATTAGCACGCATTGAAGCGTACACCAGCCTGATTGACAGCACTAAGGCCCTCTTTCTGTCTCTGATTGGTTGTTTTTGACCATGGGCCAGGCATTTTTTTTCAAATGACAATAGCAGCTCTGAGAGGAGGCGGAGGATCTCAGGCTTCTCTCACATTATATTCTGTCACAACATGGTGACAGTTTTAGCAAATGTGTAGAAAACATGTTTTTGTAAAAGTTACATAATGTAGCCAAGTATATAGACGTTGAGGATATAAAATAAGACACATGACGTGATGTATTTGCTGTTTGGATATTTTGGATTGTATAAATATTTCCCTGTTACATAATCTAATGAAACAAACCTAATATACGGTGCACCTGCAAGAGCCCAGGAGAGACTGCGCCCATTTCTACAAAAACATCGATGACTTTTAACTTGTCCATTCCTTAAGCTCAGTATGTTTGTCATGTTTCATTCTGCTTGATGACCTGAAAATGTCTCTTCACAACTTTGTTGTGGAGAAATTTGAACGAAAATAAGTTCCGTTGGGGCAAAAATAACAACCGTCGCGCACCCACTGGAATCTCCGGAATCGCTTGCACGCCTTATGCGCGACGTAATCCGATACTGGGAACGGAAACCGCTCCCGAGCAGGTGAGGAGTTCAGCGCATGTTGCCGGGTTTGAACGGAGCCAACTTCAGGGCGCCGAAAACCTTCACGTTTAGCCCAACAGAGCCGGCTAAGCCGTTAATCCCACTTCCTAGTACATCCTCCTGGCTGCTTCCTGAGCCCATGTTTGCATCCTCTCTGTCGCTTGCACACAACAGATACAGGACTTAACTTGTTCTGGGGTTTTTTCCCCATTAAATTATTTTATCACCCTGTTAATTAGTAATCGCGCTGACGCACACACACACACACACGCACGCAGCCCCCCCACACACACCCCAAACAAGTTTTTAAAGTTGTTTTGGGTAAAGCCGTTGTAATCCTCACACCTGCAAATACGTTTGGGCGTTATAGCTGGAATCAGCTGGAACTGGGTTAGAGACATTAACCCTGCAGTTGTGAAGGATGAGATTGCTATTTTTGTTCCTTTCCCTTGCCTTTTTCTGTTTCTTCTGGCTGCCTGAGTAAATGTAAATACTATAAATTTGATTTTTTTTTTAATAGAAATAAATAATACAGGATCTGGTTTCATCTCGTGCATTTGGGTGGATTCTCGGGAAAAGAGCAACCTTTCTGTGACCTTTGTGTTTTGAATATGCCTCCTCCTGTGCCCCAGTTTCCACTCAGGACGCTCTGCCTCGCAGTCATTTCATTTGTCACCGAGGCAATTTTGTTCTTCTTCTTCTTTGTGAACCAAACAAGGAACTGTGAATCTACAGTGACTCGTGTATTTAAACACCAGCAATATTGCTGTGTTAGTCTAAAGATTAAACGGAAGATTTTTTAAAGAGGCGGTATTATCTAAAATGCGCTTTTTTGAGCTTGACATGGTGTTATTTTGTCATAAAAACATACATGGAGTGTTGCGTTGGTTCTTTCATGCATGTTTGACAAATCTTTTAATCTTCCATGGCAACTGGTCAGCTGCTAAAAAACGCCTTCAGTGACGCAGCTCCTCCTCTGAGCTTCTGTTTCCAAGCTTCCCCCTCAAAGAGCCGTCCTGCCCCACGACTCCCTCAGCTCCTTCAGACTAGCCAACAGCAATTAGCAAACACCTGGTGAAATTGTTCATCTGCTGAGCTCATTACACGAGCTGCTTCTCAGCGAAACGCTGGCAAAAACGTTTCTAAAGGCTTAATAGAGGAGCCATGTTGTGATGACTTCCTGAAAGCGGAGTTACAGAAAGAGCAGGAGCTTCTTAAAGGGACAGAGGCCCAATTTCAAGGCCTCAATTACAAAGTAAGATTTCTTTTTACATTATAAAAATACTTGATCTACACAGCATTTTTATAACAAGTGAAGGTGACACAGTTACTTGCTTGTGCTATTAATTGGCACTATGGGCCTGGAAAATACATGATACTGCCCCTTTGATATTTTTGTAAGTAATTACGGCAGAACATCCCTGCCACCAAGCCTGGGCACGAGAGAACAATTTCTGAGGGAAAGTTTGATTAAATATTTTATGATTTTCCAGGCATTTTCAGGGTATTCTAGATGACCTTCCGGCTAATTTTACCAAAGGCCGGCAATGATGAAGTACCTTCAGTGACACTGGAAATGCAGTTATGGAGCGATTATTACTGTCCTCGTCATGCCTACTTTCCTTTGAAAAAGACTGACATTGTTAAGAAAAAGGTCACCAAGCATTTGAAAAACCTTTCAACCTGATTTTCTGAGCTACTTTCAAATTAGTGACTGAAACTGGGATTTTGACTCAACATCGCTCCAGTGCAATTCCTAGGAAAGTTCTGTATAGTCATTTACTTCTTAATTATTTGCCTTATTTTTTCCAAACATGTGATTCCTTATTCTTGTTGTTGTTTTTTCTTTGAAAAGGTCAAAACACCGACCAGGAACGTTTCCAGTTGATCATTGCGTTTCTGTCTGTCAGTGGGCTTTCTGGAACAGTCAGCATTGAGTACAGTTTTTTTCTTTTTTATATTTGTTTTTTTTTCTTAGAAAAAAAACCCAGCAGGGTTGAGTTTACAGAGATAAAATGTGCCACAGTGTCTGTTAGCACAGCAGAGAAACCTTCAGAAGATTCCAACAAAAACAAACACGGAGAACGGCTTATGATTTTCAAAAGAAAGTGATTGCTTACAAGGACAAACAGAAATTACCCCCAAGGTTTGGCCAGGGGCAGATTTGTTTTATTTCAATTCAATGTTGGATCTGGCAAACTTTGAGTGGTTCACAAGGTCATGACCTCTACTTCTAAAAGAAACAGTTGTTTGAAATAAAGTACCAAGTCTTATACATTTGATCCTCTTCGGAGGAGGATCTGCAAATTGTGACTGGACATTTATTAAAGGCCGAGGATAAAAAAAAAAATGGCTGAAAAACCAATTCTAGTTTCTGAAGAACACAACAATCTACACTGGCAATTATTTCACAATACAGCTTTAAATGTTATATTTTAATGCCAGAGTAGTCGGTTATTATTTCTGATTGTCAGGTTTTGTTTTATGTTTTTTATTATTTTTTTTATTTTAACTAAAGATAATTATTTGTTACCACTGTTCTTAACTCCACGTCACTAGAGTGTTTTTTTTAAAAATCATTTGTAAAGTTTAGAGTAGCAGCAACTATTATGTCGTTTGAATTCAACAGCACATCAGCAAAACCTCTGAGCTGATGTGTTTTTAGATTTTCTCACAATTTTCCAATATTTTTCAGAAAATCCTACATTGAACATCTTTTTCTTTTTTGTATTATTTAGTTTTTTGGGTTCTTTTTTCTAATCTACTTAAAGTAGAACTAAAATGGACATAAAAGCAAACAACTCTAGCGACTTTTTTCCAATATGTGAAAGCGCCAATCGATCAGCAGTAACTACACTGAGTATCTTATCATTTCTGACCAATAGGAAAATTCAACTGCAGTAGCCACCCTTCAAGAGGGCAGCACTAAGTCGGTTAGCATGTTTCCATGAAAATGTCACAATTTGCATAGTAACAAATGATGGCACTCCTAAGGCCCAAATAATACAGTTTATCTAAAAAAATTATTCCGTTTCGTTTCTCTTTAAAACTGACTTGCTATCCTGAATATTCAACCAATCCAAAAATCCCCAGAACCTTCAGTTTTAAAGGTGCAGTCTCCCTTACATGCTGTTTTCTGGAGTATAGTTTCAGGGAGAATTGTTAGTTTTGACCCTGATATATTCAGCGAATGGTTCCTGGAAAAGGTTTATGAAGAAAATCACTTCTGACTTGTTTTAAAATGATCTAAAATTGATTACAGGTATCGTAGCTGTTAGTCTTAGCATTGCTAATGACGTTCATGTACTTGTTACTCACAGTCTCCATCTTGCTCTCTGCTAGGCTACAGCTAGTTCCACCAATGCTAACTAGCCTTAGCATTAGTGAACGCTAAGAGTAGCTTCAGAAAACAGTTCATGCTAATTCCTTAGCTAATACTTTAGCATTATCATTATTGATGCCTTAGCATTAATGGATGCTAAGGCTAGTTAGCGTGCTGCAACCGTTGATGGCAGTTTTTCTGCAACGGTAAATTATTTCTCCACCGTTAGCACATCGGGCAGAGCCCTCATGTGCGCTCTGATTGGTTGCTTCCTAACTGGGAGCGGTGTATTTCTACAGATGGCTGTAGGACCACAGGAAAGCGGCAGAGGAGCTCGATTTTTTTTTTTTTTTTTCCTATTCCATTTTTTTTTTCCACAGAGTATCTGGTTCATGCTCCACTGTAGTGAAATGGTGAAAGTTTGGACAAATGTCCAAACTATGTAAAAAACCATCACATTATTGAAGTTTATTGAAGCTTTCAGTCTCAGAGCATTCTGATTTCTGTCTGCGGCATATTCATGACTGACTGAACGTCCTTCGCAAGACCCCTGCACATTTCCCTTCGGACTATAAACACAGCAAAAAAAAAAAAAAAGAAAGTATCACCACTGAATATAATCCAAGGCGTAACTCATAAACAACATGGACAAACACATTTGCAACTATGACATGATGATCAGGTTTAATGCTGTTATGGATAATCTAATTTGTTCTCCCTAATGAAGTCTGGCCTCCATTAAAAAAAAACACCCTGTACGCAGTAATTACTGGAACACAACACCGCTGCATTTGTCGATCATAATGTGGTGGCTGTCTCTTGAAAAGGTGCTCTGATGCACTTGAACAACGGCCGTTTATGCTTCATGTGCTTCATATGCAGCTGGAGTGAAATGGAGCCAGGCAGGCTAACCATTACTGTTATGTCGGTTTATAACTGTGAACTACAGCAGAGTTATTTTGCCCTCCTTGGGTCAGTGAATAAAAAAAGATATGTATGATTAAATGTGGTAAACAGTGTTGGTCAAGTTACTTGGAAATAGTAATTAGTCTCTAATTCGCAATGAAAGTAATCCAGTTACTTTACTAATTAAAAAAAAAAAAGTAATTAGTTTCTTAATTACTTAAGACGCATTACCTGAATACATAAAGCAATCTACCTCTGAGCCTGATTCTATTCTTTCTGCACGTTCCATCATAAAATCTAATCAAAAGAAACCGACTCTTGTTAAAATTCGGTTTGTTTTGCTCTAGTTTTATGCATATTGTGTCACCAAAAGTTGAATGAAATGCAACAGCATCTTCTTTTTTTTTTTGAAGAATTTTGTTAAATATTTATTTGCAGGTTCCACCATATAATGTAAGACAATCTAGTCTTCTGTTAAGCTGCATTCCACCGTCTGCTTATTCTTTCGAATATATGTAAAATACAGGGCTAAATACATTTTAAATTAAAGTCTGTCTTGACTGACTAGGCTGCTACTTAGCAGGATTTACGTGTTTCAACAGTCGGTGAAGTGCAGAGAGGAGTAGTGATGAGTTTTTAAAAAAAAGAAAAAGTATTTTTGTTAATTTAGATGGAGAGCGGCTATCGGAGATTTCCCCTGTGGAATTAAGTGTGAGGGGTTCAGGTGGATTTCTGTGGCTTGCTAGCAGAACTCAAAATAGGTTTTCTTCACCCGCAGAAGAAATTTACCCGCTAACGCGGACGCAAATGTGTTTGTCGCCGAGACAAACTTAATGTCGGTAATTCAAAGCACTATGCACTCTCTCACACTCGGTGTTGCTGAGCTACACACCCATCTGCTACCACGATGTCACACGCTCATACGTGATTGTCACGGATATGGGCAGTTGCCCAGGGCGACTTCAGAACGCGTCAGGGCACCCACGAACTAGAAAAAGAACTAGATCAACAAGTTTGCTACTCCTTGTTATTACTTGTATAACTTGCTATTACAAAAAATGAAAAAAATTCAAAAATAAAATGTAATCAGCCAATTGCTTGCATCTTAATTGGTTGGAGTGCAGGAGCAGGAGGGGCTTTGCCCACAGTACCATTCCTGCAAGAACCACAACTTTGTGCATATTTTTATTTCAAGCTTACAAAGTTAGGCATAGTGATTTATCATGATTAATCACTAGCGTGTGTTTAATCTGATCAAATGTTTTAATCGACTGACGGTTCTGCTTTTTTAATCTGGTGCTTCCCTTTAAATGCCATACGGTATGGCCCTTTAAAAGAAAAAAAATAAAATAAAAATTCACCACCACCAGCGTTGAAGTATTAAAATAGAAACTCTTATTGAATCAATTTTTTTTTCTTTTTTTTTTTTTGTAAAACTGCTCCTTTCCCACCCACAAGGACTAATATAGGTGAAAAAAAATGTTTCTAATTAAGAAGTCAGCCCTGTAGCAATGTGGCTGATTCTGAAGCTCTGGAAACACTCCTCAGAAACCGTTCTCCATTACTAATAGCTCGGAAGCAGCGACGCTCACGGCTTGCTTGGAAACACACCAGGAAAAGCTGTGATTAAACCATTGAAACTGCATTTAGTTGTTGTGTTTTTTGATCAATTTTAGGCTCAAAGGAGCTAGATTAGCGCGTTAGCAACAGCTGGGACGAGAGGTGCCGTTCTCCGAGAGCGTCACTGCTGGATCCTTTTCCAGGCCCGACTGCGCTCCAGTCTCCTCTATGATTAACGTCAGAGATGAGTGAAAACACGGACTCAAGCAAGCTGCCGGCAGCTCCAGTTATTACACGATAAACCCAGAGGTCTATTTTTGGTTCAGCACGTCAGGAGAAAAGTTTCAACCTCAAAGTCCTTGGAAAAAGACATGTAAAATTAATGTGATACATACTTAAAAAAAAAAGATGAACTATTAAATATCAAAGAGAGTATCAATTTCTTTGGCTTAACCTCCTGGACTCACCCTGTTTGAAGCGTGTGGGATGCAAAGTATTCCTTTTTCTGGACACTTGAATCACGATTTGTTCTTTTCACCTCCCAGTGTGATTAAGTCATTAAAAAAGGGAAAACAAAAACAAAATTAGATTAGACATTAATGTGTGAAAAGTTCTTGATGGGCAATAGTAACTTTTATAGTAAACATATTTGTTGAAATAGGATAATCACAAGTATCTGATTTTTTTTTTTCTCCCAGATAGTCTGTGAAAAAAACTGAGATTCTGTGGCTGCTCCCAGTGCTAACTAAAAACAACCAATCAGAGCCAGGGGGAAGGTTTGTGCGCAGCCAATCACCTCGACCTCCTGCACTTTCTCCCTGCTACACCACAGCTGCTACACATGAATGCTAAGGCTAGTTAGCACGGCCACCAATGACGGTGGTTTTCCTGTAAATTGCTTCTCTGCCATCAGCACATTTAGCGGCACGTTCACGTGATTGATTGACAGCACCAAGACCCTCCTCCTTGCTCTGATTGGCTGTTTTTGACCGGAAGTGGTGCATTTCTTCGGACAGCGGTAGCAGCACAGGGTGGAGGGGATTGATATTTTCACAGCTTCTCTGTCTCATAATGCACTGTCACAACATAGACAGTTTTAACAAAAAACATATCTTTTATAAAAAATTTAATGCAACTAATGAGAATTTCTACACTTTTCACATGGCTTTTCACTTTAGAACCACTAATGCACCTAACATTTTATATCTACATTTTCTTTTGTACAACTCATACCAAAGAAAGCTTGTCAAAGCTAAAGCAAATCACAAGAAGAAAGCAGGCTACCTTGGATCTTCTTCTCTCTGTACTACTTTGTAGATTTGCTTTCCCTGCCCCCGGCTTCCTTGGGGGGTAGAAGAAACTGTCTACAGAGGGTCTTGGTATTCAGTAGGAGGGGATAAAGCGGTAATGCCAGGACCCAACATGGGCTAGCAAAACAGTGTAGGAGTGCGTGAACTTGAGGTTGTTTCTTTGATACGCACATTTTAATTTTTTTTCGTTCCTTTTTTTTAGCAGCTTTGCTCTTTAACCTGACGCTCAGACAACAGAAGGAACTTTACTAATGAATCATTGACTGCATTCTAAACTGCGAATGTGTCGTATTGTGCTAGCATGCGTAAAGAAGTGTCTGACATGGGTCTAAAGGTGAATAAGCGTGGAATGTTTCGGAAAAGGCTAGACCCGTCATGCCCCCCTGGTTTCGCATGGTGCATATAGATTGGCATGAAAGCTGTACAGCAGAGCTGTCCAAGGTCGGTCTAAAGGGGTGTCCAAAGTCGGTAGTTCCAGGATGTTTCAGGAACTAAAACATCCTGCATGTTTTAGTTCTCTCCCTGGTGGCAGTAACAACCTTTCCAGCTTGTCAATGTTCTTCTTAGACCTTCTAATGAGCCATCGTTTGATGCATTTGTGCTAAACCAGAGAGAGAACTAAAACATGCAGGATGCCGGCCCTCGAGGACCGACGTTGGGCACCCCTGGTGTAAAGTGAAGAGCCTTCTACTACGTCAATGAATCATTTATTTTAAGCTCATTGGAGCCATGTCTGGTATTCGGCTTGTGAATGGGAGGCGGCCGTTTTTTCATCTGTGGATTTTGCAATCCCAGGATCCAGTTTTGCCCGAATTCCAGCCAAATAACTTGTGTAGAAACATAAAGCTTACATGACCTTTTCTTAAAACAAAGATTTATAATTTTTGATTAAGATCTACGATAGACGATATGTTGCCATTTTTTTTTACAGAATCACCATTCTGTTGTTCTTCAATGACCTGACTGAATTTTAACGCGGCTTTGTCTCGGAAAATCAGAAACTGATATAAGCAAATTTTGTAGTTTTTCCAAAATATTCTACTTTTTCAGGTAATTAAAATTATTATCTCCAGAATGTTGAGGATCATCAGAATGTTTTTATTTTTTTATTTATATTATTTTACTTTATTTTGCTTTATTCTATTTTTTGACAAGAGTGAAACTGACCTTTGACCCCTTTTTGGTCAGCAGTAGTTCTTTCTTTCCAACTCTCACCTTGACAACACCAGATACTTTGTTGGTTATATGCCAGACATATAAAACTATGATGCAGTCTGTGCCATGACGGTCAGAATGTAGGTGTCATGGCGTCTTGCGGTGTCAACGTTGCAGCCAATGAGCTGAGGGAAATACAGCGCCATTTTGTAGCAATTCAAGAGCTACCCAGCTTTAATTGCTTCGCAAAACAATTCATCAGCACAGAAACTTCAAAGCACACAAAGAAGCAATTTATAAATATATATATATATGTATATATGCACACTTTCGTCATAGTACCACCAAGAATTTAAAACTACTTTCCCCCCTGGCTAACAGTAAATCATAATCATTTGCAACTTTAATTAGATTTTTAATTTTAATCTTTTTTATTTTACATCTTTAATGATAACACCACTACAAACACATCTTCTTACAGGGCTAAGTATCCCACCCATGTCCTATTTCCGCAGCACTGAAGCTGAATGAATTGGACTCAGTCCACACCTCTTGAAAGAAGGATTCCTTTTCCATCTTTTTTTTCCAGTAGTTTTGCCTGTCTGCGCCTATATTTCATTTACCTTTGTGGCCATTCAGCAGCAAAACACAGATCATTCGTTCTCCTTTAATAACACCGTCTTCCCACATATTCCAAAGTTGAGACAAGAGACATTTTCAGATCGTCTGCGCGAGGCTGTCACATTCACTTTAGCAATAATTTCACCACAGAGTTTATTTCCTTTGGAGCACACTCTGGAGAGATTTGCTTGATAGTTTATGCAGTTTGTAGCCGGTTGTCTGCTCCCGGAAATTACGGCTGTGTACGCATGCAGTTTGTAGTCGCTGAACAGCAGCTGAATGTAACCTGTTTTATCCGCAGAGATCTCGCCTTGAAGCCGCACATGTATGTTTTCGGCAAACAAGTCACCAGGTAGTTTACACCCAGCTTTTGTAAGGTGCAAGAAGGGGGGAAAAACAAGCAATTGGTGGCTGGTTCTGTCAGACACGGATTGGCTGCATGTGCAAGCACTTGGCACCTGACGGCACATGGTGGCTCCACGTGTTTGTAAATGAGTGTCATCGCCACCTGGGACAAGTGATCTTCGTGGCATGATGTTATTGCTGCACTCCCACTCCTTATAACTGGTTCAGCGGGGAGCAAAGGCTGTCAGGAGGCACCGGAAGGAGATTTGGATGCAGCAGGTTTTCATGGGCAAAGCGCTGTGCGTCTGCAGTTTTCAGCTTTAATGACCTGAGTTGGGGCCAGGCTCAGGCACGGTTCTATATTTAGGCCACATAGAAGAAGCAATTCAGTAGTAGTGGTAAGCTGGTGGAGACGTGTCTTTGAAGGGTTTAGGAAAGGTGATGTATAAATCATCCAACAGATTAGGCAACGATTCGTTCTGCAGCTCAATTAGAAATGGTTGGATTGAGAAATTAAACAAAGCGGTGATTTAGCTCTGATTGTTAGTTAATAAGGGTCTAATGATGCATCTGAGTGATAAGAGAGAATAACAGGCAACATTCAGGAACAAGATTATATTTTAGATGATGTATATTTTCACAGTATGTTTAGGAAAACTATGAATGGCCCTTATTTTTTCTTGTTAGAAGTAAATTAAGGTCTTATACATGACAAACTGCGGTTCAAAGCTGTTTGTTGTGGCTCTGGTCTATGTGTTCTGGATGTTACCGTCTCCTCGTATTCAACCCCTGCTCATCGTTAAAGCCACATTTACGAGAAACCGCTAACCTGGAAACTGACGTTATTTTTGGATGTCGATTGGGGCAAAAGTTTCACATTTAGACGACGCACAACATGTAGCTTATGTCAGCTGTAGTCGTCATTCCAGGCCACTCTATGGCGCTGTAATGTTAGCATGTCATCGAACGCGCACGCCCTGTTGACCCTCAGCTTTGACCCTCACCTCATAGTAAACAATAACCTGTCTCTGACTCCCATAAACTAACGTATGCCTTTTCAGAAATTTTGTTGAACCGAACATGTTACGTAGCACAACACAAAAAAAAGTATAAAGGTCAAACCTTTATACCAATAAAGGTATAACCCTGTTATAAAGGACCGAGACGAGACGAGACGAGCTGGCGTCCCGGTCCCCCTTTGACCTCCATAAAAATCTCTAAAAATGCACAAAACCCGGGCAAACTGCATAACTGTTATACCTTTATAACAGTTATACCGTTGTGGTTTATTTCATAACCATTGTTTTATGAAATATTGAGAAACAATGAGTTTACAGCTTACAAAAAACTAAAAAGGAAAAACAAAAAAACCTCCATTTCACAAAATGCCATTTAGGGTTGCAAATTTTACATGAGACTAACGTTTTATTTCTCAAAACAAAAGTTGACTCTTTACTTGCAAACTAAAATTTGTTTTGAAGTGGTTCATTTTATACTGCTGTGATCAAAGTGGCCTCACTTTGCTCCTAATCTGACTTGAACTTAATGAAAGGCTATTGAATTGTGTGTGTGTGTGTGTGTGTGTGGGGGGGTTCAAACCTTTCTCATTTAGAAACTGTCATAAAACATGCACGCTGTTTTAATACTTTCTGGACTCCTTTATTCAAAGTATGCGACAGCTGTGCAAGTGAATACTTTAAATAAGGAGACACTGGGAACCTGAGCTCTTAAAGCCAGCCTGAGGCCACATTCACATGGTGCCTTACCTTGGCATTTTGAACTGTTTTCAGCTCAAGCAGAATGATGTTCCAGAGGCAAAAAAAATGAGAGGAAAATGTCACGATATGATCACACGAGCAGTGTCGGAGGAAACGGAAAAGATTCCTTTCAGTAAGCTGATGCACAAAAGTCTGAAAAAGTTTTCTGTTTGGATTATGGATCTCAAGTCTTGCTCAAATAATAATCCTTGGCTCACAGTTTGCATCACTTACCACTGTATAGACTCTTGGGAGTTTGTGAAAATATCAGCTAAAGGACGGGAAACTGGAGCAGCGTACAACTTGAGGAATTGATATGACAGCAAGAAAAACTGGGAATTCAGAGATTTTGCACAGGATAAGAATTGACCACAGAATGCTAGACCTATGCAATGGCTGGACATGCAGATGTGACAAGTCTGGCAGGTGATCATGAGACCAACCCAAAACTGACAAGACCAGCTATGAGGATAAATTCTGTCCAACAATGGGATGGGAAAACTCCCTCTGGGAGTCGGGGCAGCAGGCAGAAGATGCAAAAGGAACAGGCATCTCTCTAGGAGCTGGGCAAGGGACTGGTGAAACAGGCCCCCAGGGGTTAGGCCGGATGCCGGCAGTGATGACCAAAGTCCTGGCAAGAACAGACAGTAGGGCCAGCTGGAATACCTGATTTCTGACAAAAAAAAGAGAAGAGGATTAACTGAAGGCTTTACACAAGACTGCAAAGCACCTGGCCTGCACAAGGGAGAAAAGGGGACAGATGCTCAGTAAGCGAGAGCTCAACCGAGACCGCAACGCGAAATATGTCAGCAGACTCCTACACCTGGAAATTAGATGTCTCAGCAGAGTCAGGTGCTACTAGAGGGAGAATTTGCATGGTAATAAACCCTCTATTTCACAGGGATAGGATCTCCAAACTTCTCTCTTAATCTTATTTCTGCACAGATCTTGCGCATTGCATGTACTAGCGTTGCGCATTTGGAAACTGAATCTTTGCCTATTCTTATTTGTCATTGAAATAATTCAAGCTCAGTCAGATTTAATATATTTGCAATTCAATTAACTGAGTTGAAAACAATTGTTTATCTTAGTCCCTACTGATTGGGACTAAGACATCTTTTATATGTTTTCTTTGTCCTTAACACTTGGGGAAAACCTTTGAATAAACCCTTGCTTCCATACAGACATATATTTTCAGAGTGTACAACTAATACAATTCCAGTCAAGAGATTCACCAACCTGAGATGTAGCTCATCTAGAGTTACAGTGTTCCTCTTGGGTGTGTCCCAGATCTTTTCGTGCCATAATTTGACCTTTTTAGGATAATCGATTGAACAAGACTTGTGAGATGTTTATAGCTTGGCGTATTGTTTTAAAACAAATGGATGTTAATTTGTTTTACTTAGTAGTGGACTTTGTTTTGTTCAAAGATAGTTTTGGACTTCAATTTGTTTCAGAAAGGAAATGGGCAAAACGGGACTCTGCATTCCCCAAGGAGTGTCTTGTGTAGGCAACTGCATCTGCTTGACTTTATTTGGTGGATTAGAGGAAAGGGGACTGAACACAAATTTGATTTATAAAAACACTAAAACTTCACAATGAAATGCTACAAAAGTCTATCAGCTAAAATCCAAAAAATTACATTTAGGATTTGGCTGCTTCCATCCATCCATCCATCCATTGTCTACTTATCCGAAACTGGGTCATGTAGCCACAGGTCCAGGGGAAAATTCATGAGATCCTTCAGCAAGTTCTTGGTGATCCCAAAGCATTCATTGCCGGTCGGCACATATAGTCCCTCCATTCACTTGTGGGGCCTACCACCAATGCAACAAGTCAGCAAATCCTCCAAAGAAAACTGCCTAGAGGGCATTCTGCTCAACTGTAGAGACACTATAGAAGTAGTTGTTCTACTTTGAACTCCCCTCAGATGACCAAGATCCTTGCCTTATCTTTGAGTCAAGTCACCTTCTGGAAGAAGCTTGTATCTAGGGTCTCATTCTTTTGGTTGTGATTCGTGTCTTTGCCGTAGGTGAGGGTCGGAATGGTTTAGCATCTTCTGCAGAAAGACCAGCACTGTGCCTGTATTACTGCAGATGAAACCCCAAACACTGGGAACAGTGCAGAAAACATGGAGGCAGTTGAAGTGTGACAGAATGCTAAAGATTCTGGCGGTACGAACTAAGAATGCACCTGTTGCAGTTTTCTGGCCAATCGGCGATTACCGATCCTTTAAAGGCCTGACCTTCTAACTTCAATTTTGGCCGATACCTTTTTTTTTTTTTCTCTGAAATGTTTTTAGACATAGCAACGCTGAGTCAGTAACAGTGGGGTATTGATAACTCTAATGTGTAGACGTGACCTGGTGGAGCAGTCTGTCAGTCAAATCTCTCACACCAGAGCAATAGAGGACAGTGGCTGATTTTCTTCAGACTTTTGCTGAGGTAAAAAAAGATTGGCGGATAAGATGATTTTCACATGTCAGTATTGGTAGATTGCTGATCTCCCAAAATCAAGGAAATCTGTGCTAATAATTCGGCTGGCTGATAAATGGGTGAACCTTTAGAATGAATACTTTTATGCGGCACTCTGTGCTAAAGCAAAGCTGAGCAAAAGCAGATTCATCATGTCGAGCTGCATATAGAAACACACGTCTACCCCTCAAGTCTTTTCATCTCCAATCCAAACTATGTTGATGACAACATTCTGAACGTCACTGTAGTACGGATGAAAGACAATAATCTGCAGGCATGGTGTACATACTGTCATCTTCCAGCACATATTGTTCTTCCATCTGGGGTTTTCTGATAACAGGGAGTGTGAGCGACACAAAACACACACACACAGATAATTTTTTTCCTTTTGAATTTGCAGCTTTGTGTAAATGTGTGCTGCAGTGCAGATTGGGCTGTCTCTGAGATATAAGTCAGATGGAATTTTTCATCTCACACAGATACTTTGACGGGTTAAATATACAATGAGCTACAAGAGCATTGGTATTAGAGGTGTGGCATAAGTGTTACCCTGCAGACCTTATTGCCTTTTTATTTACACTAGATTTGCTTCCATGGCGTCTTTCTGCAGTGGCCCAATTTCCTGGAAAAAGTCATCAAAGTTTCATTTCATCTTACTGGAGTCACTAACAGATGGACTCGCTTCCACCATGGGGAGCTAGTTTCACACCGCCAGTGTTTTCCCTTTTCTGTGTACTTTTGTTGTGCACAGAAAAGGGAGCTGTTTTCCAGCATGAGGCCTTTTTCTGTCATTTTTAGTCATTTCGGCACGATCTGTTAGTGTCTATATTTAGTCGAAACAAAGCAGATAATAATAATTTTTAAAAATCCAAATAGTACTGTCTGTCTCTGCTACGCATTGCTTTCATGTAGCAGTAGAAACGAAGATCTCATTAGGGTGACTGTCGACCGGATGGAATAATGTAAAAAAACGAAAAATATTTTAATTGTTGTGCGTGTAGCTCATCACTGATAATCAAACAAAACAAAGCGAGTTATGAAACTGGATGTGTCCTCAAATGTGAAGTACAAGAATAATGACATGCACCACTGATTTACATTGAAATTTTAACGTCTGAATTATTACTTCTCCAAACGTTTCCAAACACTCATTGGATGGCACCTGTGAATAAGTCCGATTGTGACATCTCTTGTTCACCAAGCAACCAGAAATAACTCCCAAGTGATATTTTAACCAAGTGGAAGTTGCTGCAACTGCAGGAAATGACACAGTGATGCATTTGGATGTTCTGCAGAGAGGTTGCCAACTTGCTGCAGTCGGTAAATCCAGATCACCAGGCCACACAAGGCCAATAGATCAGCTCCAGAGCGCCGCACATAGAGCTTCATTGAATGCTTTTCCAATGTCTGAAGAGCAGCATCAAAAGCCTCACTTTATGAAATCGATGGATGTGGTGGCATAAAGCAAACAGCTACTGTATTACAAAGCGTGGGGAGACATGTTCTCTGAAGTACCAAATTACACAACCCCTGTCCAGTAAATCCAATGAGCTGGTTTGAGTTTTGGTGGTTGCCAGGAGAGGAGTATTGTTCTGTCTCCATGTGGTCAAGTGGAAAGTTTGGTGGAAGAGTTGGGGGCCGGACGATATGGCTGGTAGTTTTTAAAATCAGCCTTAAGTACTTGAATACCACCAAACTTGTGGCTGTAATGGAACATTTTGTAATGTGCTCATCACCCCTCTTGTGCTTTAGGTATTTCTGCATAGTCGTATCATGCGATTGGTCAAGCTGCTCTCAAAACTGATGCAGTGCCATATAACACAGGAGCTCCTTGATCCTTATCCTTATCTGCCCTCTTTACCATCAAAGAACATCCCCCTTTCCTTAACAATAGACAAATGGTCAGACCATCTGTGTTGGGCTGCACAGAACCCCTGGTACATCACAATAAGGGATCCACACCTATTGTCCAATCAAGTCTCTTTTCTCTGACCAGAACCTATAAATGGAAGATCCACTGTTGGTCAGATTAGACTTGACAGACTCCTTTGACTCTGTATTTCTGTTCTCACCTTGCAGGGTTTTAATCAATTTCTTATTTCTTCTCATCCAGACTCTCGTTAAAGACATTTCTTCCAGGACTGTGGCATTGTGTTTTTTTATTTTCATGCAGTTATGCTGGCAAAACTTTAAGCGGCTGTTGCTAGGTAACCAATGAATGAGTGAGTGAGTGAGTTAGTATATGCCACCCACCTTGCATAGCCTTGAAAGGTTGAGCGGCTAAAGACATTCGTCTTCCTACATCCCCCAGAATGCTGTGCGGTTCTGGATTGGAGTTTAGTGAAATTATTGAATCTTCTTTCAGACGCGGTAGAGGATTGTTATTGATTCATTGTTATTATTAATTATATTTCACTGTTTGTCCGGTGAATAAAGTTTCAGTAAAAGGAAACCTTTTACTTTGAAAGAGTTTGAAAGAGATTCATATGGTATAACAAATGAAATAGTGTTTGTTTTTGTTTTACCTTTTAAAGCCTTGGTGTTCATTAACAATGAATCGTCTAGCTATTCGTATGTTATATATCATTATAGAGCTGTAGCAGCCAGACAGTGTAGAATTAGATGTCGGGGTTTGAACATTTCTGCATCCAGCGAGTCTCCATGAGTACAGCAGCAGCCAAAATACAGCAGCCTGGACGAAGAAACAATAATAAGGTTTCGAGGGGCTACAGTGAAAGCCCATTCATGCAACTGAAAGGACCAGCCACTTAATAGAGTTTTCAAAAATGGTACCAATACAAAGACCGCTTTGCAGTGTAATCCCATAGAGTAAGAGGTCGGTGAACAGGGCTTTACTTGCAGCGGATGACTAAAAGGCTGAGCTTTAGTAACGATTCGGTAATGTTTGCGCAGGCAGACAGTATGCTAATTCAAAGTGTGTCTCATCACATGGTGCATGCGGTTCATCAGCCACGTGGGAGCCGTGTGTGCACAAGCTGTCCTTTGGCTTCGCTGCTAGGAGATGGCAGCTCGTGTAATTTTCTCCTGATTATCTATGAAACGGCGTCTTACTTAAGATGTTAAAGGTTGGTTGGGATAAAAAAGTTTTTTTTAAAATTTCAAATCATGCATTAGATTTGGCTTTTACTGTCTTTGGTACATAATGTACCTCTTACTTTTCATTCATGCTAAATTTTTGACAAGAATCTATCCGGTTAAAGCTGCATATGTAACGTTTTATGAAAAACAGGGTGTTTTTTCTTACATAATCTGTGAAAATGAGGTTCTTTTGCCTTGCACCTTGTACTAACTTCAGATATGCACCACTCAGTCAGAAATAATCAATCAGAGCCAAGAGGAGGGCTTAGCGCTCCCAACCACTCTCATTCACACTCCTGCACTACAACTGGTTCACCACAACATAGCCTGCCACAAATGCTAAGGCTAGCTAGCTAGCATAGCCACCGATGACGATGGAGAAATGGTTTTCCTGATATAGTCGGTCCTCTGCCATTTAGCACATTTAACGACACGTTCACGAGTTGATTGACAGTGCTAAGACCCGCCTCCTAGTTCTGATTGGTTGTTTTTGATTGGGAAATCGATCGTTTCACAGATTACCTGTCAAGACATGGTGACGGTTTCAACAAACATGGAAGAAACATATTTTTGCAGAAGTTACATGTCGCAGCTCTAATGCAAAGGAAAATAAGTGACGACACTAAACCACGTTCCACGGCCTTCGCCTCTCATGCACTGGCATCAGATCGTGAAGGGAGCCATCTACAATGCGTCACAGAGTTAACCTGCGCTTGTTGAGCCACCGTCATAATCCTAATTCAGACGGACGTGGGATTTGTTGAGACGACTTTCGCAGCTCTGAGAGAAAAAAATATTTACATCGTGTCTGAGCAGGAAACTTTCTTCATTCTGCTGACGCAGCTCAGCTTTTCCTCCCACAGCAATGTAATGTCGTCAAGCCTGAGTTCTTACAAGCTTTTACACGGTGCTTAAAAAGACATCTGACCTTTTCATTCTCTCTGTCACTTCAGGTATGATGAATTGCTGCACTCCAGTTGAGCCTGCGACTCTTGTTTCTCTTCTTCACTCGGCAGTTAAAACTATTTTTTATTTTTGTAAATGTAAAATAATTCAACAGCTGCTATATAAACTTTGTAAGGTCAGAAGTGGACGTTTGTTTTTAAGATGTCACTGTTCGGATATCGTCTTGATATAACTTGTTAGCTGCAAGAATTAGACGGTCCTCGCTTTTCCATTTCTGTCTTTTTCTTTTTTTTTTTTTTTAGCATTTACAATCACAGAAAGCCATAATTACTTCTGAAGTGTAATTTCAAAAGGCATCAAGAGATGAAAACACAATTGTGGCATAATTTTTGCAACAAGAACGAGTAATTTGACAAATTTGTTACAGCTCTGATTTAATACCTCTGCTCTCGCTGATTAGAGAATCGCGGCGCAGCCAGTCACGTAAAACGACAGCCGCGTACAGCGAACCGTTCGGACTGCGTAGAGCAGGAAGTGAAGTCCTTCACGGCTCCGTTGTTACGCAAGCAAAGACGGGCCGAACCGCATCGACCTCTGTCATGAGCCGATGATGAAACCCATCTGGAAGAGGGATCTGTTAGCCTTTTGTGTCAGATTGAAAAATTTCAAACGTTTTAAAGATCAAACTGTGTGTCAGAGTCTCTTCTAAACCCTGCGGGATTTTTATTATTTTCTATTTTTCCAACAGTACTTTCAGATCTGATGTGTGGCTCTGAACCAGAGACCGACAGGCCAACTGTACTGAGAAAAGTTACTGAACCTCCATTGCGAGTTTTAGGGTCATTATATCTGTGAAATTATGTTGATTAGAACGCTTATGTATTTTAAAACCTTCTAATTTGGGATTTTTTTTTTTTTGCATATTTAGTCAAATTTCAGTGCATTTCTTTGGGATTTTGTCCAAAACACCCTCAGAAAGTAGAGATGCACCAATTCAAAATCTCTCTCAGTTCCGATAGGGAAGGAATTTCTACATTGGGTTTTGGTGACAATCCTAAAGTGCGGATCTATTCAGTTCATAAATTCTATGCTTTGTGCTCTGAGCGACATCATGCTTTATTTGTTTTGCATTACATGTAGGTTTTGGTTTTTTGCTGAAGGAAAACGAAATGCACTAAAATGAAGTTAATATTATGGTTTTTTTTTTTTTTTGTTCGATCGGAGTTAGGACTGCATATGTGTTTGTATTATCAGCTTATTACTTCCAGCTCTTTGGCATTTACAGCAGCGTCTCACTCCTGTGGCATTTGTCAAAATGTGTTCCTCAAAACTTTCAATTGCTTGACATTTAAATTTCATTCGTGTCAACTGCAGAATCTTAACTGATAACCGAAATAATGCAGTTTTATTTTTCCCTCTTTTTTTTTTAACCTCTGAATGTCCTGATGTTCTCTGAAAGAGTCATTATTTTGTTTTTCTATGTATTTATGTTAATTCTGATCTATTTTTTTTCTGGTATTATTATAATTGTTGGAGGGTAACGCAGACGAGGCAGTGTCTGCTGCCGCCTGCGTCGCTCACAGCTTGACGTGGCTCGAAGCAATCTGTTACCTGGAACGCACCATGGGCCAAAAATAGCTGTGGGCGCACGCAAAACTTCCAATGAGTCTGAGGTGTTATTTCTTGATGGTGCTACAAAGTGCTGTTCTCCAAGCCTTTTTTTTCTTCTTCTTCTTCTTTCTAAGCGAGACTGTGCTTAGTGATTTCAAAATCTGAGTGCCACAATTTGTGGCTTCATCTCCTCGGCGAGATTGCGTTTCTTTAAAACTCCCTGTATGAAGGATGACCTCCGTGTTGTTCTTTCAGATTCGACAACAACGACATGACGAACGTTTCAGTGGCATGCTGATTATGTCGTGCCGCCTAATGCGACGCCGCCGTCGCCCTGCAACACCAATCTGTTTCTGATCTGGGAATGGTTTATGATATCAATGTACCTGCTGTCCTAGTTTTTCTAGTAGCTGCTAACAGCTGCTTATAAACCCTTACGCCGCTGCTTTTATGGCCGTGGCACAGGTGCGTTCGAGTTCGAGAATGGAACTGGGTCATTTTACAGACGACAACAGAGTACAAAAGGAAGGGAAAACTCCTCCCAAAACCTGGATTTGTTGCTGGGAAAAGACTTTTTTCTTTTCTTTGTTGTTGTTAAGCCTATGTTTTAGGTAATGGTGCTGCGGTAAAATATATTTATGGAACGAGTCACAATATTGTGACAGTTGGAGAAATCCCCAGAGCTGCTGTTTCTGTACCACTCCCAATGAACCACTCCCAATAAAAAAAACAGCCAACCAATCGAGCGAGGAGGAGGGTGTTAGTGATGTCAATCAAGCTTGTGTATGAGCTGCTAAATGTCCTAATGGCGGAGAAACAACTTTCCGTTCCTGCAAATATGCCTTTCTGCTGACATTGGTGGCCATGCTAGCTAACATAGCATTCATGGCAGACTATGTTGTGGTGAACCAGTGATAGCAGTGAGCATGTGAGGACCAAACAACAAGACTGAGGCACCCCAAAGTTTGGAATTTGTTTCATATCAATAATTCCTTAATATTGATTTGAGAAAGTTATATTTCCACTGGCAGATTATTTCACTTATGGGAAAAATACCTGCCAAACAATATTCTGCCAATGGAACAGGAACTTTTTCATCAATATTTAGGAATTATTGACCCTAAACAAGCTCCATCTTTCTGAAAAGTTACCTGCAAGCTAGTTTTTATCTTATATCAAGTGCACAAACATATTTACACTATAAACTAAACCAAAAATGCTTGGTACGGTTTGTAACTTTTGCTGTGTTCACGTCTTTGAGGAGAAAAAGACAAACTTTTTCTTAGAGTTAGAAAAGAGCCACAAGCTGTAAATTCCACTTTTGTTGGTAATGAACAGTTCTTCAGTCAATGTCTTGATTTAGTGTTATCAGTTAAATAGGTAATAAGAAGAAGGATTGGAGAGTTGGTCTAATGGGATGCAGACTTTATTGAGTGGAAAACTCCATCACTCGCCACTACTCCTGCACATTGGGGTGTGAATGCGTGGGTGTGTGCATGTGAGAGAGAGGAAGAGCGAGATGATGGATGCCACTGTGACCACTGCAATGAAAACAGTCGGTCTCTGTCTACTTTGGTTTCACTCAGGCTGCACTTGCGGTCGGCTCCATAGTGAACTCTGGTTATTTATTCATGTATGACTCCATCTCCCATCAGTCATCTGGCTCGCGCTAGTTGTGGTGACTTAGACTCGTAGCGATACAGCAGATTTGCCTTTACCTAAAGCAAACTAAATAGATTTTATGCTTATTAGTGGCCTCATTGGTTTTCCTTCGTGTGCCAACAAGTTACTCATTTGGTGTTTGATGAGAATCTGTATATAAAATCTTACTAGAATTTTTCATGTCTTCATATATTTGCAGAAGTGAATCCCAAGAAGCTCTTTGCTGACTGCAAAGCAAGATATTAAAACAGTGCAGATATCAGAGGCTTTTGATTCACGCCTTGACCTTAAAACGTGCCGACTGGATTGTTGCTAATTAACCAAAGAGCAAAGTTTGTGAGGTCTTCCATATTTTCCTGTTTCAATCTACAGGGGATATGTGAAGGTGTAGGTTATATTTTGACAGTGATTCCAGGAGAGAATTTTTTTAAGTGCCTGAAAACACGAATGGATGCTTGAGGAAACTACAAGGAGAAAATACAAAGAGAAGCAGATTTACAGAAATATTCTTGGCTGGTTTTTAGTTTTGTTGTACTTTTCTTGGGCTCAACTGGTGTCTTTCAGCAACCAGTCGGTTTAAAGTCCTCGAGTTAGCCAGAAAGTGGTCCTGCTGTTGGTTCACTATGTCTACATAAAGACACAGAAACAGTAAATTGTGATTAATTTAAATGCTTTGAGCGTTGTGTGTCTTGTAATCATCCAACCGTGTCTGATTTTGGTCTTTGGAAAGTTTGTTGGCGATTTCTTTCAGCCGACGCAGTCATTCTCGTTCAGCTGAATTTTCCCCTCACAAGAAATTCAGCGACCCCAGAAAATATTTGTGACAATAAAACCTACAGACCATGCAGGTTTGAGTTGAACTGAATCAGAGCAAATCAACTCCTCATCATGTATGATAAATGTGACCAAATTCAGAGACGTCGCTCATTATCGTGCACTACATTTATCCGTCAGCTGTCATTGTTCGACACAAACCGACGGTGACCTTTGTCTTCATTGCCAGATGGGGGGGACTCTGTCTCGGACGTGACTCCGTGCCGTCCTGCCGAGCGTCGTTTAAACACGTTTGCCTCGCGCTGTTGTTAGGCAACGGCGAGAAACGACGACCTTTCCGCTGCTTCGAGAGAACCGCCATCCACTTGCTCGTATTTGCATAAGTGTCCCTACCTGAGCATAATTAGTCAAATAACCTTGAGTCAGCCGGATGAATGAGGTGTGACTAATTATCCGCCTTTTGTGCGGCAATCTGCAGACTGAGCCGGCACAGAGCCAAGAACACCGAAATACATCTGTAGATTTTAGTCATGAAATCCCTCAAACTGGGGGTTTAGGAGACTCTGTGATGACACACGAAATCCCGAAGCTCCATGATGTGTTTTTACAAATATAGGAGCAAGTGGTCGGTCCTGACTAGTCCTTCAGATACACGTATTTTATTGCTGATGAAACCTTGCCTTCCATGCAGACATGGTGGCAGAGAGATGTTTTCATCGACGCATTTTGAACATCATCATATTAAATGTGGATTTAAAAAAAAGATCCTCTCTCAGGAAACGTTATGCACAAACACCTTAAAGGATTGTTCTGAAACAAAGATGGGGATGAACAAATTTGACTTTATTGTAACATTTTTCAAATCCGCATGTTAAAAATGATACGTATGAGGAACACGTCCAAATATGGACAGTGTTCCTTAGCTAGGTCCAGAGAAACAGTTTGGTTTGTTGTTTTAACCATCCATCAATGTTTCACCTCTCTTATTAACAGAATCTGTAGGGTTTTAAAAAACCATTTTGTTCTCCCTACAGGATCAAAGTATTTTATGGATATTTTAATTACAGCTAACATTCACGTCCTAATCTCGGAAGAGTTCTTAAAAACTTTACGGACAACGTCTTGACGGACAATTTACCTCAAAATTGTGTTTGTGAACCAGCATTAATACAAACGATGAAGAATGTGAAGGAAAGGAATGATGCCTCTATGTCAGTGTTTCCCAACCGTGTTCCTCCAGGCACACTCTGTCCTACATGTTTTAGAGGTTTCCCTGATTTCATGTGCCTGATTCAACTGATAACGCCTCTTAATCAGTCGTCGATTGAAATCAGCTGGGCTGAAGCAAGGACATATGTAAAACATGCAGGGCCAGGTGCCTTGAGGACCAGGGTTTGGAAACACACTGCCCAATGCAACTGATTTAAAAGGAAGAAAAAATTGTGCCATTATTAATGTGTAAACTTATTTCACGCAGTCTACATAAATCTACTGTACTGTCTTGTAATTTCTACCTGCTTTGTGTTGTGTGTGGTTCTGTCTTGCTTGTTTTTACCCACTGCTTGTGAAGTGGATATCATCGCATGTGAACTCTGAAATGGGAAATCTAAATTTATTGGATTATAATTGTCCTCAAAAAGTACCGGGCGAGCTTCACTGGACGAGACGATGAATTTCTACCATCTGTGACATTCCTGATACATCCTACATACATTCTTAACCACACAAAAAACCTTACCGGCTTTTAGCAGATGGTATTTTTATTCCTTCACACAAGTAGCACACAAGTCTTTGACAACCCCCACCCATTTCGTGTATTTCGTCATTTCAAGTGCAGAACTTTGACGACATTCATAATAATATCAAACGGAGAAAAGAGGGGAAAAACTCGAGACTGACCCGCCTTTCAACTTTCGCACGCTTCTCGATAATCTGCTGACATAATATGGGTGCATTTGCATCAGATGCAGCACTAAGCAAGCTCGCACAATGTACATTTCAGCTTGAGCGTACAAAAAGATATTGAAAATCAGATGGCAACTGCTGCCGTCGGCGAAAACAAGCCGCCCTACGGAGCCGTCGGCGGTTATTATCAATCTTTCATAAGCGCACATCAGAACAACACATTTCTTGGTTTGGAGCCTCGCAGGACCCCCAGTGCAAACACTCAGTTCTGAACAATTCCTCCCAGATGGCGTCTTGTTCTTTAAAATCTTTATCACTTTTTCTTTACATACTTTTCAGAAATCCTACAGTTGGCTTTTCTGCTTCCTTTAGCATTTTTGCTCGAGCTACTGTTACGGTTTTCTTTACTCCCCACTTCCCAGGCTGTACAGATTGAAGACACGCTTTGATTAAGATTTTGAATTATTGAATCGAGCAAAGCCGACGTGAATATTTGCATTCCTGACAGTCTTCCATTCAATAACTGGACAGCTAAAACAGATCGCAGCTCCAATCGGCTCTGACCTCCACAAACAGGAAGCTCATATACGTCTGTTTACTTGATTACTTCCTGCGCCTCATGTGTGGGTTGTTCTTTCCTTTATTTTTGTAAATTATAGCACTCAGCCTGAGAACTTGACAAGTCCTTGCAGTGCATGAAAATAAAAATTTATTTCCTTTGTTCCGATCCTGTTTCCATGGCAACGTGACAGGGAATGAAGGACAGGCTGCTGGCTCTAATGAAAACACCCCGGGAAGTACTCGACCCTTCTCGCTCCATATCTTTTGGCGCGGCAGAATTATTGAACGAATTTCTTTTCTTTGCTTTTTTTTTTTGGCAGATTTAAGATGAAGTTTGTAATGGTTAATTTTTATAATTAAAAACGGGAGATAGCCTGTTAAGCATATTCTGTCTCACAGGTCGATGCAGCCGACCTGTGAGACAGAAGCAAATTTTGGAAAAATTTTAATTTAAAAAAAAAAAAAAACACTTTTTATTGTACAGAAACACAAAAACAACAGGTAAATGTGAAGTGGAAAAAAAGAAGACTTTTTTGCACATCTTGGTAGCGTGACCCAACCATTTCTCATTTGACCCCGGAACCCCTCCACCTAGGCACCCCACCCGCAGTTCACCACAAACTCTAACAATATGCTAGCCCCTCTCAACTTCTCTCCTTCAACCCACCCTTCTAATGGTTTGCTAAACCCCCGTCCGCAGTGTAACAATATGCTCCTTCTTCTTTGAAACCGCCCCGGCCCTCCTCGGCGACCCGGCCCTCCTCGGCGCCCCGGCCCTCCTCGGCGCCCGGCCCTCCTCGGCGACCCGGCCCTCCTCGGCGCCCCGGCCCTCCTCGGCGCCCCGGCCTCCTCGGCGCCCCGTTCTCGCTCTTCGGTACGCTCCACCCACCGCGCTCTGACTGGAACGGCGGACGACTAAACGTTTCCGGTATTCTCAAATCCAAAACTTGTCAGCTCTTACGGCCATAACCACCCACTTCCCGTGAGTTGTGAAATTCTGCTGAACAAAACACATCCGGTTTTGACACGTTCTGACACAGTGTCTTCTCTCGATTGATGAGAAAAAGTCCTGTAAACACCGTTTACGCACGAGGACGCACAGAGCCTGACTGATAACACTGACACAGCACAGGCACACACATTGCGCATGGACAGGCATGCAGCTGGTGGATTCATGTCAAAACAAACCCCAAAATGCCTCATATCCTGATGACGGGACGCGTGTTGGCTACACATCGGTGGCTTTAGATTTAGTCTCTGAGTTGACCAGTCAGAAATATTCCAGAAAGAATACAGGCATGTGAAAACTTGCCTGGAAAAAGGCATTTTATAACATTATTGGTCGAATGTGGTGTCAGTCAAAAGGGGGGAGGATCTTGGGTGCCATATAAAAGTGTCATAATGGACACCGGAGAAAAAGGCAGAGAATTCAGACAGACTAGATTTGTCCCACCGGTGGGACACCGCCAGGTAAGGGGATAAAGTCATTGTAGAAAGAAAGCCAAAAAGAAGAAAAAGTCAGATAACATTGTCCGTAATGTCTAAATAGAAATAACTTGAACTGAAAATGGCGAGTTTTAAATCTTGATGAAAACGACGGAGAATAATCAAGGTCACTTTGGTTTGTTTTTTTTTTGTTTTGTTTTGTTGTTTTTTTTTTAAATCAAAGAAAATAAATTTCTTATGGGCTGACTTTATTTGGCTTTGACTTACTGAGGACAGTAATGATGACTGTGAAAAATGAGCGTGTGCTTCTAAAGTGCTGCATAAGTGTAAAAGATGCATAAAAGATGACATTTATGGATAGACCATGAATGCTTGTTGGTATAAAAACTGAACAAAACTTCACTTCACATTTTTCAGGGGTGCCTGAGGAAAGACATTTACTAGTACGAGTGTGAGTCCAAACACACTCCCAGCAGTCACATGAAAATTATAAAATCTCGTGGCTGGAGCACTTTGGGGTGTTATATTATGGCTGGCAGGACAATGAAATATAATTCCAGCAGAGCAGCTGAAAACTGTGAGATACATTCACTGAATACTTATAGTCCTTATAGTTGAGGATAAAAACATAATCCCAGGGTAATGAAGCGAGATGAGCAAGAGCAATCCCATCAGCCAAATGACCAAATCATTTGATATTTTTAACCAAATTAAACTAATGTGAAAGTAATACTAAATCTTAGTTTCACCTCCGAGCTAATTCCATCCAACTCGCACCAGCCCGAACTGGAAATCAAAGTTGAGACATCTGATGGTGGCCTCTTCAGTCAGATAGTGATACACCCATGCAGCAAAAAGTGAGGGTGTGTTCACACTAGCCATGTTTAGTCCACTTTAACCGAACTCTAGTCCTTGAGTCCAGAAAGTCTAGTTAGCTTTGGAGAGGTGTGAATGCTCAATCAAATTCCGAGGCGTGAATGCGCAACCGAAATCTTTTTTTTTTTTGGGTCCGCATCCACCAAAAGAAACCTCTGCCTTCGTTTGACCGAGGTGAACTCTGATGCGGTTCGAATGCACATGTGGATACCAAGCAGACCGGCGGCTGCTCCAGAAACAAGAAGTGGACTATAGTGCAGAGCATTCTGGGTAAATACAACCAAAATAAACGTGCTAGCAGGAGATCTTACTCGTTGTCTTTTACCAAGGACAAAAGAGAAATCCTACAATCGATAAAACCCGACGCTACTCCATCTTTGTTTACATTTTGTGAAAAAAAAAGTGGCCCTCATGTCTTCTTAAAAGGTTTTTCTGTTGTTTTTTTCTGTGGCTCTTGCAGCGCCACCACAGTGAGAAGGTGAACAGGTTTTTCAGCTAGTTTGGCACGTTTGGCACTGGGGATACATCGATTGAAGTTTTCAGGCCTAAGTTTCTTACGAGCTTAACCTACCGATACCGATTGTTTGGTCTGAAATGTTGCTGAATATAGCAAGACAGTTGTTGAGTCGGCAACAGTGGGTCACTATTGTTAATTATAAACGTGCAGTCATAACTTGGAGGGCTGGTCTTTCTCACCTGAGAGCAAAAGAGGACAGTGGTTGATTCTTAGACCTTTGCACAGCTGGATAAGATCGGTGGATAAAATCGGCTTCATAGGTAAAAATCAGCTGATCACTGATCTCCCAAAATCAAGGAAATAGGCGCAGTGCCGTGTGAAAACAAACCACACCAGCTAAAAACTTAACAAATGTTGCAATTTGTGTTGCCACTCCATGAAAACACTCCAGGTCTACTGAATCTGATTTGTCTTTTAAGGCATTGTAACGGTGCTGCAACTCCTCCTCCCAGATAAAGCACAAAAGAAACTTTTGCAAAGCATTGCACAGTTCTGGTGGAGGCTGCCAGCTGCTGGGACTCACCAGCCTGCAGCAGTGATGTGAACACACGCAGGTGCAACGCACTCTGTGTCTGTTGCAATACCACTCCCCACCATCTGTTGGAAATGCGTCCCGGGTACTATTGTCTAAATCAATCTTGCTGTAAATTGTTTCAATGTTTTTTTTAAAGTCACCATGCAGCCTGGACAGCAAAAACTTGCCAGAACAAAACAGAATGAAACTCGGGATCACCTGCCCAAAATGAGTTCAACCCGTCTTTGTAACCTACCAAATCGCCACAAATGTCTTTATTAATTTGGCAGTGGTAAAAATTAAAACAGTAAAATAAGTATTACAAAGTTAAGCCCAATAATATAAAAAAAGACATGCAACGCGACAACCAGAGTAGCTAAACATTCTCTAGTTAAAAATTTAAAATAATTTTGAATGTTACTTTCAAGATGGGTCGAAAGTAACATTCAGGACGACCTTTGACCTTCCTGCCGGATTAAAAAAGAAAAAAAAAATCAGTGAAAGCATCTAAAAATCAATAGAGGACTTGTAACTAATGCTTGTAATTGACATTTTCTATCATCAGCCGAGGATTATGACAGCTGTAAACCGGGGTTACTGTTACAGAGCTGATCCAAGGACGCGGCCGCCGAAGGCCCATCGAGTCGGATCGCGGGGGGAAAACGTTGATCCGGCACTTGGAGCGCCCGTGAATCACGGCCACGTGCTGCTGACACTCTGCGAAATCAATACCGAGTCAAGTAATAAGAACCGGCAATCAGCAGCCTTATGAGGGGAGCAGGTTGGATGCCATCCTTATACATAATGCTGTTGACACACAGCAGCACCCATGGCTAAAGGGCATGCAAGATTTAACGCCGCAATTTTGTGCTACGAGGAAACATAATTAGGCTCATGAGATGGTTTCAGCCCAGTATCAATTTTTATTTTTTTTTTGTAGAAGGAAACAGAGCAGTGCGAGACAATGGATCGTCTCTAATGATTTTGTACACAAGAGCGCTTTTGCAGCTTATATATACAAATTATAGAACACTTAGATATTTAGACAGGTTTTATAGAGACGGTGCATAGAGTGCAACACACTTTAAATTTCAACTTCTATAATGTACAACACTTCAGTAAGAGAGGGAACGCATAAGAAAACAAACGCACTGGTGTTATACGTTACGGAGCTTTGTGACTGAATTGGATGCAGGTTTTTTTTTTCAGGAACGGTTGTGGAAACTTACGTAACGGCGTCCGTTAATCGAACGAGCGAGCCGCTTCCTTGACATTTTCACTTGAGCGTCTTAAGAGCCATTTTCTGCTTTCAAAACAAATTAATTGTTAATCAAATTGTTCACTGAGAGAAAAAAAAAAAGTAGGGGTGAGATGCAATCTTGCATATGAAGCAGACTCTCAATTGAGTTTTAATGGTTTCATTTATTTATTTTTTTCCACCATCAGCCTAATTGAAAATCAGTATGAAGAGACTCTCAGATGACTTGATTAAAGCTTACAGCTATTTTGAAGAGGGGGTGGGGGGGGATCTTCTCACACATATTTGTCAATGAGTTAGCTCCTATAATTATCTATGGAATCTTTCACAGGAATTATTTTGTGTGTAATGGAAACAGATATTTGGATCTAATTTATCAGTTTCTGTCTGAATGGGTGGCCTTTTTTTTTTTACTATAATCATCGGGATTTCTTCTTAAGATCAGGTTAATCAACATGACCCTAAAGATTATATTGCTTGCAAAATGAGGAAAGCATATAAATAAGTCACCAAATTTCACAAATAAAAAAAAACATGTTTAAACAACATTTTTTAAAAAAGAAACCTTTGACTTTATTTACCTAAATACTAAGTTCTGCTCTGCATAAGTGTGACTTCATCCCTGTTGATACATTGAACAAATTCCTCAAATCTAATGAGTGCAAAGCTCATCATTTTGGCACTGCGTGTTAATATCCGTAAGCCTGAGTGAGATTAAAGATGTCTGCTGAAATTATGCTCTCATGTCGTATGCGCTATGCTAAGTGAACAGATGCACTATCCCCATATGGCCTCGTGCGCTCTACCTCTCCCCTAATTAAACGTGATGGAGTTTCTCTCATTCTGAAATCAGCAGGAATGTTAAAAGTCCATATCAAAGCCGCTGCATAAAAAAATGCATCAAGTTACAAAATGTGTAAACAACAACAAAAAAAGCTCTTTTTCTACAAAATTGTCAAAGAAACGAACAGCTAATACAGAGGTGAGAAGGAAAACAGTAACAAGAAATAATAATAATAATAAAATAGAATGGATGCCGCTTGATATCAGCAGCCTAATTATATTTCTATGTACATTTTGAGAAAATCAAAAAAATGAAATCAAAACTTTGAGTTGGTTCAGTCAGTATCTTCCTTGAATTATGTCAAGTTCAGAGTCAGCCTTACAGGTCTCAAGAATGTCATGACTCCTAGTGCCTACATATTTTATTTGCAAATTACAAAAAGTAACAGTGTTAAAAAGTATATTAAAGCATTTTAATGAAAGATAACTTTTTGGGTTTTTACACAGTCATCTTTTTAATTACCAGAAATAGTTAACATGGGAAAGTGATTGTGAACAATCATGGAACATCAAAAGGCTTTTTTGCACTTGCTGAGCAGGGCTAGCTGTGTTAGCACTGAGCAAATTGCCATCTTAGACCGTCGCGTTGTCAAGACGACATGGCGGTCGATTTGACCGTCATTTCAAAAACGAATTCCTGCTGAAGCTGCTGAGGCCATCTCCAGACCCAGCAGAATTCCTCGTCATTCCTCGTTGTACCCACTAGTCAGCAAGTTAACTAAATCAATCAAAAAAATTCTCATCTAAGTATTAATCTCTGAGATTGAGTCTCATCTCATTGATCAGAAAACGTCCCGATGATGGTGGCAACGTCCGGCTCTGTCTTTGTGTCCTTGGGCAAGACGCTTCACCTGTCTTGCCTGGTCAGAGGGTCAGAGGGTCAGAGGGTCTGTCACCATCAGCATGTGAATGTTGAGAGACATTCACACGCTTCACAGGCCATTTACCATTCATTCAGAAACTCTTGTCGACTTCTGATCACCTCACTTGGATGATAAATGTTCCCCGATTTCAAAACTTGCACTAAAATGGATTTAGCTTCCAGATCAACATCCAAACCCTGAGACATATATACACATACATACCGTAATTTCTGGACTATGAATCTTGACATGTTGGCACCGCCTACAGGGGCCCTACATGGCAGTGGCCCTACATAAGCAAACCCGTATGGGGCCACCATGGAAACTGCGGACAAACCCACTTGGGACCCATATTGTCTGCCCTCCTTTTCCCCATATGGGGCCCACCGAGGTATGCTTGCTGGGAAGTCTCTCTGAGGTCTCTTTGTGTTTCTGCTCTCAGACGGGTCGATGCGTGTTTAGAGCACACGTGTATCCAACACAACCGAAGATGCCTGCACTCCTTTCACTACTGCTTACGTGCGCAAATAACCCCGACAACGGCCACATCCTGTCCAGCGCTCGACACATCCTGCAGGGGAGAAAATGGAAAAAACAAAGTGACGATGAGAGGGAAGGAGGGACAGTGGGAAATGCATCTCATTTTAGATTCTGTGCCATCATTTTTGATCATCCTTCCATTTCTTTTCCTCCTTTGTGCACTTCTCCCTCCCTCTATCATTGCTCTCACTTTACTTCCTCTTGAAAGTTCCCTTCATCCTCCTCTTACCTACACCGTTAGACAAAGCCAGCTTCGAAGCCGCCCGTGTCGGTTCCGTTGTACCGAACGCTTCCTTCTCTTTTCTTTTCCTACAGTTGCGACTTTCACCTTTTTAAATGATACTCTCATGTAAGTACTTTCAACCTCTATTAATCTGCAGGTGAATTTCCCTGAATCAGAGTTCTGAGCTTTTAAGGACCTCTGTTATGCAGTAGAGCTCCCTCCTAGGGCTTAAGGACACCTAAACTAAACTCTCTGTGGCTTTTTAGAGGCTGCAGTAATGGCAGAGGAACTACTGATGAAAACACATCTAAAAGAAGCTTGAATGCATAAAGAGCCACGGCACCTGAAAAGCTAAACCCTTGAAGTCTACTGTGGCCAGAAAAGAAGAAGAAGAACAAAAAAACATAAAAGAGCCCTCTCAAAGGTACCAGTAAAAAAGTGCAGCGTTTCTCCTTCAGAGAACAGCAGTTAATTATTCCCGACAAAGACGAGGCGTCCGTGTGGTTTCCCTTTTTTTAATTCCGGAGTTCGTTGGTTCCAAATATTAGTTCATATTTTAGGCTCTAGTAACAGGGAGGGAGTGGTTTTAAAAAACTGTTCTTGTTCAAGATCATCAGTTGTTTCCAAGGCAGTTCGTCAGAATTTGTCCTTGATCATAACTGATTGAATTTCTAAGGGTTTACACAGAGCAGTCGGCAGTGGCTACCCTGCAAAAACACAAAATCTTACCAAGTATTTTTGGTCTACTTTTTATTGGAAATATCTTAGTTTGACTTAAGATAACTTTTCAGCAAGATACAGGAGTCAATAATTTCTTAATATTATGAAAAGTTTCTAGTTCCACTAGCAGATTATTTCACTTTTTGGAAAAAATTGTGTTGCCTGGTTGTAACTTGTTTAGAAAACCAGTGTACGCACACACACACACACACACACACGCACACCTCAGACAGGTTCTCACGCTCTCATGGATGTCTTAAGACTATTTCTGGTGCATGGATCTCGCCACAGTCAGGAAGATGCATCATCCTCCCACTGAAGCCATTTTAAAAAAAATAAATAACATTTTTGCACTACTTTTAAAACTCCTATTAAGCTTCTCTGCAGAATCGATGCATCGGAAGTCGCATTGTTTTCTTCTATAAACACACCGTATTTTGAGGCAATACACTGCGGCTTACATAGGAGCCAAAGCAACATCAGGTAGACGAGGCAACGACTTTAACTGTGGAAGATGACCGAATACAAGAAGAGTTTCAGGGATTATAAAAAGAACAAAAACCAAGGGAAACTGTTTTTAAAGACGTTTAAGTGCAGAAAATTACTTTAATTGATCAAGACACGTTTCTTATTTTAAATGACACAGGCATCTCTTAGAAGATCGTAAGATGATAAGAGGAAAATAAATATTTTTGATTACATTTTGTTATCATTTATAAGATTTTTGATGGTCCTTGAGGTTGGAAGGCCTTCTCGCCTTCAGCCTAACCTTCAGCTGCCTCCAAAGATTTATCCAAAATGTTGAGGTTACTTCCAATAGGAAGAAACCTCAGACAAGGATTACTTTTAAACCTAAGTTCCCCATTGGGATAGAAACATGTGGATTTAATTGTAAAACAATGACACATTACATCAAATAATCAGTCATTAAGTACACACAGTTTTAATAAACCAAGTGAATAAAGCCTTCGGTAAAAAGAATAGAGAACGGAGAGAAGAAAAGAAACATGACGCAAATGGCAAAAGACAATCAAAATCCACTTTTGTTGCAAATAATTATGTGGCACTAGTATGAATCCGGTTTTGATTTTCGGCGGCGCTGTGTGTCTGCGTGGCGTGTCAGTGTGAATCACAGACCTCAATAACTCAACAGACATTGAATTAGAGCGTTGTAATAGGAATATAATGAACCGTCTGTCGGCGTGTGCACAAGTAAAGAGGGTCTAGAGCTAATTAAAATGTTATCAACAAAGGTGCACATACTTGGTGTGTATCAAAGCGGGAAGAAGTCCTGTGCTCATTTAAATGAATTTCTCGAATGCGCCAAGCGGTACACAAGAAATACCAACTCTGCTTTGGAACTTTGTTTACACTGCAAAGCCTTGGAAGATTGGCAAAATGTCCTTGCTTTCCAGAGAGAGGGGAGGGAGGAGGGGCGACATTTTAAAGCAATTCACAAATAATTACATCCATTCCAACAGTTAGGAGAATTGTCTGCAAAGTGTCAGGCGTCGGGATCTAATATTGACAATATGAACAGGCTAACTCACTTTCAGAAAAACCTTTGGGAGCTGGGTTGCAAAAACCGGACATTCCAAAAGTACTTAATATCTGAAATTAAACTTATTTTAGTGCCAGAAGTTGGGGTCATTTTTAGCATGTGAAGCTACGGTTCCTTTAGCATCTGAAGTTAGGCCTGGTTCAGTATACTAAAATGACATATTGTAGGGAATAATCTACTCTCCATGCTGAGTTCTTGATGTATGAACTCAGCATACAAGAGGAGTCAGTGAACTGAATTCATGAATTCCAGTTATTAATACAGCTGGTCACTGGCTGCCCAGTGGCGCAGCTGGTAGAGCTGTTGCCTTGCAGCAAGAAGGTTCTGGGTTCGATTCCTGGCCCCGGTCTTTCTGCATGGAGTTTGCATGTTCTCCCTGTGCATGCATGGGTTCTCTCCGGGTACTCCGGCTTCCTCCCACAGTCCAGAGACATGACTGTCAAGTTAATTGGGCTCTCTAAATTGTCCCTAGGTGTGAGTGTGTGTGTGCATGGTTGTTTGTCCTGTATGTCTCTGTGTTGCCCCGCGACAGACTGGCGACCTGTCCAGGGTGACCCCGCCTCTCGCCCGAAATGATAGCTGGAGAGATAGGCACCAGCAACCCTCCCAACCCCAGTAAGGGACAAGGGTGCAGGAAAATGGATGGATGGATGGATGAATACAGCTGGTCCATTTCACATGCTACCTTTAAGAGCTAGCAAGACAAAATGGCTCCCAGAACAGTTTCCCATTCCCTTTGCTAGCTTCTCCCTAAGCTACGCCCCAAAGAGGGTGTTCTCTAGAGTATCGTTCCCTCTACCCATAGCTCTCCTTTGCATTTCCTAACATGTCCTTTCCTCTAGCTTTAGCTTAGCGACTAGCTAAAAGAGATAAAAGGAAAACATGGAGTTGTTTATTCTCAACAATATGTCTCAAGTTAGGGTTACTTTAGTACCACCAGAAGTTAAGATTACTTTAGTACATGGAGCTAGGGTTACTTTAGTACTTGAATTTACTTAGTATCTGAAATTAGGGTTATTTTAGTGTCTGAGGTATGAACTATTGCTAAAAGGTCTACTCTACCCATAAATAAATGTGTTTCTTGTGAAGGCCCATCAGTCTATCGCTGTGCTTTCAAAACAGAATTACATAATGATGGAAATGGGAAGGAAACCTCCTGCAGGAAACAACACAAACTGAACTTAACAGGAGCTTAAAAAGGAGCGAGAGGCCCTGACATACACCACCACCAGAAAACAAATATATGAGGCTGAACTGTAACACAAACACACTTCAGTGTCTTAACTGGCAGCTGAATTAAATAGTACCACCACTTTGTAGGTCAAGAGTTAATGATAATAAGATAACGATTCTAAATATCAATTGGGGTGTACTAATATATTTGAACTTGTGTGTATACATTTTATTACCTGTAGATCACAAAATATATGCATATATTTGCTAATTCCTACACAAACAATGTGTGTGGAACTTGCTTTTTGTTCGATGATAATTTAAATCGGAGGGAAGAAAATGGTTGAAATATGTGTTCTTAAATTCCCTTGTTAACACGGTGTTTGTGTCAAAGATGAGTGTGTGTAAATCCTCCGACCAACACCACAACCTTTGCTGTGATCAGCAGAGCTAAGTTTCAAATTTAGCACATAGAAAAAAAAATTCAGCTGCTTTTGCTTCTGCAGTAAGAACTCTGCTCTGCAAATGCAGATGGAATCCTGGCTGTTACTCATCATTTGTGTCAGACTTAAATGAGATTTTTTTTTTCTTTTTCAAAGCAGTGTTGGCATACTGTGTCATTTTGCAGAATGGGGGTAAAAAAAATATCTGAGTGGTATTTTTATCGAACAGATGTGGAAATCTCGCAGTCATCTTAACTGGCCCGGTTGCACATGAATGCAGCTTTCAGACACAGAGCTCTGCCTTGCAAGCTTTGAATCCGTCTATTTCACACTCGCTGTGGTGAAAAGACCACCCTAAACGAGCGGTGTATTTTATGGTACCTTGAATTTTATTTCATAGGAATCCTGGTTGGACGGCTAGCATTGATACCTCGCGAAATGGAATAAACATAACTAATCACCCCCTTCATTTGTTACTTGGTGTTAGCAATAGGAAAGAAATCTCAGTGGCGCAGTGGGTAGAGCTGTTGCCTTGCAGCAAGAAGGTTCTGGGTTCGATTCCCGGCCCCAGTCTTTCTGCATGGAGTTTGCATGTTCTCCCTGTGCATGCGTGGGTTCTCTCCGGGTACTCCGGCTTCCTCCCACAGTCCAAAAATCTCTCTAAATTCTCCCTAGGTGTGTGTGTGTGTGTGTGTGTGTGCATGGTTGTTTGTCTCTGTGTTGCGCTGCGACAGACTGGCGACCTGTCCAGGGTGACCCCGCCTCTCGCCTGGAACAAGGGAGTATAGAAAATGGATGGATGGCATTTGATCATGATCATATATTGAAAAAAATACTGTCATACCACAACAATAGTACAAACCTTCAAATAAAAACCTAGTGGGATATTTGCGCTTCATTCATACTGGCTCAACAACACAGTCATAATATAGAGAGCAACCTTTAATTGTCAGTTTCTAGAGTTACCTGGGTTATTACCACTAATGGAAACACTAACCAATGCTTTGACTTTGCTCGTCTTCTACACACGTGGCGATGCTAATGCTGTCAGACAGAGGCTATATTTACATGCAACTCAACAGAGAACTCCTTTGAAAATGATTATCTTCGCTTCAAGTGTGATTACACAATGGTGTTGTGCTGTTAGCAGACAATTTAAAGTGATGAAAAGGCTGAAGAAATATCTCTTACATAGACTCTGGACTAATGATCACGTCCTCTCGTAAACAAACTGCCGAGTGTTTCCTGTGCACAAATGCACACATCTTGTAAATAAAAAAAATAATTCTGCTGCTCAGTTTCAGGGTGAAGGCATGTATGGTGTTATGCTACAACGTGTAAACACATTATGTGATTAAAATTCACCCTTTGTGGGTCAATACCTTGAAAGTACTTTGCTCATAGCAAAGGATCAGAGGCCCGTCTTCTCCACAAACAGGCGTGTTTGCATTACTGGACTATTTGTGATCAAACTGGAATGAAGTTTGAACAGTAAAATCGCTTTACACTCGGCAAAACCAACAATGGTGCATGGTTGGTTTTACACAATTCTAAGTAATGTAAATTACACAGAAACCCTTAAAATGATCAGCCTGAGCTTTTATTACTGCCCAGGTAGCACCTACTGTGATCAGAGCAGACGGAAAAGACGAACTTAGGAATTCGGCGGACTACTTCTGTGTTGGGAACTGTTAGCTGCCCCGGCTAGCAGCTTATAGCGTAAACATGGCTTCTCATCTCTGCTCTGGAACGGCTGGAGTTCTTGGACAGAGTCACATTTCCTATTAGAGCAAACTTCACCCAGAATTTCCTCCTCAACTTCCAAGTCCTACAGAGAAACGGGACAGTTAGCAACAGCTATGTTTGGCTAGCACAGCTCAGCTTTAGAAAGCATTGTTAATCTTTCATTGCAGCTTATTTAATATTTTGTTTGTATGGCTTCCATTTGTGTATCTCTTTGCTACTGATGCATTATTGAAGACACAAATACCAATGTTTTTTTTATTTTTACAACGACACCAGCATTGTTGTTTTTGTTTGGCAATTGTTGTATTATTTAGCCACATTAGCATAACTGATCCAGCATTTTATCTCGTCTTAAAATGCAGAACTTTACTTGGCTTGATTTACTGTCAAGTAAAACAAAAACGAAAGGCACAATCAATCTAGAAAAACTGTTGAATTTGTTTTAAAAAGGAAAAAAAGTCCAAGACTGTTTTCTTTTCGCGAGGCAAAGGCAGATCGTGCCACAGCTTATAGGAGAGGGCTTTGGGACGGGCTCAGACAGACAGCTGGGAAAATTTGCTTGGACAAGCGGGTATTGAAAGTCAATGACTGATGTTACTTGTTTCATAATTGATCAGATCTAGCAGGTTCATGGTTGGTACATGTCACTGGAGAATTTGACATTGTTTCGTCAAATTAGGTTTCTTTTATACGGGCCCGGAGGATATGTAAAAATCGGCACATTGCTCCGCCGAACAAAATGAGGCAGGCTTAGAGAGACACGGAGGGAGGGAGAGAACGAAGCAGGCATCCAGTTGGAGCTGCTTAGGCAGTGAAGCTGAAAAAGATGAAAGCCAGATTGTTAGCATCAGTGACATCACAGCAGAGCGGGGAATTGCGTCAGCTTTTTCAAACAGTGCGCATGAAATACGAAACACTGCCTATTCTTGTGACAACAGAGCGGACCCCAGAGGATCTGTTGATGCTTGTAATCACAGCTGTCACTATTTTTGCCCCCCTCTCCCCCACACAGACACAAAATTCACAGTTTATCACGGAAAACGAAATGGCTCTTGATGTTTTAGTTATTAATATACTCTTTCATTTTTGCTTAGTAAAAACCAAACAACCCACGTTGCGTATGTTGTAGAAATGAACTGGAAAAGCTGCTGACTGAAGTGATTATAAAAAAAACCGTGGTAGAAACTGGTGTTATTTCTTTTAACATCATGCAGCTGACTTTGCTGTTAATCCGGGAGGTGTTGCACCAGCCGACGTTGATTAGTCCTGACCTGGATTCTCGTCATCTCGGTCTGTGGCTCCGGGGAACTCCGATTCTGTCTGCGGTGTGGCACACAAGGGCTGATTGGTTTTGTTCACATCACCGAATAGCCTCTGTGACATCTTCCATACCTCCATGCCGTCAAAGGCCCTGTTTGCCACATAAGCATAATTAGTCTTCCAGAATCATCTGCCTTCGCCCTGCTGACTCGGCGTAAAGCGGAGACCTGAAGATGGTGGTCTCCAACCTTCGTTCATAAGACATCTCAAATACCTTGTAAAATATTCTTACTGTATGCCGTGTTGTAAGTGTTTTGGTTGGATTACTGCCCATTTTCTTTGTAAAAAAAAAAAAAAAGCTCAAATTCAGTTAAAAAAACCCTCCAAGCATCAGTTTTATTCTGAATTGTATTTGGGTTTTGTGTTTGGGTGGGCATCAACCCAGCTAAACTCGGACGTTCTAGTTGCATGTTTGCCTTTATTCATAACATGCCAATTGAGCAAATACTGGGGAAACACAGAATGCTCATGTCTTTAACACGAGGCCATATGTTTAACCAGGAAACAGGACGAGATTGTGCAAACAAGAAGAAAAAAACATCGTAATGTTCAAAGACTCGGATGTTTTGTTCTTCAGGTGTAATGTCTACCGTGTCCAGAACGGACCCCAACTGGTTCCAGGTTCTATCCAATGTCCTCAGAGAACCATTAGGAGAAAAGCTCAGCCTCTCCAACTTTAGGCTAAACATGACTTCCTTGACTCATTGGCTGTAAGACGGGAGGCAAGTTGCGTTTCCAGTTGAGTAAAATGAAACACATGGCCAATAGAGTAGAGAAAACCCGTACTCTGCTTCACCTGATAAAATGTTGATGCATGGAATACCAAAAAGAGCATAGCGTGGTGGAGATCCACCTCAACACCTGGTAGTTTGCTAAGTCTGCCCAAGTCTTTTGACGCCTCTGACAGAGTTGTCCTGTCTAGCTCCATCCATCCCCTGAAACACTCTGACCAGCCTCCACAATCCTGGACAAGAAGTATCATGATTGAAATTGTGTGTTTACGTTGAATTTTTAATTTGGAAAAGTTGCCACAAACCCATTGAAGGTTCGTTGCACACCCCACATAAAAATGTCTTATGGTGTTTTTATGGCAATTCTGACTGTTGTCGTGCCAGTATTGTGAAATGTACAGCTTGTGGTTAGGCTCTGAACAGATTCATCTACCTGGATTGTTGATCGTACAACTCGTCCGGACCGACACTAGATTTCATGACTGGTTAATGGCTGACAACCTGTCCATCAGTTTTGCCGGTATATCCTAGTCTTTCCGTTTTCAGAAGACGGACTGAAATGAGTTCCTTGTGATGTTCAAGCTTTAAATATTGCTTTAAAACTTTACCCTGGTTTAAACTCACCTGTAACTTTATCCCCAGTGCGTACTTTCTGTTGGTCTATCTCTTTAAAAATCTCAGTAAACAAATGCAAGTAATGTATGTGGTTGCAACATGACAAAGTACAGAAAAGTTCAAGGTTCAGACAGATGGCCACCCACCACCATTTCTACATATGATAAGCTACACTATAAACATCACAGTGTTGGTTTTAAGCAACCTTTTCTGAGAAACCAAAAACTTTTAGTCTATTCCCAAATGGTTCCACTAAAATACTCCTTTCAGTTTCGTTCTCTGTTGGGTGTTTGATGTGTTTCGCAGCTGAGAAAACCAAAACAAAGGGACCCCACCGGCTTTGCTACCTTAGCTGACCTCCGTCGTTATTAATGTTCAAACGTGTCACAGTACACAACAGGACGGCGAAACTTCAGCTGACCTCCTTGTAGGAATTCCTTCTCTTTCATCTTTCTCTTTCATCCACATCCTTCCATAAGAGCATATTCTTGTTTACAGCAGTGGCCCCGGGGAGCTGTTGTGAGAACAGGCGGTGCAACACACAAAGGCACTTTTAGCTAAGAAGTGACCAGTAAAACGTGTGGCTGCCTGCTACCCGCTAAGTCATTTCAACCCTTAGCGGAATGACACGCTCAGATTTATTTAGGATCGTGTGTTTATATATCACTTTGTGTCAAACGCTACCTCCAGGCTCCTCAAGCGACTCCTAAACGGACTCAAGTAACATTCTCATATAAGGTCTATTCTGCATGCATAATGTTTCCAAGAACATCAAATCTAACACAAGTTTTTTTTCTTCTTAATTCATTCAATCTGATTAGGAACAACGTTTTGCTCTCATCAAAGAGATGGAGAAAAATATTTTACATTTTTTGCTTAAAATTGAATAACATTTAAAATATTTCATACAAGGTAATAAAGTAATGAAGTGATTTTTATTTTTTACATTTTTTTTATTTATTCTCGTATGGTTGGTATTACTGTTGATGTACCCCAAGGTTTTGTATTTGATCCCCAAATTTTATATTTTGCAAGGTTATTAAATCCGGTTTGTAATATTGTCGTTTATTAGGATTTTTTTTATTTTTTTATTTATTTAATGTTAATTTTGCTCTTTTGTTACAGAAATGACAAATGCAGGACAAGGGAGAAAGAAACCTGCACATAGCACAACTGAATACTAAACTTAACAGGACAAATCAAAAAATCAAAAACAGTTAGAAGAACTGAACTAACACGAAGCGTAAACAAAAATGACAAAGTATGACAAACCAATAAAGAAGTCAGAGATTCACCTACGTCACATTTAGGGATCATAAAATTTATTTTATTTTCCTTTTACTCATTTTCCCAATTTACCAATTACTTTTACCACATAAAGCAAAACCAGGGCTGTTTTTAATGTTTTTGAAATTGAGTTCCTCTTCCTGTCCTGGGCAAACAAAACCACCTGTCAAATATTCATTTAGTTGATCAAATGTGTTGCTTAAGACTTAAAATTTCAAATTTAGGACTCGTACTTAACTTGAGATTTGAGTGAAAAGATTTGAGGCTCACCCGTGACAAACACCCACCTGCGTTACTAACAAAAATTGGCAAAATCTCCCTGCACTAGTCAAAGGAAACTGTGTCACGCGTGTAATATTAACTGTATTTGGCTGGCAGGTCAGACGGCAACCTGCGTTGCTACAGGAGACAGGCGGCAAAACCTTCGTTCCCCATCTGTTTAACACAATCGACTTTGTTGGATTTCGAAGAAACGAAAGTATATAAGAAAGGCTTGACAAGCCATCAATAACAACCTTCAGATTTATTCCTAGAACTGGCTTACCTGACAAGAAACAAAGCTAAAATCCACAGCGCCGTTTCAAAAACAAAGCAATTATCAAGACAAGTTCTCCACGAACCAACAGCTATGTGGCAACGTTGCATTTAAAATACTCTGTTTAAACAGCATCTTGGAAGCAAAGTGGTATTTTCTCACAGAAGTAAATAGGAAAATCTATTCTGAAGGTTTGTAAGTTCTGCGCCCCTGCAAGGACAAGCAGTTATAGACATAAGGTGTACGCATGCATGGATGTTTTTAAGTTTATTAGACGATGTGAAATTTTTTGACTCTCCAGAAGACAAGAGTGTTTTTATTGTCTTCTGCAGCAGAGCAAACATGCTGAATAATAACCGCCGCTGGAAAATAACTTCCAGGATGTGCTCACACAAAGCATTGGGAAAACCGTGTTATTTTTCTGCTAAGCACTTGCCTGCTCTCTGCATAGCCAGTTAGTGGACAGAAACTGTCTGAGAAATCGCTTTGATGGGGCAGAAAAAAAGAGAAATGTAGATTCCTCATGGAGGCTGACTTCACTGAAACGACGGACATGAAAATCTCAGAATATTTCTTCTGCCTGTGTGTTTACATATGAATGTGTTCGGTCTACGGAAGCCCGACGATGCCACGCTCGCTACGTAGCTATGCTGTTAAAAAGGAAGCAACAGTGACTTGGTGGCACAGTGTAGCTTACTCAAGCTAAATGGACAAGGCTGTTTTTTTTTCATCATTACCCACTCTTATACGAGGAAATAATAATAAAAAAATAAAAAGATTCAGTTGAATAATTTTGGCTTAACACCAGCATGAGAAACTGCGGTTTAAGGCGACGTGTCTGTCTTCTGTTCCTAATCAGTCTTGCTAAAGGCCTCAGAGTGATGCAGCCTCTCCCAGGCCCCACTGGGAAGAGGCGCGGAGCAACAGTGTGCAGGTCACAGAACTATACCACAGAGAAACCGACAACTAGGTGCACACGCAGTCTATCTTCAATAAATTAACACAATTAAAAAAATAATAGAAAGACAGGAAGAAAAAAAAGCAGGCGACCTGCAGAAAAGACACTAAGACTCAAGTAAGAGGCTGTTTTTCTTGAGGAGTGCTAGCTATCGTAGCATCCTGAAAAGCCCAAATCGAGGTACGATTTACGCGCACAATTTAATACACGTATTAAATTGCGCTGAGATTTGAAAAGCACTGAATTTTAATCATGTCTTGAAAAAGACTACATGAAAATTCAAAAGGTAACCAATCACAACCGGAGTTTAAGAGTTTAATTTTTATAAAACGGATGGAAACATATGTGACCACTGGTTATTTTAAACATACTCCCAAAGTAAATCAGCAATTTTTTTCTTTACATTTTGAATGAAGGAATGCAAAAAAACAAGTCTCTGTTGTCTTAGTTTAACACAAATATTAAAATCAGTGTCAGCTATTTGATCTAAGCTAGCTCAAATGTTTTAAGAAAAGGAACAAAAAAAAGAGACCCGGTAATTACCAAACTCATTTAAAACAAAAACCCATTTAAAACAAAAACCCATATAAAACAAAAACCCATATAACTTTGTGGAGTCATTTTTGACACGGTGTGAAAAAGTTTAAAGTCCCTTCAGAAGGCATCAGTCATTTTTGTAAACATGTCGTCTCTGCCTGACAAGTAAACAGGAAATACCCACAGAGTTCACATGGGAATTAAGAGAGGAACAAGATTTAGGTCACCACTTCTCAGTTCATTAGATAAGTCTAAAAAATATTCTGTCTTTTGTCTTTCACGCTCACAAGCACATGTGGAGTGTGTGGGAGGAGACGTAAACACCAACGAGAAAGACGTGTCGATACCAAAGTTGTAGCTTCTCACGATGGGTTTCTGAGAGCCGTTCCCTCGCTCACTGCTGGCTGCTATTCAAAGTTAATTGCTGCTTGAGAGAATTAAATAAAAATCTAATTTAAATCACATTAATGATGTTTTTTGGTAAGTGATAGCGTCATAATTCAGATCAACAGGGGAGCTTTTATTCAGTAAATGATAGTTGCACTTCAGATTGTGTCTGGTTCTGTGTTTCTGCCTTAAATGACTTTTTTTATGGTTTTTATAACAACCGGTTTTTATAACAACCGCTTCCTTACTGACAAAACTAAACACAGGTGTGGTGGGTTTAAAATTATTTTTATATTTTATTTTGAACTGTAAACTATCTACATAATCAGAAACAACTACTTTGTTAACTGAGTTCAGCCAACTTGATTTAGCCCAAACTTTTTACCACTGAGGGCCAAAACAAAGCTAAATTAAAGCAGGTTAGGCCCACAAAAAAATATTTCTTGTGCCTTTTTTTTATTGTATCCATTCAATAATAACTTACATGTGCAAGTCTGTATTGATATTAACAAAATCAACTTAAAGGGTCTTTTAACTGAAAGGCAAACTGTTAACTAATTTTTTGGTTAATATTTTGTTCTCAGGCTAAATACAGAAACACGAATGGGACCTGAGTAATCCTTTTTTTCCCTAAATTGCTTACTGCTTTTGCTTACTATATTTTTGTTTTGTTTTTTTATTGTGGGCCAGATTTGATTAATTCCAGCTTTGGACGGCCCTGATTTCAGCCTCCTGTTTCTGGGATCTTTTTCTTTTGATTGTGAACAAACATAAATCTTTCTGACTGAGCTTTGTTCATTTTTGCTGCCTAAAGCAGCTGCTGCATTCCTGCTGTTAAAGCCTTAATCTTTCACTCCATTTCCTTCTCCATCCTAGCTCCACTCACATAGCACCAGAGCTCTGTCGTCTGCTCCAAACGGACCGGAGATCATGTTTTCAGATTAGCTGCGTTCCATTTCAAATGTGCACAAAACTTTGTCAGAGCTCCGCTAATGTCGAAAACACACGACTTTGCGTTGAAAATAATCACAAAGTGAATTTAAGTGACATTGAGCAGTAGCTGCATTTCTTTTGCAAATGTATTCAAAACTTTATTGGTATTCTGCTCATGTCAAAAAGCACAATTTTGTAACTGCAGTGTTTCCATTAAAAAGGAAACGTAATTCAAATCAGACATGAAAAAGTTTGTTCATGTAAGTCATTAAAAAACATGCCACTGTGTCGTCCACCTGCCACTTCCTGTCGTCTTCTTCGTCTTTTCCACCTGCAGTAACATCCTGTTGTTGGTCACGACTCGCGTGATGTGGAAAAAAGCGAGTTCCCGTTTCAGTTTTGCGAAATACGTTAATTTTAGAAACAGCTGAAAAACCCACCTCATCCTAGCGCAAAATCTTTTCATCCAAAAACTTGATGTTTTTTTGAAATTGCCGTGTTGCCATTGAGCTAATTTTTTTTCATCATTCTGATTTGCTCATTTTGATGGTCAATGGAAAAGCAGCTACTGTCTGTTTCATTTGGCCAGATGTTAAAGCTCATTTGTTCTGTCGGCCACTTAAGAAACGCGGGTCTTGGTGCGCTTGCAAGAGAATCCTGCTGCCTTTTCCTGACAGTGAGAAACAAACCAAAGAGAGAAAGAGAACCAAAGGAGGAATGGGCATCTCACATAGATCGATGTGATCTTAAATGGAACTCCTTGCCTGGCATCCATGTAGCGTCAGAAGAGGATCCCCTGTCGGCGTCAGGCGGAATACACCAATCGTAATCTGAACTTACTCGAACCAAGATGGCTGACCGCGAGACCAGTCCTTCCCGTCAGCGCGGAGGACTCCGTTTGTTAAATGAATAATACATTAAGTTGCCATTATGTCTCTAAACGTCTATCATCTCATCCAGTACATCACATCAAACCATAATCAATAACAGAATAGGCTTGTTTGACGCTAACACACAGGATTTGCCAGGTTGTTTACAGATCCACAGACTCATTGACCTGTGCTACTCAGCCCACAAATACTTTCTTATAAAAGTGGCATCAAACAAGAGGATATAAACAGTATAATATTAAGTACGAAGTATCATTGTTACAACTAAGCAATTGATTAAGTTCAGTTTCGTTACTCTTTGTACTAACTTGAGAGATTTGTAACATTAAGGAGTAACACTTCCTGTTAACCAAAACTTTGTGCAAAAAAGCTGAAACAAGAAATTAAAATGGAAATTGAAAAAAGTTAAGGAGTCCGATGCAACGCCCTGGTGTGCTATGAGGCTAATTTTAGCTCAATAACATTTTACTGCTTCCTACTGGAACAGTAAAACCATCATTTTAAAGTATTTCTGTGAATTAAACACAACAAAAGTCTCTGGCAAAGGTTTGTTTTACACAAGGTTTTACTTTTCTGAAGACTTTTTGGTACTTTTTTGGTCTAATTCTTTTTTTTTTTTCTGCAATAACTTGAAAGCCAAGAGAATATTAAGACTTTGCGTCACTGTAACCATGTTGACCGACTCGTAGTAATCTCAAATAGAAGAACATTTCTATAGGAGGTGTGAGGGGAACATTTTGCTAACTTGACCAACATGGATCTATACACACTTCTTCTACCCACACGGTTTCATTTGAATCATTTCTTTCTCATCATTTCAGTCTTTTCGTTAACAAACTCCGAGCTATTTTACCGTCCCGGTTCTTCTTATTATGACTCGTAACCAGTTTTTGTTTACTGCAGCAGGTGTCAGTATGTTTACCATTTTTTACATTTATAAGGTAATGCAAGGAACCCTCCGTGACAGGACAACTTGTGAAAGGGATAAAAAAAAAAAGTACATTTTGCGGCTCACTGTCGCTGCCTTATTAGAAGAGCGCATGCTGCATGGCAGATTTTTAATATTGCACTGCGGCCGATTCCCAGTTGGGTTCATTACTCTCGCAAGCCAGATGTTACGGCGGTGCGCTGGAAGTATGAGGCGGTGTTTGTGAAAGACTTTTTTTATTTACTAAAATCTGTAAATATCGACCCCTCGCACAGCGTATTACATTTATTTTGTCTTATCGTAATTCATTTTGTCATTCTTTTAATATTATTGAGGAGGATCGCCGCTACCTCTGACTTTTATGCACTGGAAAGGCACGGGCCAATTATCAGTATCAAAATATACAAAGGTTTCTATTAAACCACTCCCACTCGTTCAAATCAGTGTAGTGGGATGCCAGAGAAAGTGCCTGAATGTCCAACATACCCGGTCTGTGCGCTGAAAAGACAATTTCAGTTTCTTTTTAAGACATTATTTTAAAGTATTCAAAAAAAAACCCCGCTGTCGTAGTGTGGAAACTTAAAGATCTTCACCTTAAAGCCGCAGTATGTAACTTTTATAAAGGAGATGTTTGTTTTTTTTGCATATTTGTTTACAGTTTGTTATGAGACATATAATCTGTGGGAAAGATCGACCTCCTCCACCTCCTCCCTGAGCTGCTGTTGTCGTATGAATAAACGTACTGGTGAAAAACAGCCAATTAGAGCCAGGAGGTGGGGCGTAGCGCTGTCAATCTACCTCGTGAACGTGCTGCTAAATGTGGAGAAGCAGGTTACGATTCGGGCGTTTTCCACAGCCGATCGGTTGCCAAGGGAGATCACAGTATTTATCAAACACGCATAAAAAAAGTCAAAGTAACAGTCCGTGTATGTCTTTTGATGAGAGCATAATAATATGATGTAAAGCCACTATTTCACGGCATGTTTCTTGAATCCTAAGTTTCCAACTGAGAGAGTCACCAGTGCTTCCCTTCCTCGGCTTTTCATGTCCGGAACCTAATTGTGACCATATTCAAATCGTCATCAAGCAGGCCACGTTTTCCTGTCTGACGTGTGCAGATTGTTTGCATTTGAAGCCGGTCTTGAGAGAAAGGCTGAGAGACAGTGTGAGCCTGGAAGGTGCGGTCCGTCCACGGCGGCAGAGGCTGTCCGTCTCTGAGACGTCAATCAATCTGACAGACGGCGCTTATCTACCGGTGTGAGAGAAATGGACCGAGCCCCCCTGTCCCTCCGGCAGTTCATCCTGCACAGCCAAACCTCACAGTCTTCAAGGAGTTCATCAGTTGCACATCACAGATAAGGCTATTGAGATGGAGGGCCTGTGTGGGGGCGGCTGCATGTGTAGACCAGCTGTGCTTAGAACCGAGACCTTTGTGTACTCCTCACCTGAAGATTATATTCACTTATTCCAAGCAGATTTTTCCCCGAGTCGGGCCAGTGGAAAAGGTCAAGGAAGTTCCTCAGAGTTGGACTACATGCTGTACAATGAGAATGTTTCAAAGGCAGAGAAATGTTGCACAACTTAGTGGTTGTGTGCTTCGCCACGACGACCTGAACTGAAGTTTCATTTATCACCGGCTGGCTTAACAACAGTCCAACATTCAACGAAGATTGTCACTAAATGTTGCCATAAGTTCACATCAGTTAGCCACCATACATTTTATGGATTTTTTTTTTAACTGTTCATCTTTAGGATGAGATTGAAAAGAGTTTTTTTTTTACTGTAAGGTTCAGGTGTTGTGTGATTATTTAGAAATCCTTGAAAAAAGTAGCAAAACAGAGCTGCACTCTATACGCCTCAGAGTCTAAATTAAAGGTAGTCCATGATTTCTGACAGGTTCTTGTCAGAACCACAGATCAAACATTACTGCACAAACTACAGCTGAGAACATTGACACGATACTGGGAGTATCTGCAACAAGACGTCCTAAAGCAGAAGCTTTTTCTTTTTTAACCAGTAAAAGTGCATTTGCTGCCAACAGCCAAGTTAAGATAGCCATGCCTCATAACTCATTTGACTATCAATGGGTTCTCTTCCACTGTCTTGAACTAAACTAGGCGACCAAAAAGGAGAAAAATCTTTAATCAGTTTTTTTTTTTTACTTTTGAAAGAAACTGCGTAGAAGTGTGTCAGCACAAAATTATCTTTTCCATTCAAAGTTACACCATTTATACTTCTGAGTCTTAGCCAGCTCGATGATGCTGGACGCTTTACAGAACCACAAATTTGCATTTGCCATTAATCTTAAGACCCTAAAACGCCACTCCAGTTTTTCTTTATCTCAATTTTCCAAACACACACACACACCAAAACAGCTCAACTTCTTTTGGCAGCGTTTTCACTGAATCTTAAGTCTTCTCAGTGCATCTGCTGTTCTTGCTTCCCTGTTGTTCTTATTTTCCTTTCTGTTGATTTGAGCTTCATATTTAAGATGATGGATGTGTTTCTAATTTATTGCAACCTAAAAGCTGTTGAGTTATATAAAAAAAAGGAAGAGTCCATTTTCATCGTTATTTCGTTCAATTCAATCCTCTGTTGGTTCAGCGCAACTGAGATGGATTATAGTTTTCCATCCATCCATTTTCCTGCACCCTTTTTCCCTTACTGGGGTTGGGAGGGTTGCTGGTGCCTCTCCAGCTGTCATTTCGGGCGAGAGGCGGGGTCACCCTGGACAGGTCGCCAGTCTGTCGCAGGGCAACACAGAGACAAACAGGACAAACAAACATACACACATACACTCACAACTAGGGACAATTTGAAGAGACCAATTAACCTGACAGTCATGTTTTTGGACTGTGGGAGGAAGCCGGAGTACCCGGAGAGAACCCACGCATGCAGAGGGAGAACATGCAAACAAACTCCATGCAGAAAGAGCTGAACCCAGAACCTTCTTGCTGCAAGGCAGCAGCTCTGCCAGCTGCGCCACTGGGCAGCCCGATTATAGTTTTCACTTTGTGTAAATTTCTCACAGTAGAGTTACCAAAATGGTACAATTATTTAAGAGATATTTGTCTTGGAATTAAAATATTTTCATTTTTAGTTTGAGTTTGAATTAAAGCTGGATAGATTAGGTAAATTTTATGAAACAGGGTTTTTTTTATACGTATTTTTAAAAAACTGTCAGCATGTTATTATCTGCCGTCAATGGTGGCTATGCTAACTAGCCTAGCATTCATGGCAGGGTACGCTGTGGTGAACCAGCCGTAGCTTAGCAGAGAGAAAAGTGTGATCAGCATGTGTGCAAGCCTGATTGACAACACTTAGCCCCGCCCCTTGGCTCTGATTGGTTGTTTTTCGTTAGCAGTTGGAAAAGGCAGAGGAGCTCAATTATTTTCACAGATTACTTGTCTTCTATTACACTGTCATGGCATAGTGACTGTTTCAACAAATATGTAAACAAAAAATAAAAATAAAATACATTTTAATAAAAGTTATATCCTGCAGCTTTCATGGTTAGATAACATAATGACAATAGCCTTTATTAGCAAACAGCTGCTCATGACGCAGAGGGAAGCCAGAGCCTCACAGTAGATGGAAAATGAGTTTGCCAAATCATGACGGTCTGTGGAAAGTCCACAGGACCTTAAGCAGCTCAGCTCTTGTGCCTCTGCACTCCGACAAAAAATTAAACATTTACATGCTTCTGAAAACTTTAAACCCCACTGAGCGACAGTACTTTTTTTTTTTCCTTGCTTAGCTGCTGTAAGAGCCTTCTGAAGTGGTCTTTGGTTCAGAAGAGGTTTTTAAGAAGGAGAGGAACATCTATAACCCATCTCCTGAGTATGTCGTCGTGTTGCCACTCCCGAGGCAACGGCTTCGGGGGCAGTCCGGGTCTTCTGAATCTTTTCCCAAACTCATAAATGAGCTTTGCATAACAATCCTCCTGAGCCTGTTGGTATTCCTGCTACTTTTGAACATTATTGTGCCACATTTTTTCCTTCCACTTGACTTTCTGTTGTTATCCTTGGATTCCATTAACAGGTCACTGATGTGAATCACCAGCTTCTGTAGTCATGACTTGTTGCAACTTCTCCTCCCCGACATGACTTCCGTCACAAAACGTTCCGTATTCAAAATCTATTTTTGTTGGTCTTTTATTGTTTTCTCATGTTCTGACTTGCAGTATACCACACAACAAAAAGACTAGAAATACATTCATAAATGTATCGCTGCCCAGTGCGTCTATGACGTGAGTTTCACTTTTTGAATTGATTTAGTGAAATAAATTAGTATTACATTAACCGGACTATAAGCTGCTACTTTTTTCCCCACGCTTTGAACCATGCGGCTTATGGCCCGGTGCGGCTTTTCTGTGGATTTTTCTTCAACCACCACGCTCTCTAGTCCAGAAAATACAGTACTTTTCATCTTTCAGATATCAACTTTCCTTTGGAGCTTTTTTCATTTTGAACAAAAAAAAAAACAATAAACGAAATAAACAGTTTGTAAGAGTCTTTGCTCTTACTTCTGCTTTAGACTTTCTTTACTTTTTCCACGTGCCAGATGAGTCAAACTCACTGTAAGATTATCATTTTATCCCAAGATTACAATTTCATTAGTTTTCCAATTTGAGAGCACGAGTGATTACATTGTTCAAACAAACGGTAGGCCTGAAGTAATAGCCTGGTGCTATAATGAGTCTCCGTGGCCGCCCGGTGTGGTCGTAAATATTCATGACTGAGCCGCAGGTCAGCATGAAACGGAGCACGGTTTCCCCGTCAAGTCGCCCGTCGGACCAAAACAAGACGCATCTGTGGGTGAAGCGTTAACGAGCTGCAATGAATTAAAACGGATATAAAGTTGGTCCCAAATGTAAAGTCACTCGGGGATCGTTTTCTGCGTTTCTAAGGAACTTGAAGACAGACTGCATGTATACTGTATGTTTTTGCTTTAGATAGATAAAAAAAAAAAAAAAAACTGAATTAAAATTGGCACTGATGGGAGGTAATAAAAAAATAAAATGACTTAAATCTGATGGCATGTTGTTTTCATACGGGTCACGACCACAACACATGGAGACGCATCCCAATTGACAGAAAATAAAATTAAACAAAAGGCCAAATTATGAGTGTATGTTGTTTCTCTTGTTTTTTGTTTTAATTGCGGTACACAAATGAGTAATTGATTCTGTTTTCACTAATTAAAGCTCTCCCGCTACAGGCCTCTCTCATTAGCCCCCGTAAAAATGCTGCTTTTCGATTGCAGACACAAACAGGCCGACCGGCGTTTTTAGCATCTTTCTCCCCGGTGACTCTTTAAATCTGGCGGCCACCCGAACTTCTGGGCGCTCCCCTAATTACCCCGATTGCATTGTGCTTTCGAATTAAGTCGCAAAAATGAGTTCAGAGTTCTTCTTGAGGCTAGCAGGGGGCAGGAGTTGTGAACCATGAAAACAAGGACTCAGGGAGAACATAATTACTTTTTGCAGGTCAAAAGTTTTTTAAGTCGTCTCGTGGGAGGTAAACTTCGGTTCGTCTATTTGGCTTGTGTTCTCGCACTTAACGCACATCTGTTATTTAAAGCCCCACAACTAATTATAACGGAGGAATGTTTAATTTGATTAGGGTGTTAAATTTTGTCTTAGTCACCTAAGCTCTTAGCGGAATAAAACAGGCACGAATGCACTGCGGTTCAAGTCCGATTCACAAAGATTCCTGTTACTTGTAGCTCACTGCCAATGTAACGACAGGAAAACAATACAACGGTTTGTCATACAGCCTTTAAGCTCTGACACAAGGCTGCAATACTGTGCAAAAACTCATAAAACATCAACTTGGAGAAACTTCAGTGTCCCATAGAGGTTTTTTTTTTATTTCTTTTAATCAAGCATAAATGTAGAGATAACAAACTGGTTCCATAATAATCCTGGAATATGACAAAATCAATGCGACACAACCAGAACACACAGCGCAATTACAGAGATACATATTCATGGGTTTGTTTTATAGCATCCAAAATACAAGTGGGAGTGAAATCTAAGCATAAAATGTAAACATAAAGCTAATAATTGTTTATTCACACGGAATGTGATGCTCAATGTGTCGTGAAACATAGTTCACCGGTGGTGCTGTCTATATTCCAAACTTGTAACACAAACTGTGTCTCTGCATTGACCGGGGCCCTAACAACAGGCAAGCTGATTTTACGAACAGTAAAAAGACGGTTTTCCGTGAAAATCAATAGTCATGTTAGCAGCTTAGCTAGAACTGAAATTTTACAACATTGAGGGGTGGAAAAAGCACACAAAAAACATTTGGCCCCAAATTCAACAAGCTGGTCTTATTAATGATTTTAACAGTCTCTCACATTGCTGCTCAGTGCTTTTGTTCCCTTGTCTTTTCCAGTGTTACTTTAGGTTTGCAGGCATTGCTCCTCTTAGTTTCTGACAAAGCCATGCAGTCAGGCTGAGGTCTTGATTTTGACTCGGTCATTACCACAGATTTTTCCAGAGCTGAGGTCAAAAGGTCAGATTTCATCCAGGTGACAAATAGACTCCGTCGCATTCGACTCATTAACACTTTGACATGCAGAGGACTAAGTCTAAGACTGTCACGATGACAGGTCTTGCTGGACAATAAATTGTCCCCGTAATCATGGCGATAAACGATATATTGTTGTTTTGAGAACATTTTCAAGCAATATATTAACGACGGCTTAAAAATGCAACTTCACTCTCTCAAAGGCTGATAAAGGACAGTTAACACTGCAACTGGAAAATTGTGCAAATATCCTAAATAAAACGCAAAAAAACTATAAATAAAACGGAAATAAAAACGACACACAATCAAAACCATAAAGAAAATGGATTTTGACATCCCTGCAAACAACATTTCACTTCAGAGTGAATCATCAGAATGGAAACAGTCAATCTAATTTTAATTCATTGTCCGATTAATTACTTACCCTTTTTGCGTAACTCTTCCACCACCATACTGATGGTTGCGGTGGTTCTGCTCATACTGGGCCGCTCACAGCAAACTGTAGACATTCTGTTTACGGTAAAATATCTGTACTTTGGGACAATCCGGTTGCGTTTGAAAAATACTCAGAACCCAAACATTTGCTCTGTAAAATGAAAGCATGCACAGAGTGACCCTCCAGCTCTTTTTTTTTTTTTTAAAGATTATTTTTCTGAGCAGGTGATGGTCTGACCCTAGGGTGAGTTTTCTGGGATTGCCACTCCGAGCGAGGAATGTCTGCACATGTTGATGATCAATTAGTCAAGTGCAGTTGAGAAGCAGAACCCCCGGCTGCTATTTCCTTTCCTAAATTTTATGCCTGGATTTCAGCCGTTCCTATGTTGGAAACTTGCATTTAAGCCGACAACAAAATCGCGTCCAGCGGCTCCGCTTTCACTGCGCCGATCGGTAGAGCAAATATAATGACGCAAAATCGCCTGCTGAAACCAGCCATTTCCTGCCACGACAGAAATAAACCAAATAAAAAGTGACACAGAAAAAGCAGCGTGATGAAATTCAGATACGGCTCTGAGTTCGCCGAAGCGCGGGTCTAGAGCTTGTTTTGTCATCACACGCTGCTCGCCCCGCAAATATGGACGGTAACTGTTGGGTAGGTCAATGTTTTCCCCAGTTAACGTGTTTTAATGAGAGTATTGACATGAAATTTACCCCAAACGTCTTTATCAAACGAATACACACATGCAAAGGAAATCCAGGCATTTTATCTAATAGATTATTTGCAACACGTTGGAATGACTTGAGTGATTTGAAATCTGTAAAAGCTACGGGAATCATATATAATAATTATACACGTACAATTATATTCAAAACCAGCTTTATGTTTATTTTTCTTCAAATGCCGTTAAGTTTTGCTAAACGAATGGATGAATTCAAGCTTTTGTGTGTAAGTGTGGGTGGAAACCTGACCGTGTGCTGCCTTTTTTTTTTTTTATTTGTTTTTAGTGTTACGTAATTTTGTTTATAAGTGCTTTGTTATGCACAACGTGTGGGACCTTCTTTGGGAATTGAGATGACTCGTGTCAAGGGGTCGTCTTTTCAACAGATCCCATTAAAACGCTTTCAGAAACGTATTGCTCACACAATGCTAACTGTGCCGAAATGCTTTTTACGGCGCCCATTTGAAGCAAGAGTGTTTGTCCTTCAGTCCACATCGCTGTTTATTTCCAACGCATTGGGTGCAATGGTGAAAAAAGTTAATGCCCTGAAGCTCCTATCGCACACAACCTCATAAATATGATATGCCTGGGTTGGAAAATAGAACAGAGAACAGAAAACAGATGAACATTGGAAGTAGCAGCTTAATTCCTTGCAAATACGCTATGACTGATTTTTTTAAAAATCAATTTATTCCAAACAATCAAAAGCAGCTTTGTTTGGTATATATATATAACAAAAGTTATTAGCAAAGGGAGAATAGTGGCAGCTTTCCAGGACTTTCTTTATTAACGCGTCAGGACAAAAGAAATATTAGAAAACGGCTTTAAATCAGTGGCTTTCAAACTTTTTTTATGTGTTATCTCATAAACTCAAGGCAAAGAAAAAACTGTTATCCATTGATACTTGATCCGCTAGTAAGCTAAAATATTCGGGTTTTAAATTGGACAAAATGGCCTTAAGGTACTCAGAACAAACTCTTACTTCAAAAATTCAAGATGGCCGACATGAATATAAAACGTGGCAATATCTGTAGTAAAGAAAAAAATGTATTACATTTATTTTAATAGATAAATTTAAAAACATTTATTAAATAATAAAATAATGAACTTAATCTATTTTAATAAAAAAATGTAATAAATTCAATAAAAAAAGTTTTTATTTTTTTTAAATTAAATTTAATAAAAAGTATTAGATAAAATGTAATAAATTTAATAAAAAATATAATATAAAAAAAAATAAAATGTTAATACAAATGTAATAAAAATGTAATAAATTCAATAAATTAAATCAAAATGTGATGTTTTTAATAAAAAAATTAATATTAAATTTAATAACATTTAATATCTGTACTTTTGATTATGCTCATCTTATTTAGTGTAAATATTGCTACATTGTGAAATTACAAAGTATTTATTGCACAGAAATACTCATCGGCTCGTGTTGCTAAGCTAAATTAGCTTTGCCAAAGAGCATATCAAGTAGAAACTCCTGCTGGTTTTCAAACCTTGACCTGGGAACATGATTAAAATCCAGTGACCTAGTTAACGGCTGATTGCTCCAGTTTAAGCTCGAAATTCTCAAAATCTTTTCCCATGCGCTCCTCTTTCATCAGGTTCTGATAAGCTGTTGGTGCTTAATGGCTCTACGCCACAGTTCATTCATTTGCATTTAACTTTGAAAATAATTGACACCAAAATGTACTTCGAGTACCACTAAAGGCCGCAACTACCAGAGGTACTTGTGCCACGGTTTGAGAACGAGAACGCTTAAATCATCATCTTCTGAAGTTGTGCTTAAAACGAATCAAGAGCTTTGCACCTTTTGATTTGATTCGATGGCAGCTAAAAATCCAAGGTGAGAAAAACCAGGAGACGTCACTGTGTGCATGTGGACAACTGACCACGTATTTATCTCGACCATCACTCATCTGAAGCAATAACGGAAAGCTCTGCGGCTAGGAAAAATTAGCATAAACGCTATGAGCCATGAGCGAAACAGAGAGGGTGACACAGCAAAGCATTGACTGTGTCGTGTGATCCGATCACGACGTCCTGCAAAGTCCCTAAATTTATATTTTGTTCATTAAAAAAAATGATGGCATATCGTTTAGCCTAAGCAGAAAAGCTTTGGAAGATGCTTTGCAAACTACTTCTATGGATTTTGCAATTGATTTTAACATCAGGCCATTTTACAAAACGGTTTTTGGGATGTGGCTGTGGATCTTCATCGGTCCCTCGTTGCTACCTGGGGTTCTTGCATAAAACACAGAGACATAAGTACTTGAACGACTTTGTGTTGGAGCCGGACTGCCCGTTTCAAACGGATGAGTCGGTGAAGCATTTTTAACTCCAAATTTTGGTCCAGACGCCCGCGCTTCATCAGAGCACGGCATTGTTTACTGGCAGCTCGGCTGTGACAATGGGCGGGTGTAATGTGAGAAGAGAGACAGTAATTACAGCTCCCATTCAGTGTCTGATTCAGTTTGCGTCTGTGGAGAAAGGCTTCATCCAGTCAATGGATGGAAACTCTTTCTGAATGGGAAGGAGTTTTTTTTTTCCAAGCACCATTTCCTGACTTAACCCTTGAAATTCTGGTGTTTTTATGTTTTATGATTGCAACTCTTACCAGTGTGGTCAATTATGAAGTTATCAATCATGTTAACAACTATTAAGCAACTTTCAGAATTTTTAAATTAGATTTGGCCGAGGCTGCCCAGTGTAGAGCTGTACAGCTGGTAGAGCTGTTGCCTTGCAGCAAGAAGGTTCTGGGTTCGATTCCCGGCCCCGGTCTTTCTGCATGGAGTTTGCATGTTCTCCCTGTGCATGGTGGGTTCTCTCCGGGTACTCCGGCTTCCTCCCACGGTCCAAAAACATGACTGTCAGGTTAATTGGTCTCTCCAAATTGTCCCTAGGTGTGAGTGTGTGCGTGCATGGTTGTGTGTCCTGTCCAGGGTGACCTCGCCTCTCGCCCAGAATGTTAGCTGGAGATGGACACCAGCACCTCCTGACCCATCTAAGGGACAAGGGTGTTAGAAAATGGATGGATGGATGGATTTTGCCTAATTGAATTAATGTAGATCTGACTCTTCTAATCACTTTGCATTCTGGTTTATCTATTTCAATCAGCAAGAGATCCTAAGGTGAAGTGTTGACGTTGACCAACCGATGCTGCTTTGCTGATCCACCTGAGGTGGAAATATAACCGCTATGAGCCACAAAGGTTAACCCTGGGTTGCATAACAAGTGTGACATGGTGATATGACAGACAGCAGGGGTGTGGATGTGAACAGAGCAGAAAGGATGATCTTTCAATGTCTGGCTTATCTAAGAAATATTTTGAACAGTCGAATCTCAGGCAGCTAATAACACGCTACGGACAGCGAATAACAATTATGTTTATTATTGAAGAATCGAATGCACTGAAGCAGCCTGTATGAAGACTATGACACAAAGTTCAGACCTTTAGACCTCCACAAATCCTCCTGTCGATTTGATGCGAAGTTGCTGGAAATAAATCAACCGGTGAAAGCTGTAATTTGCACATTTCAAGTTTGTACATTTTATGAGTTTTTTTCATGTTAATTTCTTTTCTTCCTTAAGTTGAAACATAACTTTTTACAGTAAACCACTTACACCAGCGTCAGTTTTAACCCTAAACAATCACAGGGATTTCTGACCCCGACAGAAAAAATGGTGACAACAGCTGCCACCGTTCCACCATAGGATCTTTTTTTTTTCTTTAACAGTGTTGCTTTTACAATTCCAGCTGCATCTTTTGGAAGTGAACATGGCATGTGATCTTGGCAGGTCGGCTTGTAGGGGGTGACAAGAAAAAGTTATTCACAATTTGGAGGCTTGAATTTGCCTATATTGTACAACTGTGACTTAAAAAGAGCTTTAGAGAATTTACAGTTTTATTGAAAAAAGTCCAAGAATCAGGAAAGAACAAAAAACTAAGTTATATAACTTATATAACATATATATATATATATATATATATATATATATATACTGCATTCCCTCACCTCAGCATGCCAAAGGCTTTGAGTGGCAGGTCTTTGCAGGAGTTTAACCTACTTTTTGTTTAATTCCGCTAAAAATCATCTAACCTTGGGAGCATTAATATGTAATATAAATAGCAATTAGTCTTCAATACGAGATAGGAAGAGGCTAGTTTGGTATGAAAAGACAATAAAACAAGCACGTTTCATTCTGTTCTTTCTACTTCATTGAGAAATTCAACACTATGAGTCCCACATCTTTCAATCAATATAAATATGATGCACAAACCTGTGACGCTACAACGTGTCCTCACGTTTAAACCCATGCACTTTGTTTGACAAGCTTCGCAACAGTTTAATTCATCCCTGTTTTTTCCTTGCAACATCTCACCATACTCAATTAACGTAATCACTTCCCATTTTTGTAAATCTACACCACTACTTTCCTACCACATATTGCACAGTCAGTCCCAACAGTGCAGTTAAGGCTAAGTGACTTGCTAAGAGGCACCTCGAAGCCATTGTGCACGCCAAGGGGGGAAAGAAAACTTTCTCCTTCGACCAGAATTCCCCAAATGGCACGACAAACGAGAGTCTAGTCGACATGGGTTTGGGTATAAAAGATTGTTTTAATCCCATCTCGTGCTAAAAAGTCTCCCTTTTTGTACAATTTTACTGTTTAAAGGCAGAATTGGTGTGAAAAAAACCGACTGAACAGAGTGTTTGTTCATGATTGACGACACAATTGAAAGACTAACCTATATCCGTTGTCAGATCCAACTCTGTTCCAACCTACATGTTTATTTGGAGTTCCCAAAAAAATAAAAAAGATCAAGTTAAATTGGCATGTATGGGGAAGGCATTTCATGTGAGGATGACTGAACAATAACAAAGGGTGAAACTGCGTTCCCCACTGCGAGTCCTACTGTAAGGTACGATGCCTGTTAGTCACCGTGGCTATGATACGTTCTGTTCCATGCCCTGGAGGAGGGAGTGCCATGTGGGTGATGCTTTTGCCTGTCAGATGGCTTGTGGTGAGAGCTAATCGCATTGAAAATAGAAATGCCTCCTGCCTTGGGACGGAGGGAGGGCGTACAAGAGCGATGCAAGCAGCCCCAAGGAGTCAGTCATACATGTGCGCGTGGAGAGATAGCCTAATCTTGTCACAAGCACAGAGGGGGTAGAAATGAAAGTCCCCACCTATCAGTGGCAAATGCTTCTTCTCACGGAGATGATTTGTAAAAAAAATCAGTCCGGCAACCCGCCGAAATTTACCTGTTTCTTGTGCACAAGCTGCTGTTGATTCATAATCCACCCATGCATACATTTGCTGAACTGGATCTCCTTTATTAAATCACTTCTTCACCCCTAAAATTGCTTTCCTGTCAAGCTTACCGGCTGGAGCCTTACATAACTTCCCCCATCTTCCATCATGTGCTAGTTTTCCCTCTTTTTTTTATTTACAATTTGCAGATTCTGTTCATCAATGATTCCTCTATGAATCCTGTAGCCTGTTTTTCCTGCAAGCTGTGAAAATGTGCCTCTGGTTTAAGCTGTGATGATGTCAAGGTTTTCCAAGGAGAATCTCGCTGATTTTCAACTTACATTGTAATACCTGCTCACCCCCACACCCTCCACACACACACACACCCCTGACTTCACAATTATGTCACTCGAGCATCCTTGATGCCTTCCGAGTCTCGGCTATACTTCACAGACAACATGTGGAGTCTGCTTCTGCATGCTGAGGCGGAAGGCAGTGGCGTTAAGAACGATATTCCCCGAGGTCCCGTCTATGCGACAAAGTGGCGGGAATGATTTTTTGTGAAGCCCACTGTGAAGGGTTTCAAAGCGAGGAAACAATAGGGCCGATTGCCTGTAGCCGAAACAGCCGGAGGCACGTTTGGATGTGAAGTGGACAGGGCTGGATTTCACTTCAAGAGCTCCGTGTGCTGAAAAGGAAATCACAAAAACCACAAATAATATCAAGGTAGAGGCCTTTAAATGGGAGGTGGCCGACTCCAGCTAAACCGTACAGCGACAAAGAAATTACTTTTTAGAAAAATTCATGAATATCTACCTTGCGATTTTTACTGTTGCATGAAGATAAAATGGCAATAAAGTATGATGTTTGTACGAGTATGACGCTGCAGAATACTCAGTTTAGCACAGGCTACATGTGCTCTGCAACCACATTTTACTTACACCAATGGCTGCTTAGGAAAAGTGAACCGGCCAATCACGTTGCAGCAGCTACTTTACGCACGTCTAGATGTGGTGAAAATGATCAGACGTTGAACGTCACAAACGAGCGCAAAACTTTATCAGTATTCTGCTAACGTCAAAGAATAACAACTGTGTTATTGTGGCGTTTCCATTGAATGAGAAACGAAATTCAAAAACACACACGGATACGTTTGTTCACAAAAACGCCGCGCTGTCATCCTTCCGCCGCTTCCTGTTGTCTTCTTTGTCACTTCCACCAGTAGTAACATCCGGTTGTTGATCACGTGACAAGAAAAGAAATGAAAAAAGTGTTTCCATTGCAGTTCTGAGAAATGCACCTCAACCTGGCACTAAAACTATTTATTGAAAATGCCTTCATACATCGTAAGATCAAACACAACAGAGCGACACATCAGTTTATGTATTTCTTTGTTTTTTTTATAGATTCCTGCCAACCAGAGTATGGATGTTAGTATAGTCATTTCCATCCCTCATCTTATTCTCATTGCAGCATGCCTGGTGGATTTAATCAGGCATTGTTCCATTAATTCTTTGTTTTCGGTTTCATATTAACAGTTGCGTGTCTCTATGTTGCCCTGTGATGGACTGGCAACTCGCCCAGGTGCGTCCCACATTTCACCCGATGGCTGCAAGCTTAAGCACAGTTATAGATTATAGATGGATGTGAATTAACCGCTGCGTCTTCATGCTCATTTTAAAGTTTAGAGCAACCCTGCAAATTTTCCCCGGAGCTTTGAAAGTAGCACTCATAGAAATCTGATTAAATCCTCGGCCAGTATTGAAAAATCTGCACCTCTAGCAATTTGTTAGGTTCATTAAATCTCAATCATGTATTCCCTCTGTAAACAGTTATGACCGATCCTCATTGGATTTCCTTGAGTTGGAATTTATTTGCTGCTCCGGTGCGAGTCTGTCATATGAAATCTCAATAAAGATAAATAAAGTTTTGAGGTCGTGACCCTACGGAAGAGAATTAGGGCCACTACAAAAAAAAAAAAATCTCACAATTCTGACTTTTTTTCTTCAAATTTTGTCTTTTTCCTCAAAATTATGACTTTAACTAATGACATCTCAACAATGTTAACAAAGTTTGTGTTTTTTTCCCCATAATTTCCAGCCAGCATACCGAGGTGGGCCCCATATAGGGAAAAGGAGGGCAGACAATATGGGCCCCACATGGCCCATCTGCGGTTTCCATGGTGTTTACACGGGTTTTTAGCCGTGTCACATTTTAAAGTGATCTCACCTGAACCAATCGTAGATCATCGCCCCCCCTCCCCCGAGGAACATCAACGCGTCACTGTTTCGGCCAATAACATTGCAGATGAATTACAGCAGGGCATATATTCGAACACGCTGCCTTGGATCTGCCGTCTGACGTTTTTTCCCCAGCCAGGAAATCAAAGGGAAGTTGCGTCTCCTCTGATTTAAATGTATCATCCGGCTCCATGTGTCTGTCAGAATGTACGAGATCAAAAAAAAAAAAAAAAAAAGAAAGAAATTGCCAACTCATTTGACTGTGCCTGGCTTCTTCCTCCGTCGGACTCTCTCTGCTGATAATCACGGCTTTGCTTTCATGATAATTTGATGCAGCGAATTCTACGGGGTTTTTTTGATCCGACGCATCAATAATTATGAACCGACTCTGTCATCAGGTATTTCTGCGAGTGCGAATATATGTAAAATATTGCAGCAGATAAAAAAAAAAAGAAGAAAAACCTGCGATGATTCCAAATGTGAATATTAATAAGATCGTCTGCATCTATTTAGAGATTTATTTCATGTAGTGAAGGAACAAATTAACTCCAGCGTCCCCCCGGCCTCCGGAGAGTTCTCGTGCAATTCTGAGGGCTGATCGTCTCTCGCCAGCAGAGGAGGAAATGAAGCCTGTGGTTATTTCAGACGGGATGTAAGGACGTGAAACCCGCGAGTCTGAAATACTGCTGTAATCTGTTGCAACGGGGGGTTTTCATTCACAAGCTATAAAAAAAAAAACACTGCATAACACTGCAGCAGTCATCACCATGGAGCATTGTTGCATTTCTAATTGCAAAAAATTGTGATGTGTAATTCTAGCTTCAACTCTTGCACTGATCAAGTCTTCTCTTGTCTTGGGGGGAAAAAAATAAAAATAAAATAAAGCAGCAACTTCCTGCAAATCAAGACTATAGCCGGGCGAAGAGTAACCAATGTTTTAGGGAGAGTTTTATGTAGAGAGTTTAGGGTTCTGGGATTCATGTCTGTTGTTTTAGTGTGAGATTGAAACGGTTTCTGGGCTGGGAGTTTTAGTAGCAGAAATAACTGCTGTAGGCAGGAAGGGAAAAAGAAGAAAAGGAAAAAAAAACAAGGTGATCTCTGTGGTGTTTTGTATCTAATAGGTCGTTATCTTCTTCATCAGAGAAGAGAGTAAAGGAAGTATGGACCGTCATTTTTTTTTTTTTTTTGGTCTTTAGTGATGTGAGCAGCAGATATGATCCGACAATCAGGATCCAATTATCAACTTAATCTTATTTATTTGTTTTCTAATGCCACATGTAATGCTGCACTTAACTACAGCTGAAGGCAGTGGTTGTCCACACAGACTTATATATATATATATATATATATATATATATATATATATATATATATAAGTAAAAATGTATATATAAAAGTCTAACCTCTTAGTTTTATGGAGGGTCTAGATTCTTGATGCTCAATCAGCAGTTAAAAATAGAGGCATGGATTTGGTTTAGTTTAGTAAAATAAAAGTTTGAAAAATATATTACAAATGCTGAATGTAAGATTACATATTCAATGAATGAATTTATTTATTTATTTATTGTCAGCCCCTTTTGAACATTTCCATGCACGAGTCAAAAACAAATTTGCAATGCAAAAAAAAAAAAAAAAACAACAAGAAAACAACAACAATATTTAAAGTTCTCTTGATGGCCAAAAACACATTTTAGTTAGAAGACACAGTCGATCTACATTGGTATAGAACTTTCTGAGGAATATTGTGATTTACTTTCTTTCCCCAGGACCAACGATAGCCTTGTAATTCTGACATCTAACACATTGAAACACATGGAAGAGGAAATAATAACAAAGCGAATGGTGATTTTACACAGTAAAAATGTAAAAGTGAACTTTCCCCTGTTGGTTGTTGCAGGTGGCCGATCTTCTGCGGCCGGGATGCTGCGAGGATATGTGGATTAGCTGCAGAAGGAACTCGGCTCTCTCCTCCTGCCTGCCTCTTTCCACGCAGTAAGCAGATCCAGCACATCTTTGGGACCAGCAGGCCAGCAATTACTACCTGGGAGTGTTGTTAAGGTAACCGATGAGGCTTTATTTCCAAGACGCACGCTCACATCTGTCTTTAAGGCACCACTTCTGTGGGCTTAGAGCTCATAACTTTAGGAGTTCTGGGAGAAAAGAAGTTAAAATGTCGTCGATGTCTAAGGGCGAGGCGTTACGAAGCAGAAGAAAATAACAGGAATGTGACTTTTTTTTTTTAAGGTACAAACTATGCTGGATCTCAAATGAAGCGATCGGTCTTTAGTGTCTCTGTGGCAACAACTGCAACTCCAGCTACTTGAATAAAATGAGGAAACAAGAACAAACACATCCTAAGTGTGGCTGAGCCATTGAGCAGTTGTGTTTTCTTTAACTTTACTTTCTGTTTTTCATGTCTTCAGCACTTTTGTTGGACGCAGTCGCTGTACTGTGATTAGAAACTACAAAAAAAAGAAAACAAATACTAAAAAGTGGCTAAAGGTCAACAAGCTTCCATGGCTCAGCAGAACAGTATTTTTTGCACATGACAAAGAAAAAGTTCCTCTTTCACAGCCTGTCGTATTTTGTGTGAATGCAGGTCAGGATCTGTGGCCAAATACCTTGTAATATGTTTTTATGCCAGATGTCGGGGGAGAATTCAGATGTGAAGAACAACCGTTTCACTTTTACACCACAGACTAAGGAGCGCACCACTAAGACCGTCACTGTAAACAGCGACTGTTCCTGCAGATCAACCACCGGTGGCAGAAGACTCATGTACATTTTAATCACATTCCTGAAAGACAAATCTAAAGTTTTGACCTTTTAAGTGTCACTTGTAGGTTTGCATTTAGTTGAGCACTTCATGAGGGTACTCAGACTTTCAGGCAGGGAAATAAATTATGCATTTTAGAAATAAATGACCCAGTTTGCCCATAAAAGAGGCAGGTTGAGCTGGTGAACGGCGGATGTAAATATGTCAAGGCTTTCACCGCGGCTGAAATCTGTATAATGTTGATTTACTAAAGATTATGTTATCTCCTGCTTTTCTCTTGCCTTTTATTTTATCTTTATTTCAGCCCTTTTTCAAAAAGCGGACATACTAAAATGATGGTGGAATGTTTTACTACAGAGGTAGACATTTTTATTTGGCAATATTCACCGTCTAATTCCTTGTAAAGTCCTTCAAAAGATTTTCTCTGTTTTTGCTGTTCAGGTTTAAAGAAACATCATCACAACGAGACAATACCATCAAAGAAATAGTTTCTTTGTTTTGAGATGGGATATAGTTTTTTATAGGACTTTCTTACGACATGTTTGTGAATTATTAATCACCTCTAAACGGATTGGTGTACAGCGTAACCGTGGCAAAATGAAAATATCCGAAATCTATGGCAAACAGCTGTATTCAACACTCTCGAGGTAGCGGTTTCGAGGAAGTATTTACAATGGGAATCAACGTGCCGGAACTTGAACTCGACACCGTCGCATCTTGTCAGATGAGCGTTTAGCCGTTTGATGTTTCAAGCATTGTTTTATTTTTATCCGTCATCTTGATATCTGGTCGCCACACATAAAGCCGTGAAACCTCCGGTGTGGGAGCCAAAGTCGTTCATTGACATCTGTGGCGCTCCAGATTGTCGCCGTCTTCAATCAGGAATCGTTGGAAAAAGATTAAAAGATTAGATGAAAAACAGAAGAGATATGATACGCTATGAAGCCGCTACTTAGCAATTCAGCAGGCTGGGAAATACAGGCGAGCCACCTCTTAATTTCAAACATCTGTCTGTCGCTACCCATGCTCCAAGCTGGCTTCGATCTTCAGCGACCCCTTGTTACAGGCGGCCACTTTCCCCTCATTGCCCCGTCATTTCGCCGGGGCCGTCGTTTTCCAACGCCTGGTTCTGGCGTCTTTATGGCGCCTTACCGTTCGCTTGGTTCCACGTCCCTTCCTCTGTTTCCTCTCATGGCTGTCATGAGCAAAAGTGACGGCTGAGGGAAAAAGAATTGAGATCTGCAGAGTTTGTGTACGTCGGTAATATGTTCAGTGGGCTGTGACTCCCTCCCCGTGGACGACCCGGGGCCTCGCCAGCTTTTCGAGGGAGCGAGCAGTGGAAGGAGCGCCGTCGCTTCAGCTCCCTCGTGCCAATTGCTCAAAAAATGGCCAATTTCCTGTCTAGGATGTGTGTTCTCACATTTTTATCATCCCCCGCTGTAGTTATCTAGTTGCACTTAGGGTCATCAGTCACCGATGCCGCGTTTAGAGGAAGCCAATGTGCAGTAAAACTGACGGACGGCCTTCCGCATGACTGAAGATGTATGAGGCGCGCAGGCGAGGCGGTGACGCTGTTTTTTTATTTTTTATTTTTATTGTATTTTCAGCGTTGTCATAAGGTGCCAGGAGGAAAAATAGCATAGCTTACCCTGCTCACTACTAAATAAAGCGCCGTGCGTTTACTGATTCAGTGTTTAGGTTGGGCGATGTTTTCTGTCTTTTTTTTTGTTTGTTCGTTCTTTATGTGTTTGCAGACATTTGCAGTCAACGGAGACAGGAGTGCGGCTTAAAGTGGAATTATTGTGAGATTTAACATCTCAGCTGCGGTGGAAGTAGATTTAAACAGAATAAGATTGTAATTTGTACCACGTCTGATTGGCTTAGAGGAAAGTAACAGTAACGACTTGGGAAACAGTGAGTAAAATGAACAGTACTGTAAATAATCTGAGTGTTTCGCTTTGCTTAGTGTTTGCTACATTTACTGATACTCCTGGTACAGATGACTAAAGTGGCAGTATTATATAAAATCAACTTTTTTGGCTTTAAATCATGTTATAATGTTATTCCCCAGGGAAAAACCATACATGGAGTGTTGACTTGAGTGTTCTATGGATGTTTTAGAAATCCTTTAATCTCCATGGCAACCATTCAACTGTGCAAAATACCTGGTTGGACCAAGCCCCGCCTTAGAGTTACAGTTTCCAAGCTTCCAGCCTTACAGAATCCCCGGTCAGCTCCTTCAGACTAGCCAGAAGCAATTAGCAAACACCTGGTGGAACCTCTCATTATAGCAGCTACTTCTCAGTGCGACGCTGATTAAAAACAAAACCCATGTCAGCCAATCACAATCCTTCAAAAGCAACCACGACTTCCTGTCAGGGATTTAACATGGCCAAACATTAACAATGGTGGCATATGTGACGTCAGCACTGCATTATTTGACCTCTAAATCTCATGTTTCCAATGTGCACACAAACACAAGGAGAATCCTCAAATCTTCACTTTGGTTGGAATTCTTATATATAATAATACTTATTGATATTGAATGGAGTGTGAATGAAAGGCCAAATTGCATAAAAATCTACCTTGTCCTTGCGTGGAACAGGCTTAAGACGGTAATCAAATCAAGCGCCCTCAATGGCATCATTGCTTATGAGACGCAAAGATAAATAAGATTGTACAAACAGAAATGGTCAGTAACCATCTTTCTCTATTTGACCTACATTGTGCAATCTCTAAGTCGTCTTCCACTTAAATTCAGCCATCACCAAAAAAACCCCATGTTGCTCTGTTTTGTTTTTCTACGTTTTATCGCTCCGCATTTCGAATACGTCGGAGCAACCCAATAAAATCAATAAACATTGATTTTGCCTAAATTGGTGCAAACGTTTGAGAGAAAACTGCCAACGAAACTCCATAATCACGCAGCACTAAGTGTTACATTTGGCAGATTGCTGCAAGGTAGACTAATTATTGTTTTAACATTACTACTAACGCCGTCGAGAGTAATAAAAATCACACGTTTGAAGTGAATTAACGCGGTTAAATTTAGATTACAGCAAGCAATCCCCTCCTCTGGTGGAAACAAAGACAGATTGCAGACAGAGGCAGATTTCACATCGACGTCGGCGTTTCAGCCGTCGTTGGGGAACGGCACGTCACAAGCTGTTGTGGTTTCACGCCAGAGAGGAGATCGAATCCTGCCGCACAGGGCGAAAAAAACCAAGAAACAAAAAGGCGACTCATCATTTGCATAGTACACCTCTCCGCAAGCCGGAATGAGAAATGTTCCTGTTCGCCATGCATACAAAAGCCCCGGCAACTTGACCTTTGAATTATGAATGCCCTCCGCCGCGCAGGGGAACTGCGTCCGTGTCAAAGAGACGGGGCGGGAATATGAAGTGAGTCGCTCTGGGATGCGCTAACATCCTCTCAGGTTGGAGGTATTCAATGCTTTCTACTGTCTCAGGCTGCAAATGGGAACAATGGCTGACTTTTAACACAAGATCGTGCGATGAGATCGATGTTGCCCAGCTTGCAGGAAGTGGCCCGCGTCGTGTTTTGTTTTTTTTCCTCAACAGTGTGTTTGTGAAATTGAGCCTAATGTTGTTTTCACAGGGGGTAACACGGCGGTTGCATTTTAAGCAGGTCAAATTTCAAATGCAAAATGTATGAGCATTTCTGTTTAGAGGCCATGATTCTATGTTTGCCTATCGTGAAGTTTTTTTTTCTCCCTTGACGTACAAAGTAAAGCATTTACTTCAGTTAAGTTAGAATCTGTAAAATCGTTTACTTGTCATGACTTGAGGCGGTCTGTCAGTCTCTGTCTCATTAGAGATGTCTCAGTTTTGATTCTATTTTCATATTCTTCATCACAGACGCCTTCCCCCAGTAAATATGAGTTTAGAAAGCAAACACCAGAGGGGTTTTTTTATGGTTCCATTAAGGCTCAGAGCATAAGTTCTCCAGATAAAATGCCATGTCAAGCTGATGTTAATCTTGTAAGAATGTAGTTGTTGACATGTGGCTTAAGCTTAAATTTATGTTTAAAGAGGTGCCTGTTTTATAGTACAATTAGACTTACCTTTAGCTTTTTTAAAAAAAAAAAAGCTATATATGTCAAATATTACTTTGTAATTTAACGTCTTGAAATTGGGCTTCCGTCTCTTTAAGAACTCCTGCTCTTTCTGAGACTCCGCTTTCAGGAAGTCATCACAACACGGCTCCTCTATTAACCCTCTAACAATGTTTTTGCCAGCGTTTCTCTGAGGAGTATCTCATTTAATGAGCTCAGCAGATGTTTGCTAATTGCTGCTGGCTAGTCTGTAGGAACTGAGTGAGGGAGCTGAATGGGTTACCACAAAAGATTAAAGGAAAGAAGAAGTTCTTGAGCTGGTGGCTTGCTGTGTTGACATGCTGGTTGTGTTTGTGTGGCAGATTATTTGGGAAAAAGAGTGCCAGGATAACAAAAGACTTCATATGTGAAAATACTAAAAGTGGCAAAGTGTCTGTTTGGCTAACAACGCTCAAGTTAGCATCTCAGTCATCTCTAATTCAACATTCAAAAATCTTAACCTGATCAAGCCTGAGCTACACTGCTCCACTCTGGACAGTAATGCTCTAAAACATAGTTTGAGCTTTATGAAACTTTATTCTATTTGTCAAAATACAAAATGAGAGAATTTTGCCACCTTAGAATTAGGCAACCATAAATACATGGACAAGTCAAAACTGGACTAAACATTTCTGCACCAATTAAGGATGCATTATTCCCAATTGCTCGACAACAGAAGCCAAACTATGAAAGCAAGCCAATAATAAAACGTTGTGGAGGATTTTTAGTGATCCTGTCTTGTTGACGTAGAGCAGGTATAAAGTCCTGTCTTCGCTGGACGTGTTGCCGCTCTCCACCAGAAGCCACCAGACCAAAAAGAGACAAACAAACTTTCCAAAGTGGCACCGAGCGGGGTCGACTTTTTCCAACTTTGACAGGACACGTTAAATATGCACGCACTGTAAATAATGAAAGTTTTTCAGGGCTTGACAAGCAAACGTTTCTGGTTGTTCCAACATTGCTTTCCACACGGTTTCTGATGAGAAACTGTCATGTGTTTAGTGTGACGATAAACGTAGGGCCCTGCGCCTACAAAGGATACCGTAGATATTAAATAATGTATTACGCTGGGAGACGGCCATTGATTATGTGTATTATAATGAGATAAAAGTTGCAAAAACTTTTTTAAAAATACCTTTATCTACCCATAAACAGTAAGTAGCTTTAGCTACCAATCAAATAAAGCAACCAAGGACATTAATGAGTAAATGAAAGTTTGAAACTGAATTATGCGTTGTTGTATTTGGTAGCAGCCTGATGAAGCTTCAAACATTCAATGAACTAAAGACAATTTTTAGTCTTTGGCTTTTAGATAATATCCCAATCCTTTTTCGATGAACGGCATTCTGCTCATCACAACCATCTAGTACTTTAGCAGAAAGTTTAATATAGTATAATAATCGATGCAATGTGAGAACCTGTACCAATTTCCTTTCATATCCACCACCGGGTCAGCGTTCGCCGGGTCAGCGTTCGCCGGTCAGCGTTCGCCGGGTCAGCGTTCGCCGGGTCAGCGTTCGCCGGGTCAGCGTTCGCCGGGTCAGCGTTCGCCGGGTCAGCGTTCGCCTGGTCAGCGTTCGCCTGGTCAGCGCGTTGACCTCAGCGGACAGTCGTCGGACATATGGATGTTAGCCGACAGTAGGACTCCTCCAGGTTTCTTGTAAACACCACTTTCTGCTAACAAACAACACTCCCAAGCCCTCGAATAGACCGAGGAAACGATACATGGTATATTTGTAGTCTTGTCAAAATGTTTTGGTAGGAGCAAACAAACAAAAAAAAAACGAATAGAAGTCTCCATCTTTTCATTCGCGGCGTGGCTTCGGGCGTTGAACGTAACAGGCCAATTATCTTCATCTCCCTCCCGGTGTTCAGGCTGAGCTTTCATTCGGTGTGTACTATCTGTGGCTCTCGTCTTACACGGCAGAAACCAGGGGCAACTGGTTGAAAAGAAGTAATTGGCTTGATCGCAGAATGGCTAATGACAGCTGCAATAGCTCAAGGTATATACAGTTTGAAATCCACCGAGTAAGAGAACACAAGCCTTTTTTTCTCAAAGTCTCAAGTTGGACCAGGCCAAATCTCTCTTGCTTTAGGTCATATAGGAAAACGGAAAGCATTTCTATTTGCTAAACATAAACTGGACTTTAACAGAATTAGGCCTCTGGGTTAGGGTTAGCTACATTTGGACCGAAAAACTGGAGTCATTTATTTACCCATATAACGCGTATCCCGTTTGAATAGGGCTTTAGATGACTTACCAGATGCAGACAGCATCGTCACGGTGACTTTGGCTTCAGTTCTGAAAGAACCGCTTTCCATCCTGAGCGTTATGATGGTTGGACATCATCATCACGTCTAGATCTGTGGGTTATTCTTTAAACGGATGAATTCGGCACCTTCAACCATCTGGAAATCGTTCCCAAAGACAAACCAGTTTCACAAATCTTTACGGTTCTTCTCCAGAAGTCTTGGCTGATTTATTTGGACTTTAAACAAGAACATCCGATTTACAAGACATTAACAAATAAATCTCTCCACATATTCTTCCTCTCATTCTTGTGTCATTTAGAAGCAGAAATGATTTGTTAATTCCAATCAACAGGAAGGCTTGGTCTGATTTAGCTTCAGGCAGTGAGAAGAACAGCTAACTTTATTTCCACGGCACATTTTCAGCAGCAGCAGTTCAAACTGCTTTACATCAAAAACAAACAGGTCAGTCGCCAATTATGAGGCAAGCAACGTTACATTTAGTCATTTCACTCAGCGTATGTAAACTTCTGGTTCTTTAAATCTTCTGCTGACCTGTTTTAAGTTGAAGCGTCTTGTTTTACAGAACAAGATAAGAATCTGTGGTTTCGGAATCGTTCTTTTAGATTGATTTTTGATTTCAACTCCGGCTCTTAAAAAAAAAAATAATAATAATTGGTTATGATAAAAAACGTTGCCAGAGACTGAGGTGTTTACATGTCGGAGCAAAACCTCAAATAAACCTTAAATCCTAGATGAGGTGCAGAGGAGGCGTCAAACGAAGGACCGGAGAGAAAACGAGTTTTTTTTTTTTCTTCTTTGATCACCATTTTTGAAAATGGGATTTCCAGCTAAATGAAATCAAAATAGCTCAGATTGATGACAAGGACACAGCAGGGATATTGGGAATGCAGTATTATTATTATTATTATTTAGCTTTGTTTCATTGAGGCTGGGATGCAGGAGCATATTCTCCAGAACCTCCTCAGCCAGACCAGCAGACAAAGCAGGAGGTTAATGCAGCTGTAGTTCAGCTCCACTGCAGTGAGCTGCTACGGAAGGCCATTGCTGCCCATTGCTGCTTACATCATGAGTCCATATATTGACCACTGGGCCTTTAACAAATGCACTTATTTTTCACCAAAATTGTTGACTGAATGTGCTGAGTTTTATGATGGAGTGTTAGCTAAAAAACTACTAAAACAATATTACATGAATAAAGTCATCAGATTATGAGAAAAAGACTATTACGGAAAAAGAAAAAGAAGTTATACATAAAAAAGTTATAGTATTACGAGAATAAAATTGTGCAAGAATAAAGTCTGATTATTAAGTGAAAGTCATAGCATTACAGAATAGTCATAACACTTCCAGAATAAAAGTAGTGCAAGAATAAAGTCATATTATCACTTTATTCTCGTATTATTAGGACATCATACTTGTGTCATTTCAGGCGTTTTAAGTGAGAATAAACATGGAGCTGATTTATTCATTTTCTGTACCAGGAATTGCATTCCTTTTAAAATGACATCTCAAAAAGATTTTAAGGCGCATTTCCATAAAGTTTGTTGATGTCACTTTAAGTGTTCATATTGTTAGAACTGCTACTAAATATCCACATCTTTTTTTTTCTAACGAATTCATGCTTTGCACTCAAACTTTAAAATCCTAACGATGACAATTAAGCAAGAAATTTCCTCAAATTTGTAAGGAAATTGGTGCAACTTTAAATCAGATTACCTAATATAAAGTATGTCTATGGATTGTCACTTTATGAGGCTGTGAACTAAAAATGTGAATGCATTGTTTGTCAACTCTTCAACACAAAGGAGTTAAGTTCACAGAGTACATGCGTCTTAGTCCAGTTCAATTTGAAATACTTTCACACATTTGTTTTATCCAAATGAGATTGATGTAGGACGTTTTCCCTTCATAGCTTCATGAGAGCACTGGCTTAGGAAACTGAAAAAAGGGTGTTTTGTGATTCCAATCGGCAGTCAATAAAGGCTGTTATTTATTTACCCACCTAAATACATCCCAGTAACTCAAAGCTCTTTCTGGTTTCATTAAATCAGGTGAAGCAATTAGTGGAAGGTCACGTGAACCGAGAGTTTTAGCTTGATTTTTGTCAGATTCATTTTCTTCCCACGGAACTAAACCTCTGCATCTTTCTTATCCTTTCATTTTGACCTACTTTTGATACAGGAAAAAAAAAGATAGAAAAATCCCCATCCCTTCTGCCCCCTCGACGAAAAAGTATTTTCCCTTTTCTGTCAATGTTGCAGTTAAGAAAATGCCTCTTTATATGCTGAGGCAAAGTAGAGCTAGGTCTCTCAGAGCAAAAAAAAAAGAAAAAAGAAAAGTCTGTTTCTGGAAGATTTCCTCTAATCTTTTCCTGCAAAGTGCAAAACAAGCATCCAAGGTCAGCCAGCTTTCAAAGCGATAGAGAAGCCAAGCAGAGGCGTTTACGTGGTTAGCGCTAAGCTAACAGCTGGCGAACATGTTGGCGTACAGGGTGGCCTCGGAGGCAGTGTGTAAACTAATATTCAAATAAAATCTATATTCTTTGTTTAATTGTTCTAAACATACAACATCACACCGAAAACACTAAAACAAGACGGCTGAACTTTTTTTTTTGAATGGCCAATTACTTTCGTTTCTGAGTCGCTCCTCTTTAATGTGTTTGTCTAAACATTTTTATTTACCCCTGGTTTTGTCAAGTGCAGTTGCCATGGAAACAGGTCATGTACTTATGTACCGTTTTGATGGGTGCGCGCATAAGGAAATACAAAGAAGCTCCTCTGTAACGTGAGCCCGCCTGCCGTCTGCAGCACTCGTCTGCAGACGTGTTGTTTTCAGACAGCTGTCGTCGCGAGCGTGCGTGTGTAGCATATAGGCGGCGTTATTGTTGCCGATATTAAGGTTTCCTGAGGGAATTCATCTCTAATGCGTGTGATTTATGCATTAATGGTCCCATGAATGGAAAATCAATTGCCATTAATCTTAAATATAGAACGGCTGCTGTAATTATTTCTACGTGGGCCTTATTCAGGAGAACCGACAACAAAGCATCGATGTGTTTTTCTAAATTAATGAGATGTCATTTTTATTATTATTATTTTCATTTTTTTACTTATTCGCACATTTATTCTGTTTTTTTTTTTGTTGTTGATTACATAGCATCTCGTTTTTAAGTTGTGGCATAAAGTTCTTGCTTTTTATGAAACTTTGATTTGGCATTACACATTTAACATAATTTTGATTTGTGTTTAAAAGTGATATGAAGCCAGAGGAAGAGCGTTAAACATAGTTTTTCATCCATTTCTAGTATCATGAGCAAAGCCAACATGGCATAAAAATATCCCAGAAATCGCTCCAAACCAAACTATTCCTGTTTCAAAACAAGTAAGAGTGATTATAGAGTTCCCATTTTAGATGAGGATCTTATGTCTTTCATTACAATTATCTCCCCCTACAGGGGTAATTAGCACAGTTAGCATGACCATTACAGCAACCTTTCATGCATTCATGAGAAAAATCTGAATTTATACAAATTCTGCATTAAAACAATAAGACGGAGCATAAAGGCAATGAAACGTGATGTCACAAGCACAAGATCACACCTGCTGGGGAGCAAAACAACAGCTCACCGACAATGACTGTTATTGCTTTTAGCTGTCAGGTTGTCAACACAACATGCTAAATCTTAAATGTATGCAATATCTAAAAGAAAAAGTGATGCACTGTTTTGCTACTAATTTTCAACGCTTACAACAAGATAATCACAGAGGTGAGTAAAAAGTTTTAAAAAATAGTAAGAAGTAGGTCAGTTATGCTAGCTTGACTATGAAAACCTTAACATGTAGACGTGCTACAGAATTCAGTGTTTTGGTTCAGCTACCAAAAACACAAGGTGATCCTCATCTTGTTATATCATAAGTAGAGCAGGTGTTTAATAAGTTAATGAACCACCACTAGTGTTCACGCAACCACTTATTATTAATCCCAACATAAACATCAAGCATAGAAACATGACACTGTAATGAACTGAATGTTCTGTTCTTTGTGTGCAAAATGTTTTTGTGTTTTTTAGTATCGAATCCCGAAACACATGAAAGTAATCTCTGCTCTGAAAGCTAGCTGTTGCAAGTAAGTTCCTATGACAACAGGTTTGCGTAAAGCTGACAAAGCAAAGCCTGTCCTGAATGCTAAGGCTAGTTGGCCACCAGTGACAGCGGCTAAACGGTTTTCATGCAACGGTGAGTCGTTTCTCTGCAATTAGCACATTGAGCAGCAAATTCACAAGATTGATTGACAGCGCTAAGACCCTCCTCCTCCTCTCTCTGATTGGCTGTTTTTGGCTGAAAGCGATGCAATGGTAGCACAGGGAAGAGGCAGAGGACTTCGACATTTTCACAAATGATCTTGTAGCATAATGCACAACATGGTGGCAGTTTAACAAATATGTGAAGTACATACGTTTATAAAAGTTACATAGAATAGCATTAATTTCAAACACATTAGGTGGCCAACAATAAAGATATTAAATCTTTACTCATTAACCAAACATTTTGGTCACTTCTCATAAAACGATGGTATTTTTTAATTTCTGATTGTCAAACAGTTACAAATCTATTGATTCTGGAAACTTTGCCGTTTCTTGGCCCATCTCTCCTTCTTGATGTTTGTTGGATTTTAGAAATAGGGTTTCCAGAAAACTTTTCTGTTCTTCTTTTTTTATAGTAGCCGCTATTTTTCTGCCATGGCGGTTTTGGTCTTATCTCATGTATGCCGCTGCAGTGAGACTCTGCTTTTACGGTGATTGCGAGGGATCAGTAAGTGAAGGTCATCTCTCCGCACCGCACTTGGTGCACTACACTATCAAAAATTATATTACTAGTATCCAAGGTTGGGCTGTAATAGTATTTGAGCTGATTCCATGTCAAACATTGATGGTTTAAACGGATTAGAAATAGGATGATGGAGCACAATATTGAGAGCATGTGTCCGTAAAAGAGCTATAAAGTTGCTATAAAGGAACCTGAAGCAGAGGATGGGTAAAAAGGATTTTTTTTTCTTTTGAATGTTATCGCAGTAAAAAAAAATAATAGGGTAAAAAAAAAAGCACACTGTGGGAGTATATTGTGTAGAAACCCCATATCTCCTTAATGGATTGAATTTCTTTTGCATTTTACTTCATTATTCCTTTCGACGGTCTGCCTAAGAGTTCATTAAGCTTTGTTTGTAGGCGCTTGCTGACAAATGGCTTTCCGCTGAATTCACTTTGTCTTTGGCGTCTACAACGTGTTTATCAGGCTCGAATCCGGAGCAGAATGACAGCTTGTCGGAGCTCGTTCAAGGTTTATGACACTGTGCTGAGTACTGAAGGACACAGACTGTTGTTGGTTTGATCCAGCTTATTAGTCTGTGGGTCTCTGTGTTTAAAGGTCATAATAACATTCGTACATTTAATGTCAGTCATCATCTTGATTGTGTTAGAAGTTTCTGTAGGCCTTTCATGCCAACGATGTTGTGGTCGTTACAAAGCCGCAGGCACAGATTGAGCATATTGTTGAAGTCAAATGGAGGAAGAATGCGAGTTCTAGCCACCATATTGGAGGTTTTAAGTCTGTCACCTTGGGAGTCACCTTGAGATTTCCACGGCTGTTGTGGTCGACCGATGACCTTCAGAGTGCCCGGTTGGGATTGTAGTCTTAGTTGTTTAAACGGTGGAGTATTTGGTGTTTCTGTCAGAGAATTAAGCTGCTAAGCTTATTAAGGAAAGTCTGCTGGGATGCTCTGATGGATACTCCAGCTGTAACTTATGGAGGGTCTTTGAAAGAGTGGAACAGATCTTCATCAACTAAATTTGTTGAAGAAGCCTTTTGTTCTGCTTTGTTAGCCTGGTAAACACCAGCCCCTTGTTCTACGCTTTGCTTTGTACAAAGGGTCTGGACTATTGGAGAAACCATTCCTTGCTGGAGGCCTGGACTCTGCTCCCGTTCAAAACTTTACCCAATCGCTAATGTTTGCCTGCGACGCAAACTGTGAAGCTTACCAGCAATTTCTTGTGATGCTAGCAAACGTCCTCCTCTGAACGAGATGCTTCATTTACTAATGTGGGCGATGGTGAGAGGAGTTCATCGCACAATGACTTTGGCTTGCCATCGTGTCTTTGAGCAAGTCAGCGTCATCCGTCACAATTTCTTCTGTTCGCTGATTGGGCCGGTTGAAATGCTACCAGAGGAATCCGGGTCAATGGGAGAAATTCCATTGACCTAGTGAAGGGAGATGAGAGTCAAGTGGCAAAATCAAGGCAATTACTAGACTATGGTGTTGTGGAAGGCCATCTAATTAAAACATGAATTAAAAATCTATATAACACAATTCTCGCACTTACCTAATTAGTCAGCTTTGATTATCTAGTATTTTACTTTGTGAGCATTATTACGAATAAATCAATTATTCAAGCATTTGCACATGCATATTTGTTTTTTTAAGAACTTTTCCTACTCCAATTTGATAACCTTTGTTTTGTTTTAGGATTATATTCTTACGTTACAATTATAAATGCACGTCTTTCATGAGCAGCAAACCTCAACTGCATTCATATTAAGTTCAATAGCAATGTCTTTCATTATTCTGCTTTTCTAACTAGGTGCACTCTGCCGGGTGCAGCGATGTCGGCGCCTTCAGCTCGTTTGGTCTTGTCTCCGCTGTAATCCTGATTAACGTCAGCAGCTTTACAGACAAAAAGGGTCATTTAAAGCAAGCCTGAATAAGTAACTACGCTTTTATCCCAAAAGTCTTGCATAGTTTACCAAAACTTGTAACTTCAAAAAGGTCAAAACAGAAATCTCTTAATTGCACAGCCAGTAGGGAAACAGTATTGCTGACTTCATTGTGTTTAGAAGATCCGAGTGTTTGATCAGGTATAAAACTCGTTTAGTTTTGAATCCACGTTACATCATTTTTAAAAAATTTTTTTCTCTTTTACCTGTGCTCTTTAATTCAGGCAGAGTACCACATAAGAGCTGTGTTGTTTTTTTCAACTGATATTCAAAACATTTAGGTATATTGATGACTTTTCCTAAATAACGTAAATAACGTGTTCAATTTGCCTTTTGAGCTGAACGCTGATCATTTCACTCTATTAGAGAAGTTGGATTGTTTTGCACCAGACTTTACCGGTTAAGGAAATGTTTGCATTTTGGTATGCTCTGTGAGAATCAATCACACAAAGTCATTATTCTAATAATCCCCATCTGCTGTGGTAATATGTTTCCAAGAAAACAACACGTTTTTGTTGTAATGTTTGCTTAAGGTAAAAAAAAAAAAACAACAACTTACAAAGATGTGTGAGTGGGGAAAGGAGCAGGTTGGACAAATGAGGAAATAATTAACAGCTGAGATTGAGGAAATGGTGAGACTGAAAGCAAAGCAAAGAGAAACCGAAACCCAATATATACAGAAAGAGACCAAACTCAAAACTCAAACAACTAACACAGAGGATAAAAACTAAAGCAATTAAGAAATTATAAAAACAGAAACATGAATAAAACTAAAAGTACAAACACAAATAGATCATAATTAGCATTGCAAGGTTTTTTGTTTTTAAGTTTAAGTAAGAGACAAATAGAGAAAAGAGCCATAACAAACGGTACAAAATTTTAACATTTTAAATAAAATATGATTGAAGATGATGGATTTAAGCACTTTTTTAAAATGACTCATCTCCCATCAAAATATTTCAACTAAGAGCTGCCTAAATCCTGAAGGATGAAATGTTACTTTTAATAGGTGCACAATAAGAAGCAGGAGTGGATGATGTGAGGAGGTGCAAAGTGGGCCTGAATAAATCCGGAGAACTTGAAAGCATGAAGTCAAAAGAAACAACAAAGCTTTTCTTTACCAAAGCATCGGCCGAGCAATCGTTTTTTTTGGAGCCTTAACAATAATTCTACGCGTTAATTTGCATTATTTCTCTGTTGATATTTTTTTATGACTCACTCTTTTTTTTTGTCAGCCGTCCTTCTGTACTTGTGAGGCGGATTTCACTGCGTGCCCCAAATAAAATATGCCGTTTGAAGAGATTCGCCGCACAGACCCGCCTTCGAACGCAGCGGCCGGGCGTTCCTTCCGCATCTCTCCTCCGGCTTCTCACCTTTCCAAATCCAGCGGTTTTTAAAGTTCAGAAACGAATATAAATGCAGTCTTGGTGACACGCGGAAAAAAGCCCGCTTTCGATAGTTCACTTCAGTGTTAAAGCTACTGTATAAATCTGGTATTTTATAGAAAGAAAAAAAATAGAAGAAGATGGAAGGAATCATCCTTGGATTCAGGAAGACCAGTGTGGTTTTCGTCCTGGCCGTGGAACGCTGGACCAGCTCTACATCCTCGGCAGGGTAATGGAGGGTGCGTGGGAGTTCGCCCAACCGGTCTACATGTGTTTTATGGACTTGGAGAAGGCGTTCGACCGCGTCCCTCGGGGAGTCCTGTGGGGGGTTCTCCGGGAGTATGGGGTACCGGGCCCTTTGATACGGGCTGTCAGGTCCCTGTACGACCGGTGCCAGAGTCTGGTCCGCATTGCCGGCAGTAAGTCGGGCTCGTTTCCGGTGAGAGTTGGACTCCGCCAGGGCTGCCCTTTGTCACCGATTCTGTTCATTACGTTTATGGACAGAATTTATAGGCGCAGCCAAGGTGTTGAGGGGATCCGTTTTGGTGACCTTGGGATCGCATCTCTGCTTTTTGCAGATGATGTGGTCCTGTTGGCTTCATCGGGCGTGATCTGCAGCTCTCGGTGGAGCGGTTCGCAGCCGAGTGTGAAGTGGCCAGGATGAGAATCCGTGCCTCCAAATCGAGGCCATGGTCTTGAGCCAGAAAAGGGTGGAGTGCCTTCTCCGGGTCGGGGGTGGGGGGGTGTTCTGCCCCAAGTGGAGGAGTTTAAGTATCTTGGGATCTTGTTCACGAATGAGGGAAGAAGGGAGCGGGAGATCGACAGGCGCAGCCTCTGCAGTGAAGCGGGCGCTGTACCGGTCTGTCGTGGTGAAGAGAGAGCTGAGCCAAAAAGCAAAGCTCTCGATTTACCGGTCGATCTACGTTCCTACACTTATCTATGGTCATGAGCTTTGGGTCATGACCGAAAGAACGAGGTCCCGGATACAAGCGGCCGAAATGGGTTTTCTCCGCAGGGTGGCTGGGCTCTCCCTTAGAGATAGGGTGAGAAGCTCGGCCATCCGGGAGGGACTCAGAGTAGAGCCGCTGCTTCTCCGCGTTGAGAGGAGCCAGTTGAGGTGGCTCGGGCATCGGGTCAGGATGCCTCCTGGACGCCTCCCTGGTGAAGTGTTCCGGGCACGTCCCACCGGGAGGAGGCCCCGGGGAAGACCCAGGACACGCTGGAGGGACTCGGGATTCCCCCGGAGGAGCTGGCCCAAGTGGCTGGGGAGAGGGAAGTCTGGGCCTCCCTTCTTAAGCTGCTGCCACCGCGACCCGACCCCGGATAAGCAGCAGAAGATGGATGGATGGATGGATGGATGGATGGATGGATGGATGGATGGATGGATGGATGGATGGATGGATGGATGGATGGATGGATGGATGGATGGATGGATGGATGGATGGAATCAAGCGCCACTCCATTTTGCTTTCATAAAGTGAGTGGTTAGGCAATAAGTCGGTCATATATTGTGTATAATGTATGGGTGACATTGTGCTTCTTGTAATTGAGCGCCGTTTGTTTCTGTGTGGGCGAGCGGCGGCGAGGTTGGACCACAACCTGCGACACAATAGCGGCTGTCGGCGCCCGATCGCGTTCGATCAACAGCAGTTTGCCGTAATTATGCATTTAGATTGTTCTGATGTTGACACTTCCTCAGATATAAATATATCAATTTTATATATATATATATATATATATATATATAAAATGCATTGTTGAGAATAGCATTACCGGCCTTATTTACCTTAGCCGCGGCGGATTCGTAATGCACATTTTCTCTCTCGACGAAGCATTTGTTACTCTGAAAGGACATTCATTTCTCGTGATGGAATTTGAGCCGCCTGCGTTTGCCGCGCAGACGTAATCTGCACGGAAAGTGCATCTAATGTTTCAGCGGTGACCTGCAGGAGTGGAGAGAAGGCAGGCGGAGGAGCATTTTTCAATAAGCAAGTTTGTTGTTACTTAGGGTTTATGCGTTTTACTGTGCCATTTGCCTTTATCTGAAATGCATGAAATAAGGCTCAGGAAGTCAGGAAATCAGATTGTGTTTGTTTTTGTCTCATGGAAGATGTGAAATAAAGTGCATTATTTATCAGAGGCTTTTTCCTCACTAAACCGAGTGGAGAAGAGAAACACGGAGGCAACTTTAAAAAGCATGCAGAATTAGCAAGTGACGGCCTGTTTATGGGTTTACACAATTCACTTTGATTGAATTTATCTTCATAGCGCCAAATCACAACAAATGTTGTCTTGACGCACTGTAAAAAAAAATTTAAATTCAATGATGCACTCGTTATTCCAATTGATCCGGTTAATTGAATTAACATGGCCGACTTGCAGCATTCGCGCCTCCCCGACGAGTTCCTAGCAACAGCAGGAAATTGCTTGTCGTTGACTTTACAGCACTTCCTCATGCAGAGCATGCATGTAGTGGCAGGGGATTCCTCCAGCAGAACCAGAATCTGGCTCGGTACAAGAGGCCATCTGGGGCCTTGAGATAGAGACAGCGCAGACACGCAAAAAAAGAAATAGATGAACATATGTAGCATTATTTTTTTATGTTAAAATCAATTATGATTAAAAAAATCTCTTAAGAGGTGGAATAGCAATTGAATACTGTTGTGGAGATCAAAGAGTGTTTGGGAAGGGAGCATCACATCTCTTTGACGCGCCATCTTCAGAAAACAGCGAGAGACCTTGGTCAGCATTGCCTCTTCTTTAGCCCACATCTTGTCTCCGTGGTAACCAGTTGTTTTAACATCACAAAGTTAACGTTCTGTCTCTTTCCTCACATTACAGCCAAGGATGTATAAAAAACACAGCAGTGTTTTACTTTCTGTTGAACAGACTGCATGTGCAGCTGTAAATAATCCATCCAGCATCCCAGGGATGGACATTAGCAGAAAAAACTTGCTCTAGTTGTTTCATTTTGGTTCTTCTTTTTAATGAAAGTCCTTGTGAGGTGGTTCTACATGGTCAGCTCAATTTGAATGGGGCCGTCCACTTTATTCTACTTTTTCGAACATGTCTGAGTAACGTTACCGGAAGTGAGGTGCGTGAAGGCAGATGTGATTAGATTAGCTGCTGTACAATCAGCTACAACGTGTCTAGACAGGCTCATATTCCACTATGATGGCAATAGATAATATAATGTAGCATATTTAAAGCCCAGACGTGGAAGTAAAGGGCTGCTTATGCAGTCGAATCAGTTTCTCCTACATGGAAAAGGCTGCACTGGAAGTCTTAAAGTTAATTCATCTGTTAAGTTCTGTGAATATAATTTTGGTTGCAAACACTTCGGTGTAGGATTTTTTTTAAATAAAGATATGGAAGCCATTAAATGATGTATAAAAGTTGACCAATGGGTTTAGGTAACCAGATTATACTGTTGATCTATTCAAGGTTAATGAATCCATTGTTTTCCAGCAAGCAGTTTTCAGCTTTGTATTGTATGTCTCATAAAACTTTGGCTAATTCTCTGTCTTAACATATTTTACTTTGTTTCATGGATCAAACTCTGATAGTTAAATTTAGGAATTCCATTGCGAATTTGTGGGCTTTGAATTTTTGCTGGAAGATCCAAGAATATACATTTGCCTTTGTTTCATTGCTCATGCAGTAGGAAAAAATAATTTGATTTAAGATATAAACAGTGAGTTTTAGGTTTTTAAATAAAGTTGCCTTTTGATTTTACCTTGACTGGATTTATTAAGAGCCATCTTCTCGGATTTTTAGGATTCCAGAGTTTTACCTTTACGTTCGCTAGAAAATGTAGCAGAATAAAGTTCTGTAGCTTCATATTTTAGCTCAACTTAGCAAATATGAATATTTGCGTGTTAATAAAACCTTTTGCATCCAAAGTGTTTATGAGAAGCTTTGTACATGCGTAATTTTATGTATTTGTTCTGCTGTGAAAGCAGGCATTATTACTTTTTGAAGACTCTCCACAAATTTCTCCATTTCTCCATAATGCACGTAAGATCTCATATCCTCATATCTGATTGGCCCAGTGGCGTCAAGTTCGTCTAGACGCTACCAATCAGAACAAGCTTTTTCCATAAGAGGGGCGGAGCCACTGAAAGTGAGAGCTGAGCAGTCAAAGGAAAAATAAAAAGTCAGCTCTCACTCAGTGGGAATCTGTTCTCTTGATTCACTACGAAGAAAATCACTAAACGGACAATTGGAAAGACAATAAAGCTCAACAACATTTCCTCTGACAGTTCCAGACTTGGAGGCGACTGAATAAAAACTGCAGACCGTCTTGTGCGTGTAAAAGAAAAGTTCATTTTCAAGACTATTAGTTTTTATACTCGTGTAATGCTCAGAACCGAAGACGGTTGGTTTTTCTTTCCCTTTACACGGTGAAAAATTACAAGCGCGTCTCATTGTGTGTCTCACTCGCTTACACACTCAGAGAGGGTCAAACAAATAACGGCTAATATTCAGCCCAGCAAGCTTTGCTTATTGCCTTTCAGAGCAGCAGCCCGTTTTCTCACAGAATGCTAGACGGGCAGAAATAAAAGAGACAATGACCACAGCAGTATTCCTCCTCAAGGTCAACGGCACACGTGTAGGAGAAAAACAAAGAAATCAAGAAATTGCCTTTTCATCCCGAGCGGTGGATATTTTGAAGAAGGGAAGAAAAAAAAATCTTTAACATTTATTGCTTACGTTTTGCTTCTAAAAATTGCAATCGAGAGGAGAGCTCGCCGGAATTGAAACAAAAACAATCACCACTCTTCCCGTTTCTGCCGACTTTCATTAGGCATCGAAAAGCCTCGAGAACCGGCGCAACAGAATCAAAGTTGCTGATGTTTGAACAACTCGAGTGTCTGTTAACGAGGAGCTTAATTTGTTCAAAAATTACTACCTGAAGCTTTTACTCGGGTTTCTTACGGCCCCGGGGAGCGGCGAAGTGTGCCAGTGTGACAGCGAGACAATGACTAGACCCTAATTGATACTGCCAATTATTCTGCCAGCAACAAAGTGTGGCAATGTACAGTGAGCAGCACGTTGGTTTAATTAGGAAAGGTGTCCTGGCGCTACAGTTCCAGGGAGTTTGACGAAGAGAAAGCAGCCCTTGCTTGAGATGATACAAGACAGATGAAATAATATTCCATTACCGAAGCAGAGAGGGTCCTGCAAGCTGGGAATGTGGATGTGATCTGCCACTGCTCCTACTCTTACAGACAAAGCACTTTTCACGGCCAACTTTTATTGGTTCTCCGGTGCCTTGCAAAAGATTTACGGCCACATCCTGATGAATTCTTGGTAGATTGTAAGTGATAAACATGCATGAGGTGGCGCACGATCGTAGAGCTTAAGGATTTAAAAGCATTTGTTTTCAACTGCCTTTATTCTGATGCCTGGGAATAAAACCAACTACCTTTAGAAGTCATGCAGATTAATCTGACGTAAATCCGTCTGGTTTATGAGGATGTCAGAGGTTTAACAGAGAACAATGTTAAATATTATCATGCTGATCTAAAAAAAATACAGCTGGCAGGTCAAGGATAAAGTTGTACCAATCATTCGATCAACCAATCAAGTTTATACAGCACCTTTCAGCAACAAGGCTTCTGTGTTTTACGTCAACAATTGTGAACTGATAAGGCAATATCGATAGCCAATATTAATGATGCTGTCATGCCCAATATTTACTGGTATTTTATATATTACGCCCCACGATCCTTTGCTGCATCACTGTCACATGACCAAAACATGACACAAAATAACCGACCTCCTCCAGTCTCCCACCAGAAACAAACATAAAAAAGTTTGAAAAAGTAGATACCCGTTGCTAATATTGACTCAATTTTAAGTATCGGACCAATACCGATACCGGTCGGTATTGGGAATCGATGTTTGTAGATGCTCTTCATTCAGGCTTCTTTACAGAAAAATGGCCAAACATTCTCAAGTTGAATAAACCCGGTGGAGAAAAAGTTGTGTTGCACTGCCCTTCACTTAGTGGAGTCAGAGCAGAGCAAGCTACATACATACCAACGTCTCACTTTTCAAACTTTTTCTTCCATCCGTTTACATGTTTACTGTAAAAATGCGGGGAAAAGTCCCAGGGTTATGTTTACAAGGTGTCGTATGAGCTTGAGGACTTCTTCCAGCGTTGAAATGAGCCTTCAGAGTGTACGTGTGTTTTCATGCGTAGGTTTTGTGTGTGTGTTTCTTTACAACACAGCCATCTTGAAATGCAGCCTTGCTAAAAAGGCACGAAGCAGCTGTTCGTGGGAGTAACTAATGTGTAGCATGTGAGGAAAATAACATTGATTGCAACAGAGTCATTTACCCTCTACTGAGAACCAATTTGTTTGGTGTTGTTTTCCTACGACTTGAAGGATGGTTTCTCGATACTAGAATCCCGGCTTGCCGGGTACAGAAGTGCGGCGGCAAAAGATCCTGTGCCCTCTAACCCCCCAGTCCGTCACACACTTCAGCTCCACACACACCCTCTACCCCAAGTGTGAGCTAAAGGTGTCTTCATAATCTGCTTGGGGAATCTTTGACCACAACAAGGGCACTGAATCATTTTGGCAAAAAGAGCACCCATCAAAGGAATCACAGACCAAACGGTCCTAATCTCTTCTCCCTCTGCCCACGATTACCCGGCGCTTTGGGCGCATCGCAGTAAGAAGGTGAAAGCAATGATAGATAATGGTGCTATCACGGGAATTGCATTAGAACCCTTGGGACTTCAGAAAGAGTTCCTCACAAAGCCAATTATGCAGTCTGTTTGTCTCAAAGCTCTCTCGCATCACAGCGCTGTGTCAATAACCTTTAAACGGAGGGAAGCACTGAGCGGGACCCGAAGGGGGCGGGGAGAAAGCGGCAGCTGCAAGGTCGCGTATAGTCCTTCCCGCTACGCAAAAGGAAAAAAAAAAATAAAGACATTTTCCGTCTGGTAAGTCCACACTAATTGGCGAGGTCACTTTTAGGAGATTTGTACAGGCCCTGGAGTTAAACATCTGCGTTACACAACGGGAGAGCGTCGGGATGAATTACACGTTCAGCGTTAAGCCTCCAGTTTCAATTTCCAATTTGGCTGGCCGTGCGCCGCGGAGAGCTCCCTTCAATCAGGTGGACGACTCTTCATGTCTGCCTACCAAGATCACACTCTCCATTGTCGCTATGAATAATTCCACCCACCCATTTCTTTATGTACTCCACAACCAAACTACTTCAGCATGAAAAAGTTCACTGCCGTTCACTGAAAGCGCCCGATAGGAACGCCGTGCGGTCGCAACAATGACAAGTGGCAGACGCCGGATTGTCTTTTGAACGCGTTTCCAGCAGTTTCTCTATGAACATGTGAAAGCGAAAACATCCGGCAGCCATGCTTTATTTTCCTTCACGAGAATAAATGTTTCATGGCTTGAGATTTCCCAGCAGGACAGAAAGCAAATTTGCTATCCGGGGAAATTTAGCGTGTCGTTGGAAATCACAAAACGGCACCTGTGGGAATGTCCAATTGTGATTTTAATAATGACCGGACTTCTCCACCGGGAGCAGCAAATCCATGCAGAGTTTCGAACAAGCGTCCGCGTTGATAGCCGAGGAGGCGCACACGGCGCGCGGCGAAATGTTTTCAAAGCTCTCAGCACACACACACACACTTTATCACACTGTGCCCACGAAGCGTCAGCGTTTGCTGTTTAGGGGTTTTAATGCGACGGAGCCGCTAAAAGTGAGGCATGAATATGTGAGAGAGAAGAGGGGGAATATGCCTTTTCGGAGCTGTTTTACAAAAACATATTAAGTGCTGTGCGTATTTATGTGCAGCGCTCGATATGTTACACACCGGAGCAGTCAACTGCCTTCAAAAGCCACCACTTTTACCTGCTAATCAAGTCGTGGGTCTTAGTGGTACACCAATAACTGGTCAGTATTTGCTACTTTTTTTTCTGTGGAACATAACTCCAGATTATTGAAATATACCTGTTTGTGGATTTTTTTTTTTTTTTGTAAAACTCATCTAAAACAATCGAAAGAAAATGCATTTTGAAAAGCTGAATGCTACTTGACATCCTATTAGCCAACGTTTACAAAGCAGCCAATCCAGAAGCTCATTTGTTTAAAACAGGGGTGTCAAACTCCAGTCCTCAAGGGCCGCAGTCCTGCAGTTTTTAGATGTGCCACAGGCACAAAACACTGGAATAAATTGGCTTAATTACCTCTTTGTTGTATAGATACATTCTCCAGAGCCTTGCCAATTACCCAATTATTCTATTCAGGGGTGGTGCAGCAGAGGCACATCTAAAAGTTGCAGGACAGCGGCCCTTGAGGACTGCAGTTTGACACCTGTGGTTTAAAACGACACTGATTGGTTGAGCAGAGATAAGAAAAACTGCAGATTTTAGCTTCTGTGGTAGCACCCCAGCCAGCATACCTAGGTGAGCCCCATATGGGGAAAAGGAGGGCAGACAATATGGGTCCCACATGGGTTCGTCCGCGGTTTCCCTAGTGACCCTATTTAGGGCCACTGCCATGTAGGGCCTATGTAGGTGGGAGCAGCCACCTAGGTATGTTGGCTGGGACTAAAACAGTTTCCTGAATACGTATTAATAAATGTTAAGCTTCTTGAACTACTAGAAGGAAGTTTTAAGCACTTTTAGAGGGCGTCTCAACTAGCATTTACGTATTCTTGCTATCATTGCTTGGCTAACCCCCACGGACGCCAGGGGTCCACTGTGTGTAGCACAAACATTTATTTATTTATGTATAAATTAAAGAGGTAAAATATCGACAAAAAAAACAACCTCATTCTTAATCCAGCTCTGTTTCTTTAAATGCTGTTGGTCTGGGAAGCAGATTTAACTTAAATATTGGTCTTCAGGCCCCTTCCTGTTTCTGGAAACTTAAAGGGGCAGCGTTATGAATATAACAGGCACTGCATACTATTTCATAGCACAATAAAGTAACCATGTTACCATCAATTGTAAAAATTAAAATAAAATAAAAAAGCTGCACATATCAAACATGATTTAAAAAAATTGGACTTTGCAATTTGCTGTCTTAAAAATTGTCTTAAGCCTCTTTAAGAAACTCCTATTCTATCCGACACTCCTGTTTGCTCTGTTTTGCAGCCACTAGTCTGAAGGAGCTGAGTGGCCAGGAGGAGGGGGCTGCTCTGTGAGGCAGAAACCTTGCCTGAGCAAAACATTTAGCCAACCGTGAATGGTTGCCAAGGGAGATTAAAGGATTTCTCCATCCTGCATGAAGGAATCAAAAGCAATGCTCCAGATATGCTTGTGATGAGGGACCAACATTATAGCATGATGCTAAGCTAAAAAAAAAACAACAATAGTTTGCACAGAGCCCCCCCACCCGCTTTAATACATTCACACAGAAATAACAATAAAAAACAAACACAATGTCAGTTGACAGAAACGTTTTACACCTCTGAGAAAGCAGAGGGACACAGTGTGTGTGATCGCACACAGTACGCCGGCCCGAGCCCACCTTTTCCCAATCAATCGTTCAGGAGACCTTTTAATCTCGCAGCTGTGGCTCGGCTCCAGCTGGGAGCAGAAAGCGTTTATTGCCTCTGGTATCAGTAGGATACTCACAGCGACCCTTCCCGACTTTAATGTCCAGCTCCTTGTCGGCGTTGTGACAAGCGCCTTTTCCGACGGAACAATTGGGCGCGATGCGAGAAACACAAAGCGATCAGCTTCGCATCTGGATTTATGTTGGTTATGGAACTTTTATTCATTTTTTTTATTGTTTTTCTTACGGATTTGTTAAAACTGCCACCAGGTTGTGACAGTACAGTATGTTATGATAGTCTGTGAGAAAAAAAACGACCTATCTGCTCCATGTCCTCCTGGAACTACTACTGTTGCCTGAAGAAATGCAAAACAACCAATCAGAGCCGGGAGGAGGGCCTTAGCGCTGTCAATCAACCTCGTGTACTGCTGCTAAATTTGCTAATGGCAGACCATTACAGGAAAACCATTTATCCACTGTCATAAGCTAGTTGGTTAGTCACGCTAACTAACTAGCTTTAGTTAGCATGCACAAGGTAACTAGCTTTAGCCTTCACTCCTGGCTCTGCTAGCTGCAGCTCGCTCTCCGTTAGCACTGCAGAGACTGGAGTAGACTGCAGAGGGTAGACTGGCAATCAATTGGAGAATGATTGTCAGCGCTAAGACCCTCCTCCTCCTCGCTCTGATTGGTTGTTTCTAGATAACACCAAAAGAAGCCAAAGGAGCTCTTTTTTTCACACATCTGTCTCATACCATACTGACAGTTTCAAAAAGAATGCAAAAATTATCTATTTATATCTGCAACGTTAAGATCTAAACTCCAAGATGATTTCGCTATTTTATTTTATTTTATTCCGAAATTTGAGATCTGAAACGCAGCCAGTTGCAAACTTGCTTTTCTTAGCAAGACAAAAAGGGGAAATCTTCCTACGTTTTAAGCGAACGCAGCGCAGAAAGAACCGGCCCGCCTCTAAAAGCGCCTGAATGACAGCCTATTAAAAACTTTGCGTTGCACGGTGCACACACTGCAGTCACGCACTGGCAATTTGAAAGCACATCAGAAGATATAATAACTCAACATGTTCCTCTGCCTGGCGCGTGAGCCACACCGCTTGTCTTTAGAGAAGTGGGTCAGCATTAAAGCAGGAGATTTGTTTTTCCTTTCTTTTCCTTCCCTTTTTTTCCCCCTGGCACTGAGACCCTGCTTTTCTCATCCAACTGAGTCACACGTTTGTTTCTGTTTCCTATTTTCACATACAGCACAATATGAAACGCTCGCCAGTGTATGTATTTATATACGTATATAATAAGACGGAGGAACAGCTCAGATTTATCGCCGGCTGTTGAAGCAGAAATAGTTTTACGGTTCTTCTTCTCCTTTCTCCTCTTTAATTAATCCTCTCTCGTCGCCTCTCCTTTATGATTGTCAGTCATAATTTTGGGGTGGAAATGCGGCGTCACGGGGAAGTTCCCGTCCGGGAGAAGACACACCTGCCACTTTAACAACGGCTCTTCTGAGGCCAGAAACAGTTCAAATGAGGAAGGGTCTCCCGCAGCGAAAATCTTTCATATTTGGCAGCTACTTCAGAGTATTTCAACACGGAAAAGAGAATAAATCTAACTACTGCCATATTAGATTTATTTATTTATTTCAAATCACTCCCAATTATGGTTTGCTGCTGTTTGCATGTTATAATGATGGTTTTGCTTTTTGCTTGTGTTTCCCTTTCACTGTATCACTGTGTTGTTTACTTAGTCTGCCCCAAGGTTATAACAGCTTTGGATTTGTTTTTTGTTTTTTTTGTTGTAGTTTAGTTTTACTTAATTGGGCCTTTTTGTTTGTTCTAATTCAGTTAGTTTGAGTTAGTTTTTAGAGTGTGTTTGCTAGTTTTCATTGGCTATCATTAGTTAAATGTGGTTTAATTTTAGCTAACTTGTAGCAGTCATTTTAGTTTGTCACACGTTTTAGTTTTTTCATACTTTCAAATTAAAGTATGACTTTTAAATCTATTTTTGGTTAAAAAAAATTTCGCCTAAAAACTTTAACCAAAATACATTTAAAAATTAAAATAAAATAAATAAAAATAACTAATTCAAGCTAACCGAATTAGACAACCAAAAAGACACAATGACATAAAGCCAAACTATAATGTTTGACTTGGAATTTAAAAAAGTATTTTATTGTATTATGACTATAATACAATATGATAATGTAATATATTATATTATATTGTATTATAATATAATAATAATATATATGTATTATAATATATTGTATTATATTACAATATAATGTATTATGATACAATATATTGTATTGTATTATAAATACATTTTTGTTTGAGCTGTGTCTTTAAAAGATGTTCATAATAGCAGGCATACAAAATAAATTCACTTGAAAAAATACAAAAATAATTTATTTTACCTACATTGACTAGGTAACGAGTACTCAACAGAAGATAATATTTCCAAAAGAGTTGATTAATGATGTCTCACACAAAAGCTTTACTGTTGAAATGTGACAAAATATGAAAGACTCCAGTGCGAATACTTTAGCAAGCCACTATAAATATAATCATTTTCTATTTAGCAACTGATGAGAGGAACAGATGTAGAACTGGAAATCCACGTGATAAACCAAAAGTCTCCCAGTTACACTTTGGGATCAATCAATCAATCAATCAATCAATCAAGTTTATTTGCATGGCACGTTTCAGCAGTTCAAAGTGTTTTATATCATCAAAACACAAAAATTAAAGTCATGAAAAACCTCATACGGTCACCAATTGAGAAAACCGGCAGCAAACAATGTATTTTGTCGGGCGCCGTCATCAAAAATCATCAACACACATCAAATATGTTGGTCAATACTCCAGTTATTATGGTCCAAAAGCAAAGCTGGACGTTTAGCCTCAATTTAATGGTTTCAGCTTTTCTGCAGTTTTCTGGAAGTTTGTTCCAGATGGAGATGCACATTCACTGCCTACAAAAACCCAGTTTGATTTACAAAGTTTTCTATGACTGTTGGCTGCTGAAAATGAAACAAATCACTGATGAAAACAAGGTGTAGAAAACAAACAAACAAAAAAAGCCCAGTGGAGTGTGCACTTATTTCTCTTAATGCTGATGCATTTAATTACAGGCTACTCTAATGAGGAAGGGTTCGCTCACAAGAAATCAGTTTCCCCCTGCACATAATTAAGCGGTTAGTGATCCTCTTATCCCCACTAGTGAGCGCCACCAGGTATAATTGTCCTCTTCGCCGATGCTGGACCCGGAGTGGCCCTCCAAACAGCTGGAATGGAGGAGAGGGACTTGGGAGGGGGTCACTGTAAAGTCTCCTGCGTTGCTTCGGGCTAATCAAAGCCCGCGAGTGGCTGAGTTCACTTCTACTTAATTAGCGGGTGGAAGAAAAGGCGGCGTGACCCCGCTGTTTCTTAAAGGCCTTGGCGGTCACTTTCAGCATTGGCTTTTTGACAGCAAATAATAAAACTGCTAATAATGAACCTCTATTCACTCGCGCACACGAACGCTGCAAAGGCAGAGCGGGCCGCACAAAAAGGAGCGCCGCGCGTTACCCCCGCAACACGGCCGTAACTCCGGAACAAACAGCGGCGCTCGGGAGAAAGAGAAAATTTCCCCCGCATAATAAACACAGGACGGAAATAATGGCGGTTCGACAGAGTAGACAAGTCGGGGAGGTTAAACGGATTTATTTGCTGTCGGCTGTTTGCTTTTTTTTTTTTTTTTTTTTTTTTGCTTTGCTGATCTCCATGCTTCTGTGAAATTGCTTTTGTATTATGGCTGTACATTATGTGTTCTGAGAGACGGCGGGAACGAAGAGGCGGCGGCGACACCTGATGCTCCTGCTCACTGCTTTTGATTAATATTAGGCAAACCAGCCGCGGTTAATGAGAGCAAATCGTGGAGGGCGAGCTCGGCACGTTTCCTCCAGTTTGGTGGCGTTCTCTGGACGGACCGGGGCAGCCACTACTTTTATTTTTTTTTATTGATTTAATCCAGTAACCAGTTTTATGATTAATATGGCAATCTAAAGGACCATTTTTCCTGCAAAAATAGCGCAGGCATATATATATATATATTTGCAATAAATGTTCACATATATTAAATCCCGCAGTTTAAAACAGAAAATTATGACAATGATTTGACTAGACTTCCTTAACAGTTTGTATTATACGCTAAATATGCCTCCATTTTAGTCTAACTAGGATAAAACCTGTGTTTAAATGATGGATTATGAAGTTAGGTGCCTTAAAGGGGCAGCTATATGTGGTTTCCAGCCACATAATTTCATTTTGTAGCACAATCAAGCAACTATCTGACTTTCAGTCAAAAATGTGGTATATATCATAAATGTTGACATATATGTATCAAATATGACTTAAAAGAAATTTGACTTTGTAATTTAATGCCTTCAAATTGGGCCTCTGTGTCTTTAAGAAGCTCCTGCTCTTTCTGAAACTCCGCCTTCAGGAAGTCGTCGCAACACGGCTCCTCTATTAACCCTTTAGCCGAGTTTCTACCAGCTTTTCACTGAGAAGTAGCTCTGAAAATGAGTTCAGCAGATGAGCAGCTCCAACAGGTGTTTGCTATTTGATGCTGGCTAGTCTGAAGTGAGGGAGTGAAGAGGGAGGGCTGCTCTGTGAGGCGGAATCTCAGAAGCTTGGAAACTGCGGCTTCGAGGGGGAGCTTTGTCCTCGAAGGCGGGGCTAGGTCCGACCAGGCGTTTTGCACAGCTGAATGGTTGCTCTGGGAGATTAAAGGATTCCTCAAACATGCATAAAAGAAGCAAGGCAACACTTCCTGTGTGATTTTTGACAAGGGAACAACCTTATAACATAATATAAAGCTTAAAAAGGTTGATTTTATATAACAACGCCCCTTTAAGTAAATGAAAAATGATGACAGTGTCATTAACTGGGTTTCCTTTTTAGCATCTAAATATGCCCCTATTATAACTTAATCACTAATAAAAGAATCTGTTCCACATTGTATTAATGCATTTAGACTACAGATTGTGGTGGGCTTCCTACATGTCTCAGTATGAGACAATTCTACTAATGCGAAAGGTTTGTTTGTTTTAAGGCATTTTACCCAGCTATAACCGGGGCTGCCAGGAGATTTGTCTGTAAATGGTTGAGTTCCAGACTCCATCCCGTGAATCTTTTGAAGATCTCAAGTTATTCAAAACAATAAGAGCGTAAACAAACATTTCCCTGAGGGCAGCCAATGAAACAGGCCCTCCCTTTGTATTTTCTTTTTCTCCGATGCGGTGAAAATCCAATCCGGCTCACATCTGAAATGTTTCCAGCGAATGTTGACAGAAGCAGCTTTGTTTGCGTGCGCGTCTCCAACAGGCTTTGGATCGCAGTCGGTCGCCCGTTTGTTGGAACGAGCGTTGTTGTAAATCAAACAAGACAGAGCGATGGATTTCTGGTTTCTCATTTTAAAACTTTGTAATTAATAAGCCGCGTGCCATGTGGCGCCGTGCTGAACTCAGATAGCGGCTGGCGTAAGTCCAGCAAGGTCAGATGAAATTTTGAACAACCCCCTACCAGAAACTCCCCCCCTCCCCCGGCAAATGGTGGCAAAAACGCAGCCGAGGCAACGCAACTCGTACCTAATTAAAGAAACGAGAGCTCATGCCGTCGTTTTCACCACACTTCCTTTTCTCGCTGTGTTAGTGACCTGATGACTGCATTCATTTCTTCCACTGGAAATAGGATATTTGAAAGAGCAAGAATTAAGAAACGAGAACCAAAGTCTCATGGGATGGTAAAGTGGCGATGATTCGGAAAACTGGAAAAGTATTAAAGCAGCCAGGAGAACTGTTGTTTGAGAGCAAGCAGTTTGGAGACGTAACAAACTGGCACCCTACTGAAGGATTTAAAAACACCCCCTGTTATTCACCATCTGGGTTGACTCCTCATGACCAAATTTATAATCCAAAAAGCCTAAAATTCACAGAGCATTTAAGATGGTTATAATTTTGACTTCAACGTTTTCACTTTTAATATGCAAAATATGACAACAGAATGCAATACATCATTAACCAGGGATGTTAATTGTTTTTTTTCCTGCTTATTTTGGGTTGGACTCTTGTGGGTTTCGAGCGGTGATGATGTTGTAAAGACACATTTTATTTCTTTAATTAAAGTTAAATGAATCCATATGTTGTCAGTTTTATCAAAACTTTGTGTTACAGTTGAAGCTAATTGTTACGGCTAACCATTAATAATCATCGTTTTAAAGGCCACAGCCACTGCATTAACAATACAAATCCAAACAGCAACAATCACCTCATGTTAATTCATATTTCTAGTTTTTTTTCATAATCGTGAGGTGAAATGGTTTTTTAGTAGAAAGATATTTGATATTTGAGGTGAAATCTTTTCTTCCTCCATTTTGCTCGCCCACATTTTCTGATATTTTGGCTCTCAGCGTATTGCCATTGTTTTTAAATTATTGATTTACAAAATAAAAATAGCTCCATGCACAACTGTGGTATATCATGCAGTCTCTGTCCAGCTGTCCTTTCATTTTGCAGATATGGATCTCAATTCCTTTTTTTAAAAGTTTTTTTTTTCATGAATTGTCCACTTAGAAACAGAGAAAAGGCTAATTAATGTTCTCTATTTTCCACATCGAGAGGTTTTATGGCTCCACAACATTAGGTAGTCTTTAAAGCTGCAGTATGTAACTTTTGTTAAAAAAATAAACATATATTTTTTATATATTTGTTGAAACTGTCATCACATCATCACAGTAGTGTGACAAAAATAATCGGGCTCCTCTGCCTTTTAGCAGAGTCTGTTGTGAATGCTAAAGCTAGTCAGCATTTCCCCTGGATAAACAGTTTTCCTGTAATTTCTCCACCATTAGCATACTGAGCAGCCCACACGCATATTGATTGACAGCACTAACACCCTCCTCCTGGCTCTGATTGGTTGTTTTTGACTGATGCATTTCTTCAGACAGCAACAGTAGCTCAGGCAGGAGGTGGAGGAGATGGATCGTTTCTCTGTCTCTCGTAACAAACTGTCATGACATGCTGACAAATATGTTAACGTATTTTTTTTTCTTATAAAAGTTACGTACTGCAGCTTTAAGGTGGGATTTTATTTCCTCTTTACCTGACAGTGGCGTAGATGTGTAATCAGTACTCTGGGGTTAATGCTGCCGCCTCTCAGTGTTCACATGTTCTTGAGTCACCTTGAGCAAACGCAAGAAATCTGCTTCGAGCAAATTCAGGGATTTGGACTGAGCAAGGCTGTCAGTCATTTATTTACCACAAAAATACTGGGCTAAGGAAACGGATGGCGCTCGACAATGGAACGGATTTGCCTCAGTGGAGCTCTAATGTACAGCAGATGAAAAACTATTTTGGTCTGCTGAAGGCAGTTTGTCAACGGCGGTTGGGTTATGGAGCCCTGATTAGGTACAACGCCTTCTGTTCCAGTTATCCAGCAACGTAGAAACGATAGTTATACGTCAGCGCATCTGCCGGTCTTCTACTGGACAGTGAGACGATGCGATCGGCTGGTAAATAGAGAATGATCGGGTTTGGGAAATCAGCTAAATTTAACTTAACAGGCAGCGATTTTTTTCTCTATTTTTTAAGCAGCTGGGTTAGAATTTAAGGTAAATTCTCTCATTTATTTAAAACCAATTCAAAGCGACGCGCAGTTGGACGTCTCTGACTTTTTCGACGGGGCTGTCGTTGCTTTGATGCTGTTTAAATGGCACATCACACAGGGCTTGGTTGAAGGAAACGCCATTACGGCGCGGGGCGTGATCAAATATTTATCGGAGATGTCGCTTTGGCAGCTCGGTCTTTCTGTGGGAAATAAAACTTTTTATGTGTTTTTTGAGCTTCGCAGCTTATGTGCGTCAGCTAATATCCTTTTTCATGACTCGTGTATTTTGGTGACACCATTAAATGCATGAACAGCATTAAGGCAGGCGCTGGAGAAGGAAAAAAAAGCCCGAGGCGCCAGGTTCCTCTAAGAACTTCGATTTGTTTGATATCAGCAAACTGAGGTGATTTTATCTCACTGTAACACTGGATGGAGCTCAGAAGTTTAGAACATGTAAAGTCATGTCGCATTGTGAGATGGTGAATGTGTCTGAACACGTGTGTGGTTATGACAAAATGAAGGTACAGAATAAACAGGTGGTGCTTTTAATGTTTCGCGAACTTTTTCAACTCTCACCTGTTTAACAAAGTGGAATCTGTTTCGTGTTCCCAAGGTGAGATTTAAAACGAAGCCACTGAAGACCGGCTCATTTAAACGTTTGAAATTGTTCAAAGTGCTTTACGTCATGAAATCGCCACGCAGTCATGAATTATGAAATGAGCAAGAGACATTACACTTTGTCAAATGTCATCATCAAAATCATCAAGCAAATATACGTTACATGCGTTGATCCATGTTTATTGCATTTGATTATTGCTAATCAAATGTTGGGGTTTTCGTCTTGATTTTAAAAGAACTCCACGTTTCAGCTGCAGTTTTCTGTAGGTTTGGTCCAGATTTGTGGTGCGTAGAAGCTGAATGCTGCTTCTCATTCGCTTTGGTCCTGGTTCTGGGGATGCAGAGCAGAACCAGAACCAGAAGACCTGAGAGGTCTGGAAGGTTGGTACAACAACAGCAGATCTTTAATGTATTTTGGTGCTAAGCCGTTCAGTGATTTATAATTTATAAAGTATTTCAAAGCCGATTCTATGAGCCCGTGTAGGGTCTGTAGAACTGGGGTGATGTGCTCCATCTTCCTGGTTTTAGCCAGAACTCCAGTTCAGTAGGACTGCTGTTCGTAAGAGAGTGAGAAATATGTGTCTTTCTATTCAATCTCTGGTTCCAACTGTATATATATATTTACAATAATACTGAAATACGTAGACATCCTTAACTTACAGCTTTAACAGCCTCGTCCTATTTGCCCCGTCTGACTAAAGTTGTCCGTAACTCATACACACATACGCTGCTTTCAAAACGCCGTCTCCATATGTCCAGATTTAAGTGCATTGAAAACCTTCAACGTCTGTTCATTCGCAGGCACCCGGGAGCCGAGGAGAAAATGAGATTAGGCTCCTTCTTTTTTTTTTTTTTTTTTTGCGGTGTGCAATCACTCAAAGGATCAACATGGATTTAGCTGTCAACGATTTGCCAAAGCCGAGGTGGCGGCTATAAAGTGATTGAAATCTTTCTCCCCTTTGGATGATGTGATGCCACTGAGGGAGGAGGGAGTAACCCTCCGCCATCCCCAAAAAAAACTGCAGTGAAGAAATGATTACCAGTGTACGCTACTCCCAATACCATTTCCCTCCACTGAAGTCCCACAAAAAACAAAGGGATGGGATTTGATTCAGGTTCAGATTAGATTTGTTGTGTGTGTGTGTGTGTGTGTCTGCGCTGAGGCAGAGCAGCGGCAACATCTTTTACAAGAAGGCTCTAATGTCAGGAAGCCATTGTCTGCGCGGCGAAATGACAGGCGAGAGGCGTTGGCAATGGATGGCGCCCGGCGCCCGAAAAAAAAAAAAAAAAAAAGAGAAAAAAACGGGGCCATTGTTATAGAGGCCTTGAGCGGAATATGTGCGGGAGTGTGAGGCCAAAGCGCTGCTCATAATAACCTGTCTACGGGGAAAAACATTTGTCTTGTTGGCAAAATGAAATCCCAAATGGCTCTTTCAGGAGAATAAAGGAGGCTCTGCTGTGGATGATCACTGCTACGTGCAGGTGTGTTTTAGATATTCTCCAGGAAAGGCGTGAACATGAGAATGTGACTTTTTCTGAACCTTTTCAAACGAGGCGATTTTCATTCTTCAGAGCGGGAGTCCGGAAGTGATTTAAAGGCGACTAAATAGCGCCACCTTCTGAAAATAATGTCATTTTTCTTTTCCCAAAAGTGATTTTTTTTTTTTTTTGCCTAAGTTATCTTTTGGCAAAAAAAACAATTTTTTAGTTCTTTTGTTTTTGGCAATAATTCCACAGACTTGTTTTGTTCCATTCCTTCTCGTTCTGATACCCACAAATAAAAAACAAGAATTTGGTCCATTTACTCACAAATCACCTCCATTTTGACACAAAACAACAACCTCAGCATCTATTGTAAAGTCAGTTTCTCATGGTAGCATATTTTAGCCGGACGATAAATTGTCCCAGAACTTATCGCGATAAACGATAATATTGTTATTTCGACAACATTTCCAAGCAGTATAATTGTTAATGACATAAAAATACAAGAACACATTCTCAAAGACAAAAAAAAAGAACATTAGAATTAACCAGAACTGGAAGACGTATTAAATAAATAAAATAAGCATCAAGTAAAATAAATTATAAAGTCTCTGTCAACAAAATGTCCATCAGAGAATCAGAGTAAAGACTTTTATCATCCATTTAGTGGCAGAAAGAGAGACAACAGAAAAGCGATGAATGAGATGAGACCCCATAAAGAACACATGAACTCCGTTCAGAAAGGGTTTCGTCAACCATAACGTATAAAAACAAATCTGGTTTATTAGCATAGCGGCTAGCTAACACTTGTAGGCTCGTCTCCACACGACGCCTGAATGAGCCGCCAGTAGCAGACGTGGTTCATCACAGCAACTCTGCGTCTTCCTGGGATACATTTACAGCGACGGCTAATGAGACCGAAAGCTAATGGAGTGTAATCTGCCAGCTAAAGTTGGATCACAATGTAGCATAAAAACAGCTGTGGCTTCCACAGCGTTGGTTTTTCAGAGAGACACAGAGGAAAGATTCCAAATAATGCACAGTGAACAAAACAAAGATTGTAGCGTTGTTCGAAGACCTGCATCCTCTCTACATCTCAGCCTTACATTCATCCAGACCATTTTGAAAACCCTGATCTTCCTTTTCTTAGAAGTTTATCTGCTCCCAGTGGACAGGCTGTTTTGGAAGCTGTCATGACACCTGCGATCCTGAAGGTGGCGCCCCGAGCTAGCTAGAGATCCAGTTCTCTTGAACGTCTCTTTACTCTCGAGTCTCAGTTGGTGAGAGTCGTTTTTTGTTTTTTTACAATTTTGTTTTCAATGCTCTGCACAAGAAGTAGCTCTTATTATTTTATTTAGTTAAACAAATATACTCATGTAATTAGCGAGTAAATAAAATGTGTCCCCTCTACTGTTTGTTACATTTTTCTTTTATTTCGTTTTTGGATAGAAGTACACAACGCAACTCTGTAAAAAAAAAAAAAAAAAAGCCACATTGACATTTATATTCTGAAATTTTGTACTTTATCAAAAATATTTGCATATCTTTTTTTTTTCCCACAAGAACGCTTCCTGAAGATTCGACTCCTTTCAAACAGCCGCCCGTCCCATCAGTACCCCTCACTGCTTAAGATAATTTAGAAGTGATTATTTATGACAAAAATGCATGAATAAGAAAGCTAAATTTGCAAATAGTCAATCAGGAAGTTGATATGGAGATCAACAGAGCTAAACACGAGCCAGCATACGTAGGTGGGCCCCATATGGGGAAAACGAGGGCAGACAATATGGGCTCTAAATGGCAGTGGCCCTACATGGGCAAACCCATGTGGGACCCACATTGTCTGCCCTCCTTTTCCCCATATGGGGCCCACCTAGGTATGCTGGCTGGGCATAGACGGGATTAAAGTGAAAACATTGTTTTTGTAGCAGCGTTTTAAATTGTATTACATGACAAAAAAACAATGTCTTTTCATTCTGGTTGCTTGTGGAGTTGAAGGACGGCATCATTGTCCTCAAAGAGAGAGAGAGAGAGAGAAAGATCCCATAAAAACGTAAAGGAAATCAAGGATGATGTAGAATGCAAGAAGGCAAATTGGAGAGGATTATTCAGTCTCATTTGGGCCTCGGTGATAGATTAAGCCCCAGTATTAAAAGACATTGTGTTTTGTTCAAGGGTGGAAGTGACTTTGCTGAGACATTGCGAGATAAGAAGCCAACTCCTATTAGTTTAATGGGAATGATAGTCTGCCCAGAGCAGAGTGTGCGGAGTGGCACGGGAGCATCATCGTTTTTCCTTTGCAGTCGTTCTTGCACTGAGCTGAGGTTAAATGGAAGAGTGAGGACTGACTGCACGGTAAATAGTTTGTTTTTGGGTTTGTTTGGCTTTTTTTCAGTGAAATGTAACCATTGAATCCAATTTGCTGTTTTTGTTGCCACTTAGTAACAAAAGCAGGACGTTACCAAACTCTCTCCGTTTGGTAACGTCTTCTTTCTTCTGGGCGTTTTCAGAAACTTTTTGGAAATGGGAAATATTGTGGGTGACACTTCATTTGAAGTGCTGTGCATAAGACTGACGTCACTCCTGTTGTGAACATGGAGTCTTCATGAATGTTTACGACAAATAATTAATGACACTTTGGTGCGAATTTGCTTTAAAACTGTCAGCTGAGCCTCGTGGTGCCGTTGCATTAAATCTTACATTAAAAGTTAATTAACAGAGTCAAATTTGCATCAGAAGCAAAAGACACTTCATGACGACCGTCATAAACATTCATAAGGACTCCTTCATGACAGGTGGAGAGTTGAACTTCCAAACGAGATGAAGAGACGGATCTTTTTTTTCCGCTCTGACCTCAGGTTCTTGTTGTACTTCTGTTTGAATTCAAGTTTGTAAAGAGAGACAAAAAAATTCTCTACATCTAAATTTGTTCTGCTCGAACACCTTCCCAGATAAAACCCCTCACTCAACATTCGGAATCACTCATGCATTGCTGCGCAGCGACAAGGACTGGAGGAAAGGATGAAATAAATTAGAAACAGATCTCTGGTGGGGTGCTGTGGTTGCACAGGGGCAAAGCACAACCCACATATGGAGGCCTTAGTCCTCATGCCGGCGGTCGCAGGTTCGATTCCCGGCCTGGTGACATTTGCCGCATGTCTTCCCCCTCTCTTGTTTCCCTATTTCCTATCAAGCTACTTTCAAATAAGGGCCACTAGAGCCGAAAAATCCTTAAAAAAAAGAAAAGAAACAGATCTCTGAGTGTTCATGAACACACCGTCCTCACCAGGAAAGAAACGGGCGGCGGCATCTCAGAGGGTGGTGGACACAGAGAAAATCCACAAGAGGACGATGCTTTTCAGATCTGAACGTCACCATTTTTAAAAATATGAATAAATAAATAAAATAATAGCATTTACCCTTTCAAATTTCTCAAAGTTATGCACAACATTGCATTGGTCTCTCACATAACATCCCAATAGATAAATGTTGCTGTAATGGGATATAATTTCAATAGTGCTGTTAAAGGGGCATAGTGCCATTTTATATCACAATCAAGTCACTATCAGTTGTCATAAAAATGTTATGTATATAAAACATGACTTAAAAGTAATTTGACTTCCTCTTTCAACACCTTGAAATTGGGCTTCTGTCTCTTTCAAGGGACTCATGAGGCTATTAACCCTTTAAAAACATATAATTAGCTCAGGTGATGTGCCGCTCCACCGGGTGTTTGCTAATTCCTGCCGGCTAGTCTGAAGGAGCTGAGTGGGTGATCTGTGAGGTGCTTGGATGCTGCAGCTTTGAGGAGGAGGAGGAGGAGATGCGCCTTCGAAGCCCCTCCAGGCGTGTTGCCAACCAAGAACGGTTGCCGCAGGAAATTAAAATATTTCTCAAACATGCATGAAACAATCAAAGCAACACTCCAGGTATGTTTTTGACGAGGAAATAACTTTATAACATGAAGTATAGCTCAAAAAACTGCCCCTTTAATGCAAGCGCTGTAAACACGAAACTCCAAATTCACGATCAGAACTGAAGTTTGTTTTTAGCTGAGGAGTGAAACAGGAAGGGAAGTCCAGCTGCGCTCCATTTAAGCATTCAAGATTCTGTCGGATTTTACTCTGGCTACCTCTTGTTTTGATTTCTCCATCCTTACAGCGAGCCTCCTGTCAGCGTCTGAAGCCCAATGTCAGTCCTGCCAAGCCCAATTCCTTGCACATTCGGCTGGTGCCTGCGAGCCCATATTGTAATGCTTATTCAGGAGTGTTAGCCATTCAAAGCCCATGGAAGGTCCATTTTCCCTTCAGCCTTGCCAGATCTGCAGCTTTACCGCTTTCTCTGCAGCAGTCATTTCACACACCAGCACAACAATGCAAGTCAGGAGAAATGAGTGACTGCAAGGTGGAGAGTGAGTGACAACAACTGAGTCACGGTGTGCAGTTTTTGGGGGGGGGTTTTATCTGTGTGTGTGGCTGTTCCCTGACATACTGAGTGCGATCTTTTTGGCAGATCATCAACCGGCTAAAGTGACACAGTCTACAATTGTTTTCCCCATGTACATGCAGTATGTAGCGTGTGTTATGTGATAGCTCTGAGAAGGGACAGTTTGTGATCCCACAGTGCAACTCGACGCTACGTCAAAATGAATAAAACCGAAGCCGTTTACATGTTTGAAATACTATGAAAAATAACAATACATTATATGAGCGTTAAAAAGATCCGTCGTTGCACGCTCGGCAGTATGTTTTTGCAGTATAATATGACAGACAGTCAGTGATAAAAAGTCAAGCTTCTCTGCCTTCCTGCTGAGGAAACACACAGCTCCGTCAGAAACACCCAGCCGTCACAACAGAAGCTATTGTGAATGCTAAGCCAGTTAGCATTGCCTCCGACGACGGCGGGATAAACAGTGCCCTTGGTACGGTTGTTCCCCCACCAATAGCACATTTAGCAGCGTGTACACAAGCCTGATTGACAACGCTAAGGCCTTCCTCTGGACTCTGGTTATTTTTGACTGGAGGTGGCGCATTTCTTCAGACAGAAACGGAGGAATTTGATCTTTTCACAGATGATCAGTTTCATATTATATTGTTGCGACATGACGGTTTAAAAATATATATAAAAGTCGCAAGTTAGATAAAGTGTAATGCAAAAGCTCTTACTGTGTTGGGTAACATTTCTCAAAACTGCAACTCTGCCAATCCTGGCTCAACACTCTCTGTTTTCCTTGGATTTAAATTTTGCACCCGCTTCCCGCACTCGCGCACACGCACACAAATGAAATCTTTCACGCAGTTGACATGCTAATGTGCGTGTATGTTGATGTCCGTACAAATGCCTGGAAAGAGAGAAAGAGTGCAAAAGTAAACACAGACTACGCTGAGGATTTCAGACAGGAAATAAGTACCTTTCCCTGTGAAGTATAGTCAGTTTAAAGGTCAGACAGATAGGCACGCTGCATTAAACTGGTTAAAAAATAGTACCGGCTTTTAGGGAGCGAGTGCTGAGAAGATCCCAAAGGGCAGAGCAAAGAAAGACTGATTGGTCTTGCTGTGCCAGAGCAGGGGATGCATTTGCAAACTGTGCTAATCTAGCCTAGAAATAAATTTAAGGCAGACCTTGTAATTTCCATATGTCTCCATCTCTTTTAGCAGGATGCAGAATGACCCGGCGGCATCGGCCATGTGACAAACACGTTAATGCAAAACTGAGCAATTTTACCAGAAGTTATTGATGCTGGGTGGAGTATCTCACCAAGCCAAGTACAGACTCTCACACTTTGGTAAATGTTTTATGAGATCTTTACCTGGGACAACACTGAAGATGTGAGATTTTAATGCAACGTAAAGTAGTCAGTGTACAGCTGTGTGACCGTGTGAATTTGCTGTGCTCTCATAATAGCTCAGTTCACTCAGTCGTTAACTTCTGAATTACTGCACCCCATGGTCAAAATGTCCAAACTGCATCCAACAATATTTTCCTAGCCTGACCGTTGCCTTCAAACACAGCTGCGCTTGATTCTCATCTCCCTTCACTGCATCGTCTGGGATTTGTCCCATTGAGCTCGATTTGTCAGGATGCATTTCACAATCGAAGCTCTTGATTTACCGGTCGATCTACGTTCCTACCCTCATCTATGGTCATGAGCTTTGGGTCATGACCGAAAGAACGAGGTCCTGCTTACAAGCAGGCAAAATGGGTTTTCTCCGTAGGGTGGCTGGGCTCTCCCTTAGAGATAGGGTGATATTTCCTATCTCTAAGGGATATTTCCACAGCATGGATATTTCTGAACCCTCCAGTTCCTGGAAAACTGTCATATTATTGACACGACCAAGCAGGTTGGGTTCAGAATAACCCCTCTTTTACGCATGAGTGGGATGACTGGGTTTACCTGCTGTCAGAAACTGCTTCCGCAGGATGACAGGCTGTCAGCTGCTCCTCACCAGAATGACTAAAGTACGAAAGAAAAAAAAAAACGATGAGCAAATAATTGTTACTTTGGGCTTCCACTGGATTTTTTTTGTGTTTTTTTAGAGGGAGGGGATAACAGCATAAATGCTGCTGTGACTGTATGCTTTGGGTACATTGAAGGAACTCCAAGACTTGCTCACTCAGCATATAAGACGTATTTTTGGGCTATTGTGTCTCCCCTGAAGGATAACGATAGCAGTCTGTCTCCCGAATCCACGCTCTTTTGCAACAGACTTAAGCGGACCGCATTTATTGAGCAGGAGTTCACAACACAAGAGGAATCATTCATCTTGTTTGATTTTCCTTAAAATAGTGCAGTCCAAGTTGAAACGGCTTCTTTTTTTTTCTTCTTCGTCTTTCGTTCAGCCACAAGAGAATACCGTTCTCCGATACTTTCACCGACTACAAGGAAAGCCAAGAAACGAGGCTGGCTCCAGGTCCCCTGTTGCACCAGCGTATAAATCCAGCTCAGCTTATGTTTGTCTATTGAGATTAACCGAATACAAAGCAGCACCGCTGTTGGTTTTCCACCTCGAGCTAAAGTGGGGAGCTTTACGTTGAGGTCCTCCTAATATTTGCACCAGGAAAAAGTCAGCTGGTAGCTGTAAAAATGAATCGTTTGTATATCTGAACTAATGTTTTCAGTCAAAACAGCTACATGTGCAATAATCAATGTATTCATAAGGGCTGTGGTGGTATATTCAACTTAAAACAATGAGATGGCATGAGATATTTTTAAAAATATTTTCTCTTTATCCACTTCACGATTGAAGTATTTCATATTCTGAGCTGCAGAGGAATAACTAAATTTTAGTATTAAAATACAAAAATTTTGTTTCTTTGCTAAATTTAAGGAGCAACTTTAACGATCCACCAGCCAAGTGTTGTTTTTTTCAACAAGGTACCCAGCCAGCATACGTGGGTGGGCCCCATATGGGGAAAAGGAGGGCAGACAATATGGGTCCCACATGGGTTTGTCCGCAGTTTCCATGGTGGCCCCACATTGGTTTGCTCATGTAGGTCCACTGCCTCCATGGGCCCTACATGCAAGTGGCCCTACATGGGCAACCCACTGTGGGACCAATTTTGTCTGCCCTCCTTTTCCCCACATGGGGCCCAGCTAGGTATGCTGGCTGGGGTAGCAACCCCAACATGCATCCACACACACGCTACTGAATTTAAAATGCTTGCTTGTAGATTTAATATATATACAGTATATATATATTTATATAGTAACCTAATCTTGTGGTACATTATGCAGAGGTTCTGTCAACACTGATTACGATTGTTTCACTTCAGCTGCTGGATTCCTCAATGGACTGACACGACAGGACACCTGGCCTCATTTTCTGATTGATCAGCTAATAACTATGTCACCGCCTGCGGTCTGCGGCAGACTGTGCGTAAGGCTCAGCCCAAAATGGGTTAACAGGTCACAAAGAATGAGCAAAAAGAGAAAAACAAAAACTGTGTTTGTTTACCTTCATGCGGTTTCAAAGAATGCACTCTTTTATTTTGTTCGGGTGCATAAAAACGTCGTTTTCTCTAATATTCTTAATGGTGCGGCAGGATGAGGATTAGCTAACGCTAATGAACTTTCATGATCAAAGCTGACAGCCGAGCATTTTCGGGATCCACCGTGGCACAGGTCCAAGAGAAGAATATCTGAGTTGTGATATGTTTAGTCTGTGTTTAATTAATTTCAATGATATACGCATTTATTTCCGGTCCGAATTATGTAGTGAGACATGCATGAAAATATTTGATGATACATTTTATATTTTATATACAATCATGTCTCCTGGATGCAGACATGATGGTATAATAGTTCAATCGTTCTCCATCTTTCGGTCAGTAGCAGAACTTGGACTCGGATTTCTCTACCTTGCTTTCTGCTGTCGTGCATTTTGTTGCCTGCACTGACCAGGAATAAGAATATGAAGTTGTAAACCTCATGCGGGCCTACAGTTGTTGTAGCTGTTCAAAAATCCAAAGAATTTACTGTTCTATTATAAGTTATTATCGCACATACTTAGGATAAGTGTAGACAGAAAAAAGAACTTAATTTCCACCAAATAACTTTCTAGAAGAAAAAAACAAACAGGAAAATTCTTGTGTTTGGAAAGTCAAAAATTAGCAAGAAAAAAATGTCAGAAGATTTGAAACTCAGGAACTTCCAGGTTTTCGTCTAGAAAATCTCTGAGTTGAATCTCAAAGTTTCTGAGTTTTCAAGCAAATTTTTGACTTTTTAAAACTTAGAAATCTTCACGTTTCTTTCTAGAACATTTCTGGGACTAAAATCAAAACGCCTGCGTTTTCTCCTAGCATTTCTGTGACTTTTCAAGATCGGAACTTTCTACCGTTTACCCAAATAATTGATCTAAAAAAATTTTGAGTTTTTTGGCAGAAATTCACTTCTCTATCAACGTAGGAAAGGATCCAGACTTCATATCATCTTTACAAGTTCATCTTCCCTCTTGAGCTTTCATTTGTCTAGTTTTGTCAGAGTTCACCTTTCCTCGTGATATAACTGAAACATAAAACAGAGATCTTAGTACTTTCTTCCCTAGCTAGGAATGCATGACTGTTGTCCGTGTCCAGGTCTTTCATGGAGCCAAGCGTTTTCTTGTGTCAGAACCCCATCATACCCGACTCAGCAAAGGATTATGGGTGTGCGTGCGCGGCGCAGTTGAGAACAAAAGAAGTAAGTTATTGATGGGAGGCTCTCAAACCCAGTGGCGTCACAGGTATCCGTTGTTACCTCAGATGTTGTCTGGAGTTTTTCATCGTTTCATTGGGGCAGAGTCAACGGCGACCTGGACTTCACTCCCAGGAAGTGCATCTTGCCAAAGCTAATTTTCTATTCTGTAATCTTCCTCCGGCTGAATGGCGCTCTCATCTACCACCAAATTTTTCACCAAATACAGAGTTGATAAAAAAAAAAAAAAAAAAAAAAAGAGGGGGGATTACAGAGCAGCTGCTCGGACGAAGCGTCCATCATAACTCAAAAAGGTTCTTTCAACCATTTATTCTCGATGTTTGCTCTCGCCGCAGCTGGGTTGAAACCTGCGGAGGCGGTCGAGGGGGAGGAGTGAGGCGGGTATTTTGTTGTGGCTACTTTTTTGATCCGGTCGGTTCTAGTGTGCTGATCTGGAAAGAAGAACGGCCGGCTCGGCCCTAACGCCTTCCCTCCCCCGAGGAGGGGTTTCACAGCTAGGGGTGCGAGGGTGCAAGGTTGCCTTGGCCATGCGTGAACTGATGCTGATGACATTCACATGTAGCTGGGATGCCTGAGTGACTCGAGATGTCCTGCGGGTCTTTGCAGAAAGGTTTGAGGATACAGGAAGGACAGAAACACTTGTGCTCTAATATTTTAGGAGTCTTTTCTCATTTCCTTTGTGAGTTATGAGGAGGTATTTCGCTGAAATATGTAAGTGAGGACTGAGTCGGACAATGAAACGTTGATGCAGTGCCTTACTCGTGAATGATCAACAAACTTGTGATACAGAAGTGAAAGGATAAATGGTTTTAAACGATTTCTGTCAGTGATCTAGTCAGTAGTTTGTAGAATCCCCTATTCCGTTCCACTTAGAGCTGCAAGTCTTTCTGACTCTACCTGCTTTGTAAGTCTGAAAAATGTGCACCCGTTCTTCTCTACGAATTAGCGCAAGCTCAGTCAAGACTGGATGTCAACTGAAGTAAAGTCCAGTCTTTGTAACAGGGGCAGTAGGCTGTATAGCTGCTGATGTCCTATTGGAAGTTGAACCTCTTGTGGGAAAATGGAAATTGTGCTTTTGTTTCTGGCTTTCTTTGACCAATGAGCTTCTATTTGTCAACCTTCCATTAAGGCCTGATTTATGAACAGCCAGTAGTTGTTCACTCAGTAGACTCTCCTCATCTAAGGCTGTCCAGAGTTACCATGCTTCTTGGCTCCTTCTCCTGTTAGTACCAAACATTAGACGAAAGAGTAACATCTTAGTAGGTGTGCAATAGTGCCATGCTCTTCAGTTTTACATGTTGGACTGAGCAATCTTCCAATAAATTTTCAAACCGGGTCATGTTGTTGAGTAAGATAACCCTGATTTAAACGTCTCCACAGTGACAGGTAACAGATTTCCTGGTCTTTCTTCGGATCATCCCTTTAAATCCATAAGTCACAATGACATCCGCTGGCATAAGTATTCATGGACTGTTAAAAATCTGGATCTTTTATAAAGGTGGCAACAAAACAACTGGATGGGTAAAGTCGCATGTCATGGTTACAGGAAAACAGTAGTTTTAATATTAAGTACAGAAAGAGCTGTTTAGCAAATTTGGGGTTTTTGAAAGCCGATTACTCAAAAACTAAATTGATTTGACACTTATTTGTAATAACATTACCAATAATAAATATTAATCATATTGCAATGAAAAAAAATGCACAGTATAAATAGCTTACTTTTAAAATTAACATTCTTTAAAAATGTCATTTTGAAAGATAAGACAAATTTCAATATTCACCCTAACAGCAGACATGGCATTTTTGGGAAACCATATTACATCCATATATGTTGAAACCAAATCACAAAACCTATTTTCCCTTCCCTACTATGTGGTCTTAACAGGCTCAACTTTCTGTAGGGGTCTGGGACTGTCAAATAAAGATTTATTAGGCCGCAAAAATGCATCCAAAGGTAATTTGACCGACGGAAAAGATTTTGACTAAATTTAGGGTTTTTTCACCACTCCCCAAATTAGTTTACCTGTAGTAGAGAAGCTTTATTGAAATCTGATGAAAAATACTAAGTTGCTGAATTACATAAAGGCATCCATTTATGGCCATCCTCAATAGCTTCCTTAATATTAGGAATTTCTGTTTGTTTTTTAATGTCCATCTTCTGGATAAAGAGCAGAACTCCTTTAACCTCAATGGCTTATTAGCTGCAGCCCTGTGATTCACAATCTGGACCTTTTTACTGTTATGCAGCGACTTATTCCCCCCCAACCCATCCACCATTACTAACCTTTTCTAATCAATGAGCGCCCTGGGCAGTGATTACAAAGGAAACTTTATCATTCAGCTCCTGCGTAACACTGTTAAGAGGCATTTAAATTCACATCCTGCGCATTGAGAGCCAACCGGTGACATTGAATGTCCCCTATTATGACTCTTACAGGGCAATAATGTGCTCGCCTCTCACTTCAGAGCATATTACAGAAGGGCGAAAGAAATAGGAGTTTAACCGTGTGAAATATTTATTCTCTTTGCCTTAAACACTCCTCTCCTATCTCTGCCCCGGCGGTGCCTGAGACCCCATTTTTAAACTCGCAGGGGGATAGATAAAGGATCAGATATGTGTTAGACAACACTCTGCAGGGCCCGCCTCTTGGAAAAGGGGGGGAATGACAAACTGTATGTGAAGCCCACAGCGCCATCAGGCTTTCAAACGAGGTACTGCGAGCATTTCACCGACTCCTATCAGCCTTAATTGAGCCTCAGTTAGGAATTTGATTTTAATTCCGTAGTTTCCAGAGATAATGTGGGGTATTTTGTTGCAGTTTCCCCCCTTCTTTTTTTTTTTTTTTTAAGAGTTAAAAATGCAGAAATTAGCCTTAGATAAAATAAATGAACGCTAAAATAAATAAATAATAGCAAAGTAGCGGTTCCCTCACAGGCTCGCGCGCCATCAGTTCAAACCACGCGCATGGAGACGCACTTTGTGCTGGATCCCGGGTAAAGGAGCGCGTTCCGCCGATCATCTCCGAGCCCCCCTTTCCAAGCAGGCGGGTTGCTTCTGCCTCTGACGACAGCCGGTCACACACATACACGCGCCAACACACGCACGCACGCGCAGCGCTGCTCGGAGCGGAGTGGCTGAGGAAGAGACCGCATCAAGGAGCCGCGTTCCCGCCTGCTTACAGAGGAGTCGTCGCGCGTGGGAGTCGATAACCGTCTCTACCTGCCTTTTTTTCTTTTTTTTTTTTTATTCCCGGCGCCCTATCGGACGAGTTCGGTGCTCTCAAGGAGGGAGTCCCACCACCACCACCGAGTCAGAGGACCGAGGCTTGTGGTTTTTCTTCTATTTTTTTTTTGTTGTTGTTGTTGTTGAAGGGGAAGATTGTTTTTCGGCTGAAACGTACATTAGAGCCGCTGTGGAGAATTTCACTGGAAACCAGGCGGTGTTTGCTTCGTTGAAAGCCGCTTTCTAAAGGCGGGAGGGGATGGACTTGAGGTAGTGCGTCTCAATTTGAGTGCGGCTGGCTGGCAGGGAGTTGCCGTCTCGGAGAGATGCGAAAGCATGCGTGGAAGCTGTGAGCGCGACCGCAGGTGAGTGTCTGTGACCGATAACCGTGAATTGTGTGGGCTTCTAAAAAAGTGCCAGGGTTTTGGTATTCGGGGTAATTGTCTCCTTTGGTTTCTGCATTTGCTTTTCTGTCGATGCGGTTTAATGTGGCGCGCGGCCAAAAGACGTGTAGGTATGGCAAGACGTGGATGTACATAATGCAGCCAAATCTGTTGGGAGGGGAAAAAGGCTTTCTAAAAAAAAAAAAAAAAACCCCTGAACTCACCGTATTGTCAGATATGGGCCAAAATAAATAAATAAATAAATATGGCAAATAAGGTTGTACCTCGGATGGTCAGAGCAGAATCTGTACTGTAGACAGGACAGAGACACACAATAAGGACTTGAGCGTGCTTATTGTGTGCCTGAGTCCTCTGCAGGTATAAACATTAATCAACACCGATTTCTATTCTTTATTTTTACATTTATGATTAATACGGGTTTTTTTTCCACGGATTATCGTGTTTCTATCCCCTCCCCCCCTTTCCCTCTCCTCCCTTTCCTGCCCACCATACTGTTCACGTCTGTAAGGTGAAGGAGGCTTAAACCATTCATCAAATTTAATTGTCCCGCGATTGAGACTGACTGAGAGTGTGAGAAGGAAAACAGAATGTAGACCCTCTGCCTTTCTGTTTGGGGTGGGTGTGTGTGTGTGTGTGGGTGTGTGTGTGTGTGTGAGTGAAATAAGTGGAGAGTTGCAATTACAAAACGCTACCTTAATCTATCCCTTATTTGCCAGCGTTTTGACTCTGCTGAAGACATTTTGTCTTCGTATGCAAGTCGTGAACCACCCGTGAATGCATCTGCAAAAGATGGCTATCTCTTAAATGGGCAGCGGAGAGGAAGGAAGAAAAAAAAGAGGAAAAAGCAAGCAGGATTCTGCAGATATGCAGGTTTTTTTTCCTGTTTTCTCCCCCTCCATCTCTCTCTCTCTCTCCCTCCTGAATTAACTTGGGACTCTTTGTTTTGAACGGGATGACAGTCAGCAGGGGTCTATATATAGCTTCGGCTGCGACAATATGGGACACAGGAAGAAACTTGCGCGTTTCTGGTTGCACACACTCCGTCTGTCTGTTGTTTGTTATTCAAGGCACCGTTTGGCAGAAGTAAGAAAAAAAATGAGACCAGCGGCTCCTGATAAATCTCATTTTCACTCTGCCTTTTCTCAGTGTATATTATGTGTAAGAGAAAGGGAGGGGAGGAGGGGAAAAAAAAGTCCACAATGCACACAAAACCCTGTGCAGCTCAGTATTAAAGGCTGTGCCTGCGGTTATTCATAAAGCTTTATATGTTATAAATAACTGGAGGGAGCGGACGGGCAGATAGAGGAGCAGCAGCCTCTCTTGCTTTATCAGAACCCACAATCCAATATGATAGATAGATGATACACTTTGAGGTATCACATGGAGAAAGGGGCCAGGGTGTGGCTCACTCTTCATCCCTCTCCCATCCAGCCCTCAGTGTCGACCATAAAAGTGACAGTTTTATGCTGTGCTTGTGTTTACCAGACCTGTAGCGACTTTCAAATGACCCCATCAACCTGATTGTTTCCGTTAATCTGCTGCTGGTGGGCTCACGCCACCCAGCTCCTAAGTTTTCTCCTGGATTTCCTCAACAACCGGCGGGCTCTGCCTTAGTTGATCACGGCCGCTTTGCCATAGCCGAGAGGGCCGAGCGTGCGTTGCGATAGGCCCTCTGGGTGCCTTTGTTAAATTAATGTGCTGCAGCTGACCTTGGCTATGTAGTGCCATCAGTAGGATTCACCTTTTTGCCCCGCGGTGGAGGGGGGCTGGGATATTGCAAGGCCTGTCTTATCCTACAGCGTTACCCCGCTGTCGACATCCCGTATTGAATTACGGCTCCCGTTGATCAATGCTCGCAATAACCTCGAACCTCTCACACAGCGGCCGGTTTAATGCAGGAGCATCAGATATCCCAGGGAAAGAAAAAAAAAGAAATCCTGCTCCTCGTAACGCGGTTCATGGAGGTATGCTTAGATTTTAGTGTATTAGTAATCCAATCATATACAGACAGAACGGAGAAGAAAAACAATGAGAGCAGCCTCAGAGTGCGCGCTGCATTAATAATTCATGGAAGAAATCAGCTTGAGCGTAGATTTGACAGCAGACCTGAGCAGGCGAGACAGAGTGGGTGGCGGCGGTGCGGACGGTAACGTTAGAGCATGGTGACTGATCACAGCCTCTCTTCTTTTTTTCTTTTCTCGCTGCCTCACAAAGTGACCAGCGGTGTTATTAGCGAGTGGGCTAATGCCGGCTTATGACGTGTTCTCATGTCTCCTGGAGACGCTCTCATCTGGGGGTGCAAAGCTGACACCTACTGCAGCGACAAGGTGTTTATTAGCTCCCAGTTGTGAGACCACTCTACCTACATGACATGGAGCTGCTCGTTCCCACGCGGGACGCCAGTTATGTTGTTTTTTCTTTTCAAACCAGGAGTCGGATGCCATTCCGCTTGATGCCGTAGCGTCTCGGTTCAGCAATGCCCTAGGCTGGGTGGCATCTGCATATAAGGCCCTGCTAAGTGATCACAGTGGCCGTTTGATGCAAGGGACAGGGAAGATCTTGTTTGCCGTTGTCCTTGGTGGATGTCAGCTGAATTAAAGGAGGAAGGATGGTTGCGATTGTTGTCAAAAAAAAAGACCTCTGAGATTTAAGGTTCTTCTGGTTTTACGGTTTTAGCAGTGCTTTTTTAGAGGCAAGTCCTGGAAAGCATCTGTCCTGAACGTAATGCAACCTGAGCTCCCTGTTATGGCTTCCTGTCATAAAGCAAGTGGCTCTGCATAGGATTTGTTGTGTTTATGTTTATCTTATATCTATGTAATACAATTAGGGTTTGGCTTTTACTTAATTATGCTCCACAAAATCCAGTTATACACTGAAATGCAATAGGATTTTACTGTTTTACTGTCAACAGCAATGATAAGAGCAAGCCAGTCACAAAACATCAAGCGGTTGTATCAGGCTAAACAGAAGTCATTATCTGTTTATGCCAGTAGAGCCCAATCAGACCGGCGGTGCTGTGGTAAGGTGGCGCCCCAGCTGCCTGTTTGTCCTTCACTTGGCCTTTGGTACTGTCATGGTTGCTCTCAATGAATCATCAGGAATCAATTGATTGATTAAAATGTCACTGGCCTTAATCCTTTTATGTCATGCATGTTAGTATAAGTGATTTATACCAATTCAAATTATGGTTGCAACATTTATACCGAACCAGAAAATAGCACTTGATATATTCAGGAGCTGGATTTTCAGCTAGAGCGAAGGCATGCCTCAATGTTTCCTCAACTGAACAACGTCCAAGTTACATCGCGACGTTTACTCGTCTTTTGGTGAACCAACAGCAGACTGACAACTGGTCAGCTCATGGAACGATGTTCTGCATTCACAACAACGCTGTTCAGGTCAGAAAGCTTGAACGTAACATTCATTTCTTGTGGAGTGGGTCATGGGGAAGAGGATTAGTGTTGTGTGGCTACCTGTCAAAGACGGTAAAAAAACAGCTGCAGTTGTTTTGGGTGACTCTCTATCCTAACACAACTTCGACTATGCTCAGAATCTTCTTAATTTGATGCTACATGCCATTAATGAATTCCACAGACCACTTTGAAAGCACCTTTAAAACAATATACATGCCTAAGTCAATGTCCTGGAGCACAGCAGTTTCATCCTCGGAGTTCGTGTCCTCACATCTCTTATTTTGGTTGAGTCAACAAAAGCTTGTTTCCCTGTAGACATAGCAACAAAGTTCCAAGACTGCAACAAAACAGCTGCCTTTCCATCCAAGAAACTCCTCTGACATTCACTCCCTGCGTGTGGTAATCGTTGTGATTTCTGCACTAGATCCAGCAATAAGTGAGAAAGAAAAGAGGATTAGTGCATGTGAGCGCAATCGCTACAGCATCTCTGGGAGGTGTTGATTGGCGGAATAAGACAGAAACAGCCTCTTCCTGTCAGCGATGCAGCAGTGTCGTGCCCGCTCACTTGGACATTAAGTAATTCTGCTGCAGAGACATGTTTATCACTCCAGATATGCTGTGCGGAACGGCTGTAAGCTCAGTCGACGGAGTGGGCGTCCTTCAACTGGAAGGCTGTTTCTTTGATGCACTAGTCACCCAGTCCTCGTGTCAAAGCATCCTCTGTAGTCAAAGATACTGAACCCTCTCATTACCTCCCCAATGTTTTCATCACTGAAATCATAGTCGTATTTCGAAAAAGACAAGGTCGCCCCCTAATCACACAGATTTCTGTATCTGGTTTGCATCAGATCTTGACACGTCTGTTGCGTTTGCAAGTATTCAATCAGCTCCGGTGTTCAGCTGAATGCAAGGACTTTGCTTCCGCTGTTTGTAGGTCTTTAAAAGATATATCATCTTAAAAGGCTACGGAACAAGCCAACGGGTCAGGGGTTGGGCAAATGTTATTGTGCTGACAGAGTGGCTTCTGCTTCTTCAAGGCGAAAGCATTTGTATTCACCGCATGTGGGACAGGCGAGTGTCTATTCTGGCACTTTTGTTGCCAGGAAGACTCACTCGTCCATCTTTTAAATGACTGAGTTAATGTCACCCTGCTAATCTGCTAGAGGGGGCTGCGAATCATATCGACTGAGGCATTTGAAGGCATTTGACTGGCAGCTTTGAAAGGGTGACTGGAGCCGGAGCGCTTCCAGTGGAAGTCACCCAAGTTAGCATTGCCCAGGCTAAAACACATTCTGCACTTTCAGCCTTTTGCAGCTTGAAGCCCATATGTTGTGCAGACGGTACAGTGTGTGGACACGACTAAAGAAGTTTCCAGGTTACGCCGAGGGTCCTGTTTTCTTTCCCAGACAAAGGCGGTTATTGCTTCATTTGATTTATGTGCGAGCATAGCTATTATTATTTATTTTCTTTTTGAGAAGAGACTGCACGAATTGCTCTGCAGTAAAACAGGGTTGTGTGGCAAATATCACAACATGCTGCCTCCGCTGAACTCATCATGTCGAACGACTCTATTCAGAAGTGATTGTAAACACAACTGTGGGACAGAAGCAGCTCCACTTACGCACCCCCACTCGAATGGAGCATATGATCTTTTTCCATAAGTGGGAGCAAGAATTCAGTTGGAGCACCGCCCCGCTGCTGTAATGGCAGCTAAAATACCCCACTGAGAATCAGAATTCACAAAGTTCAGCGTTTAGGTGAAGTGCAAGTGCTCTCTGCTCCCTTTCCTCCGTCTAGTGGGCCAACTAGGGGCTCTGGAGGTGAAGTTGTGTTTTATGGTAAATGTGCCGGCGGAGTGTTTCAGGTGAGTTTCAGTCTCTGAAAGCATCTATAATTAATGAGTTCTTGGCTCCTATGTAAATTGTAGGGTTGTGTTGACACGTGGTCATGGAAACGAGATGAAAACTAAGAACGCCGTTTTTGTTCTTTACACAAATAGACTAAATCTGTGGATCTTAAATTTGTTATGCCACATGCTAAATATGCTAATCTTTTTATGTTAACATCCTACATTTTGAAACAGTTACACAACACAAATTTGATCTTTGGGCTTCATACGTCTCTTTTTGGGGTTTTTTTAGAGACAAAGTTGTTTTCCTCTTGCTTGTTACGACAGGCCTATGCACGAGTAATTAGCATTTTGGTCTGGCGATAGTGAAACTCAAGTCTCAGGATAAACTGTAAAATAGCCGCTGCGTTTAGTGGCAATAGGATGTTACGAAGCAGATGCCAATTAGTGTCATTAGCGGTTAGCGGCTCCCTTCTTCAAAATAAAAGTCTCAAACATACTCAGAGGATAACAAGAATAAAGCACTTATCTGCATCCATAAAAATAGCTTCCCCATATAAAGTTACATATTGCTAGCGGGACGACAGCCCTTAATAAAAAAATTTAAAAAAAGTCTTTTTAAGTGAGTGAGATCTTGTGCCAGGAGATATTTTTACTGTTAAAAGTAAATAAATGATTGGTTTACCTTTTGACCTGATGTAGTTCCCGTTTCTGTTTAATGGTCCTTAAGACGGTTTAATTAAAAGGCACTAATCCGATTAGAGTTCAGTGAGAACATGGACACCCCCTTTTTAAAATGCTGCCAAAACAATAGAAGGACCGTCCACCATGATGCTTCCTTATTGAAGTGTTGTCACATAATTCAAACATTTTAACATGCTTCAGGCCCATTATCCCTTCCATTTCTGTCAGATCAGAGAAGTTGCTTTTCATCCATTCAAAGTCAGCTTCCATTCATCATTTGGTTCAAAACAACAGTCCCTTTGCATTGAGGGAAAAAAGGGGGAGAGGCTTTTAGTTCCCTAAAAGCTATATTACCCCGTCTCTTTGGTCCTCTCTGTCCATCCATTTCTGTCTCTCTCTCTCCTGTTTAACTTTCCTAAAAGCTCCCTCCTTCTGTCTGTCTGCCTGACTAGCCTGTCTTTTTCCTCGTCTTTCCTCATCCAGCCTTTCTTTCACCCACTCGCTGTCAACACAGTAAGAGAAAGCGAGGGGGAGGGCGGAGGGAATTGGGAAAAACAGAGCACTGCAACAAAGAACAGCTAATACTGTTGATGGAAGGGAGCGAACATGCCGGGAGGAAACAAGGGTCAGATTATGGGTTATTGACCGCACCGGGTGGCACAAATGACATGTTCGTTTGATGGACCTCCAAAAAGCTGAAATATTCCAACCAAAACTCAGACATGAATTGGACCTACGAAGAAATTTGCAGAAACACGGCCTCTTTACTCCCACATGAGTAATCTTTTTTAAATTGATTTCATTGCTAAGCAAAATTCAAAGTGTCGTTTTATGTTAATTCTATTAGATGTGTCTTCCCAGATTATTGGAAAGCAAAAATGTGCTGTGTCGAGGCGAGGCACAATGCATTATTATCTCAACTAAATGGACTAAAAAAAGCATCGCCAATTACACTCATTCTTTCAAAATTAGAAATCAAAATAAATTAATGTTATAGATGACATTCTAACTGTAATAAATAGCATGTTAGATTTGGGGATGCATCAATCTGACTGAGATCTACTTTTACTTTTCTTTGATTTGATCTGCCGAATCCAGCTTTGACAGATTTTGGGTGCGTTCACACCAGGCCTGGTTAGTCCGTTTTCATTGCGCTCTACTTGGTTTGTGAAAACTCTAGTCCACCTAAAAACGTAGTTTTCGGTTCTTCCAGGGAAGTTTGAATGCGAACCAGTCTGCTTCAAAAGCAGGAAGCCAGCTATATCGTGCAGAGCATTCTGGGTAACAAATGCTTTAGCCGAGGCTAGCTGTAGAAGTAACTTGTGGTCTTTTATCACAGACAGGAAAGGAACCCTACAACCACTAAAATCTGATGCCACTCCATTTTGGTTTACATTTGTGAGGACAGAAATTGTCCTCATGCCTTCTTTGGACGTTTCTTGTGTAGTTTTCGTCAGTGGTTCTTGGTGCAGCGCCCCCACAGGCGAGGAGGGGAACAGGTTTTCAATAGTTTGGATTGTTTGACAGTGCGGTGTGAAAGAGAATCACATCAGCTGAAAGTGTAACAAATGTTGCAATTTTGGTCCCAATTTTAACCGAATCTACCTGACTAACAGGTGTGAAACATCCTCAGTTTTTCTAAGCATTGTCAGATATAAGAAAAGGTCCTTGTCACCAACAGAAGGTAGTTTTTAAACAAGAAGTGACCAAAAAGGATGAGAGTTCTTAGTTTTATGCATTTAATGGATCAGAAAAAAAAAAACATGAACACACATATTTTTTTTTTTATCTCTTGATTAATAAGAGTCAAGATGGTTAATCTCAATGCCACTTAGAAAAAAAAAACTCCATTCAAATCAAAAAAAAAAAAAGAATTACTGGGTCCAAGGTCTTATTTTTCTTGATTGGATTTTTTTTTCCACATGCAGGAAAAGCAAAACATAGTTTTGGGCAATTATTTTTAAATGCTAAAAAATTTGTATGAGCTCTGAACAGATGTTTACTCTGGGTGATACTCCGTCACGTCCTCTAAATGTGAGGGGTTTGGGTGAGCAGCGAGGGTCGTTTAACTGGAGAGTGGCGAAGGTGAGTCGGGAGGGCGAGGCCGATGAAAGAGCTGGGCAGCCATCAAAGACGAGGAAAATGAAATGGCATTTGACCTTGCAGAGTGCTGGCGTGCGACGCTCCGCCACTGAAGTGCAAAGTAGTTTGTGAACCTTTGGGAATTGGGAGAGGAAAGAGATCGGGTATGTGGAAGGCCGGTGAGGGGTGAGAGGACGGGTCAGGCAATTTAACCCTTCACAACTGAGTCAGCCGCGGACTAAAAAAAAAAAAAGTTCTAAAAGTGACAAAATGAGACAAAGTCAGACAGAAAGAAAGAAGAAACTACTTTTATTGTTTCCTGCGTATGACGTTACGAAAAGGTCTGTTAAATGTGTGAATCTGGTTTCACAGCCTGCAAGGAAACACGAGAGTAATATCTCTCTCCGTAACAGAATCGCTCCTCAACCTGGTCGTGAACTTGTAGCAGATATGCAAATGTCAGATAAACAATTCAGCTCTTTTGCATTTGCTTGCACTTATTTCTGCCATTTTGGCAATAATGAGTAAGAATGTGATAAGAAAAATATGCGGTGTTTATACCATTTTCCGTGGACGGTCTATTAGCTTCAGAACAGGCTTAGCGGCTGGATAATAACCACGGGATTTTTAGTGTATATGTCATCATCGCTTTGCCTGATTTTCATGTCGGCTAAGAACAATACAGCAAGAAATACCAATTTAGCGCCTGTACACCTTTTATTTTTTTCATGAATCAAGAAGTTGGTAAGACTATAAGTTTCATATTTTAGTCTATTTGACTCTTAATAGCATCAGATGGTCAGATATATATGGAAACCAAACAGGCAACAGACTGTAACACAGCAGATATGTTTGATTTTTAAATAACTGTGGCAATTAACTCATTACGCAACTAATTGTTTCAGATCACAGCGCAAAGTTGAATTTGCAATTCAAATAGTGTTTTAGCACTGCCAGGTAGGAGGGAATCTGTTTGTTGATCCACCATTTCTGTTACCTCATCGCAAGACCGGCTCTAAAAATACGAGTCTGCTGAACAATCCAGACTGAAGAAGCGATGGTTTAACACTGAAAAGGAAACCTTCACTGAGGGCATTCATTAGCATTTTCACATCGTGTCCTGACTTTAACTAATAAGGTGGAGGTGTAAAAGTAATCCAGCATTTCCTCCAAATGGCAATGTCATTTTTAAGGTTTGGGTGGTTTTATTTAAAAATGAGCTTTTTTTTTTCCTTCACCATCCCTAGTGTAGTCTTGACTTATCTGATAATGATGTTACGATTACCTGTTGGAACATCATGGGACCACAAACTATTCCTTAAATCCACCTGGCAGTGCTGCACAGCCTCACCTTGTCATTGGTTCTCACCTAGCCTGTGAAATACTTCGATTGTCTTTCTAAAAGCATGTGTCGTCTTTCCTCTGAGTAACACTCCAGATAGCTGAGCAACACAGTTAAATATCTCCTCTCCTTACGATATTCATGAATCCCCCTTCCCCTGCTCTCCTGCAGCAGGCAATCAAAGACAGGGAACGGGATGATGCAAGGACAGCTTAGACAAGTAATTTTGCCTTTAATTGCTTGGAACTCCCTTGAGTTCTGATGCTTAAGCACTCTAAAACTGTTGTTGTTTTGCTGTGCATAATCTTTGATTATATGAAGGTCAGCATTTCTTTTCTCTAAGCTTCTTACGAAAGAATTTGGAGCAGGTGGATTGCTCAGATAGCGGGACAATGCTTCCCCCGCCGGAGCTGTAGGAGTGAACCGCTTCCTTTCTCCGTCCACTCAACGCTCTCCACTTCCAGCGTCTTCCAAGGGAATCTTTACCCTTCTGAAAGATGAGAGTTTTTGTTGGTTTTTCCTCTCTTTTGTTTCTGCTTAGACCTCATTTCCCAGGCTGTGTCTACATGTCATTATGTGGGAGTTTATCTCACTAATTGAGGCTTCATCTTTTTGGGCAATCTCTCAATGGGCATGGATTAAGCGCCCCTATCTCTACACCAGAGCCACAGTGGGATCAGCCAGTCATATTCAACACTCTGGGGATTGTGGAGGGACGGACATTAAAAGGAACGTTCTCGATTTGGTAGGGCTGGACGATACTGCTGAAAAACTTAGAATACAGTCGATATCAGTCGATAGATTAGTTTTTTTTGTTGTTGTAAATATCGGAAATACTGTGAAACCAGTGGCGTAACCTTTCCTGTTTCATCCAAAGTTTTTACTCTTCGCCATTGTAGTTTACTTTTAGACAGTTACGAGGGACAGTGACAAAATCTTAAACTGTTGCTGTGCAAAAAAAACTCAACATGCTGTTGCTAGGCAACCAAATAATGAGCAGCTGCATTCCCGTTATCCATCTAATTGTGCAATTTGACGTTTTGAAAATAAATGTCTTTGATGCAAATAGGACCGTTTAGAAAAAACTCATTTTCATCATTGGTGATTAGGCAAACATTAGATTTAAAGTCGCAGAGTTGACCTGCGTTGACCTCGATTTTTGCATTGCTACGCCTCGAGTCTGGTTCGTTAGAGGAAATCCTGGTTGCTGCTCATGCACGCTGTAGTGTCTTTAGTCATGTTCGGCGACTTGTAGGACTCAACAGGTGCCATTTTCTTTGCATGAACAATCAGCTGATTTGTTTAAGTGGGAACATGGGTCCCGAGTCTCCGATTGCGCGTTCTCAAGCAGACGCAGAGCTTTATGAATTTCAAATGTTCCGGGTCTACTCTCATTAGCCCTAAAAGCCAAGAGATGAAAGTGCGGGTCAGCACTCACTGAAACAAGAGCCAAAAGCCTTGCCCATAGGAAAGGAGAGTGACTCAGTGACAGCCGTCAGACCAGATACAGACTTTACCTTTTCTCACACAGCAGCGTGAGAAAAGGTAAAATGGTCCGATCTATATTTAGCTACACTTGTGGATATTGCAGCTTTGGTTTTGGATGAAACACTTGAGTGTCTCCATCCGAACCCAACGGATCAGGCAAAGTCGAACAGTGTAACTTTCAACACGCGAGATAAATCCTTTAAATAGAAGTTTATTTTGATCCATCAGATAACCCAGTCAGAACAAAGTCTGGTTATTTTTGAAGTATGGGTCAACACCCTCTGCTCTTTGTGGTGTATTCTGGGTCTAATCTAAACAGGACTTCTGGCAGGTTGCATTGTGTTACTGGCAGAAGCTGCTGCTACCCAAACTGACATCGTCATTGGATACGCATCGCTGCCAACATGTTCCTGCCAGTTTCTATTGATCAGTTCACTGAATCAATATATTTCTTCTAGATACGGGTTTGCAAAGAGTTTATTTAGACATTCAGTGATCAGGAATTTGAGGCTAATTTGTGCTTTTTTTTTTTTCTTAACCTTTAACAGTTCTGGATTTCTTCTCTTTAAGGCCCATTGTTAAAGGCCAGCAGATTCTGATTGAGTAATTCGTTAAGAACAGGAAGGAAAATAAATGAATACTGAACATAAACTGCAGTATAGAACTCCTCATGGGACCTTTCTAAGCAGCATTTGTTACCGTAGTAACCACATCCACATCAGATTTCTGGACAGTTGGGCAAAAAACAAGATAAAATTACTCCCAAATTAACTCTTTAAGAATAGTATAGAGTTAGTTTTCTCTTAAAGGTTGGAAGAAATAACAAATTTTTCTTTTGAAGTCTTCATATTGTTTGAAATATTTTTTTTCTAGCCATCCTGCCATTAGTGGCACTTAATTATTTATATTAAAAGCATAAGTGACATCACACGGTGTGTGAAAGAGCCGTAGACGGACCACAGAGATTTACTAATGTTTTGAAGACCAGATGATCACAGAGTTAATTTTCTAAACTGTCTTTAACAAAGAATCAACAGAAACTTGAACAATTTAAAAGAGTGAATGAACCTCAAACCAACCTTAATATACCGTCTCTATAAAATCAGCTTCTCATTTCACTTTTTGAAGATTTCACTGATGCCAAAAGCGGCTAACTCTGAGTCTTCCTCTCTCGCTAGCAGCGTTTCCATTACAAACTTTGCCGATATTCCGCCAATGTCGAAAAGACACAATTTTGCAATCGCAGTGTTTCCTTTCCAGACTATTTCTCATGATTGTCGGTGTCCTTTTTTTTACTTGACATCGACAGCTAATTGTGCAGTAAACTTAACTGCTGAGGAAGACTGACAAATGAGAATAAACTGCTTAAAGATGCTTTTAATTAAGTGTCTTAAATTAGCTCAGAGGGGAGCGATTAGTGGCCAAAGGGGGAAAAAAACAACAACATTCCTTTGAAGATGGTCAGATACTGGACTGAAAACTAACAACAAAGAAGAAAACTTAAAGAAAACCATGAAATGACCTTCAGAAATACTTAAGATCATTTATTACAACAACGTCTGGCTGCTTGGAATAAATGTTCAAAGAAATAAGCGAAGACTGAAGACATTTTCGCAGTAATTGGCACTGGATTACCTCAGGAAGTCACAGTGTAGCAGTGATTTTCAGATAGAGCTCATACATCTTAAGATATTTACCGCTAGGCTGTTCATCCAAGAAACCAATTATGCATTATTTTTATTGTTTTGAATTCTGCCTAAGAACATCTCTGTCACTAAGCAAATACATTCAGATATATTTGCCTTCCCTTTCCACTTCATTTGCGCCGCAAAGTACATTTAAAACCTTTTACGTTCACCATAAAGAAACCCTGATTAGCAATAATAAAAGCTGCAAGCGGCACACATTGTCAGGCATCCCTAAGCCTCTCCGTTTTGCCCCTAATCTATCCTCTGCTACCCCACGTTAGCCGCCAGTCTCCTCCGGTCGCCGATCCCAGTGCACTGGCGTGGCATTTTCAGCATCAGGGTTGACTATCAACTAATTACAGCTCATTTCCCTCTGAAAAAAAATAAAAGCCTCGCTGCGAGCCTGAGCCTCAGCTAAAGCAAAGTGGACATTTTCTCAGCCACACTGGGAGGAAAGCTTTTAAATGCCACTCACAATTAAAGCCGCTATGGCCCTGAGCCTTTTCACACTGTGCCCATCACACATCCCAGCAGCCGATAAGATATAGTTTTAATTATTCATTATAAAACTGAGGCATGTTTCCATGTTGACTCCCCACTAATTGAGGAACTAGTATAGTGTAGTCACCGCTTTTAGAGCTGTATCCTGCAGACATGTATAGAAGACTCATTGCAGCGTTTATTCCAAAAGACAGGAAAGTACCCCTTACCAAAAAAAAAAAAAAAAAAGCTTTTAGTAGGAGAAAGATCCATGGACTCGATGCATTCAGATGCTTTCTTATGTTTTGGTCTTATTTGTTAAAGACTAAGTGTTGGTACTCAACTAAACGTGAACTTGTAATATACATTTGATCTATCTGCATAAAAGTTGGTAATCTGAAGTATTAATTATTAGTAAAAAAAGAAAACCCTGAAGTTTTGACGGTTTTGCAACATTTGTCCAGGAATTTTAACAAATTCCTCAAGTGTTTTTCACATTTTTGTAAGTCTTTTGCAGCTTTATCTAAAAGGCACCGTATGATATGTTTGCCAAGCACATATCATACAGACATTTTATAGCGCAATCAAGTAGCTATGTTAACTTCAGTTGTTATAAAAATGTTTCATATACATACTGTATATAAATTTGACTTTTTAATTTAATCCCTTGAAATTGGGCTTCTGTCTCTTTAAGAAGCTCCTGCTCTTTCTGAAACTCCGCCTTCAAGAAGTCGTCACAACATGGCTCCACTATTAACCCTTTGAACATTTTTACCAGCGTTTCACTGTGAAGTGGCTCCTATAATGAGCTCAGCAGAAGTACAGTTCCACCAGGTGTTTGCTAATTGCTGCCAGCTAGTCTGAAGGAGTCAGAAGTCTGTCCTTGAAGGCAGAGCTAAGTCTGCCCAGGTGTTGTCATGGAGATTCAAGGATTTCTCAAACATGCATGAAAGGAACAAAGCAACACGATGTGGGAATAACATAATAACATGACCTGAAGCTAAAAAAGTTGATTTTACATAAGAAAACATTTAATAAGAAAGCACATAATGTATTTTAAATATACTAATGGGATTTTTTTTTTTCAGATTAGGAAAATATTTTAATTGACATCCAAGTACATGCAATGCAAAAGTGCACATCTTAACTCAAGAGTGGCTGTTCACCAATCATCACACTGATGTTAGTTACCAATTGAGCATAAAACCTTTGCATCCGCCTGGTCTTTGTTTTTACTCCTCAAATACCAAACAGTGAAAAAAAACAACTGACGTACGTTTTTATATCCGACGACCATAAATTTGGTACTTGTGCTGCATATTTTACTAGGCTTTCGAGCCCAGCCAATCCCTCAGTCCCTCGGGGCTTTCTAAAGTGGAGATGAACAATTACTTCATTACAGAAAGATAATTGAGATCCTGCACCCTGCAAAAAATGGAGTTTACCATCAGTGGCTCCTCGGCCCCAAGAGAGGGTGGAAATTGCACAATTCCATTGTTGGAACAATCTGAACAAGAGGGCACCTGTTTTGCACTGGGATTTTAAATATATTTGGTAAGTGAAACTGGAAATTGCTACCAGCCCCCCTGGAGGGGAAAAAAATATTTTGCAGACCGACTCTGCAATTAAATCGTATTGGAGGTGATGAAAGCATTAAAACTGTTAATGTTATGGGTATAATGACGTATCTGTTTCCTGTTAATATCATCTGTGTTTTTAAAAGTCTTTGACCTGATCGTATAATTTTATATTTATCTCTTGTAATAATATGTGCTTCCTGTCACTAGTGATCATAAAATATTTCCATTGGGTGCAGAGGCCATATCCTCCTAATTTTGAAGGAGCTCAGTTGCTGTGAAACACTTTTACGTTTTTTAAAAAGACAAAATGATTTAGAGTTAATCTCTTAGCGTCTTATATCCTTGATTATCATAATAATCAAGTAAATGGTTACCAGAAAAAGGTTATCACAAAAAGGAGCAAAGTATTGAACATCCATCCAAATCCAGATCTCTGCTTTAGTGGTTCTGTTCAAACCATCATTCACCATTCGCACTGTAATGTGTTGACCATATCTACCTGTATAAAACGACTATTTTTTAACAATGCCAAAGTTATTGTCAATGATTTGAAGCAGATGAAGCAAACACCTAGAAGAGTAACACATGAAAAGTTGAAGAGATTAAACATCTGCATTAAACTCGCTTCCTTTGTTCTGCTGACAATGCACCATACCTGGTGGCCATTAAGGCTTTGAGTCCTTTTGCGGGCCATTTTTACACCCAGCAGAACAAAGTTTGTGATCTGAAAATGTTATTAGCCAGCATGACCAGAAATGCTGACTGAAAAACAAAGAAAGACCTTCTCTGGCCTTATTGTCGACTTTCTAAAAGCACCTCCTGGGGTCTTGTTAGCACTACAGATTGGCAAAAGTCTGATCTACACAAAGCCCACAGAACCAAAACACTCGAGCCCCTTTGACCTTCAGCGGTTCTTGTCTCTCCTATGTGCTTATTGCCGGAGATCTGTCGCAGCTTTTTATTCGTGGTGGCGTTTTCCCGTGGCGCTCGAAGCAAAAGTCCGCGTCTCGGACTAATTCGGCGAGGAGCGGCTCAGTCAGTCCCCCGATCCTCAAGATCAGCTCTACTAGCAGGGGTGCGACACATAAGACGACACGCCAAGTAGAAACGTCGCTGCGTCTGCTGGGCGTGCATCTTTATGTGTGTGAGTGACAGGCCTGTAATGCGTCTTTCTCTCTGCCTCGGTGGAGGGGGGAAAAAAAGGAGCGTCTCACTGCAGGGGAGCTGGGCGAAGAAGTTTCTGCAGCTGAGGGCGCCAAGTGTGTTGCAACTGTTAAAATAAGCATCTTTACTCTCCCAGTAGGTGCAAGACTGCAGTTGTTGTTTTTTCTCTGGCTCCTTCTTAAACCACTTTGGACACGCATGAACAAACTCTTGCACCAGTGGTAACATCTGGCTGTGGATCATCTGACTGGTGTGACGCGGAAAAACTGTTTCCATTGCAGTTTGATTGATAAACCAATTTTGATACAAAATTCAGTGGTAGCCACAGATGGCTACCATTAGAAGTCAAAACTCTTCAATTGTTTTGCAAGTCAAACTGATTCAGCTCACCAACCGTTTGCTCTGTGCATCTCCACCTTAAAGGTGACTCCAGTTAGTCCTGAATGGATGCAACACCACATGAGCCCGTTTGAGCTGAACTGATTAAACGTGTTACACATTTATTTGGCGTAATGAAACACCAAACAAATGGGCTCATGTGTGACTCCAGCACCTCTCCCTCACTTTAAATCTGAAGATGTCAGGCACTCTAAATCCAATATACTTCCACTTAGGTTTCCGGTTTGACATTTCATCCTAGTTTGGGGTACTTTCCTCATGCTAAGCGCAATCTTCCTCGCAGATTTATTCATCTCTGCGAGGGAAAGTGAGACATCAGTGGCCGCAGCACCTGCACAGAAATGATAAATGACCCTGGTGCGAGGTGAAGTTCATCGGGGACGTGTCAACAGGCTTCAGAGCGTAGTTTTGTCAGGACACCAGCTGCGCTCGGTTGGAATTCTGCACCTTGTTGCATCAACCAGCTTCTTTGCCTGGATTAGGGCTATACTGTCCATCTGTCGGCAGTCGGCTTTACTTTTAAGCCCTGCCATTTCACAGGTCCACATCTAGCCGGCAATCCCGGTAGGCGGCTTAGCTCTTTCAATGACAGAAGGGTATCCTTGCTCCTGAAAATTCAGCTAGCCAACACTCAGGAGCTGTGATAGCAATCTTATTTAGCAAGCTAAAGGTCAGAGACTGACAGTTAAGATGAATTAAGCTGAATTGTGGCTGCTACTGTTTTTGTCCCTATAAAGTGGAGGCTCCTGCTTATGGTACAAACCAAAGTGGTTTGATTAATATTTAACTTCATGTCATCGTCATATAGACTGGTTAATTTTAGAGAGGCACCGATATGATATTAATATCTGTATCGGTCTTGATATTGAACCAATTTTAGATTGGGTATTGTGACAATGTGCCCGATCTATATGGACGGATCTATTTGATCTAGTTCTTTGTGCTTTGTGCTCCAAGCTACATCATTTTTTTACTTATCTTAAATTTTATTTATAAATCATAATTGTTCTTTCTGAACCATTTGAAAAAGGTTTGTTGCAACTTATTTTTTACATGTTTAACTAAGCTAGTCAACAAGTTCCAGTGTTAAAATTCAATCTTTATTGATCTTTGAGAATATGTTCTGGCATTATTTTGCCATTACCATTATATTACTTGAAAATGACTTCAAAACAACAATATTATCGTTTATCGCAATAAGTTCTGGGACAATTCATCGTCAAGCAAAGTTTTTTATTGTGACAGGACTTGTTTGGCGTATTTAAGTGTGCTGTACTTCTGTAGAGTTCTCAAATACATTTGTAATTCAGTACATTTATGTCTGCATTTAAAAAAAAGAAAAGGGAACGTTTTAAATAAATTCAACACCGTTTGAATTGATTTCGGATCGGTATCTTCCGATACAAAATCTGTATCGATATCAGGGGTGGACAAAGTGGATCGGTGCATCTCTAGTTACCTTTTAAAAATAACAGAAATCGATGGCCTGCGTTATTTTCCTATCAAACAGGTTGTAAAGAACGAGGTGGCACATTTATAAGCAAGTGTTCTAGGAAAAGACCGTCGAAGCCACGGATATAGCCGCGTAAATAAAAATCCACTCCTGCATTTGGCCATTGAGGATTAGCCCGGCAGCTGACTAAGCAGTTTGCCAAGGAAGAGGCTTTAAAGGCTTTTAACACTTTGTGCTGCAGATAACGTCAGCATCATCTCATGGATTTCCCAGCAGCTTACAGGTATTTAACAATGGTATTTAAAAGGGCTTGGGAGTGATGTCTTGTGACAGGTAAACTAAAGCTTTGGGCGATGGATGTGTCTTCTCCCGGCTTGTGTACCATTGTGCCTATTGTGATGATCTTAATGGGGACAGACAGATGAGCAGGGAACAAATCAGTGATGTATAATAAGTGCAGACATAAAGCCTATTCAACATGCGCCGGCATCACAACACAAATATTGGATGCCGCTGCGTGTCGGACAATGGAACTGGTCTAAGTATTTCCAAGGCCAAAGATGAGATGTAGAGGACAATACCATCATGCTGAAGAGTATAAATAAAGCAACATACCTGCAAGGTGATCCAGAGATGTGAAACGCAAAAGTACATGACTTTATTCAACAAAGTTGGAAAAATAACCATAATTTAGAAAACAAGAATTTATTTTTGAAGTTTAATCTCTTTTTTTATTATTCATTGTTTTTTTCCCCTATGGCTGGTGTATTCCACAACAACACCTTAAGATATGACAATCTTTTTTTTTAAAAAAAAGTATAATTATATTTTCCAAAACTTTCATTTGGTAAATATATATATATATATATATATCTGTTATTTAAAAAAAAAAAAATTTTCAGTGACCTTTAATTAGACGCAGGTAGGCATAGGCTGGAGTGAGATTCTACCGTATGCAGAAATAATACATCAACATATTGACAGAAATTTTATATATTTTGTATATTAAGTTACATTTCATATCCTGGGTTGGGTATTTCTCATCGTTCATTATTTATTGCAAAAAAAAGTCTTATCATAAGAATTTTGATTTATTGTTGTCACCATAAATTCCAGGTAATAATTATTTTTTTCATATTTTCTCAACAGTTTGTTCCAGGAAAGCATCAGCAGATATCAGTAAATTGTAAAATGTTATGAAATGCGGTTACAGAGTGCAGTTTGGTGATATAAACCACACTTTTTAAAGTGGCGTCCTGAAGAAGCCTGGTTCAAATGGCCTTTCAAGAACAATACTTGTGTTTGTGGCACTATGATCAGGGGACGACACAGTTACCTAAAAAATGAGTCAGAAATATTTATTTCTTTGATCATAAACTTTATTGTTATGACTTTTGAAATAAAATCTTGAGTCCATATCGCCCAGGGCTAATTACTAGTCAGTGTAGTAGTTTTTTCATTATGATTACAGCGATGCCGCTCCATTGTCAGAGCAGCGTTGGGTACCATCTGCCTCCTATGTGAGGCAACATCCTCAACATCCCCATAGACGCTGGCACAAGAACATTCCCCCCCCCCCCCCGCATTCATTGATCTAGTTATTGGTCCTGGACCAACGGGCCCTTGTTTATTGAGCACAGTAGTCTTATTTCTCCAACATATTCATTCTCTCAGGAAGTGGGCCTCCTCTCTCACTCCGCCTCCATTAATGTAATTCTCTGGGAGCTCGCTGATTGCTATGAAGAGCTGCATTCAGGCTGCATGCCTGTGAGGGAACGATAACGTCAGATCATTAACAATCCAGTGCTGCTAATGTTTACCAGTGGAGGTTATTTTTCATCTTAATGTGTCTGTTTGTATTTTTTCCTAAATTTTGCTACTGTGGCTGTGAGCAACAGTATTTTTTTCCCCCTCCCAAATAAACTTGCCAGGAAATAAGAAATACACAACATTTAAACTGATTATTGTTTAAATCCTCAACGAAACAGATTCAGTCTCCGTGTGCATGCTTTTGATCTTGTGCTTTTGAGAGAATTTGAAGGTATGATTCTGTGTTTGGCTTTTTTTAGGTCTTGTTTGTTGCCGTGGTTTAATGGGATATTTCCTTAGCCTGTTTCCTGGATTGCCTCTGTTTGTCTTTTTCCTCTCTGCCCACACACCTCGACCTAATTTGCTAATTATCACACCTGACTCGTATTAAGTTATTTACACCTTGAGCGCTAGCTCTTCTTTTTCCGCCTTTATTCATGAAACCACTTAAGAGTTGATGTGAGTTTTCTTTCATATAGGGTCAGTGCTGCATAACTTGCCATTGTTTAATTTAGTTTTTAGTTTTATTGTTTGGCTTTGTAATTTATCTTTGTTGACTATCACTTCTATACAAAACTCATGCTGAATATGCTGATTTTCTTTTCCAACGAGAAACTATAATTTAGGATACACAGTAGTATTTTGGCCTCTGCAGCTCTGGTCCCCACTGCGACCTGATCTGCATCTGCTTGGATCTCCTCTCCACACAAACAGATTAAACCAGTTAGCCGTGGGGTAAAAAACCCCCAAAAAACTCTGAAACGCTGACATGTCTCCCTCAAAATAAAGAAATAACTCAAAGCTTAGCGCAACATTTAGGGCAAGTCGTGTGAGACAGAAGAAAACTTTTCAGTATGTTTTTGTCACCGATAACCGTTAGGATAAGACCATTGAGAAGCTAGCTAGCTTCTAGCTAACTGCTACCTACTTACCGTTAGCTATGTATCTAATTGCATTGCTCGACTGAAATGGAGTTATGCAACCAATTTTTTTCTGCTAACGCTTAAATATTTGAATAAATCAGTGGAAGCAAGAGTTGAAGATTCTTATTGCTCTGTGTCTCAACTAATGCGTTTTTAAAAGGGACATTTTTATGTTAAAAATGAAACTCTTAGTTTTTCACATCATTTTTTAATTCTTCAAAAAGCTAATTTGTACAACCGTTTCATGTTCTGATTGTTTTTTTGTGACGCAGAATAACAGGAAATGTTGACCTCCAGCTCTTGATTAGTTCATTTTCTTTTTCCTATTTACGTCATGAATGCATATTTTCACGGTTATTGAAATGTGGTTAAAATGGAAAAAGTGTAATTCAGAAAAAAATAATAAAACAGAATTTCGAACATCATAAAACTGATTTCATAGGCCCTCTAACCCGAATCATGGGCAACAGAAGTGAAAGTAATAGCGTCTCATTTGCTAATGCCCACTATGTAAATGCAGTCATGATAAACGATGACAGATAGAGCCAAGCCTGGGGTCACTGCGGGGCATGCCACACAACACGCCCCGCTCCTCTCTATCTCTGCTCCCTGCGCTCAGCGCTAACTCAATCGATGACGTTGGGGAATAAGACTGATCACATATGGCTGGGGGCTGAACGTGGCCCAGCAGGCTTTGCTGCAGGTCTCTGATCTCAGACAAAAACCCCCTCAGTGTGTTTCGACATCACTTGATTACAGATGGTATCGTCAAATCCCCAATCTGAACTTTGACCTCAGACAAAATTAAATGAAATTGAGCTATGCAATCCACAATACCCACCATTTTTTTTTCTTTTTATTCTGATGTCCAGCTGCCTGGTGATACACTGAGGAGGGAGAAAAAAAAAGTTATTAGCGGTCGCCTGCCTGGCAGTAGTAGCATGTCACCCCATAATTAACTGTCAGCCATTTTTTAAGTGATTTTTTTTCCCCCCTTCCCTGCAATCTCTATCTGATATATTTGTTATGGTCTACTGAATCTCACAAGAAAATCTTTCATTGGGTTAAGAGGAAATACCCATTGACCTGTTTCACTTGCACAAATCCTGAAAGATGAAGTAAACAAATATTAATAGTATCTGGCCCTAACCCTGTTATTTAAATTTGTCGCCAAATTATCCAGCTGTCATGGATTTTTACAGATTTCCACCCACAAAGCAACAACACCAGAAATAAATATGACTTGTTTTGCCCGAGAAGCTTATTTTTTATCTATCCAGTTCCCCCAGTGGTGCATGGTCTGTATTTTATCCCAAAAGACTGCATGAGCTCAGTGTCAGCCACAGCACATACATCACACTTGCCACTATGGATCTTTGATTGAGTCCTCTTGCCTTTGCTGCTAAATCCTCTGGTGTTTTGACTGGCACAGCGAGGAAACGCTATGGGGTGGAGAAAAAAAAGAGACTTTTTGTTACCAGAACAAGGTACAAAAAATGCTCAGCATATTTTCCTGTGACACAGCATAATGTGGATTGCTAAAAAAAAGCCAGTTAATTCCACCTGAAGCTGTGCCTTATCACTTCTTGTCAAGGGGATAGCATTAACTGATTGGGTTTCTGAAAGGCGATCTGTGGAAATAATGCTCAGCAGTGCACTGCAGACTCAATGGGGGTGGTACAGCAAGGCTAACGTTGATTCCCTGAGCGATTACACCTTTGAATCTCTCGCTAAGATCGTGACTTTCTCTTTTTGGTCACCATGGTGTCTGTGAAGGACTTTCATTTTAGAATAGCTTTTGAATCTACTGCAAGGTACAGAATCCAAAACTGTGAGTTCACTGTAAGCTGTATTCATCTTACGCCTACTCATAAATATTGTAATGGCTGTCATACTATCTGTCCGGTTCTCTTCACAGGAGTCACATGCGAAGGACATTCTCTTAGCTCCTATGATTGAAATGAAATGCCAAAAAATGTCAAGGCCGATGGATAAAACCTCAATTAAATTCAAACCCCTTTGACTTCAAATCATACAAGCCCCTATGTTTGTATCCCATCGTTTAGACTCAATTACCCGCTATCGTAATTAAGTTGATAAGTTCAGCTCATCAATGTTTGATTGTCTAACAAACTGTTTGCCATGTCTCTGCTTCTACTCAGGTAACCGATAAGATGGTGGCCAGGGAAGCGACTGGGCACAGCTACCTGTTGGCATGCTGGCAGCCCATTCTGATCCTGATGTTGGGCACCGTGCTTTCTGGCTCCACCACGGGTTGTCCACCCCGCTGTGAGTGTAACGTTCCAGAGCGCTCAGTTATGTGCCATCGTAAGAAGCTCATGAACGTTCCTGAGGGCATTCCGACAGAAACGAGACTGCTGGACCTCAGCAAGAATCGCATCAGAACGATTAACCCAGATGAGTTTGCCAACTTTCCCAACCTGGAACACCTGGAGCTCAGCGAAAACACTATCTCCACAATTGAACCCGGAGCATTCAATAACCTTTATGGCTTGCGGACACTGGGATTGCGCAGCAACAAGCTCAAGCTGATCCAGTTGGGTGTATTTACGGGCCTGAGCAATCTCACCGAGCTGGACATCAGTGAGAACAAGATTGTCATCCTGTTAGACTATATGTTCCAGGATTTGTACAACCTCCGCTCCCTAGAGGTGGGTGATAACGATCTGGTTTTCATCGCTCACCGTGCTTTTCACGGCCTTAACAGCCTTGAGCACCTGAGTCTTGAGAAGTGCAACTTGTCTTCTGTGCCAACAGAGGCTTTTACCCACCTCCACAGTTTGATCACTCTCAGGCTGCGTCACCTCAACATCAATTCCATACGGGATTACTCTTTTAAACGGCTGTATCGACTGAAAGTGCTGGAAATAGCCAATTGGCCATACCTGGATACCATGACCACAAATTGTTTGTATGGATTAAATCTCACCTCTCTGACCATTGCCAACACCAACCTGACCACAATCCCTTATGTAGCCTTGCAGCACTTGGTTTATTTGCGATTTCTTAACCTTTCATACAATCCCATCCATACCATAGAGGGAAATAAGCTGCATGACCTTCTGCGTCTACAGGAGTTTCACCTGGTTGGAGGGAGACTAGCAATGATTGAGCCCTACTCTTTCCGAGGACTAAACTACCTGAAAATACTAAATGTGTCTGGAAACTCTCTTACCACGTTGGAGGAGTCAGCTTTCCATTCGGTTGGAAATCTAGAAACCCTGGCCTTGTACGATAATCCCCTGGCCTGCGATTGCCGACTCTTGTGGGTTTTCCGAAGGCGATGGAGACTGAACTTCAACAAGCAGCAGCCCACCTGCGCCTCTCCCGAGTTCGTCCAAGGCAAAGAGTTCAAGGACTTCCCGGACGTTCTGCAGCCAAACTACTTCACGTGTCGCAAGTCCAGGATTAGGGATCGTAAAGCCCAGCAGAAATTTGTTGACGAAGGAACCATTGTTCATTTTGCTTGCCAAGCAGACGGAGATCCCGCTCCAGTGATTATGTGGCTTTCTCCTCAGAAAAAGTTCATCACCTCCAAGACAATTGGAAGGCTCTCTGTGTTGCCTGATGGCACCCTTGAGGTGCGCTATGCCCAGATTCAAGACAACGGTACTTACGTGTGCATAGCCAGCAACGCCGGTGGAAATGACACCTCTCTTGCTCACCTGCACATTCATAGCTATTCACCGGACTGGCCCCACCAACCTAACAACAGTCTTGCTTTCATATCCAACCAACCCACTGAGACTCGTGCTAACGGCACAAAGCCCAATGTCCCTTTCCCATTTGATATAAAGACACTAATCATTGCAACCACAATGGGCTTCATCTCTTTTCTTGGTGTTGTCCTCTTTTGCCTGGTACTGCTGTTCCTCTGGAGCAGAGGTAAAGGCAACACAAAGCACAACATCGAGATCGAGTATGTGCCACGCAAATCGGACGCTGGGATGAGCAGCACCACAGCAGACGCTCCTCGCAAGTTCAATATGAAAATGATTTAAAGAGGCGTGGCGCTTCTCCATTTTGGACTTCAGCACCAGACAAATTAGAGAAGAAGACTCCTTTGCAAACCTGTCGATCATGGTCTGTTAACATAGATTACTGCTTTTCTTTTCTCCAACTGGTGGACTTGACAAGAGACCAGTTCCTGACTTAGAAAAAAAAATCAAGAAAAATAAGAGGGAATGTAACTACAGCCAGTGATAGGGTGGTTTCTACAAAGCCTGCGGGGGCATTATTTGAAATTCAGATTTGTCATACAAAGAACATAGTCCTCTGGATATTAATTAGGGAAAAAAACAAACTATAAAAGATGAAGAAAGCTCTCCAAACAGCCAGAATATGGGGCTAGATCATGTTTAAATCATTTTCTTTTTTTTCCGTTCATTCCATTTCTTGTTTTCTGTGATGCTGAATGAATGCTAAGTTAATGCACTCACACACACCTACAGGTACATCTTTGTTTAAATCTTAATACAACATCCCATGGTCTTTTTCACTTGTCTTTTTCTATTTGTGTCACAATGCTGATAATCCTTTGCTACAAACATACAACAAGAAATTCTTGGTTACAAAAACCGTAAAAAAAAAAAGAAATAAATAGACATTAAAACACAATTTAATTACGACCACTGTTATCGCAGAGCCAAGACATCGCAATAAACAATTGGCTTCAGTTACAAGACCTTGGATTACAATAGTAATTATAGTACTGGTAGTGCTTCATTGTAAAAACTGCTAAATTTGATTTTGAGTAGTTGTGTTTCAGAAATGCAATGTTTGCAGACGGAAAGGAGAAGAAAACCAGCCTGGTATTCTTCTCCTTTGCAAAGCTGAATTTTATTGATGTATGACAAACTTTGATTCTCAAACGTCCTTTTTTCCCCAAATATATTAAATTAAGAATTTCCATTTACGCTTAATGTAATATTAGACGCAACAATTAAAAGAACAAGATTGTTGTAAAAAAGGACAATCTTGTTTGGTCCTGTGACTCAGGGACCGGTAAGCTCTCGGTTCTGGGGGTTGAGTCCAGATTTGCAGATTCAACTAAACTCGAAACATCAAATTTCTGGTCAATGTCCGCTAGAAGGTTTGAGGAGACTAATTCCCGTTAGTTGTTTTTTTTCACTACAGGTCTGATTGATAAATTAACTTCTTACTGGCGCACAGTTTGTCCTCATACCTTTCTCCAAATCGTGCTCGACTCTGTTCACGTAACGACGTTCTTTTGTCCTCTACCTGATTCCAAGAAATAAGAACTACTTGTTGTGGTGCTCCTGAAGCTGTAGAATATTTCTGTCATTGTTGGTTACTTCTCTGGAGTTTGTTTGTTTTTTTTTTTTAATAATTAATTGGTTTTGTTTTTTAAGAATTGATGATTCATTCATGAAATCATGAAAGTGCCCCTCTTTTTTCCTCCCCTCGCCCCATTAAAGCCATGGAAACGTTACCTTCTTGGATCACTTACAGGTTTGCTTCTCCTCCTGGAAATGAGCTTTCCGTGTCACGAGGGACGAACTCGAGCAGCTTGAGCTTCCCCGGTCGGTACTGGACATTAAATCGAAGGGTCGAAGCCTTAACTTTTGAAGTACACACTACAGACATCTGGGCTTTCCAGGCGTATGATGTTCGGATCCATACGGTGGACGACGCTACAGATATCGTCACGGTGACGGCTGGAAGAAAGGGCGGGATATGCAGATGGGCGGACTGACACAGATGGAGCAATCTGAAGCAGCTTTGGTGTAATCCGTTTTGCATAAAGGAAAAGAAAAACTAAACAAACTGGATGTGGCTCACGGTTCTCCCTCTTGCTGAATATGAATGCTCTTTGTTCAAAGTGTGGCTACTGTATCGAGCCTTTTTCTTTTTTCTTTTTTAGTCCCACGTGATCTTAGGGTGTTCGGGGCGGGTTCAAGTTCTTTTACTTTTTTTTATTTTATTTCGACCCTGGACTATATCCACCGTGTGTAGTCCGAGCCAACTTTTTACAAAAGAAAAAGATACTAAAAAAGAAGTCTATGGAAAAATACATTCAAATTGTTCTGTGCAATAAAGGTAATATGCAGATTTCTTTTTTTTTTCCTTTTTTTCAATTAACAAAATTTTGTTGATGTTGAATTGTTGAGAATATGGTATGTTGTATTAAACAATCTATGGACTTTTTTAAACATGTGGTTCTGGTTTTGATTTTTTTTTTGTATTTAAGTGAAAGATTTTTATTTATTTTTTTTAATTATTTGGGTTAAATCGTTGTTGAATAGTAGCATAAATTCTTTCAATATTTCACGATATGCCACTTTTTGCTTACTGTGTGAAAATGCAGCAAGTTAACGTGACTGTAGAGCCTTACGGCATAATTTATGAAACGTAAATAATCTTTTTGGGCAATACAGTCAAGAATTTGAGGGGGAAAAAACAAAAATATGTAGAAAACCTGGGTATCAGAAAAAAACCAGGAGAAATAGAATTTTATTTCCAAAAAAACAAACAATTTTTATTTACCTTCCATTTCACAGTTACTCACATTTTCCCCCAGATTTACAACAAAGTCTCACAAAAATCTATTTTAGTTCTGGGTCGCAATGTGGAAAAATGTGAAAATATGAAACTATTAGCTCCAACTTGACCTTGATAATGTAGCGCAGGCTAAAAGCCTGATTCACCTTTTAGGTGCAGCGTTTGAGAGTGATGAACAAATGAACAATTTCCAGTGATTTTTTTTGTGATTGAACGGCTCATTATATTCAGACAGAAAGGTAATTTACCATAATATGTTTTAGCTCTAAATGACTTGTTTTCAGGGAAAATTGCAGTTCCCCTGCTTTGCCTCTCAGCATTAATTACCCACCATTAGAAACGGATCACAGTCTTTAGAATATGTTTTGGGAATATTAATAATTTAACTCAGTAAAATTAGAGAAAATAGCTTTTCCCATTAAGTAAGAATTTGATTCTGGGATACGGCTCGGCTAAACACGAGCTAATAAGCCTATTCTTAAAAAAAAAAAAAAGGAAAAGTGATGAAAGATCAGAAATTCCTTGTGTCCAGCTTTATAAAACGCTTCTGAACTTTGTCAGAACACCATGGGAACATTTGACTTTCTTTTTACTTCAAGCTGTTTCTAATGACGCTCATCATGTTGTAAGTGGAAAACAAAAGCAAAGAGAAGTAATGGAGACTCTTAACTTTCCTCTAACGCTTCCTTTTCTTCTTCCATTCATTCGTTTTTCTTCTATCCTTCCTTTTGACACTAGCCATTTCAGTTTTGCGTCGTCATGCCTTTCGTTGTTTCCTCGCTCTATCTTGTGCCCTCGTTTCATTCCTTCTTCAAATCTTTCTTTCTTTCTATGATACCATTCTGTTCTTTTCTGACCTTCTGTCATTGATTTTGTTCTTCCATCTTGGCTCAAATACAGTATTAAATCACGTTAAATGTTCAAACACGTTTAAAAAGATTATATATATGCATATATAGTACAGCGCCACTGAGTCGTCTTTTTAATACGCTTGAATCAAAATTAGCACGTTGAACTAAATATGGAGACTTTAGTAAATATGGGGGTTTCATCAGATAAAAAAATTAATGATAGTAACTACTAATTTATAATGACATTAAGCTGTTAAGAGTAAAATGTTCAGGAATGTTGGAATTATTGTGTTTGTATTATATAACCCAGAAATAACTTAGGCTGCTGACTAAGTCACAGTTTACAGAACTACACCTGCTATGGATGGTGTTTTTGTTTGTTTGTTTGTTTTAGCTACAGAAGGTGACGCAGCTAAAGCACAGATTTAGCTAAAGCAAACAACACCTGACTGTTTTTCATTAGAGGGCGATCAGGGGCGTTCATTATTTTTTGTCTCTTTCAAATTTTTTTATTTTATTTTTTGCTTATAACCAGTGGTCAAACCATGCAATTAAAAAAATACTTGTGGGGGTCATAGCAAAAAAAAAAAAAAAAAAGATACAAAATTATATTAATGCGTTTTTATTTCATTCTTAATTGCATAAATGTACATATTTTTTTGGGTTTTCCACTTTGTCATGACTGAGGCCGGTTACCCTTTTTATACATGATTCTCTGGGGGGGGGCAAAGTTTTTCAAGCGGCCCACCTGGGCCCCCCTTGGTGACGCCCCTGCTGATAACATTTGGTATCACTTCCTGCTTAATTAACCCTCTCTCTAGTCTTTTGAGTAACAATTTATTCTTTACATAAGAAGCAATTTTCAATATTTTCCACTCACATTATATGTTTTGCTTCTTCAGCGAATCTCTGTTGGCTAAAAAAAAGAGGAAGAAGTTGAAGTTACTAGATTGAAACATGTCAGTTGTACCTCAGACTGACCTTCAAGAAGCTCTAATTACGCCGAGTGTTCAGGCATCCACAGAGGTTCTCTGTAACCTTTCTCTGAAATGAAATGATGGGAATTCATGATGATTTCAATTGCAGTTTGGCCCCAAAATAGCAACATTAAGTCACAGTGAGGATTTCTCCCTGTCTGAAAATCGCACTCCTGTTTCAGACAACCCCAAAAATGTAGGAAATGTCACACAGGTCACATGTTGTGCTGAAAATGTAAATGTAATAAAGTCACACCGAGCCCTTACCAGGCCCAGCTTTGAAAATCTGACCAGCAGAAACAGGAAGTCTTTTTTTGGCCCCAAAGGGGATTCTGGCCTTTTTGATTGAAGGTTTTACACATGTGTTTTAATGGGCTGCGATTCTGAGGAGAAAATCCGACCCCCAGACTGTGTGGAGCCGTTTCTTCGGCCGCCCGCTCACCTCTTGCAGGAAGCAAACAGAACCCTGTCGTGTTTCGGTAAAAGTCTGAATTAAAGCGGAAATATCCTCTGGTTTGGGAGTGAGCGGCGGCTTGTTTGGCTTCTGGGGGGGGGCTATCGAGTGAATTCCTCTTGCAGGCATTGTTTCACAAACTGGACATGGCAGTTTATATTGCAGCGGACTCCCGCTAACCGCATGAAAAGGTTAAAGGGGCCAGCGCAGCAGCAGCAGCAGCAGGCCTGTGTTTACGATAGAACACAGCTTGAATGATAAAGACTCTTTTTTCCACACATCTTCGGTTACAAAAAATATATATATATATATATATCTAATTTAAAAAGACTTCAGGTCACTTTAGGTTGATTTATCAGGTTTTACTGCAACAGAAGCTGCAGGTCAAGCCTATACCAGATATCCACATTCTTTTGCAGACATGTTTCAACCCTGGATGACAAAAAGAAAATATTCATAATTGTCATATGGATTTAGAAAGATAACCATTAAATTAGATGTTTTGAGCCATTTTTTTTTTTTTACAATGAAACTGATAACTGTTGGTGGGTTGTTTCACTTTTACTCTAATCTCTCAAATGAAATCCAGTGAAACTGACTACATAGGTTAGCTTATCAGAACAGAGACTCCAGGTGTTTTCACACCTGATAGACTCGGTTAGATTGGGAACCAAAAGTGCAACATTTGTTACATTTTCAGCTGGTGCGGTTCACTTTCACACCGCACTGTGTCAAACGATCCAAAACAATCGAAAAAAACCTGTTCCCCTCCTCACCTGTGGTGGCGCTGCACCAAGAACCACTGAATGAAATGACACAAAAACTCCAAAGAAGACATGAGCAAAGCAAACATGGTGTGCGGTCAGATTTTAAGATTTCTCTGTTGTCGTTGGTAAAAGACTATGAATCATTTCTCCTGCTAGCGCGAGGCTCTCGCGTTAGTTTCGGTCGTACTTACCCATAATTCCCAGCACTCTCGTCCGCTTCCTGCTTTCACGGCGGCCTCCGGTCTACTTGCATTTGAACCGCCCCGAGTTCAGTTGATCTGAACGGAGACCTGGGCTTTTAGATGAACCAGATTGATTCACATCTCCCCAAAACAAACCAGCAAACAAACTAAAGGTTGAATAAAGAGCCGTCATGAAGACCAAGGAACACAGCAACGAGTAAGTTGTGCAGGAAAGTTCATTTATAAAACAACATCAGATTGGTGCATCTCACTGAGCGCCGATCAACCCGTCACCTGAAAACGGAAAAGAATACGGCACCAACACAAACTTATCAGGACATGGCCGATCGCCGAAGCCACCCGTCAAGCCTGGCAAGGAGAGCGCTGGTCAGGAAAGCAGCCAAATGGCCCGCGGTGACTTTGGAAAGGCGGAGAACCTCAGTTCAGGTGAGTGAGCCTGTTGATGGGAGAGCGTTAGTCGTGCTATTCACAAAATCAGCTGTCATGGCAGAGCGGTAAGACAAAAGTCTTAAAACCTCGTGAGGCAAGTCGCGCAGGTCAGATGAGAACAAAATGACTAAAGTGTGACAGAAAACTAACATCCTTATCTGTACTGTAACCATGGCGATAGCAGCATCAAGCCAGGCACATGCTGTTCTTCGGCAGGGAGTGGAAACCTGGCGAGGGTTAATGACAAGAACGAGCAAACCTGAACAATGACCTGTTAGAGGCCAAAGGTGAAGGTTCAACTTTTAAAAAGAACAATAAACCTGGACACACAAATCGAGACCAAATGGACTGGTTCAGTTCAAAGGACATTTGAAGTTCAGACCTGAATCTGACTGTGAATCCACAGACTCCTTCAGTGCATTGGAGCTCGCAGAGATTCACCATCCTGTGTTATTGGCCTAAAGACATAAACAGACATGCAGTTCAAAGTGCAGTGACAAGTGGTTTGGACTCAGAGTGGTCGGATACAAATGGATCCACATGCTTCAGACTTTTATTGGCTCCGCAGTATCTCAATATAATATGATTTTTACATTTGGAGTAATATCAGCAGCATTTTGTTCGGAATCCTGATTTAACTCATAGGAATGTTTTTGAGGGGCTGCTGGGCTCCAGGTTCATGTCTGATGCAGCGACTTTAGCTGCAGAGAGTTGTGCAAACCAAACTCAGCTGCTTTTAAAGGAAATGACCACCTGATTCCCCTCATCTGCCGTAGACTGCTTCGTTATCGGTTTATTGTTTTTGGCCGGACGGAGGGCTGATCGAGCGCGGACCAGGACGGCGTCCAAGAACACGCTCTGTCCAGGCCGAATTCGGCCTGGGCCATATGTCACGACCAGACAAGCTCTGCAGGCGACTCAATGTAGGCTTTTGATTTATTTAGAGACCACATGAAAGAGTCATGAACTCCCAATTCAGAAAAAAAAAACAAAAACTCAAAGCCAAACTACCTACCATTAAATCCTTTCTTTATCTTTTTTGCTAAAACGAACTCCCCCGCCGGCAGATGTCTATCCCGAACAGATCGTTTGTGCTCACTTTATAGGTCAGCGTATTGTTTCTAGGCAGATGCATCACCAAGGTGATCTGGGCAATTATTGCCGAGTTAAAATAGGCGAGGAGGTTAGGGCCCGTTCGGCTCCGGAACGCCGTTCCATTTCCAATTCTCCTGCTTCGGTCCTGAATATGCCACGGAGAAATAATTGAGACCTCAGTTGCTGTTTCACCTTGAAGTAACCAGTCTGAAAATAATTTGGCTGCTGCCTGCTCGCCTCAAGGACAGCGGGCTGCTGAAATTTGATGGGGCGGCTGAGACAGGTGCCGCTGTGAGATAGACGATGTGATCTGATGAAAACAGCACAGCCGGGCTGCTGCTGCCATTTGTCAGCATTGTTCCAAGATATCTGCAGGTGAGTATGGGTTTCATTTTTCATTATTTTCTCCATCTACCTTCTGATATTGTGTCGGGTTCTTTTTCTCCTCTTTTCTTTTTTTTCTTTTTCCAATGGAGGCCTTCCATTATTTTAACTCCGTGATCGTAACGTCTCGCCGTAACGACCCCCAAACACAATGACGGCAGATAACGTGTTGGCGGAGAACAATCGGGAATGTTGGGACATGTGTTGCGAGTCTTTAGACCGTTTGTACTCAAGCAGACGACTGAGTCTTTACATTCTTCATCTTCTGTTTCACAAATATGCAGATTTAAAGAAAGCACAGATTGGAGACGTTTTAGAAATTAGACAATATTAATGACAAGAGAAAATCAGAGGTGTGCCATGCAGCATATTTTAGTGCCAATCTGATACGAAAGTAAGTATCGGGTATTTATTGGTATCAATACTGGTGATATCGATACTGATAGCGATACCTGTCATGATTTAGGTTTAATACGTCATCAAACTTCTGACCCTTGGATGTTTTTGTCTTTTTTTCCTTCTTTGAATTAGTGTCTGAAAAGCCAGGACTGAATTTGGACAAAGTTTTAAAAAGTGTCTGAAAAAATACATCACATTAAACAGAAACAGACAAATTTTTGTGGATTCTTTGCTAAAACAAAGTTGAGATTATTCATCATTTGAGAGCAAATCAATAGAAAACCGTTTTTTTTTTAAGTAGAACTGAGAAACTACTATTAAAAAAAAAAATCAAGAAAAAACCTAAAATGTCCATCTTGCCGTGGCAGTATTCATCTGATACCGATACCGATGTGGTATCGATACTTTCTACATTTTGGATGAACTTAAAGTTCTTCAATCCCTGATTCCAGTGATGCTAGTTATAAACGGTTCCTTCAAAAAAACAACTGAAAGTGACCCCGAGTGGTGTAATCATTACGACCAGCGGTACGCTCCACCTCCTGCTCTTTCAAACAACTAAAATGATCAAAATATCCTAAAGCGCAGCTTCCTGATGGAGATGAAACATGTCTGCCGATGTAATAATGGTGCAAAATGGGGAATTTCAAAAAGGCTTATTTTAACATTCTTGAAGAGAACTATTAAGTAAGACTTACCAACACACACACAAAAAAGGGACTGCGATCCATCCAGCTGTTCTCCAAGACACTTATCCTGTGAAGTAAAATAGAGTAGATGTCAGGAAAGCAGCTGAGCGCCTCAGAAATGACTTTCTTTTCGCGGAGCCTCGAGGATGAACAATGCAACAATGGCGAGGCGCCACGTTACTGCAGAGATATTACGAATCTAAACTGTTTTGACTCCTTCAATAGTCTCACTGCTGGAGCCCACAGATGATTCTTCTCCTCATTCAGTGAGACAGAATCTCCCAGCTTTAGTCAGTGTTCAAATATTCAAAAAGGAGTCATGAGCAAAAAAAAAAAAAAAGAAAAGACGGGGGTGAGAAAATCCTCGCTTCTCCCACAGAGAAAAGCCCTGGATATGCCTCGGCTGTCTGACAAAATGCAATGTTAGAAAATCCTGCTTTTGTTCTTTTCAGACTTTTACTTTTCTTTTTGCATTAGATTCTGTGTTGTATTCTGTATGAGAGACAGAGAGAAAAAAAAGATTTATCATGTGCAGATGCAGGTGGGAAAAGGAAATTCATTTGGCTGCTCAATTTGAAAAGCGAAACAAAGATTTATTACCTACAGAGGGGATGCGTTCCCAGTTTTCATTTCTAACTGTGATGATTACGGCTGTTTGATGAAGGAAACCCAAAACTCAGCTTCTCGGAAAATTGAAATATAACAGTGGATCACAGGCATCTTATATTATCTGTACTGTTAATTTATCTTCAGATTGTCTGAATATCAGATTTTGTTATTTTATTTTATGCTTTTTCATTAGCTGTAAGCCTCAGTCGTGGAAAACAATAGGAATAAGTGCTTGAAATGTTACTCTTGCCACACTGGTTGTTTTCTGCTTCGGTGTATCCAGGAGAGCGTTTCTGTGGCGACAACAAACTCACCAATTAATCATCAATCATCAATTTATATTTGGTATAAATTGTGTATAAATTAGTCGCTATAAAAACTCTCTCTATATAAAGTATGACTTAAAAGAAATGTGACTTGAAAGTTAAACCATAATAAGAGAGTATTATGGTTCAACTGAAGAGCCTTATTTTGGCTTTGTTTACACGCGACTGCCGGTATTTTCGGTATCTCTGTTTAAACAAGACGACCACGATCACGACTCCTTGAATCTGCTGTAGTTGTCATGCCAGGGCGCTGGATGGCGCTGTGGTTTTTAGCAAGCACGCGTATTTCACTCACAGCTTCCCTGCTACCTCACTGAAAAAAGAGAAGGGAGCTCCAACTTTCGAAAATTGAGTTAACTTGTAACCGGATTTTAGCACGGGGGCCCCGAAAGATGCTTTGTATTTTTGTGAATGAATAAGGTCCGATTGGGGCTAAGAGGATTTTGGCGGTGTTTTTGAAAAAGCAGACTGATTTGTTCTGGCAAACATCCATCAGGAATGCTTGATTCTTATTGGTCCAAGTTGGACGCTTCTTACGCTTTGGGGCGGAGCTTCAGGAGAGATTTCTCATGAGAACGGCGGGCAGGAAGGAAAGAAAAAGAAGAGCGCGACTAAGAGGTGATGAAGAAAATATCCAAGCTATCAGGGTTTTAAAAACTCATATTGGACATGAAACAGAACCATCGTTGTCCCTCTCCGCTTCTCAAGGCGTTGCTAACAGTGGTTCTATGGTCCACCAGAACCTGGACTGATCCAGTGCCGGGGGAGTCAGAGGCGGCGGCAGGGCGAACTTCTTCTCCAGGTGGAGCGATGACCACGGATAATCCGTAGAGTACTGATCCTGCGCTTTGGGTAAAAACAGCTTAGTGGGCTGAGCAAGAAGCAGAAAATATGGATGTTTATTTGAAAGCATCGGAAAATCTTTACAAACACCAGAAACGATTCTTCTCCAGGTCGCGTTTTGAAAGCTAGCTCCAAGTGGTGAGTACATCCAAACACAGCTGAGTTCTCCTCCATCCACCACGGCTGTGTTTGTATTTGAAACGATGCTAAAGGTCACTGAAGCTTTGAAAAGGGTTTCCGGGAGTGGAAAAAAGCAACAGAAACATTCAAAGAGAGAGAAAACAGCTAAAGTCACAGGAAAAGTAACGCGACTGCTCTGCTCGCTCAATGCCAAGTTAAAAAGCGGAACTAGCTTTAGCTTCCAGCTAGCAGCAGCAGTGGAACTAGCTTTAGCTTCCTGCTAGCAGCAGCAGCGGAACTAGCTTTATCTTCCAGCTAGCAGCAGCAGGAGGAACTGTCCAATCCTATGGCGAAGGGCCGACTGGACAGATGAGCTCGAGCTTCCCGCCCTGCCCTGACAGCAGCTACAGTCCAGTCATCACTGAATCAAGGTTCTGACCAGGTTTGGCTCTCAGAGGGGAAATAACCTGACTGTCTGAAGTTGATAAGGAAATAAACCTGATAATTACAGAGAAAAATACAGTTGATAAAAATTGAAAGAGGGAGAGAGACAGATAAAGATAGAAATGAAGAAGATACATAAATATTATGCATAGCAGATGGATAGGGAACATAGTCAAATGTTCTGTTGAATAGACATATTCAAGATGTTCAAGTATTTCTTTCATAACTACTGCGTATATTTTGTTTGTAGTGATGATCTTTACATTCATTAAAGGTGCACCGTTGGCAAATTTCTGGCTTATCACTGATCTTTAAAAATCTGACTTGATGAAATTCTTTTGTGCGTTTGTGTGAAAAATATAGCAAAAAAGTTGTCAATCATGGAGTGACTGTTGTAAACCTGGCATGGAGAGATGACCTGGTGGACTGTCCATCAGCCTCTCATGGTGGTTGATTGTTGTGACCTTGTTGCTAGATAAGGTTTGGATAGGATCAGTTCCACAAGTAAGTCACGGCCAAACGCTGACCACCCAAAGGGAAGGAAATCATATATATGATATATATATAAAGTAGGGCCCCCACCTTGGCTCAAGCCAAGGGGCCCACACCCTCCTAAATCCGGCCCTGCTTGTAACATATCATCAAATGAAGTTAATCAGACTTACTTTACTTACGCTTCCTTAACACTATAAGTCAGTACGCTTGATATAGTTGCTTGGACAAACTTAATTTGACTAATTGTAACAAATTTTCTCAATCTTGCGTAATTTCTCTTTTTCAGTTTAGCGAGAAAATCAGAGCAGCCACTTCAGTTTCGGGTATATTTGCTCTAATTCACACGCAAATCAATTAAAAAAGATATAAATATTTGTATTTTTTCATATTGAAAATGTCTTCATTGGAATCTGAAGTCAAAATCTTTGTGTGCGTCCATAAATTTGGCAAATGAAGCTCATTTCGGTTGGTGCACTCAAAACGTGGAGCGGCTAGTTGCAGGTGAGGATATGTCATTAACATCGGTGGCGTCTGCGTTGTCGGCGGCGGCGGCCATAAATTAGACTCAGACAACTCTTTGTAAATAAGAGCACTTGCTCCTTTTCTTCCAGGGGTACGAGAAGTGCTATCTAAATAAACCTCGTGTGCTCAACAAGAGCATTTACACAAGAGAAAATAAAACCACTGCAGAGATTTCAAGGGAAACACAAAAGCAGCTTTAGCAGGTTGTTTTCTGCGAGCTGCACAAACACAATAGAAGCCTCTCAGCTCTCTGTTGACTCAGTACAGTTCAGGGAAGAAGTAACTGTTTTTTTGTTTTTTTTTTATCTCACATTTTCCACGCTAAGAAAAGACAGCGCTACACGTGAAACAAGTGAAACTCCCCTCGGGGGCATTTCCTTCAATCAGATCTATGTGGCGTGGATTCATTTGAGGTTTTTCATCTGGAATATTCATGTAACTCAGGAAGCCATTTGCAGCTTTCCGCGCGTCTTAACAAAGACACATGTGTATTTGTTACGCTGATGGCTAATATTGCACCTTGTGCAGTGGTATATATCTTTTTTTTTTTTTCCCTTTTCAACTGATTTCAATAGTAGCTAATAATAGTATTTTTTCAGTTCTGAAATCGGTTGGAGAAGGCAACCAGAACTTGGCAACATTATGTTCAGAACTCCCAGCATTAATAAATAAGTCAATTAATAAGGTAACATGTAAAGCAAAATTCAAACAAAATGTCACTTGGAGACTCAAATTACCAGCACCCTGCCCAGAGATTTAAAAGCTGTTCAAAACGACTGCTTTGTGATAAAAGTTGCGTGACAGAAAATTGAATTTCTGGAAGCATTCAGTTACTGAAAATATATCATTGTTAGTTTTCTGGCTAGATAAAATACTTGTAATCTTAGCTCATTTACATAATTTTAAACAGTTTATTGCAAACTCCCAAATAGCTGAATTTAACCAAGCGCCTGTTTTTGCAAGTACCTGTGTTCAGCCAATTTGGTGAATGCTTGACCAGCTTGTACAAAAAAACGTCAGGACTTGGTTAGTCAGTTTGATCAACTCCAAATAGAAAAGTGAATGTCTTTTCATCTTCCACTTTGCAACAACTTTCAGGTGAAAGACAACGTCACCTTTTTGAGATTTGTTCAACAAAACGTTGTTTGGAGCTGGTAGCCCCCAAGATTGGTAGCTTCCAATGCTATTTACTTACTTTTACAGTCTAAAGATTATATTGAAACTAGAGGCTGTGGAGTTTCACTGATTAAACCAAACCTTGCACAAATGATCACCGGTACTTGTGAATTAATAAATTAGGTGTTACTTTAATGTAGAAAACACTTCCTGTTCCTACTGACCTCATCTACATAAAGAGATCTAATCCGCTGCTGCTTCCTCTTTAGACTTCATTAGGTTCAACTGAGTCTGCTCAGTCGAGTGTCGGTGAAGGTTTTCGCGTCTGAAACTACACGGGCCAAAATGTTCTGAAAAAAGCTGAAGCCGATTAGTGGGGCTGAACATCATAGCATTTTAATTTATTAACTTTGTTAATACTTAAAAATCGTCGGGGTGGTTCCTCTTCGTTCTGCTTGGTAGTCGTATAATTTGGGGCTTTCAGCTGAGATTTCATGAACGTTGTAAGTTTCTTGCAAGACGCACTGGCTGTGTTTCCATTAACTGGAACATCGCACAAATGGAAATAACAAAAATCAACGTGCTTAATGGAAACACGTCAATTTTGAAAAAAACAAACAACAAAAAAAAAAAACAATAAATTTTTTGCTAATAAGTTCTTGGACCAAGATGATGGCTTATTTTTTTTATTTATTTATTTGCCCATATCGAAACAGATGCGGTTTTTTTTGCCTCAGGTCACGTGATCAACAACCAGTGTAAACAGGCACAGTGAAAATGACTGTGCCTGTTTACATCTTATTGCACAGACAACTTTATTTACCTGTGATTATAATTTCATCTATTCAGTGGAAACACAGCAATTGCAAGATTTGTTTATTTTATTTCATTTTTTTAATATTAGCAGAATATTGACAAAGATTTGCGTACATTTGTAATGGAAACGCAGCAAATGGACAAAATTAACTAAGTCATGGCAAATAATACTTTCTTTTTTTTTTGTCCTGGGACAACTGTGATTCAAACAAGATCCAAAGTACAACTTACTTGTCTTGTGTGCCTGAAACTTAAACCTTTTGCTTTCCACAATTACTATTTATGCACTTCTTTATCAAAATAAAATACCTCTTTATGCTCTTTATGCTGCACTGTTTTTATAGATTTGAGTTCGGTTTTTGTCCTTGCTCCCTGCCTTTCTAACACTTACTCCGCTGTGCCAAGGATGTGCAAGAAGTTCGACTCAGCATTCCAGAACAATGGAGGCCGTTAGGTAGGAAGAAGCTGTTCGTATCCCGTTTTCCTTGTTCTGACAAGTTGTGTGACACATCTGACTGCTGGAACCAAGAGCTCCTGGGGTGAATTTACATGAGGACTTCCTTCTTGACACATTAAAGAGCAGCTCAAGCAACTTGAGTCCTGTGATCTCTGCAGCTAAGACACTAGCTGCGTATAAGCAGAGCGCTTTAGAGTGCAGCTTGGCAATGCGACAACAGGAGCACGCGCTCACAGCTGAGATCAAACCGGTTTGACGAAAAGAAATAAGAGATGATGTCACTGCCAGAGTACGTGCAAATTAGAGCGAGGAAGTTGCAGATACAGAAGCCCGGAAGGATTTCTGACTGCTCTAAAAAAGAGATAATAGTCATGCAACAAGGAATCCGGCTGAAATAAAGGAACACTGGATCAGGCACATAGCAAAAAGTCTCACAAGAAAATAAAGGTTTTCTAAAAGAATTACACAAATAATAGCTTTTATGTGAGATGTAAGAACACTGTTTTACACCTTTTAAAAGACTGCTTTAAGGGGGTTTTGTTTGTCTTTTCTTTTCTTGTTTTGTTATTTTGTCTTATAAACACATTGCATACTGGACATTTTGCACATGTGCACAACGCTGAAGCCTAATTCTACTTAGAACACTTCCATTAACAAAATTAAACCTGGAGATGTAGAATTATTAATTTGGTGCAGTGCGCCACAGCAAAGGGAAAAATAGCGCTGTAAAACTGTTGAAGATTAGCTCAAAACCCCTTGCATTCTCAGTTTTACCCACTCTCGGCACCGGCTAAGCTACAAACATGTTACCTTAGCAACTGAGTGACAACAGCTCCACCAGTGTATCATGATTCAACATCAAGAAACACGCAAACATTTCCCCCACAAAGAGCAGTACATTCAGTCCGCTACAGTTTTATGTTTTCAGGCTTAATGTTTATTTTGCAGTTAATGTGTAATAATTGCAATAGTAACATCTGTATAAACACAGATGTGGTTGGATAGAAACTTAAACACCTGCTCTACGGATGATTTGTAAGAAAGTCGTTGTGTGGGTCACCTTTTTGTTTTTTGTTTTTTTGACTGAACCAAATCCCTGGATTCCACAGCATAGCTACATGTTAAGGTTTTCAAAGTCAAGCTAGCATAACTGACCTACTTTTCTCTCCCCTCACTATTTTTGCAAATTAAAACTTTTTCCTATCCTGTGAAATGTGATACTCTTGTACCTTATTGTCATAGTTTTGACGCAGAGCACTGCATCCCTTTTTTGTTGATATATGAAGTGTACATTTAAGATTTAACTTGACAGTCTAAACCAACAGTAAAGTCATTTTCAGGAAGCAAATTTCTTGCCCTCCTTTTTACCTAATTTTAGAATTTATGAATCGATTTGGAGAAAATTAATTCATTAATTAATTCAAACTTACTTGAAATTAAGTGAAGATTCTTACTGTAGAAAATAGCACATGAAAAATATATTTTTAATATGCAATGTAGCAATATTCTGAGAATAATTTTCATATTTTCATAACATATAAGGAGGAAATTATCATCATTAATCAAAACTGCAGATGGGACAAGAGATGGAAATTAGCCACCTGGCTATAATCTGATGTATCCACATGTAAATATTAATAAATATGCATTGCGCCATTTTAAAAAAATAACTTGAAGATAATGCTTTCAAACATCCATCTGTGTGTAATCAGTCAATATAATGTGCTCCACTTAGTTACAACATTCCTGAAATACAATAATTTTTCGATAATATTCTGATTTATTCTGTATGCAAACATCTAAATTTGAGGAAAATCACGAATATAATCTTTCTCTCTTTCTTGTATTGAGCAAACAGAAATACTTTGGTATCCCTAACTAACCTAACCCCATATATTTAGTTTGATTTAAAGCTGGCATTAAAATTTAAAAATGTACATTAAAATATCACATTCTGACGGTACATTCACATATTTTACTGCACACACATTCAAGAAACAACAGAAATGTGTCATGGAGCATCCCTCAGCAGATGAGAAGATTTGCTTTACAGTGAAACACAATATCAACGCCTTTCAGTAAAACGTTCAAAGCAATGACATTGAGTTTTTCAGATAAAAGTCAAACTGACATCCACACTCCTTACAGCTTCATTAAAACGCGCCCTTGAACGCGATAAAAAAGAAAGGTAAAGCCCAGGAGGTGAGCTGAGCTGTGGCACAGATATTCTTACAGGCCTGGAGATTTCCTAATACCTCACATTATCGCCAAAACAATTTAGATTACTGCTCCAGAAGCGCAGTGGAAAACGGCAATATCTCGGCTTCGTGTGGGAATATAATCCCTTGCTAGTTTTTTGTTTTCAAATTAATTTAAACCCAATAAAATACATTGTATCAAAGTAGGGGTAATGGCAGCTTCTGTAATAACTGATGAGGCTTCAAAAGTTTGCTTTAAATCACAATCATGAGAGAAAGAGAGCTAGAACATAAGGACAGGATCGTTAATTACTCAATGATACAATCTGCCAAATGTCACAGTATTGTGACTGCAGCTGAAATACATATATATTTTGCTGCTGTAAGTGTTTGCTGCTGTAAGTGTTTGCACACTGACATGTTCGCGAACCCTTAAAGGAAAGCGGCACGTGCCCGATGCCAGCTCATGCTAATTGTATTGACAACATTTTTTCCCGTTGAAAATATTTTAGCGGTTTTAGAAGCTCGATCTAATCGAAATATGAAATGGTGACATTGCCCCGAATCAGAGCGTTTAAAGGCTGCGGCGTGCAATCTACTGATGAGACATGAGGAAGTGTGGAAAAAAACGTCAGTGTTCGTAGGCTGGGAAATTTCTGGGCCACATTACGAAAGAAAATCTAATTTGGACGGATGGAACAGGTGGTGAAGCAAAACAAACCCAGACCTTTTATTAACAGTCCTTAGTTTCACATCTGAGCAGAAAATGCTACAATTCCCAATCCATCACACTGCCTCAGGGTAGCTTGGATGTTTTTATTCATCGGCTTCCATCGGGACAGAATAGCCTCTTCAGATTGTCTTGGTGTTAAGATTTATGCTGTTGGAGCGTTGGGAGCGACTGAGGGAACGGCTTTTTCTACCCGACTCTGATAGGTTGGGATCGATGAGCTTAATGGCTTTATTTATATCTTTCCTTGTTTGAGCACAATAAGGCTGCTTTCACACCTGATAGTCCACTAGACTCGGTTCCATTGGGGACCAAAATTGCAACATTTGTTACATTTTCATCTGAAGTGGTTCACTTTCACATTGAACTGTGTTCAATGAACCAAACACTTTGAAAAACCTGTCCACCCTCCCCCCCCCCCTGCTTTCACATTTAGTGGCACTGCACCAAGAGCCACTGAAGGAAACGGCAGAGTAACTTGCGAAGAAGACATGAGCGCAACTTCCTTCTTCACAAAATGTAAACAAAAATGGACTAGCATGAGATTTTAGAAGTTGTAGGACTTTTGCTGATGTCATTGGTAAAATACCACGAGCCATTGTCCCACTAGCACGAGATGTTCAGAAAACCGGGCTCAACAGGCTGCTTCCTGCTTTTGGACCAATCTCTGGTCTGCTTGCATATTTTTAGGTGGACTAGAGTTTGCCTTATTGATCCACATTGGATTTCGAATGTGCAACTACATATCTGCAAACAAACCGGACTTCATAAGCAAACAGACTAGAATTTGAGTAATATGGACTAAACAAGGGATGTATGAATGGACTATAAGTCTTGTAGTATTAATTCATTCCTTTGTGTGTTTGGTTTCTTAGTTTTGTCTTATCTTCTGTTTGTGCAATCCAAGGATTTAGTTTCCTTGGATTGGTATTTTTCCTTTCTGTTTATTTTAATGTTAGTTTCAGGATTTTCCTTTTGTTTAGCCCCATTACTGTCATCATCCACCTCCTCTGTGTAGATGAACCAGAGAACCTCACTGGTTCATAGACTTGTAAAGTTTTCAGTTACTGTTCATTAAAAAAAAAAACTCAATGCATGAGAGTTGCATTTTTGGACGCTTGCCCATTGGTCTGATGAAACTAAAGTGGAACTGTTTGGCCATAATAACCATTGTCTCATTTAGAGGAAAAACTCTAAGAATACCACCTTAATTGTGAAGGACAGAGGTGGTCAGAATCATATGATGAGACTGTATTGCATTTAGAGATCAACCAGGAAGTTGACGATCAGGTGCAATTGAATCTTCCACCTGGACAAGATCCTAAGCATACAGCCAAAGTGGTTACAAAGTGGCATAAGGACAAACAAGTCAATGTTTTGATGTGGCAAAGCGTTGACCACAGTCCTATAAAGAATTTGTACGCAAACATGAAAAGGCATGCATGACCGAGGCAGCGCACAAACCATTGCACATTACAGCAGCAGTGCAAAAATGGACTATTATCACAGAGTTTTGTGCAAGGATCCATTACGGTTTTAAGAGGTTGCGGACGGCTTCACTTTCTTGTTGCAATTTAACATTTATTTGAGTGAAAATGTAACACTTTGTGTAATTCTACACTTGAACCAATTCTGCAGTGTTGAGGATGTTTGTTTTTCATTTCTTTGACTTTCCTACCAAACTGAAGTTCTGGTCCTTGTTTAATGAGGCAACCTTAGCTCTCACCTTTTACCATTTTCCTTTTTAAACTTCACACTTTTCTTCTACTTAGAGGTCTTGATACTGGAACAGTGGAGTCGGTTAAAATAATTTTGTCAATCCCAGCACTGTTAATTATTCGTTATTACACTCCCTCTGCCTCAGAGTGTTACTGTAGAAGCCTTGTTTGTGGACAAGTATGGATATTGACCAAATTCAATTTTTTTTTTATTTTGCCTGAAGTTACCTTGCAGAGATTAGTTTTCAAATTAAACTTCCATAACAAGAAGTCTAAGCAATCAGACTTTTCCCAGCAATCCCCCCACCACCACCCTCACAACTCATTTCTTTGAGTAGGTTTAATTATCTTTAATGGCAAAGCCAGGCCTTGCATATCTGGTAAGAAACAATGTCCCTTCCTCATAAATTCATTAGACTGCTGGACCTGGGTAAGAGGCAATGCTCAAGGCAAGTCTTGTGTCATTTATGAAAAAGCAGATAATGAAGTTTGCCGCAGTATTTTGTTTTGATTAGACTGCTGAGACAATTACCCAGTGAGACAGAAAAAGTAATTGTAATCAACCTGGATGATAATTATGAACATAATGAGGGTTGAAAGTTTTCAGAGGTGTTTTAGTAAATCCAGTAGTGAAAAACTTGCTGAAAATAAGTTGGGAGTCAGACGTTTTGTTGTTGGCGAACGATAAAAGGTGTACAAAAAAATAGCCATGTTTTCCCCCTATATCTTCATGGTAGGGCAGAGTCCAGTCTTTGAAGGCCTAGAAAATGATTCATCTGCCTTTGAAAAAAAACAAAGACTTGTGTTTCATACTTGTGCAGTTCCTAAGTTTCCTGGTACCAAAATATGGTGACATTTGCAATTAGAGTGAAGTCATTAGTGAGACATATTTGATGTGCCACAGACAGACGGATTTCATTTTCCACGCAATTGCAGCCCCCTCAGCTACTCCTCCATCAGTACAAGGTGCAGTCCCACCGTGCGCTTGATATTTAGCCACGGGCTAGTCAGCTGTTAGCCTCTTTTATTTATTTATTTTATTTTGTTCAATGGCCTACTTTCCAGCAAGGATGAAGGTTTTTGGGACCTGGGGGAAAAAAAAAAACTAGTCCCATAACAGCTCAGTGCCTTGAAGTCATAATTTGTACTGTGGTGCTGCAGATGTTGCACTGTGCATGTATCTCACATGTGATGACGGTCAGAAATGAGTTGGCGAGGATCCAGGTGGGGTTTAGTCAAGCCAACAACAGATGTGCTGCTGATCCCGTGTAAAAGTTATTTGAAGCTCCTGTTATTCCGTGTGGGGGTGTGTGTTTGTGTGTGCATGGATTTGCAAATGCACAGATCGGAAGTGGATAGTCACTTTGGTTTGAGGATAATGTTATATAATTAAGCAGAGTAATAAAAATAATGCATTTCTGACTGGAATAACGCACCACTACTTGCCCATTCTGACTGAGTACAATTGTTGCTTTTAGTTCACAATAAATTATGCTGAAAAGTGAGAATTTCTTAGTTGATAAAGAAGGATATTAATGCATGTAGTTTGTTTTTTTGCGCAATTGTCATTCTGGAATCATTTTTTTTTTAGGCTCAACTGACACCGTATGCCGCAGTGACTTCAGATCCTGTGTAGAAAAATATTAGTGGTCTAATTTTGCTAACCGAAGTCAGGAAGACATAAAGGCAAATAGGAACCTACCATTTTAATAGATTTAAGAATAGTCAAAATGAAAAGGACTACCAATAATCACCTCTAGGGAGGGTGTTGTAGAAATAAAAGAAACAAGAAAGAAAGAAAAGATGAAAGCACATAATGGAATTATTATTATAATTTTTTTTTTTTACAAAAGTTCACTATTGCAGCCCTTAAAGGACAACTTTATGAGGAAAAAAAACCATAAGGAAATAGAGTACATGTTAACCTTTGAAGCTGAAAAAGAAGAACAAGAAAGCTTTCATTGTGAGAATCCCACCTGACATAAAACAGGTAAAATTTAGCTTTTTTAATGCCAGACCACGAAAAAAAAATAAACTGTGCGTTTTAATAATAAAGCATGTGTAACTATCTTGAATTTAATAATAAGCTTTTTTTTTCCATCTATAAAAACATCACAAAAATGCCGTGGGAGACATGAGAAGCTCAAATCATTTATCAGTTTTTTTTTTTTTTTTTTTTTCCAAGCGCTACAGTTTACAAGTGCTACGTTGCTAGCTCAGTCTGGGTTTTCCATTGAAGGACGGAGGATGTTTCCGGTAAGCTTCACGGGCAAATGTTAGCGACTGGGTAAAATTTTAAACTTTAACAGAGTCCACGCTGCCAGGAAGCAATTGTTTCTGAATAGCCGAGAGTGCAGTCGGTTTGTACGAAGCGAAGCGTATAACAAGGGGCTAGCTTAAACTAGGAATGAGATAACGTTGCCAAGCTTTAAAGATACCAAAAATACTCACAATGTTGGCGTCGGCACAAGTAGTCTTCAGTCTCTCTCTGTGTACATATTCAAAACATAATTCACACCTTCTTACTCCTCTTTTAATTCATGTAACGGCTTAATTCCAGTGCTCAGCTTTTACAGCAGCTATTATTAAACTGTTTTGTCCTGGCATGTAATCAATCTGCCGTTCTCATCAACACTGAGCACTTGTTTGGAGCTTGGCGTGTTTCAGCAGAAGTAAACGGGGGGACCGCCATCACCCCGGAGTGAAAGTCTCTGAGAATCTGCTCGCTCTCATTTTCCCGCTCGCTCTCTGGTTCACGGTGCTGCTCCTGATAAACCTACATCAAATGAAGCAGAACAGGGCCTGGATGGCTCCTATCACAAAAGCAGAAGAATGAATATATTCCTTGAGCTACGGGGGAGAGAAATTTAATGACTTTAACACACGCCGGCGATTTAATTGAACGCCTACAACGTCTGCGCAAAATGCATGCTTGGTGTCGCTCGCAGGCGGAAATGCTGTCAAAAATAAAATGAGAATTCGAACTAATTCTTCACGTAACAAGGTGATGCGCTTTTTTTTTTTTTTTTTTTTTGCTTTTTTGCTTTGCTTTATTGTGTCATCAAATACAGAATTATTGAACAAAGTGATCCAGTGCCACTGGCATTGGAGCATTGGGGTGGAGATGTAATGTTTTTAGTTCAGGCGTTCCCTGAAAAACGGCACAGGTGATATGAGCCTCAGCACCAGGTATTCCAGGTGCTGGAAAACCTTGAATATTTTTCCAGGTAAACTGCTACTTATTCTTTTAAGACTGCTTGATACTTTTTTTTGTTGACATCTTTAAACAAACTTGTATCGAATAATTTTGCACCAGCATAAAAAGACATGTAAAAAAATTGATTATTATTGATTTTGTAATATAACAATACTATTAAAGTGGTTTTCCCTTTTCTTTTCATCACAACATGACTGTAAAAATGTTGTGCTTTTTAAAAAAAAATAACATTTATTGTTATTTTTTCTCTTAAAGGTGCAGTAGTAGGTACTGTGTTTTTCCAAAACATAAAGTGCCGTTTCATAGCACAATCAAGTATGTTACCTTCAGCTGTTATAAAAATGCTGTATATATGTGACAATGTGACTAAAATAAATTTGACTTTGTGATTTAACGCCTTGAAATTGGGGCTCTGTCTCTTTAAGAAACTCTCATTCTTTCTGAAACTCCGCCTTCAGGAAGTCATCAAACCAACGCTCCTCCATTAGCCCTCTAGCAACATTTTTACCAGCGTTCCTCTATGAAGTAGTCATATAATGAGCTTGGAAGCTTGGAAACTGAAGCTGTGAGGAGGAGTTTCATCCTGGAAGGCGGGGCTAAGTCCACCCAGGCGTTTTGTACAGCTGAATGGTTCCAGACATTAACAGGATTTCTCAAACATCCTTGAAAGAATCAAGGCAACTCTTATGTTTTTGATGAAAGAATAGCAGTATAACATGATATTTGCATTTATTGTTAGTTTTTCTCTTAATCTATGCTTGTGACCACACACTTATCTAACAATTAGAATGGAAGGTTGTACTTTCTGCGTGAAATGCAAACCAAACAATAATATTTCTCTCAAAATAATGGAAATCCAAGAGCAATTTTATCGTTCCATCATTTGCCTCATCCTGATCTTTCAAGGTAGCACGCTCACACTTTGCAGCAGATGTTATTCATTATCCTGCTGTTTATACAGCACACCTTGCTGTAGGCAGCAGCACACTGAGCCAGGAGCTGATTCTATTTATTGAATACCAAAGCTATTAAAACTTGCCGTCTGAGAAACAGAACAAGGCCAGCGGAGACAATTTTATTAATATAATTACACAAACCGGTGAAACAGCAAAAAAGGTAATTTTTTTTTCCCCCCCTTCCTTTGTTCAAGGTGCTGATCATTACTCTCACTCTTGGTTGGCATACCAATTTTGGAAGTATTCTTTGCCGGCATTATCTGGTGTTCTCGTGTCGAGCTGTGATCTCCTCGCAGGGAAACGGGGAGGTCATAAAATCCAAGAGCCTGAAGCCAGAGCTTTGGAACGTAAATGAGCCTCTATTTCCTGCCCTTTCAAATTAATTGATTCTACTTCAAGAAAAATGAGCGGGAGCAGAAACTCGAACAATGCAAATTACTTTTACGAAGCGAAGGAGTAACTCACTAGTTCCTGGGGTTGCAGAATTAATTCATCTGCCAAATGAATGTCAGCATTGCCACATATTCATTGGTAATTGACTGCTTTCCTGAGCATGACGGCACACTTCGTCATAATCTAATTCATCTTGTGTTCATACTTGAATTTTGGGGTCTGTCATTCAAGACTCCATGGTAAAAGACCTTTTAAAGCCAGGTTTCCTTGTTGAGTCAAACATGACTAATGTTGCCAAATCATGTGCCATTTTTAGTAAAATTTTATTTGTGCAAATAACCAAGAATCTTAATCTTAAACGGCATGAATGCTGCTTCATATCTCTATTTTTTGGATCATCTGGGTTTAAGTCACAGACTCCTGTGTAATTATTTTGGACTATTATGGCAACTTCTCTTACGGCGTTTTGACACCTGGTAGTCCGGTAGACGCGGTTTGATTTGAGATCAAAATTGCAAATTTTGTTCAATCTTCAGATGGTGCGGTTCACTTTCACACCGCACTGTATCCAACACACCGAACCATTTGAAAAACTTGTTCATTCCCTCGCCTGTGGTGGCGCTGCACCCCGAACCACTGACGGAAACGACCTGGAAACCTCTGAAGAAGACAACTTCCTTCTTCACAAAATATAAATAAAAGTAGAGTGGTGTCAGATTTTAGCGCCTTGTCTGTGGCAGAAGGTTTTGAGTTATTTCTCCAACTAGCACGTTTGGATCATCGTCGCTGTAGTTTGCTTCTTGCTCTCAGAGTGGTCTCCTTTTTCTCAAAACTTTCACGCGTCTTAAAATATTCTCTCTCATTTTCCCCTCAAAATTCCTCCCTGCACAGACTAAGTCTCCACTCGCAAACCTCTCCGCTCGCTCACAAATTCTTTTCTGCTCTCTAGTGGAACAAAAACAGTACTGTCGCCTGGCAACCGTCCCAACCAATAGAATTAAAGTGTTACACTGGGCAGTGGGAGCCTCCTGCTATCAAAGCTTCTGCTTTTCTGTGCCGCCAACTGGATGTAGAGAGGAACAACCTCAGCTTCCTGCTCAAAGTGACATGGACAACAGCTTATTCTCAGGTGTGAGAACCTTTAATGCTCCATCATCTGTGAACAACTTTAATACCGAGGAAACGTTTTTAGCTTTCAATTACATTCCTCTCCATTTAAAATCATGACCATTCAGACGACGACCTTCACATCTCTAGGATGACTGTGAACACACTGGCATTTATCATGGCCAAGTTGGTTTCTTGAAATATAAATTTAAGGTTCTGTAAAAATGCTTCGGCCTCGTTTTTATTTTTTTCATTTTTTGCACAATTTCACAAAAATGTCACAGCACAAAGTCGTTGGAATGTGTGAAAATGAAAACATTTTCCACAAAAAATAAAAACAGAAAATGGGGGGAGTCATTCTGACTCAGCAAAATTTACTGCGGTGCCCCTAAATACAAGAAATTAGAATCAATTTCTTTCAGAAATAAATCATTGAGAAATTCAATTAAGGGTTAGGTTGTAAAACTATAGTAAAACATTGTTCAGTGCATTTCTCAAAATCGGAAAGATACATTTCTATTTCTACAAAAGGTCATTACTTTGCCCTTTATAAAAAAAAAAGTTTTAAAAACAAAGCTGGCTGCGAAAGAAAGAAAGCCAAAATGGGAAATTCTAGTTGAATATATCCGCTCATTGCAATTTTTTTTTTTTTTAGATTCGCTTTTAGTAAAAATACATATTTTATTTGAAAACTAAGCATCTTCTCTTCTCGTGCTCTAAAAGTGTCTCATCATGTAAAGTTCCCATAAAATACATGAAGCTTTGTGGTTGTGACGCGACAAAATCGAGCCGCACAATCGGAGGCACACATCAGGTAAATCCCCTTTTGTTTATTCTCAATTATTAATCTTTCGGCTTCGCTCCGAACTGAAGCCTCAGAGATCAACAAGGGTGTCGATTTCAGTGAAGAGCTCGCACGGATTCCGTTGAGTCGGCCTATTTTTGACATTGTTGTTGTCTATGTGTAGTTTTCCCCTTTGAGTCTCACCAAAACAACAAAAAAAGCACTCTTGATTCTCTCCCTGAATTTCAAATTAAAATGAATATTAATCAATTCCCCTGGAAGGTCTCAACCAAAAGTGAGAATTGAGTGAAGCTGCAAGATGTCTTACTGAAGAGCAACTCCCCTGCTGCTCCTCTATGTAACATGGTTTTCCACATCTTAAAGGAAGCAGGGGGGGGAAAAGCGTGAGGCCTTATTTTATTGATTTTTTTTAAGACAGGCCCTGACATCACGCTTGACAAAACAGAAATGGTATTAAATACATCTTTCTTTTTGTATGGAAGCCCTCAAAACTTTTTTCTTTTCTTTGGGACGGCAACCACATAGCCCACATTCTCAGGTTTGTTCAAAAAACGCTGATGCAGTCTTCTTGCCTGGAATTTCGGAGCGCAGCAGGGGAGCCCAGCAGGGGGGCAAATCTGCCTAAGGCTTCCGTCAAACTGCAGACACATCATGAAATCGCTCGGCGCTGACAAGACGCTGCATTTTATTCATGACTGTTTAAACAACAGCAGCAGCTAATTACAAGCTTAGCATTTCTGTTAACACGCTGTTCATATTTCGGGGAGTTAAAAAAAAAAAGTTGAATTGCGAGTGAGGATTAGGTTTCCTTCCACATCAGTCATTTAACATGCTTTGATTTAATAGAGGGGGTTCTTTGGGAAATTTGCATGGTGTGTATGGAGAGGTGCTTGCCGAGGAGTGCAGGCTGCTGAGATGTCTGAAAGCTTGGGAGGCCATGCATGTTGCTGTGCCCTCTGGGAAACTAATGACCAATGCACAGAGGCTATGCAATGAGGATCTCCAACACAGCTCTCTCCAGCTCTCACTCGCTCTCTGGTCCAGGGGATTTTCTCCAGTAATTGAACTCGAGAGTGGCTGCACATACAAGTGTAACTGTGGTGCGATGCCAGATGATACCTACGTACTACAACACGTTTAGTCCTATATTTTTGACTGGAAACATAACCAAGACATACTATTTATTTTATTAATTATATCTACATATAACATGTACAGTTTAATCGCAAACAGCGTGATCTATTTTCAGACAAAAATTCTCCTAAAATTACATAAAGACCAATTGTAAATAACCCCAAATTAAGTTATTTGTTTGTGTTGTTTTTTTTTTAATGCTTAGTGCTTTTACTTGTGTTTATCTATGATTAACTTCTGGTTTGATGCTTTTATTTCGAAGGGACAGCAGCAGGTTTAACTGTGAAAGGGGCCGTACCATTCACTTTCCAGATTCCAGACACGTATAACGCCATTTTATAGCTCAGTCTAGTAACTGTTTCCTCGTTTTTATAAAACACACACACATGTGTTTCAAGCCTTTTCTCTAGAAGGGATGAAATTGTAACAAAATGAGAAGCCATATACTTACTCATCTGAGTTGCTGCTCCTCTTCCCACTCAGGAAAATTCTCATGCCCTTTCTCCAAAAGACCTGCAAAGAAAAGAACCTGGGTTAAGCATTAAGGAAAGATAGTTTAGGTTTGTTAGATTTATTTGTATCCTTTGAATCAAACTGACCCAGTTTTATGTAGTAAAAACTGACTATTTTAGAGATGTGTGGACACTCAGTTATTGTGTCATGTTTTGTCAAGTTCTTCGATGGTAACAGGACAGTTTTAGAGCAGGGCTCACATTTTTGTGAAAGGTATTAATTAGTTGTCGTACCACAAAATTATTAAAACAACATTCCTGGGACTCCATACGAGTCACTATCGTAAGTTAGCGGACTGTGCTCACACTTTAGTGAATGATAAAATAAATTAACGTGAGAAAACCATCGGGGAAAGAGTACATGAGTAAAACATCCGATCTTGGCTTCCGTACCTCTCTCATCTGATCATCTTTAACACGAAGGGTAAGGACTATGGTGAGGTTTTCAAAGAAGAACCTTCACTGTTTCCACTCGAATGCTGCCAGGTATTTGAAACACTAAAAAGGCCGTCTCAAGACAGGTTATGAAATTGAGCCCATTACCAGGTTTAAGCACAACAACTTTACTGATATGTGCTTTCATGACTGTGGCTTCAAGGTGCTAGCTTGGAAAGCCAATCGGTCTGACTTGGACCCATAAGTACTTAATGTATTGTGTTGTCAGGAGGAAGACAAGAGATCCCTGGTTCAATTCAGAAAAGCTGAAAGTAAAAAAACAATCTGGTATTTATTAACATCTCAGTCGAGCCACAGGTTGGTCCCCTCCAACGCATACCACACCGATTCAATGATCAGGCAAGAGAAACCACAATAAGGGACATAGTGCGTGTACTAGAGTAATTTTAGATTGGCCTATTATTTCCAACCAGATCTATCATTCAACTGTTATGTTTTACAGATTTTATCAGTGTTTGCTTAGTGACATTGCCATGTTTTTTCCTTCCTTCCCCAATCATCTAAACTCCCAACTTCATTAGTTGCTCAGCACATGTTAGCCCACAGACTTCACATGTCAGTAGAGCCACAGTCGCAACGAAATGAGTCACCCCAGGGAAGTGATTTAATGGAGTGGTTTAAATTGCTCTAGGCACAGATGAGTGCCCCTTTGTTAGCAGTCTCATGAGATAGCAGACCCAAGCGGCAAAGACGTTTTTTTGTTGTTGTTTTGTTGTTGTTTCTCACATTCCCTTGTCATTTGGACAAGATTGTCGCTGTGAATATGCAAGCATGGTTTGAAATCCAAATGGAAACGGAAACCAGTAAAAGGCCCTCGTTTGCTTTTCTTAGCGCCGTGAGGAAAAGTTTTCAGAGTTTGGAGTCGTGAAAGTATTTGCATGCATCGAGCCGCTGGAGAACCCGAGGTGGGGGCTGCCTGTGTCATTGGGCCCCTGCTTCACTCATTACTGAGACTTCCAGCTGTTTTACACTGCAAAAGTATTCAATTATTTCCATCTCACTGTGTTGTTTTCATCCCCCAAAAATCGACTCATGATAGAATGGATTAACTTAAACACAGCAGCGGATGACGGTAATTAGCCAGAATCCCTCGAATTGCTCCTTCTCAGAGATAGTACTTCAGATAGTCAATTATTTTCCAAACCCAGCCACGGTCCCACACATAGGGTTAAATTATGCATGCCCAGTCCCTTTGACTTAATTTATGTATTTATTTATGAGCTTTATACACAAATTGTTATTTTTTAAGTTTCATTGGCTATAGTGGATTTTATTTGACAGTGAATTGACAGGAAAGTGGGTAATGAAAGAAGGAGGAAGACGAGTAGCAAAGGTCACCAGGCCAGGAATCGAACCTCCTATGGCCTCCTTGTGTAGGTTGTGCTTGACCCGTCGCCACAAACTGTTAAATTTCAAAAACCAAATGGTTCCATAAAGCACCACCAGTGTTTAATGATAGTGAACATCCATCGCTGATGTAAAATTTGGGTCATAAGGAGATCATAATAATAGAAATAATTGTAAACAGTAAGAGTTGACAAATATCTGCAATTTGGGGAGTTTTGTTGGCTTTAGTTAACGCTGCACTGTAGGAGCGACTTATTCCAAGGAAGACGGACTTTTCTCCCGACAGATAAACCTCTGACAGAGAGGTTGATCCAGACTGTTCAGACTCTGATGATCCACATTCATAAATATGGATTTAGAGGCTGAAACAATTGGTGACGAAGATAATGATCGTCTTCAGAAGTGGCATCGATCTTTTCAGTTTGCTTTCATATTGCTTGTGTGAAATGTCTGTAAAACAGTTGTACATATGACACACAAATCGGTCTTAAACGTTAAACGCTCTGCAAAGTGCATAAACATATAGGAGGGGATTTTTTTCCCTATGAATAACAGAATCATGTGCTGCATTTTAATGTTTTAATGACGCAGCTTGGTCTTTCCAAAAAGGGCCTTCACTGGTTTCCGTTTCTATTTGGATTTCAAGCCATGCTTGCATATTCACAGCGACAATCTTGCCCAGATGTAGTTACTGCTTTTGTCTACTTGATAATCATTTTAGCAGAAATGAAGGGATGTTGTCATTTTGTGGGCCAACAAAACCAGCAAAGCTACAGGTTCGTTTCCATTTAACTAAAGTGTCGTGAATATGCAAACATGTTAATTTGAAGAAGTACAAAAACAAATTCAAAATTATTATTGCTCTTTACTCCTGGATTTAGTGAACAGAAGTACTACTGATTACCCTAAAAGATGAAAATCATTAAAAAATATATTCTTTGTTTTTAACCTCCATGCAAAAAAATGGATGTCTCCTTTGATACTGTGAATGTAAGTTTGCGTTTGGTGTTTATTATTCATACCTCACAGCCAGAATATCACCTGTTTAAATGCCAGTAAGAAACCTGGAGTTTTCCTGCCCATGGTGGTTTCCTGTGGGCACTTCCCAATCTAGCTGCGCTGGATTAATTGGCCACTCTAAATTCCCTTTAGGTGAGGCTGTGTGCCTCTACGGGTGTCTGTTCAATGTGTCTCTGTGTTTGCCGTTTGGTTGACTGGTAGCCTGTCCGAGGTGTAACCCTCTAATTGCGTCTGCTTGTGGGATGCTAAAAAGGGCCCGACCCTCCACCACCTCAAGCATGATGGAGCGCATAGGGAAAAAAACGAGCAATTAAGAAGTTCATAGTTTGGTGTCAAATGCAATCTGTCAAAGCTTTGCTTCTTTTTCCTGTTTTCTCCCCCCAAACAAAGCCTCAATTATGTAACCGAGGTATTTGTTTTTCTCAGAGCTGATAAGGGTTCTGGAAATTTTAAAAATGGATCATATCAAGTTAAAAACAGAAGACAAGTAAGATTAATTTCTAGTGCATGTAAAAGAAATGAATATTGCGTTAAAGTGCAATAATTCTTGCCAGTTATTTCAGAAAATTAAATTCATATAGTTTACGTAAAGCCTTTGTTTCTTGTAATTTTGATGATTATGGCTTACAGATGATGAAAATTCATAATTCAAACTCTCAGACAATTTGAACACTGAAAAATGTCATTAATGGAAACTCGTGGTGTCGCGCCCTAATCAGCTAATTAACTCAAAACTCCAACAAAGGCTTTCAGAGGTTTTAAAATGTCTGTCTTTCTGGGTCAGTAGACTGCAGAATCAGGGAGAAGATAGCTGACTGGACCGATCTCTAGAAGATGGTCATCCTCACCCTCATAAGGACGGTGCGCCACAAAAGGTCATTGCTGAAGAAGCTGGTTGTTCAGACAACTCTATATCCAAGCACATTAGTAGGAAAGTTTGCACCAGCAACAAGGAGAACTGCAGCCCTAAGAGGATTGTCAAGCAAAATCCGATCCAGAAGACCTACCACAGACGAATAGTAGAGAGTGATGAGAAATGTGTCAGTCCTCTCCTTAACCTAGACACAACGTCAGAGGCGTCTTACCTGGTCTGAGGAGAAAAGGAACTGAATAGTTGTGCAAAGTCCTGTTGTCGGATGAAAGTAAATTCTGGATTCATTTGAAAATCAAGGTCTGGAGGAAGAGTGGAGAGGCAGAATCCACATTGCTTGAAAACCATTGTGAAGTTTCCACAGTCATGGTGATGGTCAGTGATGGTTTGGGTTGCCATGCCAACTGCTGGTTCTGGTCCACTGGGTTTTCTGAAGTCCACAGACAACACCAGAAAATTCCTGAGCACTTCATGCTTTCTTTTATTGACCAGCTGTCTGGAGATGATACACTTTTTTCTCAGTCTTACTTGGTACCTCCACACACTGCCAAAGGTATCAAAAACTGGTTCAATGGCCCTGGTGTTCCTGCTCCTGGTTGGTCAGCAAGCTCCCCTGACCTTTAGCCCTATAGAAAGTCTAGGAACTGTTAAGACAAACATGAGAGACACCAGACTGAACATGTCAGATGACCAGAAGGCAGCTATCAAAGCAATCTGGGTTCCCATTACACCTACGTGGAACCACAAGCTTATGGTCTCTGTGCAACGGCGCATTGATGCAACAATTCATGAAAGACGATGACTGGCCAAGTATTTAGTCCACAGACATGTATGTACTTTTCAGAAGCCTGCCATTAGTGCCTAAAACATCCATTTTCGATTGGGAACGCAGATTTTTGGCTAGTCTTTGCCTGACACTGAAAAAAGCTTGAAATATTTTATCCCATGAAATAAATCTCTATAAAATGATAATCTCGCTTTCTGAGATAACTGACAAAAAAAATAAAAAATCTCACTTTACTGAAAATCCCAAATTTCTGATGTCTTCTTCACTACGGTATGCCTTCGTTGTCTTGCAGATTGCCATACATTTAACACAAGACCTTGAAAAACAATTTAAAACCAATTTCATGTTCAAACTGCTGAGTTTGAACATGAAGACAATGCGGTTTGTCGAAGAAATAACTGCACAGGTGTTGCTGTGCGTGAACAGTAGAGCTCTGGCACGGGGGGGGGGGGGACACCGAAATAGATTCTTGCCATAATTAATGTAATTGTTTACACCTGCGTTTGACAAGCCATGCCATCCACAGCAAGGGGCAGACTGACTGCCCAGCTCATTTTAAACCTGCAATAAACTACGGAGGGATAATGAGGGATTAGAAACAGGTGTTAGAACTCCGGGAGTGCATGTTGTTGAGCTTTTATCCGCCGAGCCGACTAACACTTCCTAACGGCGTACGCTGCTTTGTTCGTTCAGAGAGCAATATTAGTTAAAGTCAAAACAGCCCCTTGTGAGAATCAGAAATACCGTCTGCTCGTAATCTAATTACATTCCTATCATGCTTTATAACTTGGTCATAAACCTCTGTTGTCTCAGACTCCTTTAGATTATGCATAATTCTGTAGTGGCTGCACACCTTCTCCTGACTGGAATATTGATGACGTGAACTGAGCAGTTCACATACCTGCAGGCTGATTCATGCACACGCACTTAAAAATCAGCATCAACACAGGAGGAGGAAAAATAACAACAAATGTATATTATAGTATCACAAAACCCAACTGCTATTCAGTTTCTGTTCTACCCCATCCTTGGTACGCTTGGTTGTTGCTAGGTTACATGGATCTGGGCATGTTGGTGTAAAACTGGTGCAGATGGAATAGGATCAGTCACATTAGCTGAGTTTCCATTAAAAATGTGTGCAAATCTTTGTCTATATTCCGCTAATGTGAAAAAAACAACACAGTTTTGCAATTGCGGCGTTTCCATTGAATAGGAACTCAAATTATAATCACATGTGAATTAGATTGCTTATTCACATGTGATTAGTCATTATAAATCATGGCAATAATGGATGTGAACAGTAACATAAGATTGTATATGCTTTCAGAGCTCTGAGCCAGATACTGATTGTCTGGAAGAAAATCTAACAAAAAAACTAAACATCATCCTCCTGCCACTTCCTGTCGTCTTCTTTGTGGTTTTTGCCAGTAGTAACATCCGGCTGCTGATCATGTGGCTCATGTGAAGTGGAACAAAAGTGTTTCCATTGCATCTTTGCTAAATTATACATCTATTTCAATAAGGCTGAAAAAAACACCTCATCCAAGCACAAAATCTTTGTATCAAAAAACTTGAGTTTTTTCAAAACTGGTGTTTTTCCATTAAGCTCATTTATTTTTGCTACTTCAAATTGTGCAATTTTCTGGTTACTAGAAACAAATCTAGAGATCTGATCTTGAATTAAATTTGATGTGCTTTGTCCAAAATTACTGTAACCTCCTAATTCTAACTACAACAATTAAAGTAATCCCCCCCTCTTCACATCAGTAGGAATCTGGATTTTTTTATTTTTATTATTTAGGTATGCCCTGCAAAGAATTTGAGGTAAAATTAAGACATAAAAGTTTGACTTAGTGAGGGAGTCAAAAAAACTTAACTTCCTTGAGGGTTTAAATTTAGTCTTAAATCGAGATTCAAGTTGCCTCAAAAAACCTTTCGTCCTCTTTTGCAGAGCAAGGCAATGAATAGAGCTAATTTATTTAACAAAGTCAATAATTCATATCCCAGCGTGGTAAAACACCTCGAGACACAAGGGTAAACGTCTGAGAATTGAAGATTTAACATGTTTAGATTTACATGAAAGGTCACACATGAACCAAATTTAGATTGTCATGGAATATCCGAGCTCCAATAGGCCTTAACTTTGTGATTCGTAAGTCATTATGTTGCTCTTATATGACATTATGCAACCGATCTTATGTGTAAAAAGATTCTGAGTGCCTGCAATTTTTTTATTATTATCTTTATTTAATCCTTTAACTAAAAACGGTCTCAAAGACAGAAGTAATTAAGTTGAACAGAGTTCAAAAGGTGCTTGCTGAAACACACTCCTGTTAAAAAGGTTTCCAGGGTTGAGTTCAGTTCAAATCACATTTATTTTTTTCAGTTTTTTTGCAGTTTTTTTTCAGCATTTAAGTTTACTGCTGATCGTACCCTTAGTACTGTATTCCAAATATTTTCATTGTGCCCGAATCCACTCCAATTCGATCAATTCCTTTTAACCAACAACTTTTTCATTGCAACATTCAAGTTACCTATTCAGCTCCTTGGGCATTTATTTTGTTTTTCAGAGCTCAGTCAGGTTCTCTTGCTTTCAGAACAATTCTAACGTCAGGATTTCTCTTCATATACGCGAAAAGAACACGTTCAGAAAACGCCTCGAAGGAAAGTCTAGTTTCAACTTGTAATACTGAAACAACTGTAAATCCTTTGCAACACCCGATGGCATGTTGTTCAACATATTACATGCTACATGGCTTAATGTGCTACCGGGAGAAGTTAAACAGCCTTACGCTTGACTCTGCAGAGTCTTCTGATTAAAACATGTTTCGTCGGCCGAACTCTCCTACTGTACAGTCCCAAGAGTCACAATTTCCATCATGCACAGGCAACACAGTCGACTACAGAACCACTGTTCCTCTCCTGGTTACCAACAGAATGTGAACAGTCATTTGTTTCTGCTAAAGCGATAGGAGTGGCAGCAGGTCAAGATTACTTTATCGCCTGGACCAGTTTTGCAAAATAAACTTGGATTGCTTTTTATTTGTGCTATTGCAAAGTTACGCAAAGGCAGTTATTTTAGTAATCAAGTAGCCTATTGATTATCCTTTTGATTAATCGAGTAATCAAATAAAAACTGTGATTAAAATGAAAATATTGATAAATTCTGCCAGAACAGCCCAAATTTTTGTATCAGTGCATCCCTAACTTAGATTTCTGTAGCTTGGGAAAATAACCTGTAACAATGACAACTCATTTTTTAAGTCACCCTGGACAAAAACTCTCAACTCTATTGTGATAATAAATGTAATAATAAAAAGTCTGACAACTTTAAGGGAAAGAGAAAACAATTTAGTAGACAAACTCTCACTTTGCACAGCCGTTCATAGCTTTTCTGTCCACGTGAGCAACGGGATCTTTGGTAACTTGGTCACACATAGAAACACATCTATCATCTACGTAGAGGCCTTTAAGTTAAAGCACTTTTCCTGACATTGTCCAGGAAGTAACCTTTAGGTCTTCTTTCGCTGCTCCCATCAATCGTGTTCATCAACTTTTTGTTATCCGACTTTGTCTGTGAGGTTAAGACAGACACAGGATTTCTTGTGGGACATTTTCCCGCTGTTACGATGGATTCTCTGCATTTCTGGTTGCTGCACCCTTCCATCCATTTTCTAACACCCTTGTACCTTAGTGGGGTAGGAGGTGCTGGTGCCTCTCCAGCTATCGTTCCGGGCGAGAGGCAGGGTCACCCTGGACAGGTCACCAGTCTGTCGCAGGGCAACACAGAGACACACAGGACAAACAAACATGCACACACACACTCACACCTAGGGAGAATTTAGAGAAGCCAATTAACCTGACAGTCATGTTTTTGGACTGTGGGAGGAAGCCGGAGTACCCAGAGAGAACCCAAGCATGCACAGGGAGAACATGCAAACTCCATGCAGAAAGACCGGGGCCGGGAATCGAACCCAGAACCTTCTTGCTGCAAGGCAACAGCTCTACCAGCTGCACCACTGGGTTACTAGATCAGATCAGAAAATGCATAGGGTGTGCAAACGAAACTCTGAACGTTTGAATTCTGGTTTTGTGTTCTTCCATGCTAGTTTGCTCATTTCCCTGCGTGACTTTTGGCAAACTACAATCAGAACTGCATGGCTTTCTTCTTACCTTGCTTTCATAGGGAGGACAGATTTTGTGGAGCGCATGGCTTGTAGTTTGAGTTTGTTCATCAAAGACCAACTAACTCACAAAACTGTTTTTCCCCCCATTTTCAATAAACTATTCATGACACAAATAGTACATTTTAAATCATTTATAAGTTTTATTCTGGTTTTGAGGATGTCATCTCTTCCAGCATCGGCAAGGTCAGTTAAAAGTAAGAGCAACATCAAGCCGCAATCGCGCTTAGCTTTGGAAAAACAGTCATCTGATTCTCTGTCGTTATCTTGCTAGCTGGTGGATAGGAACCAGTTGCAAATAGAGGGACTCGATTGCCTCTTTCTATATCCTTTGGCATGGAAACATCTCACGTCCGGCTTGCTGCTTAGGCCGACCTCTATTCTGTCACTTAACCACAGATGATAAGATGGAGGGAGAGTGGTGCTGACTTATTCATGCTCAACCAATAAAGGGGAAAACACAGGGCATGGTAAATTTCTCAGACCAACTGTGTGTTCGCTGTTTGGCAACTACTAAACAGCCGCCGGTCAAAGTCAGTTTCTGTAAGACGTTGCACTCTTGACAACACCTTATGTTTCGCGGTAAGAAAATAGTGGGTGGTGCGTTGCATGAATAAATGTGCAGAAAACTGTATTTATACCGAGCATTAATGTCTACATCTTATATGCAATATTATTCCCTCCCACTGAAAAGATTTGCTTCGGTGCGAAACTCAGGACGTCTCTAAGATAAATCGGACCGTGGTTATCCAGCAAAGCCACAAATTGATGAGCTGGTTGGACAGAGACGATGAAACGGCTGGGGAAATTCTAAAGCTACAGTGTGTAGCTTTTATAAAAATGTATCTGGTTTTGCATATTTGTATGTATGTACAATGAAAGGCAGATGTGAAAACAAATCAAGCTTCTCTGCTTTCAGTGTGGATGTCATTTTAAACAGCTATGTCAGAAGCAACCAATCAGAGCCAGGAGGAGGGTCTTAGCACTGTCAATCACCCTCATGTACGCGTCGCTCACCATGGTACTTTGCTCTCTGCTAAGTTACAGCTGATTCACCACAACATAACCTGCCACAAATGCTAAAGCTGGTTAGCATAGCCAAAGATGACAGAGGATAAACAGTTTTCTTGTAACGGTGAATTGTTCGAACACTATTAGCACTTTTAGCAGTACGTGAGCCTGATTGTCAGCGTTAAGACCCTCCTCCTGACTCTGATTGGTTGTTTCTGGTTGGTGCATTTTTTAAGATAGCAATTGTAGGTGGAGGACATCCATCTTTTCAAAGATGATCTGTCTTATATTGTCACAACATTGTGGCAGTTTTAACAAATACATAAAAAAACACAAACATATTTTAGTAAAAGTTACATCCTGCAGCTTTAAGTATGCATTTTTTTCCAGCCGTGCACATGTGGAGACTAAAGATTTTGTCCATTCCTCTTTGCAAAACAAGACAGCTTGCATAAGTGCCCACCGTTTTTTCAAGTCTTGCCAGATTCGTAGTTGGATTTGGTCCGGCCTTTGACTGGATGACTCTAACCACGTCTAACACAACGATATGAAGTATTCTGTTTGGAGATTTCGCTGCATGTTTGGGGGTCATTGTCCTGAATCAAGGTGGGAGTGAGAGTGAGCATAATGCTGCCATCACTGGTCAACAATTCAGCTTAGAATTACCGTGTAACCTTCACAGCTTGGAGCAAACTGGGACTTCTTATGGCATTGTTTGGTCTCCTTCTATACTGTTTCCTCCATTCTGTTTATTTTATTTTATTAAACTAATAGACATTGGCATTAGTGGTTGTAGGATGAGCAAAAGATGGAAAAATGTCAAGGCTCTTCCTTTTATTGTGTCCAGGAATGTTTTGTTCCCTGCTTGTTCACTTTTCGTTTTTAAAACCAAGCAGTGACAATCGTTAGATTTTGTTTCCCGGTTTGTTCAGGATTAAATCAAAAGCTTGTTTTTCTTTTTTTGTTTTTCAGAAAATGTAGGAAATGCTGTTAGTCTCAGAATTTCTCTGAGTTGTTTTTTTTTTCCCTTCATCAGTTTCTCAGCTGCTAATTTATTTCAAATTTCTGTCACCTCCTCACTGTTAATTTATGCCGCTATCTTGTCAATTTACCATTTGGAGCACGAGAAGCCAATTAAAATATTGTTGAGTTTGTGCCAAACGTTCTGCTGAGGAAGTAAAAGCGACAAACTTTTAACTTGGTTTAAACGAGGAGCCGCACGGCGTTGGTCATGTTAAATACGCTTCCTCACAAACAGGGAAATTACAGAGTACAGCCCTTTTGTTTTTCTTAGAAATGACAATGAGGTGATGGCAAATTAAAAGAAAAGAGAGAGAGAGAAAAAAACAGTGTAACTTAGAAGGATTTTTTTCTTTTTTCAGTCCTAAATATTCCACTAAATCATCAGGACGGACATTTGTTGCACTGGATGCATGTGGGCGCTGTGATTCTGCAATCAGCGGATGTGTCAAAGCATTTTCTGCTTGGCATGTGGCCACTTTTTTCTTTTTCTTTTCTTTTTTTTAAGATGCACAGAAAACAACCTTGAAGGCTGACAAACATAGCAGCAGACATCTTGATTATAACTATATTGACTTTTTATGTAATTCTGTAAAGCATTAATTCAAAAAACAGTGAAACGAATTTGAATCTTCCACATGAGAAGCAGCATGGATACTGGCTAAGAGTCTGAGTTGGACAAGAAAGCTTCCTTTGTGATTTTCTGGTTGTTTAGGTTCTTGCTACGTCTTCTTATTCTCAACAACCTGACAACATCTAAACGTAGCTACGTTTTAATAATCTTCATATAGCTAATCTCGGCATATATGCAAAAATTGTCAAAAACACTCAAGGAAATCTTTCTGTCCTCCTAATAAAGTGTCATGTTGGTTTTCGGAGTGTTGAATAAGTCCATTGTATGAACCTCAGAACTTGGTAAATGGCTTTATCGGGCAGTTTGTATCTGAAAAGTCTTGATGTGGAAACAAGTTCACCAACTGAATATGATGAGAAATTAAATATGGTGTTTCTGCCCCTCATTCTCACCAAAACACGACACAAACACTCAAAGTTGCAGCAATTTCCAGCACAACAGTCATTAATTTTTTACAATGTTGTTACACCCATTGGTTTGTGAAATATTAATAAAGCAACAACAAATACAGGCAACAAACAGAGTTTTTTTTTCTTGTGGGTACAACTACCTGCTTAAAATGAAAATTATTTTTTTGTCTTCAAGAGGAGCAACCACTCATGTTCTTACCGCCATGGGGTTCTCCATTTATACCGTCATTGTGGAGAAATGCTTGGCAATTTGGGAAAAACTCATGTTTTTGGATAAAAGTGTTTTGTGCTAAGATGATGTGTTTTTTTTTTTCAGCCGTATCAAATTGTTATACATTTCGCAAAACTGCAATGGAAACTCCCCCCCTCCCACCCCCATAGCTATTGATCCAGCTATGATCAATAGGTGGATGTTCCTACTGGCAGAAAAGGGGTTTGTCGCTCCAACGCTTGAATAAGACGCCAACGTCTTCTCTGATTGGCTGATGGATGATGAGCGCTAGCACCATCATATGAACATATCTCATTTAACTGTGTACATCCATCGCCATCATGATTTTTAATGACTTGTTGTGTGATTTAATTCATTTCATTTCATTTCTTATTTAACGGAAACATCATAATTGTGAAATTGGATTCCCCCGCCCCGATGTTGGCGGAAAACAGAAGAAGATTTTTGCACATTTGCAATGGAAACACTGCTATTTATAGCAGCGACATCTTAACTCTACCAGAAAAACAAAGCCTGGGACCGGAGCGAGCAGCACGCTAGCTTACAGCCAGCGCTATCCTGTAAATTACTGCATAAAGAAAAATCTCTATTTGGGCCGTTTAGAAGCTTGCCATGTTTCCCTAAATTCTTGTTGAGGTGTATTTATATTCACAGGTTCCAATATATATCGCATACTGGTACCACTACTAGTGAAAATAAGCAAAAGTCACAGCATTATGTAATCTCATGCTATGGTATGCAGACCCTCTGTCTGTACTAATGAACGAAGATTAACTCACCATTTCCTCAACTGGCCACTTGGGGGCAGTCATGGACTCATTTTGAGGGAGTGATGCTTAAGTTTGGAGAGAAAACAAAGCAGCAACAACATGGTGGCGTCACTCCAAACATCTTTTCAGCTGCATTCAAGCAACGTGTTGGCAAGTTAAACGGCGTGGAAGCAATGAGTCAAATACAACAGAAAACGCCAAACAGCAGAGGAAGGTGAGACGTGGAGATTTTTCACCCACACAGCTGGACGAGCGCCACGCACACAGCTAGTTGTATGTTATTAGTTTAAATGTTGATGCTGCCAAGGGAGGAAAAAAAATAAAAAAGCTATTGGATTTTTATTTCCCAAAGCTGGACGCCAAAAAGCTTCCAAAACATGGGTAAATAAAATGAGGCGGCGCGCGTTTGCTAGCCTTGCAGGATTCTGCAGTCTTTTAGAGTGAAAGGCAACATATTTAATACAGGTCAGCACTTCAGGCGTCTCCCTATCTCGCTCCCCCACTCTGGGTTCTGGACTTTTGCCTTTTTATCTGCTCGATTTTTTTCAGTGAAAATTTGCTTTAAGCCCAACACAGCGATGTCCTGAAGTGCAAAGCTAACGTTGAACTCATCTAGAAAGCGCGGTCGCAAAATATCCAAAACAGTTTTTCGGTAATCAATCTCATGTGGATCTTTAATTCATAGTAACCCAATTATATATATGCTGATTCTGCTGATGGTGGTAATAATAAAGCATCAGGGCTTTATAGAGAGCAGATGGCTCTTTTTTTTTTTTCCCCAGATAGTGGAGGTTTACAGTAAATTATATGGAAGGTGCTGAACACCCTGCAGGTACGACCCGATGTTAAGGTGACATCTGCTGCAAATGTTGGTATTTATAATGCATCGTGCCCACAAAAGTATTCTGACTCCTGACGATGTTTTACGTTTTACTTTACGGTCATCTGTATTTTTTTTTCATGAGGATTTAATGTGATGAACTGAAACAAGGGATTGTATTATTTTTCATTTGTGGTGCATTGTCATATAAAAACCCAAATGAAATACTTAGAAAGTTTGGGACTGTAATTAATTCAATATAATTCAAAAAAGTTCAATTGCAGTTTTGGAAGGAGCTGCAGAAACGGCTTCATGTTTTAATCAAACCCCTGTAAAACGGTCCCCAACGTGCTGTGCAGATATTGATCAAATGTTTCTGTAAGAAAGGCCAGATAAGATCCCAAGAACTGCTGCATAAGATAACATGGCCCAAATTCATTTTGTTCAGTTTTCCTTCAGTGCAGCAGCTGTACTTCAGCTGTGCCTCAAAATTAATGTATGGATGTGTCGTGGTGTGTGTGTGAATGGAAGCTAAATAATACATTCCCCAGATGGTGAAGTTGGTCACAGTCATAAATAATAATAATTAAAAACCACTGATATAAAGGCCCTGAAATGTTTCGGCACTGCTGCAATAAAGTTGCGACCTGCTCCTGCTTATTGCCACCTAACTACGTTGCATGCAGAGAAAGCCTGGGAGCCATTATATTGTCGACACTATAGTTTAACTAGACCCGCAGAGAGAGACGGCTGAAAGAGCAGCATTAGCGCCGCTAAACTCCGTCCACGGCAAAACTTTAGAGCCAATCCGAGCAGGTGCAGTCAGGGAGCTCCACATCCACTCTGATGAAACCAGGAGTTTGAATAATTTCACCTTGTTTATGTGGCATGAATTATGCACAGAGAAGTGTGTCGCGCCGCAGTGCAGTCTGGGGGAAAAGGGCCACCTTGGTTTTAGGGAACCAGAAGATCGTCACTGCAGGTCTCAACAGGGGCCTTCCTGCAAAAGAGGTTGGATGTTATCGGCTTTCGCGTCGTTGGTAACTTTAGTTCAATTTTGTAAAGCATTGTGATCACATGCTTTACAAAATTGGAGAAAAAAAAAAAAAAGAAGGAAATCGCAACTTGCTTTCTCGAGATCCTGAGAAACTTTCTGGAGATCTCGGGATCCCGACTTTTTTCCTTGAGATAAAAAGTCGGGATCCCGAGAAAAACAGTCGGGATCTTGCGAAAATAACTTGGGATCTCGAGAAAGTAAGTCGGGATTTCTTTTTTTTTTTCTCCATGTCCCCTTAGGGGCTCTGTATAAAACTGCTAATGTCTTCTTCGTGGTTTGTGCCAGTGGCAACATCCGGTTGTTGATCACGTGACCCAAAAGTGTTTCTGTTGCAGTTTTGCAAAATAAACCAATTCCAAAAAAAAAAAAAAAAACCTGACTGCACTGTAGCTCCAAAATTTGTTTTTTTGAAATTGCCGTGTTTTTGTTTGTCAAATCGCAACGTGGCCAATGAAAACGCAGCATGTGGCGTATACTGAGCCTCCTAAACGCCTCGCATTGACTACTGCTTGACTTTTAGTGAGATAACTAAAGCTATGCTATTCATTCCAACTATTTAATAATCAAAACCTCCTCCCTCTATTTTGCAGCTGTACTAATTTATTACATTTTCCCCAAATGCATCACGATTTCATAAGAAGGAATAATATTCACTATAGAAAAAGAAACTATTTTTTTTTTTCTCCCTTCACTTTAATATACCATGGTTGCAGTAATCTAATTTTTTTTCTTTGTCTTTTAGAAAACCCACCTGCTCCCGCTGTTTGATACTCGCAACATCATTTATAGCATTAAATAAATGAGAAAACCCAGCCCAGGATTAAACACAGAGATAAGCTCATCTAACAACACACATCCCAGAGAGGGCTTTATTAATAATCCCAGACGCCAAAGTTGTATTTACCTTTTAAACTCTTTCAAGGTTGCTGTTGGTTTTTTTTTACATAACAAAGGCAGGGCTCTCATTAAAACTTTCCGTCTCAGACAGACGACGCTTCTTCACTCGGCGGCGGCGGCGATGTTTCCCTGTTACTCCTGGCTCGGCTTTCCGGCTTCCCTTCATAAGAACCTAACGTTGATAAATGACGCCAGCTTGTGGCCGTGCTTTATTCACGGTTGGAGTTGCAGCGCTGCACCTCCAACCACCTCTTGCTAACCAACCGCGCGACGCCGGAGGCAACGCCAACCGGAACCGCCGCCGCAACGCACTTCGCCGAAGAACGGCGCAGGAGAGAAGCATTTATTGGCATTCGGCTGACTTTTACTTGATTTCAGTCACAATTAAGACAATTTGCACATTGGTGAAAAAAAAACCCGGTGATATTTCCTGCCTCTCCACATCTTTCCAGCAACGCCTCGGTGTTTATTAAACCATGGAAGGACCGGAGTGCGTTATGAAATGAGAAAATATTGAAACTCAGAGGTTTTTTTCCTGCAGTTTGGTTTGTTCTCACACTCCTCTGCACCTAAATTGATTTCACGCTCTATGACTATCTGCTTGGGAAATAATGTGCGGCATTATTAACTGGGAGAAGCGGAGAGGGGCTGGGCGTGGAGGGGGGACCAGGGGGGATTGCTGGGGAGGACAGGAGGCTCTGACGGAGGATCCAGGCCCCTCGATTAATGCCGCCGGACTATGAGCTCAAGCTCAGTCCAAAGTGGGCATTCAATTCAAATTAGCGTTGTTCTGTCGAGGCACTTTGTTTTCCTGAGCACTGAGCCGTTCGCCGTTGCCTCTGTACGTCAGTTCTCTTCTGCTTGAGAGCCATATTGGATCCGTCTAAACCAACTAACATGACGCAGCATATTTTTATTTTTCACTAAATAAAAAATAAAACTTTATACAATTAGTAATACTGACTTTTATTAACCTTTGCTTGGTAGAATATAGAATACATGGACCATTTAGAATGAAATGTAGCCACAAGTGTCATTTTACACCAATCAGGTGTAATTTGACAACTGCGTGTAAAATTGAAGCTGCCAATGATAGACGGTGATTTAATAATCATGGTAAAAAGCTAAAAAACACTTTTTTTTTTTTTTTGGCTCTAGTGGCTTTTATTTGAAAGTAGTTCGACAGGAAAAAGGGGGGAGACATGCGGCAAATCCCGCCAGGCCGGGAATCGAACCTACGACCTCCGGCACAAGGCCTCAATATGTGGGTTGTGCTTTGCCCCTGCTCTCCCTAAAAAGTACTTTTTAAGGGATCATTAGTGGCGTTTTCATTGGCCGTATAGTTGAGCAATTTGATATCGCATTAACTGGTTTATTTCTCAAAACTTTGAAGACGTGGAAATACATGCATGACAATGCCTGTTAGAGGTCAAGGATTATTTTATAATATTATCCTGAAAGCTCATATTAAGTCATGTATAGATTTCTCAAATTGATCCAGACATTTTGAGATTTTTATCCTGGAAAAAAACCCCCGTCTAAAATCGTGTTTACATACATGCACCATTTTCTGCTGGTCTGAAATCTCAATGAAATACATAAGATATGAAAACTTTCTAAGGGTGTGAATAGTTTTTTTTATGTTTTGATGTAAAACAGGATTTGTAGATGTTTAACCTAGCTAAAATAAATGCAAATAGTACAATAAAAGGACACAAAGAGACCGTATGACAAAGCCGTATGTCTTGAATATCCGTTTTGACGAGTCAGGTGCAAATTGCAAAAATAATGCACTCATTGCTTCTCCGCTCGTCCCCAGATGTTTCTCCTACGACTCCAGCAGGATACTGACGCGCTAACTCATCTGGCGCGGCCGGACTGCTTTTGATTCAGCTCACATCTCTTCGTCTGTCCTGTCAATCTTTGATGCACTGTTGGCTCTGACTCACTTTTCAAAACGCCGTACAGAAAAACACATGCACAGAAACGGCGACGGCATGACTCACGATTTTTTTGGAATCTGGTCAACGAAAAGGGAAAAGGAATAAAAACAGGGGATAAAATGAATAAATAAATAAAACAGAGAAATAAAAATAAAAAAAGGGACGACGAAACAATCAGGCTCATGATGACACAGAAAGTGCTTTTTAATCTAATAGAAAGCTTTTGAGCTGTGAACTGGAGTGTGTATTGAGTGGAGGTAGTAATCCTCAGTCTGGCATAAGCTGCTGCTCCAGTCCTCCTACGCCGCTGCAGGGTGAGACAGACACTTCTCTGGATATCCTCCCCTCCTCTTCTGCGCTGCCGAAACGCCGGCAGTTCTTTGTAAACGGCACAGGCAGGACCGACCCGAAGTCTCCGGTTGTGTGATGTTTTCTGCACCGCTTGCCGCTGCGTCCCCGCGTCAGGGCCGTGTGTGTCACCCCTCGCTGTCTACGCGAGACCAAAATAGTTCCCTACGCTCCGTTTGCGTGTCCGCAGACTCTTGCTTGGTGAGCTGGGAACGGCTTGGCATGTGGTGCCTTGCTAAAAGGCGTTCAGACCGTTTTAGAACCTTTTTTTTAGTGTCACCTGCTCTACATTCATTGACTCACATTCTGCCTGCATGACTGCTGTGATATCGGTGAGCCAGCATGCTGTCAGATGGAGATAAGCTCATCTCCAGATAAGGAAGTAGAGTTTGGACTGCTGGACATGGGCGACAAAACCAGCGCCCCCTTGAGGAGTAGAGGGCCTTATTAGTATCCTGCAAGGATTTATTTTGCTCTTTAACTTTTGGAAAGGTCTGATGTGTAACCATGGCAACGTGGTGTTGTTTTGACATCTTGGAGCAGCTGATTAGCATCTCAAAAGCTCAAGTCTTACCCGAACTATGAGCCTAGAAGAGGTGGAAAGAAGAAGACTAAAAAGCAAAGAGAGAAGTTCAAACCTACTCTGTTATTCCCCTGATTCTAAGGTCTCTCTTTCCTACCGTAAGACTAGACAGATTTAGGATGTTCTGGTTTGATTGGGACCAAATCTTTGAAAAACCTGTTCCCCTCCTCGCCTGTGGTGGCGCTGTACCAAGAACTACTGAAGGAAAGGACATAAAAACCTCTGAAGAAGACATGAGCGCAACTTCCTTCACAAAATGTAAAACTAAATTGGAGCGGCTTCAGAATTTAGCAGTCGCAGGATTTCTCTTTTGTGTTCTATAAAAGACCAGGGACCTTTTTTTTCCCGCTTGTGTTGGACTCCTGCTCTTGTTTAGGTTGAATTTACCCAGAATGCTGTGTGCTACAGCCAACTCCCTGCTTTCGGAGTGGCCTCCGGTCAACTTGCATCCTCATACGCGCCAGAGATCGCTTCAACCAAACCGAGACCAAGGTTAAAGTTCAACTGTTCATTCACACCGCCACAAACAAACCAGAACTTTCGAGTTAATCTAACCAGGAATTTGATGAAACCAGACTAAACGGAGCTAGTGTCGGTTGATCCTCAAAGAGGAGCGACAAAAGCAAAGGACGTGGATTAGCAGTGCTTCCTAACAACCGATGACGTCACCCAGGTTACAGTCAGGAGAGCGTCATACTGCAACAGTTTTCACTCAGACCGTCCACGATGACTCTTTGAAGATATTTGGATGATATGCAGTATGCAAACATTTAACTTAGGAATAAGTAAAGTATTCCTGAACTGAACAAGTGGGTGGATGGAAGTAGATTTCCACGTTTCACTCTGTACTACTTCCTCCCTGCCTTTTTTTTTTGAAGACGATTTCCGTCACTGAATAATTCACTCCATCCCAGACGCTTTACATGTGGAGAAAGAGGAGCATTTAGGTCATAGGACCTTAGTAACAGGGATCTGAGAGTTGTTTTGGCTCACACCGAGTTGGTCTCCAGGGCCAGACACCGCTGACTTTGACAAGACGTGTTCGGTTGAGGCCAACTGAACGACTGGCCTGTCGGTCCAGAACCAGGCCACGGAAAGACTGGACAGATCCGTGAAATCTGACGCATAAGCACATCGGAAAGTGTGTCGATTGACCCATTTGGATTAGAAAAATCTCCAGATACCCAAGTGTTCGATGCCAATGTACCTTTACATCAACGTGGGAATTCAGCAAGCAAAATGGACTAAAATCCTCTATTGACTGACGCTAAACCATTCGGCATCACCGCCATAATGTCCGTATGATGCTTTTTTTCTTTTCTCAGACGTTAAATCTGAGAAAAGATTTCTCAGATTTAATGGTAATTAAATGGTGGTAATCTAAAATATTTAACGGAAAAACAGGAGCAGAAGAAATCGACGGCGGACGAGTGTTTTCGAAACGCCATTGTAAATTGCGCGATTTTATTTATTTTATATGTGTTGGATTTGAGATTTTCCTCAAATCTTTTCATTTTGTCATGCACTTTGTTCAATAGTGACACAGAGGAAGTCTGTGGTGTGGGGGTTTTTTGTACTCTTGAGGTGAGATTTAAAGGTTTTTAAAGTCCTTATCATTTAAACATAATCCCAAAATTGATGGAGGTGCTTTGTTATTATTATTATATTTTTTTTTTTACCACAGTCTCTTTTTTTTCCTCTTCAGTCTCATTGTTGGAAAGAAGAGGAAACAGTCGGAGGGATGTAACATCTATAAATTCAATCATTAGAAATGTGTGTGTGTTGTGTTGTGTCTTCTCCGGTAGATAAATAGCAGATGAAAAAAAATTAATATATAAGAAAATGTGACCAGTGATTTAAAACGGAAGCTGTGGTTGTTTTGTTTGCCGCAACAGTTTTGCGGCAATAATAAAGTTCCTGCTTCTTCAATTTTTCTTATTTAATACGAGCAACTTGCTCTGCGTCAAACAAATCATGAGAAAAATATTCACATTTGAATCTGCCACATTAATATGATCAGTGACATGATTCATATCCTGTGTGTTTCTTTCTTTTTTTTTGTTTTTGCTTTCAACCCTCTTCAGTCGCATTGTGATCAGACTAAAGCAACAACACAACGGTATTAATGCTGAGGAAACGAAACCGCATTATCGGTTAACACTGATTGAGATTTTTCAGTGGGTAAAACTACAACTGGAAGTAGTTTTGATTATTTTTACTGAGTATTTTTCCTCACTTCTTTAAGTGTCACAGTCTTTATAAAACACAGTACAAAATATAAAACCACATACATACACAATACATTTGTTCTGCAAAGCCGCAGCGGTGTGAGCATCATGCTGCGGAGTGACTTTTCTTGGGAAGCAGCTTCAAGTTAATTGATAATGCTAAATACAAAATGACTGTGCAAGAAAATCTATTAGAGAACGAAGAAGACGACCTTCCAGCTGGACAGCCACAGCTACACCGGCATATTTATGTGTCACAATGGCCTAGTCAAAGACCAGTCCTGAATTAAATCAGGAATTCGTGGCAAAACGTAAGAGCTCTCCACCCAGTTTGACTGATCTCAGACTATTTTTCAAATGATCTTGAATCAAAATCTCTAAATCCATGGAGTTTAATTTTTTATTTTTTTTCATTTACACTGCAAAAACACAAAATCCTACCAAGTATTTTTGGTCAAGTTTCTAGTGAAAATATCTTAGTACCCTGGAAAAAAATAACGTATAATTAACTTTTCATCAAGATAAAGAAATTGTACTGATGAAACAGTAATATGCAAAAAAATAATAATGTTTTTCTACAAGAGAAATAATCCAGCAGTGAAACTATCACTTTCACTGGCAGATTATTGACTTCGTACAAACACATGGATCTCGCTGAAGCGCTACTTCTAAGTTGGTTTAATCTTATTTCAAGTGCACCAAGATATTTGCGCTAGAAACTAGACCATGAAATACTTGGTAAGATCTTACGTTCCTGCAGCGTGAAGAAAGTTCTCAGTTGCCCACCGCCCCATCCTCCCTCGGTTCATCGTGGGGTGTGAATGCTGACAAATCCAGAAACCCACAAACAAACGACAACGATGCCACACTCCGCTGGCAATATGTCACAGCTACAATTCCCAGAACCGAAAGAACCAGAGGTTATAAAAAATGAATAACGCCAGGTGGTGTTGCAGCTGTAGGGAAAAAAGAGGCAAAGACTGACAGATGCAACATAACCACTGTTCTATTCTGCTTTTCTGATGGCAGGAGGGAGAAAAAAAAATGTACCAAGCATGCAACTTGGCAGATCTGCTCCTGGTTGCTGTTTCGTTTGAAGAATTTCCAATGCAATGGATGTGTCAAAAAGACGAATTTCCTGGAGTTCGTTAAAAGTTCAATCTTTACTCAGGCTGACAATTGCGTTGACGCGCTGCAGCAGCATTTAAGTCTTGTAGCACATGATGTGTGTAATAAATGCGTGTTGTCAGCCGTAGTCGACATAAAACATGTTTGGTCTCTAGATTTTTACTATTATTTTTTGATCCCATTGAAGTACTTCACTTTATTCAAGGTTGTTAGTTCCTTAACATTGACACACATGCACACAACACAAATCCGCATTTAAACCCCCCATACTGAATGGGAGAATGCGATCTGTCACCACTTATTTAACATTTTATCCCTGATTTTACAGGCATTAGTGACAGATATGGTACCTCAGATCACTTAGGAAGGCGAGAGAAACACGCACGCGCACACGCATGCACACACACGCTTGGGCGATATTTAAAAGGATTACCTGAGGCATGATTCCTGGGTGTGAAAAAACGTAGCAGCACATTGGAGGGCCACGAACTATAAAACCCCCTGGACACACTCCTCTCTGTGCAAGCATGTCACTGCTTTAGTCTAGCTTGGGGGGAAAAAAAAAAAAGCAGTGTGGAAAAATTGTCAATAAAATAACACTCCATGTTTAAAATGATAAAGTTATTTTAAGAAATCATGTGCAAAGTGGTGCTTATTTTTTTTCCAACTGTGAAAATGATAATATAAACAAAAACAAATTCTGAAACACATTTATTATACCTTGCCAAAATGTTCACTCTCTAATCTTTTAAACATTTTGTCTTTAAATCCTTAAATTTCGGTGTATTTTGTTGGGAATTTATGTGATATAGATCCAGAGTGTGTATGTGGGGGGGGTTATAGTCAGCATAGCAAATGCTGAGGGCGCCACGAGTCTAGGGGCGCCATGAAACAGGACAAGAACAAAAACCTAAATATTTTTTTTTTAAATATGTGAGAATATAATTGCTTAATATGAAAAATTGTGCACTAATTTAACTGGATAGCAAAAAGTATTAAATATTACACAGCAGATAAAACATCAGGGCTGTTGTTGGGCTGTATAAAGCAGATTAAAGAAGATGGAGGACATGTATACTTGATGCTGCTGCATATATGGCAGGATATAACCATGAGGAATTGAACTTTATTAATACTACGTTCATTTGTTTTGATTACCTGCATTTACGAGGTACAAGGCACATATTTATTTGATTTAATATGTGCAAAAACACAATGTAATTGTTTGGAATATGCAGAGGTTAGTTTAGCGCCATGACCTAAAAGATCCACTAGGGGGACTCGCATGCTTTTTCCCCCCACACTCAATACCAACGAGTGAATACAGGAGGAGGGATTCGGTCTCCTGGGAACATCTACCTTTTTTAAAAGTAATTAATGGGACAAAACTTTCAACAGAATAGCGTGTGGATGTAGACTAGCCCTTTATCTATGTATTTTGTATGTGTTTTGTTTGGTTTGTATCACAGAGTTGTGTGTGTTTGGTGCTTCTGCGCTGCTTGAGATGTATTCAGCTAACTAGTTTAGCACTATTGCTAACGGCAGGGGGACTGTATACACAAAAAGTACTTTAGCAATTAATAGATTTCATTTTTTGTGTGTAAAAAAACTTATAAATATTGCATAAACTACAACACAACCACCAAACAGACAATATTGCAACTTCGTTTGGCCAGTTTTCAAAGACATCAATTTGATGGGCTTTGTTTGGTGCCGTTTTACAATTTTATTGATATCTCCGAAATAGTACTAATTCTCCAAATCAGTAGTAGTTTGCTGCCATCCATCTCAACATGCAATCTATAAAGCTCATCCATCCTCACCCCGACATCCTGTCTGCATGTTCTCACCTACACACAGTCCTATTTCTTCACTGAGTCTGTGGATTAATATCCATTTAAATCGTAACCTGTTATTAGTGTACGCGTGGCAACAGCAATGCATTTTTGCGAACATAACAAGGTTAATTGTCGGTGAACTTTCTGCAAGGATTATTAATAAGTGTAGAAGGTGTAATCATAAATGTGGCTGTGTTGAGCTATATTATAAAGCCGCCGGAGTAAATGGATACGTTTATAACGGTTCAGCCGAGATTAACCTGATCTGTCGATCTTTTGTGTGATTTCTAACTTTATGTTTGCTATTCCTCTACTGTATGTCTTCCTACGACCCATAACTGGCTTCAGTTGTATTTCCTTAAATGTTTGAAAGAAGTAGAGCTGTCACTTTTTAACAAATATTTTACATATAAATCTATTACATGTTATCTGCCTGTGATGTTGTGAAGCACTTAGACATCAGAAAATGTACTTAAAAAAAACTGTTGCAGATGAACAGCAATAGAAACATTGGTACAACTGAGAAATGTATAGAGAATAGTGAGGATGAATATTAACTCAATATTTGTTACTCTTTTTTTGTATCAACAAAAAAAAAATAGAAAAAGGCCGAGAGAGAGAGAGAGGCAGAGAAATGCCATCTCCTCTTACGCCAGCACAGATTCAAGGAACGGCTCAGACGTAGGGATCTAGTTCGCAGGATCCCAAGGTTATAGGGCTTTGCAGCTATAATAATAAGGGACGAAAAATACGTATACATCGAAATGACAATGTTGCAAAACGCACGTCTGACCTTCCTTGTCGGGGTTTTTTTTTTTTTGTTTTGTCTTTTCTTTTCAGAAATTGCAGTGAAGATGAAATTGAGTTATTCCAAATTGGTGCCTTTTGTCAAGGACATTGCAAAGAACGATAAACTGTTTGTTTCTGGCCTCTAATGTCTCAGTGAACAATGGCCCACTTCCCTGAGAGTATAGATTGAGCCACAAAGGATGCTTTCTTTGCTCATTTAGTCTTTTTGATAATTGAAGTAAAAAAATACACAGGGGTTTAATGTCAATGTTCTTATTAACAGATTCAAAGAAAGAAATGCATCTTTTCTACTGGATATTTGCTAAAACTATGTTGGTAACATAATAAAACTGCATGTGAGGAATTAGAGAAAGTGTCTGCTGTACAGAAATGGTTGTTTATGTTCTTACAAAAATTTTTATAAAAAAATGTTTGAGGGGTATGAATACTTTTGAAAGGCACTTTCAAAGAATTTCTGATATCTTATGATGGAGCTCCAGAGATGGCAGCTGATACCTGAGACAAGATGTTAAAAGGAGAGTTTTGGATGGTAATGAATCGTGAAATTCATTTCTTGGGTTTTGAAATCTAAATTGTGGTACACAGGATTATTTTTTTAGTTCTTTGTTGTGATAAGATGTTTGACTTTTAGTGCTTGACAGTGATTGAGGGATCTACCCCAATGCTTTGTGGTTAGGATGATGTCTTCAGTTTGCAAGACCCCCTTTTTCACACCAAATGTGATGGTGCCCTTAACCTTAATTTAAAGCAAATGTTGTGACTAACTGTAAAGTTTTAGTTGTTTTGTCCACAAGTTATCTTTGCATTTCAGACATACCGTATAGAGAAGGCGGTTACCTAGATGTGTCCTCCTAACAAAAAATATATTTGAAGATACTAGCCTGATTGCCTGACTGAGTTTATTAAATTAAGACTGCAAACAGCATCAAGTACATAAACCACATTATTACAGAACACCATTTGATCTTGTGTGGGTGAGCGTACGCGTTGAAGTAAAAGTGGTTTGTGGGTGATTTTTGTCACCTTGAGGTACAAAATCACCCATCCACTCATCCATTGTGGATGGGTGCAACACTCAATGGATGAGTGTTGCAAGCTTTCACCCTTTCTCACCACTGTTAAAGTGGTGAGAAAGGGTGAAAGCTTGCAACACTCAATCCCCAAGAGCACCAAAGGACAGTTGGACATGGCACTGGTAGGTCGCAGACACCCCACAGCAGACTTGAATGGGAGGCTTTTCTACTTTCCCCTTGGGTGACCATTGTGCTATGCATTGACGTCTGAGTTCCATAGTTACCGTAACATTAGCAGTATTTTGAAACGTCCAGCAGCACTCTTTGCAGACTTGCGCTTAATTTCCTTTTTTTGCCATCTAGAGCTAGAAGCCAGCGAACAACCGAAAAATAAAAGACGTTCGGATGAACAGCCAGACTTATCCGGTTCAAACTGGATAAGTGCAGTTTTGTTGTTGCATTACTGCCCCCTTATGGCCAAGAGAGGTATTGGCGTACTAATTCACTTAACTCAATTTTGTGGCGTTCACATAAAATACAATTATTTTGTTAGGTTAAAATGTGACAAAACCATGTTATCTTTACTGGAATGAATGAATTAAACACAACAAACCATTTTTTATGTGTTGAAATGAAATATTAACACAACGTGAACAGCAGCCCTGTTTCACTTGTTTGAGGCTACAACGAAATGCGCCTTGCGACTAGTAACAGTTTCTCAAGCTTCCTACGTACTTAAAAATTGTTACACTTTCTTGATGTCTTAAGAAGAAATACACACATGACGTCTGCTATACCCACAGTTTATAATCTTTTAATTGATTTTATATCCCACATGATTACGTTCAGCTCGCAGCGGCGGCGTGCGGCCCTCGTGACTCTCTACGTCGCGTTTAGTTAAATGCTTGTAAAACAGAAGCCAAGACTTAATCAGCTTTTACAGTCATAGCTCTGAAGATGTGCATCGGTGAAATGCCTGGGATGGCAGCAGAGAGAGACGGGAAAGAGTAAAGAAAACCTTATTAAGACGGAGAACTCATTTAGACATGAAATGCCCTGCCTGGAATTATTATCGAGTCTTAACTTTATGAGCTTCTGTTTCAATATTATTAAAATACCCATTTGACAGATTTTGAAACACCTCCTTCGTGAGCACTGATTACACTTTTACTCCCAGGGCGGAGATAAACATGAACAGTGTCAGTTGAGAAAAGCAATCAAACGCAATAATAAAGATAGGGGATGTTTTGCTCCAGTTATTTACTACGGGAGGAGGAGGGGGGAAAAAATGTGCTGCACCAACTTCATCTTCGGTTGTGAAATCAATAAAAATGTTCAATATTTTCTTATTTAAAGAGTGGATGGTTACTTTAACCCAGCAGACTTGCTGCTACACTGTGTTTCTCTGTTGCTATGCTGAGCTCATGAGAAGAAATATTTACTTTGAACCGATAACTGCAAACTACTTTTAGTTACATCGCACTTAATACATCAAAAAGACTTGGGAAGTGGAGGTCATAAGGAAAAATAAATAATAAAAAACAAAAAATAAGCAGGAGAGTTGTCACTTTGATGGAGGCTTATTATGTTCAGATTTTATTCAATCTGGCAGATTTGAAAAGCAGTGACTGAGCAGCAGAGTGACTGACACTAACCGTGCATTAGTGGGCTGCATTGTTGATTCGCCCTCCCGGGCTCTCTGAACTGTCTGTCACCACTGACATTTGCCAAATCCCAGAAAAGCTTCGAAAAATTTATGATTACAAGCGTGCAAGGAGCAGATTTCAAAACTGTTTTTTTTTTTTCAGTTTTTTTTTTTTTTTTTTGCAAAACACATGTCAACGGGCTTAAACGACTCTTAGCGACTTAGACGCTTTAGGTCAGGAGTTTGATGGGGGGTTTTTTTTCAGACATTTATATTGATTTGCATATTTAGACTTAGAAATCAGTAATTCCTTTAAATGTTGACTTTCTGTAAAAAAACAAAACTTATCCGGATTATGTGTGGGATGGTATATCGTATTTTGCATGGCAGTGACTGTGCTTCCATTAACCGTAAAATTGAGAAAGTTGCAATTATGAAAAATAAATTTGCTAAATGGAAACACGGCAGTTTTGAAAAAAATTCTGGTTTTTCAATAAAAAGTTTTTGCGCTAGGGTGAGGTGGGGTTTTTTTTTAGCCATATTGTAGTAGATGTATTTCGTAAAACTGCAACGGAAACATATGTATCACATCACACGAGTCACAGGATCAACAGCTGGATGTTACGACTGGCAAAAACGACAAAGAAGACGACAGGAAGTAGTAGGAATGTTTTTGCATTAAGCGATATCAATATCAGAGCTCTCGCAACATGACACAGTTTATAAAAGTTGTGCGTCATTCAATCATGTTGAATCCATAACTCTTAGGTAAAATCAGCCAAAGGCTGATAGATGATGAACGCTAGCGCTATGTCTGAATTATGAAAATATCTCCTTTAACTGTTTACATTCGTCGCTGCCAGGATTTTTATTGCATTATAACTTAAACAAGCTTATTATTTTCTTATTTAATTAAAATATCCCAATTGCGAAATTGTGTTTTTTTTTTTCAGTAGAACGAGATTCATAAATGAAACACGGCTATTGGGAATAATTCAGAGAACTTATTGAATGTCAAAAAAAAAAAAGAAAGATACCTTACACAAAAATGAGCACCGATAAAACATATATATACATATATAACATATGTATATATATGTATATACTGTCTTCACAAATCTCCACAACTCTTGAAAATAATAAAAAAAAGATACAGGAAGATGAGCGCCGGTGAGCTGATAAGGGCCCGAAAGCAATCTGGCCTCCTTGCTGCTCTGTCGGTGGTATAACTTTATGTGGAGTCACACTTGTGGCAATGGAGGGTCTCTTAATTAAGGGGCTGGGGACAAACACGCAAGCCGGCTTTGAAAAGGCCTTGCCCTTCTCAGATGAGGATTGGAGCTTTCTATCAGCATCTGCTGCTATTTATACCACCATCCATCACCTGCTGCAAGATGCATCGCTTCAATTTTATTGTCAACACAGATGAAGCATTTTCCAAAATGCTCCTATTTGTTTTGACGCTTCTTTTTTTCTTTACAGCTGTTGTTACACTGGGGTTTTTTTTGTATCCTGCTACAAAAGCCTTGTGTATCTGTATTTTTCATGTGGATCATCTTTAAAAAACAACAAAAACATTTTTGTGAAACATCTAAGGCTCTCGTTCACTTTAAACGAAATATGTGTATCGTTTAATATGGAAACCCATTACGACGTGCCTTGTGTGTTTATTGGGATGAAGTTCGTAAATTCACCGTCACAAAAGTGCAGCAAGAAGAATTAAACCTTCAACCTTTTCTAACACTGAGCCACAGTTGCCCTCGTTTGCCTTGTTGCTTGTCGTATGCTTCGAGTACGACAAACGCTAAGCGTACTCTGAAATGGAGTCCGTCCATTTTATTTGCCAAAGTTCTCACATTGCCCATTATGATCGATTGAACTGCATCACCTTTTCTACTCAATAGGTATTTGGGAGTGTAGTTGAGGTATTATTTTACCTGCACACATGTACATGTAAAATTTAATTTGTTTGGTGAGGACATTTTTTTTTCTCCGTTTTCTCCGTTTAGCAATATGTTTGCAAGTTTTCTCAAATGTCAATCAAATTTTAATACCAGACTATTTTTACCCGTCCAAATACAAAATTGTTTGTAATCTATCATTTAATTTAGAAAAAAAAATCTATCCAAACTATCTTGGTCTATTTTTAAAAGAATCATTGGTCGCGGTTGTGCCGCCTCTACCATCACAATACAACCACCGTGTTTTACTGCTAGTATCACGTACAATTTTTATGAGTTTGTATTGTTCTAATATCAGATGTAACAGTATCTACACGCCTTTCAAAAATTGTTTTTCAGCTCAGTTTATTTTTTTATAGGCTTTGTTTTGTGCTCTATCAGAAGAGCTGGCTTCCCACTTTCGGTTTTTTGCTGCTCAGCTCTCACTCTCACTGTGAATGGCTCCGCCCTCTTCGTCACAGAACTTTGTTCTCATTGGTTGCTTGGGGACCACTACATCCCCCAAGCAAACTGCAAATTTAGCAACTCAGCACGTCAGCGTTTCTATCCTGAATGAAGCCTTGTGCATGTAAGCAGACATCATCAACAGATTTATTAGATTCAACAGATTTATTAGTGTACAAATGCTACATTTATTTAATCTGAATCTATTTCAATCATATCAAGGAATCTTGTGCATATAAACATTGCTATTGAGTTAGTTCGGGGTACATGCAAGAAACTCCTCAAAAATGTCACTGCTGAAAGTGAGAAAAGGCAGGAAAGTCTATCCATCTCAGATCAATTTCAGAGCGACAGATAACTGTTAAAACACAAATAAATGGTTGTCAGTAGGTCTTGTTTTGAGGAAGGACGAATGAATCCATGGCTCCATGCAGAACACTCATCTTTTTAAGGAAATTTAACTCCTGTTCCTCATTGAGCCTGTTGAACACACTGCCAGGTGCAAGATAAAATCACCAATTTATTCTTTAGGTGAGATTCCCAAGGTTACATAGTCACTTACTGGAATTGGGATGCCTGACAAGCTAACCTTCCACTTTGCTGCCACACACTGATACCTTTACATTTTTCATACTGTATAACAACCGGGTTGTCACACAGCTCAAGATTGATAAGAACCTCCTGCAGAAAAGACTGTTAGGGGGAAAAAAATGCAAACAGAGACAGACTGAGGAACCCTTTCGGATTTCCAGGGGGAAAATCATGCCATTAAGTATTTTTAAAATTACAGGTTCCTTCCCTGGAGAGCCAGAATTGCAAATAAACTTTTTCTATAATTTTGTTGGCTGGATAAGGATGCATGTTGCAGTTAAAATATTTCTGCTGGCATAAAAAATGCTTCAAAATCTAGGGCTTTTAATGTATTCAGTGTAATTTACTGTAAGGTTGTTGGTAGCACTGTTGCCCTGTGGCAAGAAGGTGGTGGGTTCTCTCTGGGTACTCTGGTCAGGATAATTTTCCCAAATGTTGTGAGGACCAACTGCTCACAACATTTAGGAACAAGCTAGCAAGGGTAAAGGTTAGGGAATATGTCTCCGTAAATGCAGTTACTAAAATGAAAGGGAATCTTCAGTTTACAAAACTCTCGACAGATGTTATGTCAAGAGTTTTTATTTGAGAACACTGGTGAATAAACGGCATTATAAAGACCAAGAAACACAGAAGACAGGTCCATGGAGAAGCTCAAAGCAGAGTTAGCTTATAAAATAATACCAACCATCTACTACTACATGCTCGCCCACCTAGAGACAGGCTGGATCACGTCGGCATTAATCATACAAGTAGCCGAAAGGTAAAAAGGGTCACTGTGCGGGAACTGGTAAAGAAGAAAACTGTAGCTGAAGAAAAAGAACAAGTCCCTTTGGCGGTTTTCACACAGGAATCACATGGCACAAGGTGCTCTGGTCAAAAGAAGACAGAGCTGAACTTTTTGACCCACATGCCAATTACTATTTGTAGCAGAAAAGCAAGACTACATTTTATACCGAGCACACAACTTCCACAAAGTACAGGCAAGAGAGATGCAGTGGGCAGTAGTTGGGGAAACTCCAGTGGAAATTGAAGTGGACAACAATGGACCTGGAACCTGGAACGCCGTGCTCAGGCAGTTCCTTGAGCACGGCGAGTGATGTCTTGCTCGGACTTGTTTTCAACAAGAGGTGCGAAACCATGAGCGAATGTGGTTCAAATGATCCCAAATAGGGGTTCAGTCGTTGTGGGATGGAGGAAGAGCCAGGTCCACGATATGCGGTGACATCCTTCGGTACTTGACTTGGGGGTGGGGGATGCTTGAGTGTGCAGAGATGGTGCCAGGGCAATGACAGGTCATCACAGCAGAGTGATTGTCCAAATTCATGAGGTTGCATCCAAAATGCAATAGATTTATCGCAGGGTCCTTTGAAGAAATGCCCAAATAGTTAAAATATGCAGCAAGCACCACCTGCGTTTCCCTTACATTCCAAGTGTCTACATTACATTGATGTAAAGAAATCACAATTTCTCAATTGAGAAGTTTTGGTTAATTAAGAAATGCAATTAAAATCACACATGAATAAGTTTGTTAATGCGATAAATCATTAAAAAAACATGCCACGACATCGACTACTACGTGCGACTACTTCCGGTCTTTTTCGTCTTCGTTGTTTGCACCAGTGGAAACATCCAGCACTTCATCATGTGACTCGAGTGAAACCCAAAAAAAAAAAAAAAAAGTGTTTCCATTGCAGTTTTGCGAAATAAGCTGATTTTGAAAGAAGAAAAACCTGTTTTGTCTTTTGGACTAGGTGACCCCTAAGAAACATGACCACATCCTCTTACAGTAGTAACTTGACGAAGAATAAAACTCTAATCACCTTAAATAAATCAAACAAAATAGTTAAACTGACAAATAAAGATATAATTCAAATAAGTAAAATGTACAAAAAAAAGGAATGCTTTGAACTAATATACACCTAAAAAGTTAAAAGTTTCTGCATCTAACTTGCAGGACGGCTTCATACTAAGAAACAGGAATGAGAAATATTGTCCCGCAACTGCGGCAAACTTTAATCCTCTAATCAGACAGGTTTTGATACAATGCACCCAAACTGTAATTATGAGTTAGTGAGAATTGCAATATTGCATTTCCATGCTGAAACTGCTTGATAGTCCAGATCATCAAGTCATAAATATTCCTCTGTTGATTTATCATTTCACCGCTGCTGGCAAATTTCATTGGCTGTAATAATATATGCAATATGTCCCTCCAGTGTTCTTGTTCCACTTCTGATTATGAAATACATTATTCAAGCAAAAGCTGAATTATTTTTTTTTTCCACAGCTTCTCATTATTCATGCAGACCAAGAGGGTAATCTGTTATTTTCTGACTCGGTCCTACACAGCAGTTCGTAATCAACGCCGGGAAAAGCTAACAGTTTTGATTTATTCCGATTTTTCCCTCCGTTTTCCTGATTGGGAGGCTATTGTGCCCAACCTAAGCACCTCAGCTTTGCCGGAACAATTTAGCAGCATTATGACTTTGCATAAACCTTGAATTAAACGACCACATAAAGGTGTGTGGAGTTCGAGTTCAGAATTTGAATACCACTCTTTGAAGTGGCGGAGCTGAAAAGGTCTTCAAGGTTTTGTGTGTCGTATCCATGGTGATTTGTTGTTTTTTTTTCCCTAACGCAGGAAGTTAATGAACGAGTCTAGCCTCTTAAGGTCATGGAGTGAGTATTTGTCAGAAATATGGCCTGTTAGGCTGATGTTCAGTCACGCTGCTCTCACTTTCTTTGTGTGAATATTTATGCCGTGTGTGTTTTTTTTTTTTTTAATTACATCGATATTCTTCTATGGCTTTGCGCCTGGAAGTTTGTCCCACATAATCAATTTCTTTTTTTCTTCTTTTTTCTTTTCTTTTATTTGCTTTCTCCGCCTCAGCAACCACAGTGAACAATCTCAATCCAATTAGATATCCTGAATTAAGAATCAGTTCTTGATTAAACAAAATAGATTAAATATCATAATGGGAAGTTTTCAAAGTTGTTGTTTTTTTTCTGTCGCCTCTATTTGTTTATTTATTTATTTTCTGCCTCTGCTTCGTTTCGTTTATTTCTCGTGTTCCCTGGTACGAACTGTTCAAAGCCAGCTCGGTTCTGTTTGTTCTGTTTCAAAGCTGCACTGCGGTGCTACATTTAGGCATTAAGAATTTATTTACTCATGAAACAGAGGCGCTCGAGGGTCTGTGTTTGATGCTGATGAAAAAGGAAATCTGAAGAATGGTTGAGCCTCATTGACAGACTCCTTATGAGGCGCTGCGGCATGAATTACTCTAATTTTTGTGACAGGGCACAGTGTGGCGTGAACATCCATGCTCCTGTTTTGTAAAAAAAAAAAAAAAAAAAAAGACCTATATTTTCCAATCTGTGCATTGCAAACCAAGTCCCCCAGCGTACAGTATCTGTAGAATAGCATGTACATCTGTTGCCGTGGCGAATCGCCGTTGGATGCCGACCGCTGCGGTAACTCTGCCGCCATTTATCCACAACACAGAGACGAAAATTTAAGATTTAGCCGCAAGTTTCTCCATTTCAGCCAATTCCTGGCACGCATTATTTTGATATGTGTCATTGGGCGCAGCGTTTAATTGGGAGCTGTCTCCGCAAATATAAGCTCGGGCGAGAGGGATGGGCTTGACAGCAAAACAACATTTCCCCACCGGAGAGCAAAAACCTGCCACTAATAAAAGATGTGATCGGCTCTTTTGTGCGTTTTCATGTGACAGACCATTAGTCTATCTGTCTATCTCTCCTAAATTACAGGTCATGCAATCAAGGAAACGCAGATTTTCACATATTCATACATTCATACTTTCAGCATATAATTGATTACACCAAAGGCAAATTCATATGACATTTTTAATATGAGATATCCAAAAAAAAAGAACCATAAACTGTGATGCTGATCATAGCCCAGCGGGGTCATATATTTTTCATTGCCAGAGAGTAATAAATGTAAACAAGTCAAAATGGAAAAAAAAAACAAGTGTTGGTCAATGGCAATAAACAAACCGCTGATTTAATTCACACAGCAGCAGCTCATATAGATTCAGCCTGCAGAGAGTCGAGTGATTCATAGAAATAGCTATTGATAGAATGTGATAGATTGTACTGTTGTGTGTCTTTCTTGTGTTTAAGCAGTAAATAAATGACTTGCATGATAAATTCAAATGAGCTCAATAATTTCCATTTTCATGATTGTTTTTCTTTAGGTAGAAAGCCTCTCTCTTTCTACCAAAGACTAGGAAAGTGCCATAAATAAAGTAAGTCTGGAAACTTACTAACTAACTGGTAGCAAGTCCGACTTTCCCCTAATTATGACTTTGCGTTTTAATATGGCCGCTCTTCACGTCAACAGCTGTGGAGGAAATACGCTTATTTTACAAGACACGTGTTAAAGTTTGTCTTAAGCCAATGTTCCATGTAGCACCCGTAACAATAAACTGAGCAAGTGAAAAGTGTTTTATTATGGAACATAAAGCTTAAAATGATGTTTGTAGAAGCTACAGCAAACAGTGGCTATGGGCGCCGCCATGTTGAAATTCCAACCTCTTAACCAGAACGCCACATCTGGCTTCAAACAAGTTCCGACTTCTCAGGTAACTGAATTAGTTTGGATTAGATGTTTTCCATTTTTTGAAACTATTTCTGGCAGAAACACACACATCTCTGCAAATATTCCTGGGTGGTTTCTGTCATGCCGTCTCCGCGCTTCAACTTCTGTCGTCTTTAAGATTTCTGGTTAAAGCAGTAAACTGCTTTCCCCTCACAAATGTCAGCACACATACACACCATCTCATAAAATATGTGGCATATGGCAGCACTTTTTTACCTGAAATCCGACCAATACATTTCCAGTCAGAAGAGTACGTCTGCTTCTTTAAAGCTGAGATCACCTACTGATGCCACATGTTGTTTTCCTTATATATGCGCTGCTGTCGTACAGTCTCTTTGTTCTCACTGTTCTATCACGCTCACACCCACACAATCACAGATTCCTGCAACCTCCCAGCGTTTCATAGGCCATGTGGATATGACAGTAAAGTCTCTAACTAATCTGCTCTGTGTTTCTGCAGCTTGATAATGAACACCTGTGGAAGTTTCATTATTTCTTGAAGATTGCAGAAAATAATTGTCTCCGGGGATTTTTTAGAGGATAATTTTTCTTGTTACATTTTAAGGCCCGATATTGGGTATCGCTATCCGATATCCTGATATTTATATCAAGACAGCATGATAAGGGGATTCAAAAACCTGTTGAGTCTCCTTAACACGTTTTCATACCAGCCCATAGTATGTAAACAAAATTACGAACGGATGTTTTAAAAGGCAGACATTGAAAGTACAAATGAGTTTATTTTTAAAAATTTTGGCCAATATCCGATATTAATATTGCTGTTATAACCGATATTTACCGATATTATAAATATTTCGCTACTGTTTTGACATCTTTGGGGAAAAACCCCCAAATAAAAACAAATAGCAACATGAAAACTAATGTAGGTTGTTAATATGGGCCCTGTTTTATCTACTGAACAGAGACCGATATGGTAAAAAATGACTTATATCGACCGATACCGATGTTGGCACCAATAAATCGTGCATTGCAGAATATATGCGTAAGTCTTTTTCATGAGGCTTACAAGCCAGCATCTTCTTTAATCTTCTTTATAAAATTTTGAGCTCCTCTCCCGTCTCTCAATGCTAACTAGAAACAACCAATCAGAGCCAGGGGGCGAGTCTTAGTGTTGTCAATCATGCCCACTCTCCTACCCCTTGCTCTTTGCAAGCCTGCAGCTGCTCCCTGTCAGCAGAGCCTGTCAGGAATGCTAACGCTACTTTGCATTTGCATTGCCACCCGCTGTGACGGGTGGCAATGCAAACAATTTTCCTGGAAAGGCAAGTTGTTTCTCCGTCGTTAGCATATTTAGCAGTGCGCAGGCTAGCATAATTGACAGCCCTTAATTCTTTCTCCTTGCTCTGATTGGTTGGTTTTCTTCAACATGATTATACTTCACTTATCTAACTATATATCAACATTGTGACAGTTTTAGTAAATATGTAAAAAACATATTTTCCTCATAAAAGGTACCTACTGCTATTTTAAATGGATATCATGCCCTGGCCCAGCTATTAACCCACAACTCTTTCAGTCTCACATGCATGCATATCTCAGAGTACAAAAGCACACTCCTTTAGCTTTAACTAAACATGACTGTGAACTCAAAGGAAAGTGAAACAAAGTACATAATTACAGCAGTTAACCTCACTGCTCAGAGAGAGTTGTTAAATACATTAAATGACATTCAGTACATCACACTGGAGCCTTTGTGTATTCATAGCTTATAATATGCAGAGAAAGGCAAAGATAACATCACTCACAATAGAAAGTTTAGTCTTTTTTTAGGTTTTTTGTTTGCTACATTTAGGTATTGTTTTTTTTTTTTTCTAAATTATTCTACTCAACTGAAAGTTTCCAATTTGCATCGGCAAAATTAAATTACCAGCCCCTTGTTGCAATACTAATTCAGCCCCAGAGTTTAGCGCGCACAAAATTGGTTTCCAGTTCCAACAAGGCGCAGCTCGGCAACAACACCGAAGACGGAGACTGTGAGACTTTAGTAAAAGGACCTGCTTATATTTAGAAGTTAATGAGGGAATAAAGAAACAAAGAGGGGAAAAAAAAACATTTGACAAACTTCAAGGTACGAGTTTGTGGATACCGACTAATTACTGTGGACACATGAAGGTGGCTTCCCTGTCTCTGCTGACTGCTTCAACACGACCTGTGCTGCATCAGAAATATATATATATTTTTTAAATGGCTCCCTGAGGGAGTGAAGTAAAGACTGCGGCCTTAAAAGCCCCTGAGCAGCTGGTCCTCCAGGACTCCTCCATATGGAGCACGAGGGTCGGTGTTATTTTCGCATTTGGGCCCGACCGACGCACTGAGGGAAATTAGAGTTCAGCCCGCCAGTCTGTCTGCCCGCCGACGAGTCCAGTGAACTCCCAGCAAGGATCAGTCCCGGCTGTAGCCATAGCAACAAGCGAGATCTAATGCACTCTGCTTGAGTTGGCCAGGTGGCAGTTTTATTGAAAGAACTTCCTCGCACCTTTGCCAAGCAATAAAAGGGGAAAACATCAATATCTGTATCTGCACATACCCACATATGCCTGTATTTTGATGTCTGACTGAACCATTGATTTTGTGCAGTTTGGGGAACTCTGCGCTTCATAGTGATGATTTTCAGTGGCTTGAGTCGTCTGCTGTGGCGATGCGCATATATTTCTTCTTTTCTTTTTCCAATTTGTGCACAGTGAGTTTCTCATTTCATTAATGCATTTATGCTTCCTTCACCTTTTTATGCGTAGTGGTCACTACAGTGGACAGCGATCTAAAAGCCCTTTTCTTGTGGATTTTTATCTTATAAATGCACACAGACCACTGAAGTGGACACGGATGCATTATAAAATACATCATCAACTACTGGCCATCAGCTCCAAAAGCAAAAAATTATTTTTGTCAAATCCAATATAGCCAACAGACAAAAAAGCACGGCAACCAGCCCAGTCCCTCCTACCGTAGACGGACTCTTGCAGGTTACAAAATATTGTAAGATAACCCTTAAAGAACAATACTACTGATGTATCTTTCAAATAACAACTTTGAAAGATAGTTGTTATTTGGACAAAATTGCAGTTGACCACCTAAAAAAACAATAAAATAAAATTTTAAAAAATGTATTTACAAAATCTTTTTCCTACCTTGTTTTTATGCCTTAAGAAAATCTAAAAAAAAAATTGGAAAAAAATCCTGACACAAAGGATCATAATTCATGCATGAAAGGGTTAAAGACTGAGGCAAGAATTTCAGAGTAAGTCACTTGTGACTAAGAGAAAATAAATGCTCTTTAAAGATGTACATAAAGAGAAAGTGAGCTTTACATTTGCTAATAAACTGTCTAAATAGGTTTTCTCGGGTTCTATCTGTATCTGTATGTTTCTGTGTGAATTTTGATATTTTTTATGCACCCATCTCACTACTGGCCTCTGGCCAGAAGGTTCTTAGGCAGTTGAATTTTCCTATTGGTCGCAGCGGAACGGCTTGGTACAACTTTGTCACTTCTGGTATAAAATCTATAAAAGATGACGATCGATTGAAGGTACGGTGTTGAACGAATTGTCTGGCTGCAGTGCTGAGGAAGCGGGAGAAGCTAACAGCGGCTAATGGCCGTTCTTGCTACTGGCTCAGGACTGCCTTCAGCCGAGCGTTGTCGCCACAAACATCCCCAACAACGCAGAGAAAGAATCGCTGTATTTATCACGAGTTGTTGTTTTGAAAAAAAAATTCACCGGAGGATTCTGGGAAATCGGTAACTATAACGACAAAGCCGTTCGTCTGTCCGTTTTCTAACACCCTTGTCCCCTAAAGGGTGACAAGGGTCAAGGATTGACACCAGCAACCAGGGTGGGTTGCTGGTGTCTGTCTCCAGCTAACGATCTGGGCAAGAGGCAGGGTCATCCTGGACAGGTCACCAGCCTGTTGCAGGGCAAGAATGCCATCCAGCGACACTTATAAAATGCCAAGGTCTGCCTCACCAATAAATAGTTTCCATAGCTACATAGATTTGGTCTCTCTCTATTGAACATAATTACTTCTAGGTTTATGATGCTGCAAAAAGTGATCACATTTCGACTTCTATCTAAATTCTCTATGGTTAAGAAACTGTAAGTTCAAGGATGCGAAAGCAGCTGTTGCCGAGGAATGCCTACCCACAGGACCTTTGAAATAAAAGGTTTGGAGAACAATTTTCTGCCTCTTCAAGGGGGAAGTGGCCCGGTCATGATTTGAGGGGCTAAACTCTTCACGGCTGACAAGCTGAACCACTTGTTTTATTTTTATTTTATTTTTATACTGAATATCCCAGTTTCCTCTGTTTTGTGGAAGAGACAATGGGACACATGGGAGGCTGAGGTGCAAATGCTCGAGACGCAAGAATGGGTTATTCAGCCGTCATAAGGTGATTATACAACAACACGAATCAGATCCGATTTGACAGTGCGATGGTAGACACAGACGGGATTGTAGTTTTATTAGAAGGGGCTTAAACGTTGGTCTGGTAGCCCTGTAGCTGCAAATCGATTCGCTCTGACAGCCGAGTGACCGTCTGAAATGTTCAAAAGACCTAGGCTTGGGATAAAAAGGTTCAGGGACAGATTTCTGTAAGCAATTTTAGAACTTTCTTCATCTTTGAGTGAAATCCAAAGACTTGGTTTACTTTTCTGTGTTCGTTTTTTCTTCACCCCACATGGAAATCAAATCTCAGGGGTCTTGTGGTTCCTCGCAGGAAGGAGGTTATGTTTTGAAGCTTGGGCAGAGAAGAAAAGAAAAAAAAATCTGTTTTCCTCATGTTTGTTGCTCGACACGCTCATAAAAACCAATCCACGAATAAAAACACCGACGGTGAAACTTGCACACACTCCCGCGCCGAGAACGGCGTTTGCAAATGTGAGAAAAATCGTGATGCATTTGCATAAAACATTGTCATTACAATCGTCTGCCTTTCTGATTTCTGCTGCCGGTGACACGGCGACGTGACAGCGCGGCGATGCCAGACTCTGGGAAGAAATTCCACCTTTCACTCATCGGCGCCAACGTTGCCAGCCCAGTTTTAATGGTAATCAAATATTAATGTTAGGAATTTGAAAGGGTAATTAGATGTGCTGTGATATGGCCTCACACTAACCTCACCACCTGCCAGTCATGTTCGCATCCGTCCTATTTACTCATGACGTTGAGAAAATAAAAAAAATTCTCCTTCCTTGCAAGAAAGTAAAACGGAAAGGGTGAAGCTGAAGAGACAGAGCGCCGGTCAGAAGTTTGCATTCACAAATTGCTTCAATCACAGCCATTATTTTTTTGCTCTGATTGGTATTTTTGTATTTTTTGGGGGGAAAACTGGGATAAGGCAGAGGAGCTCGGTTTTCTTTCACAAATGATCCATTATCTCATTTTATACTGTTACAACAAAATAATGATTATATTCTTACAACAAGTTGCACTCTGTCTCAAGATGTAGTGTAGAAAGAAGCATTGGCATGGTAACGGTACAAAAAAAACCCCTACCTATTCAAGTAAAGACTTTACTTTTCTTTCTCTAAGTCCAGTACTGAAGACCATTTCTGTAGCCACATTATTCACGTCGGTTCTGCAGCAGTACCTGCCAAAGACCCAGATATGAAACACCGGTGGGTGGCCTATCGATCAGAGCGGGATAACTCAATTTCTCAAACAAGAGATGGAATTGGCGAGTTGCATGATTTCATTTTATCGTTTTTATCTGCTCTGCACAGCCCTCTACTGCTTCACAAATGGTCCACAGGAGCGTAACGAACGCTTGTCGGCTGCGGCGAACATTGTGTTAAGAGAAGCTAAACTGCTTTAGTCGGCGAGAAACAAGAGTACACCGAAGTTGAATGAGGTAATCCCCACTAATCCTCCCATGTAAACGGCATAATTTACATACATGTAAGAGGAGAAAGAAGAATAAAGAATCTGATAACATGAAAGGAAGAACAAGTTATGATCCCAAGCGATCAATATGTAAGTCTTTGGGAGCGGACAGGAGCGATTTGCTGTGTTTCTCCTCGTAACGGCGGCGGTTAAAAAAGTGGTTGCCGAAGAGCTTAATGCATCTGCCACTGTGATTGCGGCCCGTCTGCTGGGCTGTCTGAAAGCCGGCTGAAAAGCTGCCGCTGCTCAGAATCTGTTACTGCAGCCATTTCAAAGTGCAGCCCAACATGCCCAGCCTTTTCAGATCACTTACGAATATTCAACAGTAAAAACAGCAGATAATTTTATTAGATCTTACTGGTAGAGTCTAGGAAGTGTATTTGAGCTGTACTTCATGTTATGGACTTATTAACATTAATCTCACTTCATGGGGTTTATCAGGTGGCCGTCGCAAGTTCAATTCCCGACCTTTGACACATGTATCCCCCCTCTTTCATAACCTACTGTCCAGTCTGCCGACTCTCAGAGCCCAAAAAAGTTCTTGGCTTAGTTTGCTTCTTTATTTCAAGTAAACTAAATGATTTGAGTAAGACTGACTTAAATTTGACAAATTAAATCCAATTTTCCCCAATTACTTGCTACCAATTGAAGCAATTCAATTAAGTTAACATTTTCTTTTTTCAGTGTAACCTAGCCAGCATACCTAGGTGGGCCCCATATGGGAAAAAGGAGGGCAGACAATATGGGTCCCACATGCATCTGCCGCGGTTTCCATGGTGGCCCCACACAGGTTTCCCCATGCAGGGCCACTGCCTACATGGGCCCTACATGGACAAACCCGTGTGGGGGCATCATGGAAACCGCAGACAAACCAAATGCCCTCCTTTTCCTCATATGGGGCCCACCTAGGTATGCTGGCTGGGAAGCCAGCGTTTATCATTTTTTTTAGCTGACCATTTAAATTTTTCATCACAGAAACTAAAACGATCGCCCAGCCTCGGCGTCGAGGCCACATTGCAAGAGGCATCGCTCTTCCATGCCTCGAACGACCTGCGAAGTTCAAAGGCAGAAAAACTCTTTGCCTTTGCCATCTGGGGGGGTCATTATAACGTGGACGTCCGCCAGAAAACAACATGAAAGTCGGACTTAGCCGCTGATTTAGAGTTTCTTCGGCCGTCAGCCCTAAAGGTTACACCGATCAAGCGGCGTTGAATGCAAATACTTTCAAATGTGTCCCTCAGTGTTGGGATTCTGCTCAGCAGAGTTAAGTCTTTGTAAAGCCGAGGTGTTATCAGGCTGCGGTTGATGCTAGAGAAGTGGGCTCTGGCAGCAGTGGCGTCGCCGGACCTTCCAGGCTTAATTACTTCACACATTTCAATGCTACATGTGGGGTGTGAGGTGCAGGAGCATGTCTAGCAAGCATGTCTAAAGCTCACTAATTCCCCTTAATTGCTTGTGGTCAAGTGTAACTCACTGCGAGTTTTTGAGCTTGTGTAGCAGTGCGACAGCGGAGCCAGAGAGTGGTGATGACTCATCACATAAAGGGCTCAGTCATTGCCTGACCTCCCGCGAGGCCTGACCTGCAGGATCACACGCACACATCTATAACACCGACCCCAGCGTTGCTGCCTGAAGACGAACGGCCGTCCAAACGCTCGGCAGAGTGCACCGCGAGATAATTACTAAATAATGCACTGATGCTGAAAAGAAAGACAGAGGGAACTTTTGGGAATCACTTGTAATTACCAGCTCTTGTCTGTTTACACGACACATTCACTGCCTCTGTAATGACTCCATACTGTACAGAGCCCAGCCATGACACACATGGGAGGCGCGATTTAGATCGGGGCAAAGCAGTTTGTTGATGTCTGCAAGTGTAACTTCAAATATATATTACTTAATTTAGACGTCCTCTATGCAGGGTTGTCAAACTTTGACCACATCAAAAATCTGAACGTCCTTAAAGGGCCGGTTTTGTCAGAATGTACTGATCAAACCCAATAAACTGTTAAAATAGCAATAAATGGCTGTTCCTCCAGGATTTTACGAATGTTTTTGAGGGGTTTTTTTTGGGTTTTTTTGTAATCAAGTAAGATATTTTGTTAGTTATATCTATAAGGAAGCTTAATGATGTTTGCGCTAATGTATGATTTTAAATGTGACCTTTTTTTATTCCTCACTGCAACTGTAACTTGACCTGAAGTGAGGTTGAGGCAGCAGTCAGCTAAGCCCAATGTTTTTGATGAAGTTTGAGAAAGATTTGCAGTATAATCAGAAAAAAGTTTTGTTGATTTTGTGTGAATTTTGCAAAAAATCTGAAGGGATTTTTATTGATGTAATTTGGAGCTCAGAGGGCCACATGAAAAGCTACGGCGGGCCATATTTGGCCTCCGGGCCTTTAGTTTGACGGACGTGCTCTATTCTATTCAGAGAAGAAAAATAATATTTTAGAAGATCCAGATTTTCAGCTGCGCGTCTCGATCCAAAATGTTTCTCAAAAGTGTTGATCCTTTTTAAATATGGCTTTACCCCACATTTGAAAACTCTTCCATCTTTGGTTTGCACACACATAGCCCCACAAAAGTCATAATTAACCATCAATTTGTTTCACAACCAAGCCATACGTTTCCATTTGCAGCCCACACATCATGTTTATAGACTCAAACTTGTGTACCTTGTCTCAAATCTGTATTTTATAAAAGGAGAGAAGGAAATAAATATGAAGACCATTATGAGGGCGAATATGCCCTGCTGTGCGTCTCAGCTTAGCTTGGCGTTGGCCTAATTACAAAGACAGCGGTTCTGAAACCCCCGTCAAGCCCTCTCAGCTGTCATAATGTATTCATGATGGGGTAATTCATTTTTCTTCACAGGAGCTTCTACCCATCTGATACTGAATTCAACCAGCATCTTTTTTTCCCAAACAGGTGCCTAATGAGACGTTCAGGAACCAAAACTGGATTCACGTGTTAGGATTATTAGGAAATGTTCCCTATTCAAATACCGTTTTTCTCGGACTATAAGTCGCTACTTTTCCCCCACGGTTTGAACCATGTCGCTTATGGCCCGGTGCAGCTCTTCTGTGGATTTTTCTTCAACCACCAGGGGGCTCTCTAGCAGGAAGTGAATGATTGGAAGTCGAAATTAGAAATTAAAGAAGAAAGCGCTGATTTTCATTTAGAACAAGCACATGCTAGCAGTAGGCACGACGGAGAAATGTTTTCAAACTCATATCCCCTCATCATGGAAACCACAGGAAGAAGTTCATATGATGCCGCTTTTAAGTTGAAGGCTATCGATGCGGTTGTATGGATCGATAGCCGCTACAAGCTCTGCGTGAACAAATTCATGGTTCAGCGTTGGAGACGCAGGGCTGCATCCTTAATAGCAGATTTATGCGTCCTTGTGGAAAATCGAGAGCGGCGGAGATACCAGTGGCTTGTAGCCCGGTTCAGCATATATAGTTACGTTTCCAGTTTTTAAAAAATCTTTGTAGGTGCGGCTTATAGTGAGGTGCGCTCAATAGTCCAGAAAATACGGTACATCAAGTGCAGTGCTGCATAAAAAAAATCCGCGAAACAGTGAAACTGCAGATGGTGAACCGCGATATGGCGAGAGACCACTGTACGAAATGGATGGATGGAAAATCCACTGCAGATATAGTCTTCAAGAAATTACCTTATCATTAAATAGTGTTTATTTCAGCATAAATCCAACTGTTCTGCCCTCAATTTTTGTATTTGCTTTCTCGATTAATTGTCAGAATAATTAATAGATTATTCATTTACTATAATAACCCTCTGAAATAGTCCTAATAATCTGACCTTAATGGGGAAAAGAAGGAGCATTGTTCAAAGAAACCACAGTGTGTAAAATGGGTTGGAGGCTGGAGCAAAACGCAGACTGGAACTTGTGATGAACGATTGAATGAAAATGGAAAAACGTCAGAAAACATCAACGAGGCAAACAGGGTATGAAGCTCCAAAATCTATAAATTGAGAACTTACTGAAGAGAAAACAGGCAGAGGAGCAACTGGATGATAACTTGATGTAAACACTGCCCAACATAAGTTGTTGGCAAAAAACTAAGAAAGAATCTTCCCTCCACAATCTTTGACAAAATGAAGAAAACCAGTGCAAAAAGGAGATCCATGTCATAACTTTAACATAGATAGCGATCCTGAAGTTCACAGGAAACGATCCAGTTTGAAGAGTCAGTCTGTTTATGTGCTCTGGGGTTTTTCTAAGTTGCATCATGATGCTTGAAAATGAACGACTGCTGATATTCAGACCGTGTGCCCTTAACCCCCCCCCCCATTCCCTCCTCTACGGGATCTCATTGATTTCCCCGAAACATGGCCGAGAATTACAATCGTCCTCTGGAAAGAAAATCGCTCAGAAACGTGTCAAGACGGGTGAAAAATCGTCCGCCTGCCAGCGCCAAGCTTAGCCCACTGGGGAACCGGAGGCGGCACACAAAAGGGCCGCCGCTATTAAAGTCCAACCCAGGGAGAAAATGTAGATTGTGTCCCGACTACACAGAACGTGTCACCGGTTACCTTGGACAACCGATGTTGGCTGTTTGGTCGTGATAACAGAAATTGCCCTCAAGTCACTTACCACGGCGTTTTGAAGCACTGCTGAGGATGTTGCATTAATAAACCCGAGTGAGACGTGTCGTTCGGTGACACCGCTTTCAAACAGAATGGCCGGTGCGTATTAATAAAAACGCATCGTCCTATGAAGCGCCAGCATGAAAACACTCTTTTAGCCATTCGGTCCTTTAAAAGGCCGATTAAATAAAGCCCTTTTGTGAATAAGCCTCTCTGCCGCGTCGCCCTTGCTGCTCAGCAATACCACAATCGCCACGGATATTTCACTTATTGTAAATTCTATTATCACTGCAGGACGTCCGATTACCTCCCAGGCCTATTGTGCCACGTCGAGCTACTAGTACACAGTTTACAGCACAGGATGCAAGGGATCCAATTACTCCGCAGTAATCTGATGTAATGGAATAAAAATAGCCATCATGGAAAAGGCAAAGGCAATCCGGAGGCGGGGAGGAAGGGATGGAGTCGAGGACGTCTTCCTCTTCCGTTCGACTTGTTGAGAAATCGTAATGGGTGAATGCCTTCATCTGCTCAAATAATGGCAATCTCATCATAAAAACAATACGACTTTGTGCAATACATCAAACGTGGGGAAGTTGTGAGTTCTGAAGTGAGCCGAGCCAGCGGAATCCGACTGAGCACCGTGATCGATTAGGGAGTTTTAAATACTCCTCCTGGTGAGCTCTGCTGCGGCCAAGAGACCAGCTGGGGTTTCCCCCCCCCTCCTTCTGCGAGGGGGCGGGGGTGGGGGGGTGGACGAGGGCCACAGATGGCACGGACCCCGCAGGTCAAGCGCTATTCGAGGATGCAAAGCGGGAGTGAACGAGTGCGTGAATTAATCCTGGCCCGTTGGACTGCGTCGCAATTTAGTGCGTGGCGCTCCACAGTAATAAAAGCCTCCACGTTAAATCCATATTATGTATGACACACACGCTATTAAAGACGAATTCGCAGGACGACAACCGCGCCGTCAGCCGTGGAGGAGCGTTATTGCTTCTTATTGATTCAAAATACACATATCACTTCACGCACAGCTCAGAAAATAATAATGTTTACCTCTCAGATGACTAAGTCGCGGCGGGGAGAGACGCTTCTTTTCAGGCTCTATGCCAGACCTCATCGACGGGGGAAAGGAGAAGGGGACTGACGTAAACAGGATCTGAGGAGAGAAACTGACGTTTGTTGGTTTGCTTCTTTTCTTTTCTGACAGGTGGAGCACATTAGACATCAATAAGAAAGAACTGAAACGTTTGTATCGAGCAGAGTTACACCAAATTAAGACTAAAGCGAAAGAAAGGGACAATAAAACCTGCAGTGGAACTCTGTGATGTACACATGAACGGGAAAAACATAGACCAAGCAAATATTCAAGTTCTGCCCAAAAAAGTGTTGAGAAATGGTGTGAGAAGTTCACATCAATGAAAAAAAAAGTCTCCACACTGCAGGACTGGGCAACTCCAGGCCTCGAGGGCCGGTCTCCTGCAACCTTTAGACATGTCTCTACCTCAACATACCTGAGTCAAATAATGAGGTCTTTAGCAGGACTATGGAGAACCTGACTGCACTTAGGAGGAGATTCAGATATTGAATTCAAGCGTGTTGGACCAGGGAGACAGCTAAGAGTTGCAGGAAGCTGGCCCTCAAGGGCCAGGATTGCCCATCCCTGGTCCACAGGGTCACGATGTAATGAAGTTTCATGTACTGAAGGGAAGAGTTCAGGGCCTATCTTACCATATAGTTTGGCTTATCAAAAAACACGTTGGTCCAAGACATGAAGAAATGCAGCAATGTATTCTGAAAATTAGCAACCTGTTATACCTTATTAGCATGTATTGTATGCAGTGCATCCCCATTTCATACAGTGCATTTGTGTTGGGATAATGGAGGGCAAAAGATCTCAGTTCTTCCCCGTTGCATATCTGATTGCATTTGCTGATTACATGACAATAGATAATCCAAGGTAAATAGCTCTCTAAAATCTCCTTTCTACTCATTTAATACTTTAGCATCACACTGTAATCACCCGCTACTCCCGCTTTTAGGATATGCAGAAACAGCTCATAGAGTGGACTCTTATTTAGTTATTAGCCGTCATCAGCCAACTTCTGAGAGCAAGGGAATACTTTTACACAATTTAATTCTCATTTTTTTGTTTGGGGAAGAATCGGGTATAATTTTTTTTCTACGTTCCACTTTTGTATTGGCCTTTCACATTGAATTCCAATGAAACATATTTCTGTTTGTGGTTGTAATGTGACAAAATATGGAAATATTCAAAAGGGTACGAATGCTTTTGCAAGGCACTTTATCTTCATAGATTTCCACCGCTTTTAAATTGAACTCAAGCACTACGTTATGTAATAGACTGCATTTTGCAGACTGTCTGCACTGATAGAAAATTCTCTCACCTCTGAATGCTGAATGCTTGAAGCAGCTCCAACTGATTGCGCGCTCTTATTTCCTGACTAACTCAATTAACGATTGTTTTGAACGCTCACAAACTGAACAGAGCAATAAAATGTGTTTGTTGTTTAATGTTCAGGCGACCCATATGTGCGGAAGCCAATAAACAAAAGCAAGATGGCGACATCACATAAAAAACCAACGCCAACCATCCTGACAGAGAGATGCACGATGAATTTTAATAACTGCTCATACGATGAAATACAAACAAATGGCAAAGGGGAAAACCAATGTTTTTGATATTGGCCATAAAAGCAAGTGCCTAGGGCATCAGCGGAGGATACATGAGCACCAGATAAACAACAAAACATTATTCATGTGGCAGTTGTGCCCTAAGCCATTTTTCTATTACTTTTGTTGCATGTGGAGTGAACAAACCACCACTGATCCAAACAAACACACCACAGGAAACCAGGCAAAGCCAAAACGGCGCACATTTTTCACATATATGTCCCAACGTGAGGCTTCACAAAACAGGCTTCAGATCGTCATGTTTAGTTGCAGATAAAATGTTGGCTTTTGCATCTTAGCAGCACACATTACAGGACAAACATTGAACGGCTGCTGAAATAGCAAAGCACCCTCCGTGTCAAATCACTGACCGTGTTTTAAAATAATACATATTTGATATAATGCCTTTTATTTGTTTATTGGGGCCTGCTGTAGCAATGCATGGAAGGCACCTACGATTCTACACCTGAAAACAACGCCCCGCTTCACTGAGGAGAGCAGAGATGTAGAGAACTACAGAGATGGCGGAGCAGAATTTTAGAACTACAATGAAGCCATATTGATGGAACAATTAATACAGATAAGATGAGAAAGGCAAAAAAAGTAAGATACGACTCGTGAAACTTGATTCTCCTAATCAGACAATAACTTTGTGCTGTCAAAATAAGAGCATCGTATCTTATGTTTTTTGAACAATAACAATATTTGTTGTTAATCTGTTGCTAAGGGATGAGCGCGTTTTGTGGTAACCAAGTGCCACAAAGTAAACATTTGATTCTACAGTTCCTCCGTTTCTATTGTGCTTCTGTTAGCCCTCCTTCCAGCCTCCAGTGAGGAGTTGAAGAGTTTCATTGCTCGAGGGACAAAGAAGTTCCTTAGTCTGTTGGTTCTGCACTTTGGTAGAAGCAATCTCCCACTGAACCTGCTGAACCTGACCTGGCTGCTGATTGCAGTGTGCAAAGGGTGGCTGGTGTTGTCCTTAATAGCTTCGAGTTATAGTATATTATAATGCATTATTAGTATATAAAAATATATAATTATATTGTAAATATATCTAATATTATTATGATTATTTAATAATTAATATTAAATTAAGCTAAAATAAAATGGAATTTAATTGAATATAATTTGAATATATAAATATCTAATATAATATACTAAATATATCTTAATATATTATGTGATGTTATATCATAAATTTTTACATTATAAAAAATGTCTGTTTTATAATACATTTACCACCCATGACAAAAACAAAACTTTTTCACTTTTCTGCAAGATTCACCAACTGCAGAATTTTTTTGTATAAGATAAGTGGTATTTTAAAAGACCTGACGAAAACTTCTGTTTTTTGAAAAATAACAATATTTGTTGTTTATCTGTTGCTAAGAGATGAGCGCATTTTCTGGTAACCAAGTGCCATAAAGTAAACAAATGATTTTTATTTTTGCAAAATGTACCAACTCTAAATATATTGTGTCTAAGATAAGCAGTATTTGAAAAGAGCTTCTGTTTTATAAAAAATAATATTACTTGTTATAATTTTAGTGTTAAGAGATGAGCGTGGTTTTTTTTTACGAACTGTCAAGATGTACAAATCAGATCTTTACTTTTGTGTTGAATGTTTGTCTTATCATATATTTACCACCAATGACCTTTTTGCAATACTCTTTTTTTAGTATTGCAAAAGAGCTTTTTGCAATACTAAAATGACTCTTTTAGTATTGCAAAATAGCTGAGGAAATCTAATGTTTTTTGAACAATAACAATATTTGTTGTCAATCTGTTGCTAAGAGAGGAGCACATTTAGTGGTAACCAAGTGTCACAAAGTAAAATTAGATTTTTACTTTAGCAAAAGTTAAAATCAGAAGGCAGAAACATTAGCAGGCAGTTCCTATTCCCTAAAATAAGCTTTTTAGTTGTTTTTTAACATTTTATTTATTAACCATGTTTTGCAGACTGAATGGAGAAAATCAGTGTCTCACACCAAACTGTCACAATATAGTGGCAGTTTCAACAAATATGTAAAAAAATATATTTTGCATAAAAGCTCCACGTTGCGGCTTTAAGCAGCAGCGTTTTGGGTGTCATTTAACAGCCTCCTGTTGTTCTGGAAGTGGAGTGAGTGCGGTAAATAAAGTTGTAAAGAAGACTTATCCTGCGACTGAGCCCTTCACCGTGGGAGGTATTGATTAACTGCTCCTTGAAGGCTAGTTAGATAAAGACGGTCGCTGCCACGGGATGGATATGTTCAACTCAGGACAGGTACTGTCCTGAGTTGAACTTCTATGAGTTCAGAAGTTAAATGGAATCTATCCATAAGAGCTTGGGTCCTACGGGCCACAGTCAGTATCAATGCACCTGAACTCTGTTCGAGTTTTCCCCCGAAGCAGCATCCAGACGCCAGGACACGATTCGTCCCGCCTGTGCCGAGTCATTATCTTTAAAACGCATACCGTTTTAGATTTGCTCATGTTTCTGAGGGGAAATAGAGAAATAATGTAAAGCGGTTGACCAAGCAGCCTAATTATAAGCGCAATGATTGTTTTAAGGCTCTTTAGAAAAGGTTAATGCAAAAATAATGGGGGAAAACTGATGCCTGTTAACTAGCTGGGCAGTTCTAAGGAAAAGGTTACTCGCATTTAGTGAAAATGCAAAATGAAAAAGATCATTTAAATAAAATCAGTAGTTACCGCATCGATCCTGAAGACGGACAAACATGAATGATTTGGGTTAGATTGCTTAGCGTTCCACTTTTTCCAAGTAGAATGATCGTCATCAGTGAACGTCATCTGCATTGCAGCGATTTTATTTTGATAACTTTTTTGTTGATGCTATTTTATTTCAATTGGCAGAGCTTGGTTTGCTTTGTAGCACACAATCTAATTACCACAAATGACAGCTGTAGTGTAACAGCAGTCAGATCGTACACACATCACTGTGTGAAGTTTTGAGAGACTGATGGTAGGGAACGGCAATTTTTAGCAAAGCCAACATTTCTCTGTGAATGCAGCGGAGCCGCTGCAGCTCAGCGGGGGGGGGAAGCATACACTAGTTTTTTTGTGCCTTAAAAATACTGTATTGTGACAATAGCTGTGTCTCACATGCATCAAGTTCGATATTGCCACCGGTGCATCCTTCAAACGCAGCACAACTTGATATTCTTTTGCTTTAGAGGAACTGAAAACATGAAAAGCCGGTTCAACTTTAAAAAGAGACAGGTATTATGATAATTATGTTATCAGAGTTGAGGCTGTCAAACGCAATGACAGCCAGCTGAACCCTTTCAGGGGCGGAAAGACAAGCTGAATGCATCTCTTTCATAACGTAAACACCTTTTCCAACACACAGACATATTTCTGTGTGGAAGTGTTAGAAACACACATATTGACTTCAGGCCATGAAAAGAAGTTCAATATGTAACATAAAGTGTCAACATGTTTAAAAAGATTCCCTTGAAGACGACTGTACTGGACGGCATTCTGGTGGAATAAGTGCGTCACGCTAACAATGAGAAATGAACACGAGGTAAAACTGTGCCCTGACTTCTCTGAGGAAAAAAAAAAGCATGTGGGAATACAAATCCGCCAATTTACTGGGCGACGTGCGAATTGATTCAGCAGCTGACTCCCAGTTCTGCTGCATTATTTTTTAAATTTGTTCTGCTTTAAAGAACTTGATTTCCTCCTCATCACTCACTAAGGTTACCTTGAGTTGTCTTCTCGGCTCATTCCTGCAAAATCTAAAAAATTTGAAAGAGCTGTCACAATTGTAGATTCGTACGGAGCCCCTAAGGGGACATGGAGAGAAAAAAAAAAGAAATCCCGACTTACTTTGAGATCCCGAGAAACTTTCTGGAGATCCCGAGATTGCGACTTATTTTCTCGAGATCGCAAGTTTCTTTTTCATTTCGCGGGATCTCAAGAAAATAAGTCATGATTTCTTTTTTTTTTTTTTTTTTTTCTCCATGTCCCTTTAGGGGCTCCGTAGCCTGAGTTCTTCTAAAAGAAGAACCTGAGTTCCTGAGTTCTTCTAAAAGAAGAACTCAGGAACATTCTACTTCCTGGGTTGTACAGAGCGTAAAGAAATCGTATTATCCACTTAAGATAATAAACAATATATTGAAAAAGAAACAAATCATATTACACGGTTTATGACGGTGGATTTAATTTCACCTGAAGCCAAAGGAACGTGTCCTTGAGGTGAGCTGGCGCTATTCATCAGGAGAAACCATTTTCTTTCTTTTTTTTCTTTTTTTAATTATGCAGATGCACCAGCTTTCCACATTTGACCGTTTCACGGACCCGCTATAATTTGTTTAATGACTACTGCTGTTGGACCTTCACCGTGTCCCCTGGGCGCATGTTGTCACCTGGGTCCCCGCTGAACGCCCTTGGCACTTAATTAATCAATAGATGTGATTGAGTGGCTTCTGTGTGAGACACATAATGAGCTCCTGATTAAAATTGTTGCAGCCGGACCTGCGGACTCCGTCATGACTCGCGGGTTCCGCTCTCTCGCTGAGCTCTTTGGTGACGTAGCCTGTCACAAACTGGACTGAAAAATACAAAGCGATGGCAGCTGTTTAAATATGCGCGGATCTCGATGAAGATTGTTATTTTGTTCAGAATATTTTTATTGGACTGGCTAGACACAGAACGGGGCCCATTGTAAGCCAAAATTTGGGTAGGTTAGTAGGCATTACACACGTTAATGTGTAATGTTAAAGAGGCAGTATTATTTGTTTTTCATATTATCACTTTATTGCACAATCAAATAACTAAATGTTACCTTGAGTCGTTACAAAAATCCTGTATATGTCAAATATAACTCTAAAGAAAATTAACGCCTTGAAATTGGACCTGTGTCTCTTTAAGAAGCTCCTGCTCTTTCTGAATCTCCACTTTCACAAAGTCATCACAACATGGCTCCTCTATTAGACATTCAACAACGTTTTTACCAGCGCTGCACTGAGAAGTAGCTCCTTAATGAGCCCAGCAGATGTGCATAAATCCACAAGCTGTTTGCTAATTGCTGCTGGCTAGTCTGAAGGAGCTGAACGGTTACAGCGGGAGATTTAAGGACTTCTCAGACTTGCATGAAATAATCAGAGCATCACTCCGGGCATATTTTTGATAAGGGAATGATGCTAGAACGTGATGTAAACAAAACCAAAAAAAGCCCATTTTACATAATGTTCTTCCTTTCATAAATATAAAATGCATTAAGTACTGTGGTGATCCAGGGTTCAGCTGTCCACTGAACCAATTCTGTGACTATTAGGCCAAATACTTTGGATCACTATCCTGGGCGGGGATATGTTTTACTTTCCTGTCCCATTGTGTTAAATGCTTTACCAAGACGGTCATACACTTTTTCAAGTCCAATCCTTATATTTCCTCAGTTAATATTTATTGATTTACCATTGATTCAGTGCTTTGTCTTTAAGCCATTTCCCACCTAATGATAACGCCTCCTTCATTTCACATATAAGCACATTTAAAAGACCAAACACACACTTTAGAGATATTTCTGCTCAACTTTCCGGTCTGAAACGTAGCACCCTGAACCCCCCACAGTGCTCTGCCTAATTCATTCCACTGCCTTCCAGCTAATTGTCTGGTAACAGTGGAGCTGCTGCGGAGCCTCACATTCTAACAGTGATGGTAATTGCTGTGTAGTTTATGAATAACTAATCTCAGCTCATGCAACCCCCCCCACCCCCCAAAAAAACTGTATCAATTAAATACATTTGTAAATTACACAGAGCTTCAAAATGTCTCGGTTTTGGCTCGACTTCAGCATCGTCGAATTACCAACTGGTAATTAATGCAAGCGTAAACATGTTGTGTTTTACGTTAATTAGCACTTGGGTTACTCATTTGTAAACAGAAGCGAGTTATTAACACTGTAGCAGTAGAGAGAGGGAGGAGGGTTAATTTTGGGAGAGGTCCGTAGACACTTTTTCAAACTAAAGTACTTCCACTGCTCTTCTTTTGTAATAGTTTGTGTGTATAAACCTATCAGATTAATATAAAGTTTGCAAATCCAGGAGTCATGAAGCCCAAACACAGTAATGTTTGAAAGTAACGCTGTAAAAGCTAATCCCTGCTCTTATTTAAATTAAGTTTGTGTGCTATACTGTTGATTTAAGCAATGTGAATAGTTGTCATGGTCTGAGTTTGTCTTTGGTCAGTTTAGTTCATGTAATCCTCGTGTGTTGTTCCCACTCTCTGTTATTGTTCAGAGCTGTTTTCTGTTGCTTGATTATTTCCACATGTGAATTTACGTTCACCTGTGTGTCCTATGTTGGTTGGTTCCTCTGTTGTTGTGATTGTATACCACTTAGATTGTGTTTCACTTTTTAAACCAGCACTCCCAACTAGCATACCTAGGTGGGCCCCATATGGGGCAAACGAGGGCAGACAATATGGGTCCCACATGGGTTTGTCTGTGGTCTTCACGGTGGCCCCACACAGGTTTGCCCATATAGGGCCACCGCCATGTAGGGCCCATGTAGGTGGTGGCCCTGAACTTATCTTTTGGTGTAGTTGATTAATTTAAGGCAATCGGTTTCATAGATTCTGCTAAGTAAACTGTCCTGGTCATATAAGTTGGATTAACTTGATTATAGCCAAGTTAAGATAATTTACTTGCTATTTCTAAGTCGAAACAGCTTCACTAAACTAAGTTAAATTAACTTCACACACTTGAGAGTTAATACAACAAGGTCTTCAGTACACTCAACAAGACTGCAAAAAACTCAAGACTAACAGATATTCTCACAGTTTTCAAGGCAATTGGTTTCCAAGCTTTTTTTTTTAGGTAAACTCAACCTGTCAAATTTCAGAGTGTATTTGTATCATTTGCATAAAAAATTATTTCAGCCCAACACTACGTAATCGCTACAATTGTTTTTATGTTGGCATATGTAATGGGTGTAATTAAGTGTGTTCTGCATGAATGCCCCAAGATGCATAGAAGAAATAAATACGCCATTTAATGAATCTCACCATATGTTGCTCTCCCCTCCCCGACACTGAGACGCTACGTTCTTCTTAACTTCAGCGAAAGCTTCTGTGGTTATATAAGTGTGTACTGTAGACGAAGCTACTGAGAGATTCTCCAGGGTGAAGCTTCTCCCAAACCACATCTGTGTAGTCTGGCATCTTACCAATGACTGCTTCAGTCAATGTGAGTCTGTGTGGATCACTGGACACAGACCAGGGGACGGTCCATCAGCTACAAGCGCTCCTCTGGTCTACATGCTGAGGCATTATTTCAGTGTCTGGGTAACTTTCAATCACTGGCTACATTTCTTTTTAAAAACCTATTTTAGACACAATTCCTGATTATTGATGTATCTGAGAACTGTCATCCTTACAAAAGTATTCACACCGCTTGAACTCCTTTGTTTTTTCACATGACAACCTATGCATTTTGTTGGAATTTAAAATTGAAAGGATGACACCATGTCCTGTGTGACTGGGAGGTAGAGGTGAATGGGTAGGTCTGAACTTTGACTGGGCAACTCTAGGACATCTAAGTTCTAGGCCAGGGGTGCCCAAAGTGGGTCCTCCAGGACCGGCTTCCAGTTCTCTCTCTGGTTTAACGCACTTGGATCAAATCATGGCTCATTAGAAGGCCTAAGAAGAACATTGACAAGCTGAAAAGTTGTTACTTCCACCAGGGAGAGAACTAAAACATGCAGGATGCCGGCCCTTGAGGACCGACTTTGGGCACCCCTGCTCTAGGCTGATCCAGCAACCTCTATCAGGTGCTATGTCAGAATTGCCCTTTAGTAAATCTACGCTTCCTTTTAAACAAGTCAGGATGGGTCTATGGGTGTGACAAAACAAGTTCATTACACTTTCTACACAAAAAACTGTTCTTAGAGAATGAAATTTCACTTGCTCAGTTTTGCCTCGTTTGAGCTTCTTTCAACCGTTTTAAAACTCTGTCACGTTTATGCAAATAAGCTGTTGCTGGCCACGCTCCCTTCCCCTACGCAAAGTTTGCACTTGCACTTTACACACATGAGAACGGGTGCAAACTGATGCGCAATTGTCCAGTGGTACATCTCTGGCGCCGAGTCGAACCCAGAAACAGAATGGGGCCTCCTTCGAAACTAACAAGAATGCAGCAACTGGTTTCTGGACGGGAAGTCCACAACAAAATATTTGTCTGTGTGTGTTGGGCTTGGGTTGCTAGGTGAGGGGCAGTGGCTGCCGATGGTGATACCATAATCTGTAGGTTTTTCAAATGTCTCGTTTTCTAGACACCAAAAAAATGCTAACTTATTACCAGAAAATGGCTAAAGGTTTTTGTTGTTTCTCGCAGTTGGACTGTATCTACCGGCAGTAGAGACCCAAATGGGAATATGTGATGCTGGTTTTTCACTAATGTTTGATAACAAACATCTCTGGCTCTTGTAGAACAATTGTGAGGATAAAAATATACACAAGAATACTTGGTTTACTACTTGGGCAGCTTTTTCTGTCCCATTTTCATGCGTTGTGATACTTAAAATCACAAGAACATACACTGAAGTTATTATAAAAAAAATAGGAAAACCTACTTAGTAATTCACTCCCCTGCTGCAGTGTTACTTCCAGTTACATACTAAGCACGGCAATTTCAGGATTTATGAAAGATTTGTGTATAATAAAGCAAATGACAGTTTCAGTAGAGCAAAAAAAATAATGTTGCATCTAAATGCGTTGAATGATCTTGAAGAAATTTCCATTAAATGTATCTCTAATGAATCCAATCAACCTGTGCAGTTAAAGTGAAAAGGCCTCGTTATGAAACAGCGACGCTCTGCTTGATGTATCATCGTAGGTAGCCTTTGACTAGGTACTAGGTTATATGCCCTTCAGCAGGAGGAAATGACAAGGATTAAAACGACATGAAGACGTCCTAGTTAAATCCAGATACATGCAGTGACTGCAGGGTTGAGGTTATTCAGCTGCAATATAAGTAATCCGTTATTTACAATAACTTATCTAAAACTTGGTTGATTACAGATTTTAGGTTCTACATTTAACTAAAGGAGTTACCTTCTATCAAATGAAGGTTTGTTTGTGATGACTTTAAACTAAAATCTTCCCAAAAGTCACATTTCAAGTCACTTGGATCGTCGATTGAATTTCTTCTCAAGGAAATCAGACTCGTTGTTCATGATTAATGTTGTGTTATACCACAAAGTGAGGTTTCAGTGTACTTAATGAAGGATTTATAAGTTACATGCTTCCTCTCTGACCTTGAATGCACCACAGGAAGAAAACAACAAACAGAATGAGCGAGAAGGAGGCGAGGATGAGGAGGGGAACATGCCGCATCTCTTCAAACGGGTTCCATGTTTATTTCGAACAGTGGCTCGTAAGTTGAGGGGATTCAAGACACTTTAACGCTCATCAGTAACCGGAAGAGACCCTGGCATTAATGATTTACGGTCCGATCTCAGAGAGGCTACTGTGATGTTATTCCTTTGGACAAGAAAAACCATCTTTCGTGCTCCCAGGCTTCTCAAAGAGTGGAAACGATTGAAAATTTCACGAGGAGTTTACGTGACAAACCTCAGCTGGTTTAAATGTGAAGACTATAAGCACATGGTTTTGAAATCACCCCATGGACAACTATTGCTGTCTGGATTCGAAGAAGACTTGTGGTTTGATGACGACACCGTCTGCTGGCCGTGAACCAAGTCGGATTCTGAGAATTACCAGAACTTCAACTTCCCATAAAAGAGACTCGGCCCCAGAGTTTATCTGCATTGTGACGGACTGCTGGATGTTGTACTCGTAAACTTTTAATCAATTAAACTTAATTCCCCCATCATAGACAAGGACTTGGCAATCGCTGATCTTTCCACTTGCCTTTCAATCAAAAGATTAGAAAGCTTCAATGGATAATGTGCAAGAACCTAGAGACTTTAGCATTTTCCTCAAATGTCTGTGTCTTATGGAAGGGGTTTGAAGTCAACCAGCCACTGTATTGAATCACCAACCAGTCAGCTGTCGAAGCCCATTGACAGCTGACTTAAGAAAAATTAAGCCATTGCTCCTTTTTGTGTATTGCAAATACAGCAATTCTTTCTGTACTAGTTAGCTAGAGAGTTTCAGGGGAAAAAAACAACTCAATTGTGCCAAGACAGGACAGCTCGATAGACTTCAGCTTGTGAGAGTTTCTTCAGCAGCTTTAAAACACAACCAAACAAAGATGTCACACGCAACAGATATTAAATGTCTAGGAGTTTTCTGATGCTTTTTCATTGTGTATCACTTTATACTGACCCCAGCTACGTTCAACAGCACACCCCTCTTGGTTCCACAATGCCAGCCCAATTTATGAAAGCATTTTCATTACGGTTTAAAAATGACCCGAGGAGCAAATTGGCAAGCTGTGCGATGTTTTAGGAATTAATTGTGTTTTGGTTGGACAAATTCACCAAATGTGGCCAAACGCCACTAAAAAAAAAAAAAAAAACTCACACTCTGAAAGGTTTATCTTAACATTATTAAACACGATTGAGACTCTTGAATCTCGCAAGAAGAACAAGGTCAATTGGACTTTTATTCACAGCTTAAACATTCTTGAAAAGAACGTGTCCAGTTTAGCTTGACCAAGGTAACATGAACCAAGTTTGTTGAAACTCATTCTACGTAATTTGTCATGTCTAGTTAAGGAACTGCACAAGTTTAGCCTCCCTGTCGCAACAACAGTTGCTTTTCAAGCACCCATGTTGTCATTAGGTCAGCTGGTGTCAAAAGTGCTTGTCTTTTGCTTCATCAGGACGAGCCCAGGAGCGTTATTATGTCTGGACACGTAATATTACTTGACATCTATTATGATTCACAAGCTCATCCTGACAAAACACTTCCTACATAAACCCAGAGATTCTTGAATTTTTTTCTTCTCTGGCTGAAGCAACTTCAAGACAGAGAAATTTTCTTATGACCTAAGCTGGATAAATTCCATGTTTCTGTTATTTTAGGCATATATTTATATAGATCGTCTCTTTGTAAGCTTATAATCATTCACAATCAGCTTGTAATTGTATAATTTTCCCATCGAAATCCACTCTATGTGGATGGCAGACACCCAAAGCAGTTTTTCTTCTTAGTGAAAGCACCTTTTATGCAACATGTGGCGTTCCATTATTGTGGCACAAACAACAACATAACATGTTGGCGCCTTATGTGACTTACTGGTCTGATGCTTTTATGTAATATTTTCCAACCAAATCAAAAGTTATGAAAAAATTCATCCCTGCAGGTTGTAATTCCCTTAAGAATATAACTCTGTTCTAAACAACCATGTAATTTTCAGCTGCTTTTCTCTGCTGGGGCTCCTTTCACGCAAGAAAACCGTAATGGCAGCAATATACTGAACAAAAAATATAAATAAGCCACAATCGGTTCCTCTGGTAGGTAACTCGCACACCGTCCAAACGTGGGTCTGGAAATGCTTCAGCCTTCCAGTTCTTACCTGCATTGCAACAGATGTCCCGCTCCCCTTAGTCACAGACGCACACAGACCTACTGTGGCCGTTTACATGCTGCAACGAGCCACTAAATGACACGTCTGGATATGCCAGAGAGTAGAGCTGGCATTCCCAGAAAAAAAAAAAAACCAGTGGGACTCGATTCTGCAGAGTGAGATTTAATGGAATCTCAGCAGATCTTAGATCTCTTTGATGCGTCTTACAGGGCTCAGAGAGACGGGAGGAAGAGCACCTTAAAAAATGAATGAACCTGAAAATGAGAAGGTTAACATGATTTATGCCGAAACAAAGTGTGTATGTGGGGGACAGAGGGGGGGGGGGGGGCTCATTGTAATAATGGGAAGCTGCCACAGAATTCATTTGTTCGGCGCAATGGAACGCGATTCATCTTCATCGCTCATCACCTGTCCTCGAGTCGATGACTGACGGGGAAGCCGCCGTCGCTTGTGCGCCCGTAATTCCCATCGCTGTATTATGGGCTCACATACATATGGCGGCGTTCTGTCTAACAGAATCCTTGGAAGGCCGCCGGTCGACAGTGATGGGGGAGAGAGAGAGATGTCACGGCGCCGGCTACAGAGCCGTGTCTGTGCCAAATCGGTGGTTTAGAAGCGGGTTATTTATTTTGTTCTCCGTCTTTCTCTGCGGCTTATCGAAGTGGTATGTCTGGGCGGCTGAACAAACACGGTGACCACAGAGGCAGGTGGCAGCATCTCCGCCCAGCCAACGTCCACTTTAGACGTTGGCTGGGCGTCTTTACTTAAAGACGTAAAGAAGAAAAGGAGTTCACTCTCTTTTGAGAAAAAATGTAAATAAGTGCTGAACAGGCATGTGATTCGGTACATCAGAGTGCTTTCACACCGATGCAGTACTTTGAAAAAATGTACAAATACGTCCAACTTCTCATTTACGAACGTCAAACTTGTTTGACATGCATTGGAATGTTTTTGTTTGGAACTTAAATGAGCTGAATGTAAATACATTTCACAATCATAGGTGTTGGATTTGTTTAATGTTTAGGGCGATGAGTACTGCCCTGTTTTACATCCTTTGTCCAGGTTTTGTGCTCAAGGATAAACAACTATGAATAAAACTCTTATATGTCAAGAAACACACCCCAAACTCTTGAGTGCATTTGTCCTTCACAACATGTAATATTTAAATAGCTCAAATGTTACTTGTGTCATATTAGTGATTGAAACAAATCTGGCATTGCCAATTATTATGCTACTCAGTCTGTCAACAGAGTGCTAAAGCTCTTTTTTAAGAAACCCCAGAAAAATAAAAGGGTATATAAGAGTTTTAATTGCAGGCTGCCCAGTGGCGCAGTTGGTAGAGCTGCTGCCTTGCAGCAAGAAGGTTCTGGGTTCGATTCCCAGCCCGGGTTCTTTCTGCATGGAGTTTGCATGTTCTCCCTGTGCATGCGTGGGTTCTCTCCAGGTACTCCGGCTTCCTCCCACAGTCCAAAAACATGACTGTCAGGTTAATTGGCCTCTCTAAATTGTCCCTAGGTGTTTGTGTGCATGGTTGTTTGTCCTGTCTGTCTCTCTGTTGCCCTGCGACAGACTGGCGACCTGTCCAGGGTGACCCCGCCTCTCGCCCGGAATGTTAGCTGGAGATAGACACCAGCACCTACCGACCTCACGAGGGATAAGGGTGTTAGGAAATAGATGGATGGAGTTTTAATTTCGGTTGTACAGTGTGAATTTATTGAATAAATGTATTTATTTCTTTTTTTGAAATGGTCATAATTAAAACTACTTTGTCATTCTACAGTAACCAGCATCGTGTCAATCCCGACCCAGTCCCAGGATATCCCACCACCGCAGTCTTTAAAAGTCCTACAGGAAGCCCTGGACAAGCTAACTTGACTGTGGTAAGTTGACCTTGTATCTGGCCAAAACACAGGCGTCACGTCATACTGTGCGCCCACAGTTACAGGGCTCACTGGCAGCCTGTCAACAGAGTTACCAGGTCTGACTGACACTGACCCTAGTCTAAAGAAACCAGTCCAAACCTCAACCTCTAATGAAATGCATGTTGATGCCACCAGACATAGCCATATTTATTTATACCACAGCATTTTTGTTTGTCCTTTTTTACATACTGACCAGAATCGGATCCCACTGCGACTGCTAAGGACTTGACTCTAGAACATAATTTCCTTTTAAATCAGGATGTTGCCCTGGACTTTCTGTTTTAAAATATAACTACACAGTGAGACATAATTAGCCAATTACTAAACATTGACAATGTCACGTCCAACAGATTATAGACATTTCAAAATAAACGATTTAATGAGATGAGCGCAACAGCGCAGCATTTTCTCAAACGTTTTGTGCTTTTCTGCCACACAATGACTTTGAAAGAACGTCTAACATAACTCAGATTTGGATGTAAGTTTCTTATGTCTGCGTCATTTTAGATGCATCTTAATCTAGTTAAAATAGGCTGTTTTTGTCCAGAGGGCACATTGGCAGCCTCTGTGCAATGGCTGGTCAAAGAACATTAGAGAGGTCCGCCGCTATCCGAGCGCCGGTGCTGAACTGGCCCCGGTTGAAAGACGCACACACCCATTCGCCGCAGTTGGCCGTATCGACAAGCCTCCCTTTGTTGACATCTGCACTGAAACCTCCGCTTCTTGTTTATTATGAACAAAGTGGCTTTTGATTGTGACGGTCTGAAGAGGAACAGAGAGCCCAAATAAAACAGCTGAACCAGTGAGAGAGATGCGGTTATTAAAAGGAGCGTCGCGAGAGCGACACGGGGACTGGCGCCGTTTGATGAATTATTTGCATTATTTGATTTATCTGCTGAATTATGCGCTTTACTATTTTCTGCGGCATCAGCGCCGACATTCTTCAAAAGTCTGGGAGACGGGAGGAGAGTTATGGAAGTTTTCAAAAACCTCTCTTGGTGACAGTTTAGCCGACTTCCGTCTCGTCATCGCCGCATATCTCCTCAGATTTCAGCTGAGAGGCTGTTTTCCCTGCACTCAATACGTCTCTCTGAGTTTTGCGTCTCGATACCGACGGCGAGCCGGACGGCTTCGCGCGGCACCCGGTCACCTCCACAACACAAGGATGGAGCCGTTAGGCTGCGGGCTGTGCAGCGAATGTGCAATGTAATGCTTTTTGACTCATTAGATTAAAGATAAGAGGGCGATAACACGGGGTTCTGTTTTTTTTTCCCGCACTGGATTAGGCTGTGATGGTGAATTAAGACGATCGCGCATCTAGGGTGAAGCTAAGTTCACGCAGAGCTGGCTTACATGCTGTACATCAGTAAAGCTTCCCTTTTCAGCAGTTTTGTTGTGTTTAAGCCTTATTCCAAAGTGGATTTAGAATAATTGTTCCCTCGAAACTCCACATACAACACTGCATAGTGAGAATGTGATTTTTTTTTTTTTTTATCCCCACAAGAAGAGCAGCGTCTGGTTTCTTTTGAAGGTGACGCTTGTTTCATTGTTTCTATGTTTCATTAGACCTTTTAATGTTTTTCTCACGGTCCTCAAGTCCTTCAGGTGCCTTTTGGCAAATGTACTTCTGCACCTTATTCACACTGGAAGCTTCTGCCTGCATTCTCCATCTTGGCGTGTTTTCACACCGGATACTCCAGGAGACCAGGTTTGATTGGGGACCAAAATTGCAACATTTCCATCTCTAAATGTTGAAAGAATCTGTTTAGCTGCACTGAAAACGACAGGAAAACCTCAGAAGGCGAAATGAGCACGACTTCCTTCTTTGCAAAATGTGAACAAAATACTTGCACACCTACACCAGGCTGCACAGGCCATCATCCAATATCCGGTCTCCCATCGAAGGCCCGTTAAATCTGCGAGGCTGACCATGAGAAAGAGCCCAGCCTGCACATTTTTGAGCCTCTCAGAGCTCACAGGTCATCGTTTTTCCCCCTCCGTCGTACTTGTGACGGTGTTGCTCGCAGGGTCACTTAACGGGTGGATACACAGAGCGTGCTCAGTACATTTCATTCCCCGGGGCGTTGCTGCGACTAAGTTCTGTCGCGCTGTGTGTGTGTTAGCTTCAGTAGTTTGCACATATGCAATTGAGACTGGTTGGCATAATATCCTCAAAGCCTGCATGCAAGCTTGCAGTCTCACCTCCTAAGTAATGGGCAAATGTGTCCCTTTATGCACAATTTAAACCATATATGTGGCTTTGATTGACTTGTGCTTTGGGACGGCTGCCTTTTAGAATAACATGTGTATATATATATATTCAGATATGCATCAGTGGAGGTCGGCAAGTGATGCATGGCTGACCTCAGTCAGAAGGTATGGAGATGCATGTGCTATTAAAACAGATTTATTTGACCTCTGCGTCAAACACGACGCACCATTTGTAGACTTAACGAAGCAGCAGTTTGATCTTGGGTGCGGCTACACACCTTTATATTTTGAATTGTTCTTTTGTAACATTTGTCCTTTAAATGCCTTTTGCAAAAGTATCTCAGTGTGTTTTATTAATGCGGGTTGATTTATTAGAATTAAAAATGAAGACGGAAGTAAAACGATGCAACAATTTTACAATTGAGTTTTTGTCCCTGAAAAATCAGTTGCAACCAAATTCCTGTCTGGTAAACTGCAACTGTGTGTGTTAGGGCTGCTGGAGATGAAAGAACAGAACAGAGGAGATAATTTGTGAGAAAAAAATTATTTGAGATTAAATTTTCTTGAAAATGTCTTATTTTGAAAAGTTTCAAATTTGTGAGAAAAAGCTCTGAAATTATCAGAGGATGGTAGAAACATCCACCAAAAAGGCCTGAAGGTGAAAGATCAGTGGAAGGAGGAATGCAAAAGGACACTATTCTTAATTTCTCTGTAACCATAATTTAAAACTCAAGCATTAATTTTGTTGATCTGTCACAAAGAATGCCAGTAGACCCACTGACCATAAAATTGCAAAAATTTAAACTACGTAGATAAAAATCGCATTTTCGCATCACTGGATTAGACTAGTGGCTGAAAAGATGAAGAACACCACAGGAAGTAGTTTGTAGCATCACACTATGTTTTTAAAATACTTTTTCCACACGTGATTTTAATTTAGTTTCTTATTTAATGTAAAAACTGTAATTGCTACGGTGCATTTTTGCAACATTATCGGAAGTTTCAACAAAGTTTTGCACACATTTGCAATAGAAATGCAGCTACACAAACGGCAATTCAGTGGCAAACGTTTCAAAAATAACGATGAGCAGTTTAGGGATCTCAGGAAGATTTGCTAAGTCCAAGACGGCGCTTTTCAGGCGATACGTTTTTCATCAATGTTGCCTTAAAGAACATCCCTCCCTACTGTAATCCTTGATGGCCTGTCACAGAGCAGCAAGATCAGAGAGGGAAACATCACTTTCACCTGAATAACTGTCACATGGCAGAAATCGCTTGAGTTTGTATTAGTATTGACATTATTTTACATTAGTACGAATTAGACGTACTGTTCAAGCGACCTTGTTTAACTTCTTGAACAGAAATTTTGACTCATTATGCAAATCTGGTACATACGGAGAATACGTGGGCCGCGAGGTCAAGCGGTTCGACTACGGTCTAATCGCAAAGGGGGCTGGAACGGTCAGTTTTTATTCATTTCTCACTTCATGTTAATGACATGCGACGCTGCCGTGCCCAGTCGTCTTCTTGACTCTGTGCTCGTTTGACATTGTGTCAACTCTGTGTTGAGCTGAACTTTGTCCCGTACCCAAAGGGAGTCGGCACGAGGGGAGGAGGGCTTCAGCTGCGGTATTCCGGACTGGGCCAATTGGCAGAAGATGCTGGAGCGAACCCAGGACGCAGTGGCCTGGGAGCCGTTTCAGCACAGCAGTCGCTGAAGATTCCTACAAATTAAATGGCCAGAAAAAGAAAATGGAAAAAGGCCCTGAGGTCTCTGTGGTCCGGAGAGCTTTATAAGACTTCTGGACCCAAAACGGTTCTAAGGGAATTGGTCTCAACGGAACTGACAAGTAATCACCTTTATGAGCTTTCTCTGCATTTGCATTTGGAGCATGTAGTGCAGCTGGTGGCTGGAGGTCAAATGTAGACTGTGACGGCTTTGTCAGGTTGAATCAAGCTTCAACTCTTTGTCCTTTTGTTCACTTCCTGTGTCTTGAGAGGAGTTTTTACCACCACAGCTATCAGATGCTTTGTTCCTCATGGAAGCTTTCTTTCAGGCAGTAGCATTTCCAAGTTTTTTAATTTACTTTTATTCCTCTGGATGGATTGTTTTTGTCTATGGCCAGGTTACATAACAGCTTTATTTATTATAACTCACTCATTTCAGTCACTCAATCAATCTATGAAAAACAGCAGGACAACATCAGCGCCCAGGCAACTCTTACAGCCTTTGGCCTAAGTGACTCTGTTGACATCAAGCAACCAATCTGACTGCAGAAATCATTTTAATATACAGTGCTCTGCCCTTTTGGCCTTTAGCTATTTTTTTTTTCTTTTTTTACACTTTGTCTCATTATGTTCTCAAACTTTTGTGTATTTTATAGGATTTTTTTTTTGTGGCAGACAAACACAAAGTAGCAAACAATTATGAAGTGGGAGAGAAAAACCATACCGACTTCTCGTATTACTTCTGCTTTTTTGTCACAATTCAGTATTTCAACCAATCAAGTTGTGAGGTCAAAGATTAAAACTGTAGATGCGAAATCAATCTTCAAATAAAATTTTATTCTTTTAAGTGGAAAAAAAGCTATCCAAGACCAACTTGGGCCTATGTAAAAAAACGAAAATTAATTGCCCCTCACCCACAACATTTGCTAGTTTACCAGACTTCAAGTAGTGGAACAGCCTGATACCATCATACTCCCACCATGTCTGCTGTCGCTATAAAGGTATTCTTCTCAAATAATTAAGTCCTACATCAGCTGTAACGTTATTCCCTTCACAAACCACAGAATATTTTCAGTCTTTCTTTCAGGCCTTTGAGGTTTTTTCTCTGTAATGGTTAAGGACGTGGAACTCTCCCATGGTTTCCATTTTTGCCCAGTCTCTTTCTTATTGTCGAATGACGACCATTGTGAAACGATCATCACTGGTTCTCCCAAGTCTCATGCTGCTGTTCTGCCACCTGCACCACTGCATGCATAGACCTCATGCTCAGCAGACCGATGTCATCTGTCGTCAAGCCGTCGGCGCGTATTCCTGACATCCTGATGGCGCACCTCGCCCGCTTCCTGTCTTCTGACCATTCCCTTTCCTTGCTCCCTGTCTGCTTTCAGTGTTTTCTCTGCCTGTGCCTTTGACCCGTGGTTCTAGTACCTGGATGTAAGCTTTGGCTCTCGAATTCTGGATTTGTTCCGCCTCGGTGTCTCTCATGGTTGCTAAACAAAGACGGTTGGCTTTCCTCATGAAGGTCAGTGGTCGGACAATCATTCACTTCCCCATAATGGAAACTGATTATTTTAGCAATGATTGTGAATCTCCAAGATGATTCCGATGATTTTTGACCCAATCGTACCCTTCCGACAATCTTAAGGGTGTCTCCTAGTCCTCGAGACATCCTTAAGATTGTCGGAAGGACAATCCAAGGAGATCAGTGGAGACAGCTCTGAAGATAATCCTATGAGATGTTCCTGATGTGGGTGGTGTGGTAAGAATGATCTAGGCAGTTTGGGAAGGACATCAGGACCACTCCGACTTCAAATCGGAGATATTCGTCATGTAGGGCTGTCTTGGCCCCATACCCCAGCATGTGACATGTTCCTCGAGGACAAATGAGTTTGCAGCCTGTTGATTGTGACGCATAGTCAGTCACAAAGTCAGGTGATAGAAACAGTGCAGAATCCAAAATACAGAAGACAAAACAATTGCTAGAGCATACCAGAACATCCAGCGGACACATCTTTTTGTATTTTTTTATCCCAGTTAGAAAGAGTCCACAAACCATCACCATTTCTTCTTCGTTGTTTGATCTTGATAGGTTTTGTGAGATTTCCCATCTGAATGTTTGTGAGTAAAATCTGATACGTTTACATTCTCTGAAAAAAAAAAATGTATACCGCTCAACCTGCACAAAACCAACCAGACTCTTTTGCTCAAAACACTGAATAAGAATCACAAACCAGGCTATAAACCGTATGTTACCACGTGTATACACATCTGAAGAGACTGCACACACGTATTCTGCATGCTCATAATTGTTTAATAAAATGTTTTTTTTTCATTTTGATAAACACATTTTGTGGGGAACATCCTGCTGACGTTGTATCTAAATGTTTGCCTGTGGAATGACAGCCGTCAGTATCACCCTCCTGTGCTCCATTAGTGACGCTCAATGCATGTGTGACTGAGTGACCCAGAGAGGCAAGAAACACAAAAAATAAGCTGCTTTTTGCAGTCGTACCAACAGCCTGCAGCAGGAAAACGAGGGCAAGGGATTGTTTTGCATCTGTTTCAGTGCTGTTTAGCATGTTAACATGATCCTCAAGAGTCTTTGATTTCTTTCCTGTTTCAAGAGTCATGCTGACATCCTTCCGGCACTGCAGAAAGCATAAGAAACAAAAATGTTTTCTATATGCTTGTATTTTTATTTTTAGGGAAAAATCTATTTTAATCAATATCTAAAGTAGATGCTGCATGAAAATGCTGTAGTGTTGCTTTAAAATGTTTAGTCTGTTCTTTCTAAGAGCTTTGGTAATCCATGACTACTAACTTTTTTTATGACGTTGTAACCTCCAAGCTCAATATTGTTTTGGATTTCATGAGCTTCAAAGCATGAAGTGTTGTTTTGACTATTAAATAAAGTTTTTAAAGTCATACAAGTCTTTTTTTTTTTAAATCAAAATACACCACATCTCGCAACGTTTATTTTTATTTCCTACAATAGCTTTCATTCCTCTTGCCATAATTTGCTTCTTTTTTTTCTTTTTTTTTCAAGATAATTGTTTACACTGGATTTTTCAAAGAACACCAAGGTGTTTTTAAAAATATGCTTAAAAAAATATAAGAATGCATTTTTTTCTTCTTCTTCTTCTTCGTGTGAGAGGAGGGTGAATGCGGAAGAGCGGAAGAAGAGTGAAAGAGAGTGCGAGTGAATCTTTTCCCTATCTTTGATTTTTTACTGTTTTCACTTGGTGTTTAGGTTAATTGTTTAGTTGTGTTTTTGAGTTTGTTTGACACCGTTTATAGTTTGTTTGTTGTTTGGTGCGGCCGTCAGGCGTGCCTAGCTGGCCGGCGTCTGACGACGCCATGGTGGTGGTGAATGGTGGAGGTTTCTCACGCTGACACGGAGGAACGGCGTCAAGGTGGGCGCGGTTCTCCGTGCAGCGTGGAGGAATTTGTTAGCGGTGGGAAAGGTAATAGGGCACGGGGCAATTAGATCAGTGGCACGAATGAATGGGGCGGTGGTTATTTTCGTTGAGAGTGTTGAGCAAGCACAGAGGTTGGTGGAGGAGGGGATTAGTGTGGACGGGTGTTTCCACCAAGTGTCACCGCTTACACTGCCGGCCACCAGGTCCAGGGCTCACCGTGGAGTTCTTCAAGGCCTACTGGGACTTCTTGGGCGAAGACCTGCGGGACGTGTTCGCCGAGAGCCTGGATGCCGGCTCGCTCCCCTTGTCCTGCCGCAGGGCGGTAATCGCCCTGCTTCCCAAAAAAGGGAACCTGCAGGACATCAAGAACTGGCGCCCCGTGTCCCTCCTCTGCACCGATTACAAGATCCTCTCCAAGGCCCTGGCCGCTAGGCTGGGGAAGGCTATGGAGCAGGTCATCCACCGGGACCAGACCTACTGCGTCCCGGCAGGTCTATGGTAGATAATGTCTACCTAATTCGGGATGTTTTGGAAGTCTCCGGTTCATTGGGTCTGCAAACTGGCTTGATCTCATTGGATCAAGAAAAGGCGTTCGACCGCGTTGAACACGACTACCTCTGGAAAGTAATGAGGGGGTTCGGGTTCAGCGAGGGTCTCATCGCCAAGATCCGGGTGTTGTACAGTGGCGTTGAGAGTCTGCTGAAGATCAACGGGAGTCTGTGTGAGCCTTTTAGGGTGGGTAGAGGCGTCCGACAGGGCTGCGCGCTCTCGGGGATGCTCTACGCGCTCTCCCTGGAACCCCTCCTCCAGAAACTACGCTCGAGTGTTCGCGGTCTGGTTTTACCTGGTTTTAGCAACAGTATTGTTTTATCTGCCTATGCTGACGACGTCGTTGTTTTTATCAGAGACCAGCGAGACGTCAGCCTTTTAACCGAGGTGACGGAGAAATTCTCCGTCCTGCGCGCCGCGAGGGTGAACTGGGGGAAAAGCGGAGCCCTGGCCGTCGGCGCGTGGACGGCAGGGTTCCCGGTTCTCCCTCGGGGGATGGCGTGGAGGAAGGATGGTTTTAAATACCTCGGAGTGTTTTTAGGCAGCAACAATATTGTAAAAAAGAATTGGGAGAACGTGGAGGAAAAAATCAAAAGCAAATTGTCAAAATGGAAATGGCTGCACTCCCAAATGTCTTATAGAGGGAGAGTGTTGGTTTTAAATAACCTGGTGGCATCACAGCTGTGGCACAAGATCGCTGTCCTCGACCCACCATCTGGCCTGTTGGCCAGAATACAATCGGAGATGGTGGGTTTCTTTTGGAGCGGGAGACACTGGGTGCCACAGTCGGTGCTGTTTTTACCTAGGGAGGAGGGGGGCCAGGGCCTTGTCCACCTGGCCGGTAGAACGCGACGGTGAGGATGCAGTTCGTGCAGAAATACCTAACAGGATCTCCGTTGGAGACGTGGCCAGCTGCATTTTGAGGCGCGTGAATTCCCTGGGGTTGGATGCTGCTCTGTTTTTAACCGATCTTAGCGTTTTAAAGATTAAGGGTTTACCGCAGTTTTATCAGGGTGTTTTTAAATCCTGCGCTCTTTTTAAATGGAAAAGAGCAAAAACGTTTAACTCTCTGCATTGGCTTTTAGAAGAGCCGGTGGTGGCCGGAGCGAGAATGGCCGTCGAGGGCAGCGGCGTCCCGGGAGTTGGTGATGCCCTCACCAGAACCGGGACGGTGACCCTGAGGCGGCTGGTGGAGGCGGCGGGACCGGACCTCTCCGACGTTCAGAGAGTCGGCGAGGCGCTCGGGGTCCGGTCCACCAGACTGATCCGGCGGTACCTGGAGGGAGTAAAGGAGAGGCTGAGCGCTGCAGAGAGAACTCCTGCAGCGCCATGCCAACGGAGAGTGCACTCCCGACCGGGGACCTATCCGGAGGTGACGGTGGAGCCGGACTTCAAAGAAGACGGGGGTCCCCTCCTAGAAAAGAGGACCGCGGAGATGGAACTGTGCAGTGCCTCATCGAAGGCACTGCACAGGGAGTGCGTGAGGACCATCAACAGAAGGACGCGAAGAGACAGAGCCACAAACGTGTGGAGCGAAAAGTTTAAGGGGCTAAAGCCTCAATGGAGGACATTATATAAACCGCCCATTAAAAAAGGACTGGTGATCTGCAATGGCGCTTTTTAGGAGCCATTGCAACTGCGTTTATCGATCGCCAGTCCAGGGGTTTTAAATGAGTGTCCGTTCTGCAGTTTGTATGAGAGTGTTTTTCACGTTTTTACTGAATGTGTGCGGTTGGATGGGTTTTTTAAATTTTTAGCGGGAGTTTTTAGCCTTTTTGGCGTGGTTTTTACTCGGTCCGTTTTTATTAACGGGGTGCCACACAGTAAAGCCACCAGTTTTAGATCCCGAATTTTAAACTATTTAATCGCTGAGGCCAAAATGTCTATTTATATTACACGCAGAGACAAAGTGCAAGACGGACCTCAAATCGATGTGGTGGCTCTGTGGAAATGCAACGTTAAGGCGAGACTGAGGTTGGAGTTCTGTTTCCACAGAGTCACCGGGGATTTAAATAGTTTTTTAAATTGTGGGGTTTTAAAGATGTACTGTGCACCATTTCTAATCAGAGTAAACTTATTTATAATAAACCATTGATGTAAACATGTAATTATTTATTGGCTTTATTGGTTTTTACTCTGAGTGTGAAAAATGATGTTTTAAAAATCAAAAAATCTTCTTCTTTCCATTTTACGACAGCCATCGAAGTTTGTGATCCTGTCGTGACAAAACGTGGCAACACGTTTTCACCCGGCACTCTACATATAATATTGATAGCAGAGCACGCCGAGCTTAAGTTGAGAGAAATTCGATAAAGTTGAGCCTGAAATGACCTATAAATGAGGAAAATCTCCTGAGGAAAAACACGCAGCCTCCCAGTCGTGCCAGCAGGCATGTATGTCGCTCAGGACACTAAAAGGTCTGAAAGTGGCTCTGCGTTGGAGGCTACTTCTTAGTTTGACCCAGTTTTAAAACAATCTTGAGAGAGGAAAGTAACATGTAAATGCATTGATCTTATATTTTTCATACCATCGACTGCTGGGACACCTCCACCTTGAGAATGATTCGGCAGGTTTTTGTATCTTTTGTTCAAATCCCACAGTGAAAACAAGTCCACAAACAAAGGGAGAAATCAATGGGTTTCTTTGGCAGCTTTCAGAGACTTGCTTAGCATCGCAACGCGCTTGCCTGAGGTGAACATCCCAGAGTGTATTATGGTGTTGCTCCATTGCCCTGTTCGCATCCGCAAGCTGTTCTAAACCCATTTGAAGTGAAGCACACAGGGTTTTAACAACTATCAGCACAAGTGTGAATAGCCTCCTAGGGCACTCTCGCTCTATTTTCATTGTGAAATGGTTTCTCTCAGCAGTTGAGCATCTATCTATTCCAGCAAGAGAGCATTAGGATGAGTGTTTATGTAAAAAAAAAAAAAGAAGAAGAAAAGGAATAATGAAAAAAAAGTGTTTCATCCAGCATTGCACATCGAACAACCATTTAATGTCATGCTGTAATAGTGAAGTTACGTATCTAAAGTCACTACTTACTTTACAAAATCTTCATTTAAAGGAGGCTAAATAATTTGGACCAGGAAGTTCGGCTTCAAATTAAAAGATGTGAAATGAATGGGACTAAGAATTATAGTTGTGAAAGTTACAGGCTTGTGTATTTTTGAAAGAATATTGTAAAAAAAAATAAAAATATATAATGGTGCCAATAGTTTCGCAATAACTATTCCACATTTACTGTAACTACTTTCAAAATCTTACCGAGTTGCACCCTTCTAATTATACAAACTAAAGTTCAGTTCAAAACTAAACCATTTCGTTTGGCAAAATCTGTTACATATTTGCATTGATGTTCCAAGGATGGTTCATATACGTCTCTAAAGGTTTGAAGGAAAACATCCAAAAAATCCAGAAGAATGTACAGCAAGTACTGACTGAAGTTGAAAGGATTCTTGTTGCAAGTGGCTTTGCATTGCAGGAAGAGATCAAGTTGACGGGTTCGTCAGAGCGATTTCCTTGCCATCAATAACAGATCGATCCAACATACATAAAACAGTACAACAAAAACCCCCGACCCGTCAACGACAGCATCATAACACACAATGAGTTTTCACATAATTAAATTTCACAATTTGTTGGCACATAGAAATACTGCTTCTAACATTAACCATGTTTACAATTAAAAATAAAATGGTGGAAAATGCAATAACCTTTGCATTGGTTTTAACTGCATCTCAACTAATCACTCTTTTCATGTTTATTTATAGGAGTTTACTTTTTTATTTTTATTTTTCATTAAAGTCATATTTAAATGTGGATTACACAAGTTTTTCCTTAATAATTTATCATTGCTGATTCTGCAATGAGTTAAAAATTACACCGCAGTAGAAGAGAGGGCATCCTTCTCTATTTCCTTTTATTATTTCATCTCTTGGCTGACAGTGACTACGAACCTCCACTGTCACTCCGGGAGGAGCCGAGACTCAAACATCCTTCCTCTGTGTGATTGAGGAGCCTCATAAGCCGCACGCGCATCCCTACGGTCTTTCAAAAGGCAAAAAAAATAATAATAGCCCCTCCTTCTCTTTGAAGAATGGTGGCAGGGATGTAATTCACTTTACAATATCAAATAATCACCGCATGTGATTCTTGTCTCCCGGCTAACTTGTCGGGCGTGAGTTTATGTCTTTTAAGAGCAGAGGTGAGCTGTTGGAAAGACAGTTCACCAGCTGTGTCCTGAAGGTGATGGGGCCTAAAGTGAAGCTGCACCTCGAGGTCATTGAGCAATAATAAGTGTTATCAAGTGAGAGCCAGAAGACAGGGAACGCTAGTGGAATTTATGAGGGGCCTTGCAGGATGACCCCAAGAACGACCAGCCATTCTTTACCGGTGACAGCGCTAAAGCGCCAAAAAGACTAATATGGCTGGATTGTGATTAAATAGTCCCTCGTTGTTAAAGGCAGAGGCACCAACAAGAGATTCCCTTTTTTTCCCCAACAGGATGCATGCAAATCCAAAATGGGCATAAAAAGTTCCCACATATTGTGCGTAAAAAAAAAAAAAATTTTAAAAAAAAGTGTCTACCAGTATTTAAATCTGATATTTTCTTTCTCTGATCCGTTTATTTCTTTTGTGAACTAATGTGGTGCATCAACAGTTTTAGCAACAGTCCTGGGATTTGCCATGAACAAATAAAAGTAGCTGTGCCTCCGGCTGTTTAACAGGTACCTGCTTGTTTCTGACAGGGTTAACTGTAAGAGCTAAAACATTCATTGAAACTGTTTACATAAACATTTTTGCTCAAAGTGTGAGTCGGAAAAGAAATGTCTGTCTGTAAAATGTTCAACGTTTTTGCTGCTAAATAACTTTCACAACTGTTTATCAGGCACTGGCTGATTGTATTTGCATCCAGGTTTTAACAGCTTTGTTTGTCAAAACTACTCCAACCTTTAAAGAGATTATTTTTTATTTTCCTCTAAAACAGAAAAATTGCAAAATAGACTTAATATTCTGCAAAATAGGCACAAAAAAACCCAAGATTTTAAGGGTGCTTTCACACCTGACAGTCCGACTTAATCAGGGACAGAAGTTGCAACATTTGTTACATGTTCAGCTGCTTCGCTTTCACACTCCACTGTGTCAAACAAACCAAAATAACTGGGGAAAAAAAAACTGCTCCGCTCTCTCTGGTCTGTGGGGGCGCTGCCCCGACAACCACTGAAGGAAACAACATACAAACTTTTGAAGAAGACACTGAGCTCAACTTCCTCCTTAAAGAAAATATCAGTAATCACGTTTCTTTCAGAGCTTCCTGCTCTATAGAGCACTTCCTGCGCTCTATAGACCACTTCCTGCTCTATAGAGCACTTCCTGCCTGCTCTATAGACCACTTCCTGCTCTACAGAGCACTTCCTGCCTGCTCTACAGAGCACTTCCTGCCTGCTCTATAGAGCACTTCCTGCTTTTGGAGCGGTCTCTATCTGGTCCACTTGGTATTCTCATATTTATTCAAACCGTGCCAGAGTTTACTTTCATTGTACCAAGACTTAGGATTTTAAGTGGCATCAGATATAATTACCTTGGCCAGAGTTTTATAATTACCTCGTCTCCTCAAGTGATGTTCCAACACCCAAAAGTCATAGATTAATTACAGCAACTATCTAATATGTTGCAAATTTTAAATAGTTGACAACTAAGGATTTACGAGTTCTTTTTTTTTTTTACACTACACTCTTTTAGCCTTTTTGATAACTTCGACATGAGTCCAACAACAAAACCAAGCTTTCCAAGCTGAAATCAGCACGATGATTCATGAGAGCCAGAGTTATTTTCTTAGAGTTGCATCTGCGTAATCTCTTCCTTAAATTACCTCACATATTAGGCACTTCCAATATAATGCGCACAAATCTTTGTTGATATTCCGCTAATGTTTAAAAACCAAAATTTCAGAAGTGCAGTGTTTACATTAAATAAGAAACGTAGTTAAAATCACACAGGAAGAAGTCTGTCCACGCAGCAATAAGTCATTCAAAAATGTGCAGCGTCGTCAACCTCCTACCACTTCCTGTCATCTTCTTCGGCTTTTCCGCAAGTGCTAGCATCAACCTGTTGAAAACATGACTCGTGTGATGTGAAAGAAAAGTGTTTCCATTGCAGTTTTGTGAAATACGAATATGAACAGCCAAAAAACCCACCTCGCCTGGAGCAAAAACTTATTGAAAAACGTGTTTATTCAAAATTGCTGTATCCATTAAGCGAATTTATTTTTGTAATTCAATTCACGCAATTATATGGTAAATGGAAAGCCAATGAAAATAAAGCCATATATCAAAGACTCCTCTGCTAGCTAACGCGTAAGCTAGCGGAGAAGCTAGCTAGCCCTTTTTTTTCAGTGCCTATTGTGCAGAGGAGTTAAACAAGCTCATCTAGTAAAAGAGTTGTCATAGAAACATGATTTACAGCACATACAAAAAACCATGAAAGTTTCAATTTAATATTTAATGCTACAACATATCAAGAATTTAAAAAGAACAACTTTGAAGCATGTGGAATGATGGTGCTGCATTTGTTCAGGCTATTGGCAAAATGTTTCTATACAGTGGTTTCATGTATCATCTGACGGCATTAGGGTAAAAAGGTTAAGTGGGAAAAAGCTTCTACTTCCAGCTTTAGTAATTTAGAGTAAGAGTGTTTACTACAGCATGTGGTTGCTCAAAAGCAGAGTGAAGGGTCAAAAGGAAATTTTTAGAGTTACCAGACAAACCAAATATGCTTTCTTTTCATGTCTGATATCAACAAAAGTCTGTAAAAATCTGTATATTTTTACATGAAAATTTTTTTATTTTTGTGAATATTAAAAAGTGATAAACTGAACATATTTTCGCACGGCAACACGGATAAAATGTGCTTAGCCCAAAAACTGAGTAACATAGGACGTGTAAAGGAATAACGCCATCACTGCGTTGCTCTTTCAGTTTACCTTATTGGTGATTTAACGTAGTCTGACATTGTTTACGCAATCGACAAAAACCCCCCCGAATCAAACCATAGAACATGACCCTAAAACCATGCAGCATGAAGGTTTTGAGAATAATCTCTGCAGCGAGGGTTACGGTTCTTAGCTTTACAGATTGCAATAATAAAAAATAAAAAATTCAGTTACATTCATTTTTTTTAGAGCTGCTGTTTAAACGGCAGCATGGAAAGTCATCCCAAACTGTTGTTTTGGGAGGAACGAATGCAGTCGTGGCACCGAAGCTTCAGCGTCTTTGTTGGAACATATTTGCATATTTCAAGATTTCCCAGTGCATCTACTTTAAACTGGAACAGCGACCTGGTTCTGTCAAATGTTGCAGCGTTTGGGCTGTACGTCTGCGTGAGGTAAAAATCAAAGAAAAAGCTTCCCGAGTTTGATGTTGAATTCAGTGCAGAGCAATGCATGAAATGCATTGTTGGGGGCGGGGGGAGTATAAAGTGCTATCGCTGAGAGACTGCAACCAGGTACATGCCATGTCCTCTATTTTTAAACGCCAGACCAAACACTGAATTATTAAAACTAAATTCTGCCTTTGCCACCTGATTAACACTAGTTTTTTGTGGGGTTTTTTTTTTTTTACATCAAAAGGGTTCATTAGTTTTTGTGAGTCAGCTTTTCTCCTCTCTCAATGTAACCCACACTGTAATCGGCCTCCAGGCATCAGCTTTTTCTTCTTTTCTTCCCCTCTACTCCCCCCCACTGCATTTGTTTGTCTCTGACACAATCTATCATTATACTTGGAAAGTGTTTGCCTGGATGGGGAACATTAATTTCCCTCCTCCCAACTGCAATCTGCAACACATATTTGCAGAGACCGCCAGTGTCCACACACGTGTGCGCAATGCCGATAACAATGGCCCCTGATACAGTCGCATTCTTCGCCGTTCTCCACCTCAATTGGGCCGGAATATCAATGACGGGCGGCTCGCCTTTTTAATTGGGGCTGAAGTAATAAGCAGTCAGCAAAGTTTCTAAAACGCATTTGACAGTCACTATTCATTATCAAACTGATGCTCGCAGCACCACTTAGCTCCTTCTCAGCTGACGGACCAAACGCTGGAACATTTTTCATTGTGTGACAAATAATAGAGGGATGCTGTCACGACTGTTTAGGATATCCATTATCTTTTCGCCTCGAGATGATGCACAACACAAATGAGTCACGGAGCTGGTGGAGTGAGCTCATTTGACTTTGATGTTGCCTCAAACCAGGCAACTTCTAACCCAATCAAAGACTCGTCGTATTCCTTGTATTCGTTGTTTTGTAGCTTGGCAAAAAACAGCTGTTTTTGGCCAAATTTAATAGAGCCACTCTGCGGGGAATGCTGCGTTGCGCGACGTGCAATAATTAAACGGGAATCTCCATATTCATGCTCGGGAGCGGCCTAATGAGCGAGATTAGATGTCTCGCACCTGGTGGCCCGTATTCTCATTCACAATGATTAACAGCTGCCGTGCAGAACCAGAGACCCGAGTGACACTTGACTTGCAGATGAGCTCCTTGACTGGGTCTGTTCTCTTATCTCGCCGGAGAGGTAACACGAACGTGATATGACTCCAGGGTGTGGAGTAACACGGTGGTCTTCGTTTCTAGCTAAAACAAAGTGCCAGGCTATGGATTGGTTAGATGTTGGAGCAGCAGGCTGTCTTAAATTTTAATGAAGTGCTAGTCGAAGGGGGATTGCCTGTGTTGGAGCACTTGAGCCGGCTTTACATTCGTAAAGGATATAAAGGAGAGGCGTAAGGCATCCTGGGGGACACGGTCATCATGTACTCATGAGTAGGTTTTATCCAAGGACCATGCCAAAGGGTTGACAGGCTTTAAAACTTTGCATGGTTTTCCGCATTTTATTATTTTCTGTAAAATTGACTTTTTTGAGCTATATTATTCCAAAAGTTGGAAATATGGACTTAAAAGTTTTTTGTGACAATATTTTGAGTTAGTATTGCGATAACAATGAAAGTGACGATAAGAACTATTTATTACTTTTATTTTAAGGATTTGACTGAATGGACTGGTAATTGTAAACAAAGAGAAATATTGCTCTTGAAAAACATACCCATTTTTAATATGCTCCTTTAAAACACAAAGCACAAAGTAACTACATTTAAGAATATTTTAAAATTGATTGGTCTCTATAGAAACACCTTTGCTAATCCAACAGTGGAGAAAAATGGCTGAAAATAATAATCCCGTCAACATGGACATTTTGTTATGGCTTTTTAAACATTAATTGTAATGTAACAATAAACCAGAATCTTATCATAACATGAAAAGTATCACGATAAATGGTAAACGATGCGATAAATGCCCACACCTAAAGAAAAATAGTAAGAATAACACTCCTATCGATAGGAACATAATTAGAGCTTTTTAAACATCATTAACTGGAATTTATCGTGACAGCGATAAATCAAAATCTCGTCATAAGAAATTTATCACGATAAATGATAAATGGTAAATGATGCCTATCCCTAGCAGTAACAGTAGAGACAAATAGTAAAGATAAAAAATCCTGCCAATATGGACATATTCTGGGTTTTTTAGACATTAATTGGAACTTACAGTAACAGCAATTGCATTCAAAGGGCTCACAAGCACTTTCTCTGTGAACACAGTAATTCCTTTAAAGCATCTGCATGTGACATCCCCCTAGCATTCTGCAGGCTAAGCTGTAAGCTCTGCCAGCCTCTGCATCAACTCTAAAGCTGCCAGCCGCCGTGCCAAGCAGCCACGTGGATCTGCTGATGCAGGAAACCGAGCAGGCAATCTGACTTCAAGAGGCGGCCAAGAGTGTCGCCTCTGCTAATTACTGCAAATAGCATCCGCTGAAATGTTACACAAGCAAACTGACACCGCGGTGCAGATGCGCTCAGACACGCCCTCCCTGATCCCCCCTGCTAATCAAGGCGTAGTCGGCAATCAAGCCCGAGAAGACGTGTTCTATGTTCGCTCAATGCCCCGTTTCTCTTCACAGTCTTTACCAGATCAATCTGAGAAACGTCACAGTCCAAATCGCATCAATTAAGTCGCATTCAGAGACTTTAGGAAAGGCCTTTGCTGCTGCAGGCTGCGGAGGGAAATGTTTCCCCATCCGTATTCTTTTTTTTTTTTTTTTTTAACGAACTGTAAAACGTCAACAGGATAATGATCATACATTATCAATGGGGTGATCACACAGCAGTGATTTCCTAATTTTGTTTGGAGTTGTTTTCCTCACATCTGCTCTATTGTCATGCTGTCTCAGGGAATGCCTGTTACCATGGCGATACATTAAATGGGGCTGGGGTTGCCTGTCGTAAGCAAAGCAAAGTGAATCAGACTTAAACGAGAAAAATTAATCATACATCAATTTTATTTTTTTACTTTAATCCTTACAGCAGAACATTTTCCACAAATATACTATTTAGATAAAAACTAAAACACGCCCAATCTCTCGCTGGAAGCAAAATTCTGCCTGGTGATGTTTGCTTGGTCTCAGTTTTCGACACCCCTGTCTGACTCAGTTGGAAGGTTCTGAGAAAGTCGATGCCCGGGTTATTAGGTTAGATGGTTCTGTTGTTCCAGGAACATCTGCTGCATGTAATATTAAGTCTGCAAGCTGTGTTTTCCTTCAACAGTTCGCCTGCAACTTATAGCAAATCTGTTTGCTTTATGTCAGCAGAGAAAGCTTTCTGTGATATTCATATTGTTTGTGGAGGTCAGTGAAGATGTTTTGAAAGGAAGGACAACAGGAAGTGTCACCAACAGGAAGGTCAACCATTTGTACTTGCATCTTTATTTTTTTAAAGGGGCAGTATTATGTAAAATTGACTTTTTTTCTCCATGGCAACCATTCAGCTGTGCTCCTCCTCAGAGCTGCCATTTCTGAGCTTCCCTCACAACTCCGCCACTCACCTCCTTCAAACTAGCAGCAGCAGCAATTAGCAAACACCTGGTGGACCTTAGCACCAGCTGAGCTCATTATAACAGTTACAACTCAGTGAAACTCTGGTAAAAATGTTGGTAACGGGTTAAGAGGAGAGATGTTGTGATGACTTCCTAAAGGCGAAGTTTCAGATAGAGCAGGAGTTCTTAAAGAGACAGAGGCCCAATTTCAATTACTAAGTTACATTTCTTTTTAAGTCATATTTTATTTATATATGTTAGAATGGCCCAAAGTCCAGACCAAAATCCAGTTGAGAGTCTAGTAAAATATCAAAACTTAAAATGCGATCTACCTAATTCAAGCAATCTTGAGCTACTTTGCATTGAATAGTGATCAGAAACCGTAGCCACTAGACGTGCACAGGTAGTGGAGGCATGTCTCAAAAACTCCCAACTGTAATTGTAGCAATATGTAATCCTATGAAGCATAGATTCATTATAGAAGTAGGTGCAAATATGCAACATTAAGCTAGTTTGAAAACTTTGGATACTTCACAATTATCCGCACTTTTGTTCAGATTTTTCACGTGAAACCCTAGAAGCACAAAGGTGTTTGTGCATGTTTCAAAATGTAAAAAAAAAAAGAAAAAAAATTCTACAGGCGTGAATAATTTTGCTCACTGTAGAAGAAGATGAAGATTTTCCTCAAAATTCTATTAAACCCATAAACACCATGATTCTCTGTGAAAGTAATCTACATCCTACCACTCCAGACGTTATGCCTACATTAGGTAAGGACGCAACATTGTACATAGTTCGTCATCAAATGGAGTTTGATAGTTGGCTGTATCAAACTCCAACCTGCTCATTTTTCCACAGTTAAAGGCTCTGGTTTTTTAGAAGTGACGTTTAACGACATTGATAGTCCTTAATCTGTATCCTTTGCAAATGTTAAGTGTTCTTTCTTTCCATTATATTCTTCCACCTTTGGCAGTGGGAGACTTTCAGTGAAATACGGTATGAAGTTTGACTTTTCTGCAACAAAATTGCAAGTCCTTTTCCCCCTGAAGATGAAATTAACTTGAGTCTTTATGGTAAAAACTTCCAAATTATAATTCATAAGAATATAGAACTGCAGAAAAATCTAATTGGTGCCTCTGACTCATTTGCTTTATTTCCTAGATTTCCTTAAGAGGTTCACCTTCAGCATCTTAAAATAAGTACATTTAAAAGATACACTATTAATGATAACAAATTAATATTTTTTTAAAAATTGTTTTACTTTTTACAACGGCCCCGGCTGCCTCGTCCTTTTTGATCTTGTCCGTTCCTCTGGAGAGGCGGCTTCACTCGGCTAAATCTCTGAGTCGGCAAGGACACGCTGACCTCGGCAGGTCAATCATTTAGCTCTCCAGCTGTTATCATGTAACCTGCATCGACGGCACAATCTATACTTACAGCTACGTGTCGCATGGGTCATAGAGACAAAGAAAAAAGAAGACTCCTGTCAAACACGGGTATTTCTGTATCATCAGTGAGAAATAGACAACTTTCCTATACATTTGTGTTTGCCGAGATGAAAGAAAAGTCATGTCTGCAGCTGATCCGGAGTGTCAAGACGATTTCCGATTTCTGACGGCTCCTAATGACGCCTGGCTGTTGTTCACGTGGCAGGCCATGGAAAGAGGCTGCTGTTGAAAAGCGTGTGGCTGTGCACACGAATCTTCTTGCTAGAAAAGAAAACAAACAGAAATTTACATACCAAAGAAAAAAAAAAAAACACCAATACTTAACTTTCCTCCTGAAGGTTTCCCACGTTGACACATCCCAGCCAGCATACCTTGGTGGGCCCCATATGGGGAAAAGGAGAGCAGACACTATGGGTCCCACATGGGTTTGTCCACGGTTTCCAGTAGGCAGTGGATGTGACCCTTACAAGTGAGAAAACCCGTGTGGAGCGACCATGGAAACTGCGGACAAACCCATCTAAAAATACCCTAAAGTTTTTCAATGAGATTCTGTAAAAGGTTCCGGAGTGAAGCAGATGCTGTTCTTTATGCAAAGCTATCCATCGTTGTACACCGCTGAAGCACAAGAAAGATAGGCAATAATACTGTGATGGAGGAATTATTTATTTCTTTAAAAAAAAACTTATATTTCAGTGCCAATAATTACAAATTCTTAGAAATGTATTTATTTACTTATGTGATGGTAACTTTTTCAAATACCCAAACAACATGTTTTGGTCAGTGAGTCGTGTGCTTTTTACTTTAACCTTTTCGATTTTTTTATTTTGTTTTGCTATCTTTGTATTAAAAATCCCAAGCAAGCTCCAAAACAAGTTGTCATATTATTTTTAGTTTTTTCTTTTTTTTAGGTATGAGGCTGACTTGTTTTCTCTACAGTCAGAAGGGAGAACATTGATGTGGTGCTACTGCCCATCCCAGCATCCGTCCTCCACTGGGTAAAATCCAAAACCAACATGAATGTACCGACACCCCCACGTAACATCCGCAAACCGTCTGCTAGCTTTTTCCGGCTCCCGGTGCAGGTTGAGGCGCGTAGCCCTGAGGGTGTTTTCTGAGGAAGAGCATGACTAAAGCGGAAGCTGTAAGCAATAACATCCCATTTGAGCAGTCTTTATTGTTCACACTTCTCCGTGTACCGTTTTGCCGTTTTGAAATTCAGTTATTTGCTTTTTTGCTGGGCGGACAAGGAGCAGACAACAGGAAATGGGATTTTCAAGTATATCTAATAAACTCTGACTGATGAGTCAGCACTCAATTGAATTTGAAACTAGTGAATCACATCTTTAATGCATTAAATTATTCATCTGTTTCATGCTTCATACGTTGCGGCTTTAGCAGTTTTTTTCTTCTTCTTAAACAAACATGTCGTCCTGAATTACCGGATGTTTCTGTGGAGGCCCTTTCTGTTCCATCAGATGTGTTTTATTCTATCTGGAAGGATCCTGAGAGGAACAAAACAAAACCTTGACATCACAAGGAATATTACAGCAATCCAACGTAAGAGGAGACGGCAAAATGTCTGCTTCGTGCGAGACATAAGGTAGTCTCTGGTCTCGTTGCACCAACAACTCCTATCACGTCAAGTCTGACTCTCCACTCTGAACTTTCTTTGAACTCCTGACAGCTTGTGCAATGTTAGAAACGCTCCCCTGTCCCTGCTAAGACTTTTGTCATGTTTCTTAGAGGGGCCACCTTCAAATGGAGACTTTCTTCCTTTTTAAATATGCAACAGATGCATTGCGGGACAGTCTATCTCAAATATTAAAACATGTGTCTCTTTCGGGCATCCAGTCATCATGTTACCTAAGGATGTTCTAGAAAGCTAGCATAAAAAACAGCATTTTTTTATGTTATCTAGATGTTTACCTAACATCTAGGCTTCAGCTAAACACCATGTTTAGATGCTAAAGAGCTAATAGCTAATACTGAATGTGAAACTAGTAGGTAGTAGCTGATATGAAGAGCTAAACTAGTAGCTAGCACAAAATGTTTACTAGCTAACCGTGATGTGAAACGAATAGCTAGCAGCTGATATGAAACTAGTAGCTATATTATGTTTAGCTAGTAGCTAAACATGGTGTTTATGACATGTTAGATGGTTATAAACATTTAACATGTTTATGACCATGTTAGTCATAAACACCGTTTAAATCCACCATGCTAGATGTTTTTGAAACAATGGAGTTGCCAAATATGTACTAACAATTTGTAGAAATATTCTAAAGGCAAAATTAGGTCAAGAGCCAAATGTAAAAGTGAGGTTTTGAGTTAATTTGTTGAATTAGAAGCGGAGAAATATATCTTGATATCAACAATAGTTGAAAGTAACAACAAATTATATAAAATGAGTGACCTGGTCGGATAGACTGTGCTAGACAAATACTAAATCTTGGCCCCCTTTACTTTGAATAAATGAGATAGTTACCTGTTTCAGTCTGCTTAAAGTGGATTCAGACAGTCAAAACCAAAAACACAGCAGTGTCTCATCTTCTTTTTTACATGCAGCGTGTGTATTTTCATGTGGAAATAATCCCAAATTGTTTCAAACTTTCTTTTACATGTATAAAAGACTGTTGTTTTTTTGTTTTGTTTTTTGCACCTGTTCGTGTTGCCACTCTAACATTTAAATTATCTTAAAAAAAAAAAAAAAAAAAGAAATTCAGACACAATTTTTAGTGAAAATTGTTCTTTCCTGTGTGGCCTAAATACTGCAGGAACGAGAAGTCAGTAACTCACAAGTTGCACCTCGTTCTCTAACTTGTGTTCTGAATCTTAAAATAAGCGGCTAGAATATCATCACCAGCCTTTCAGGGTTGCCATCAAAGGCTGAGGTGCATCAGTAATTCAGCACTTTGGGAAATGAATCGGAATGGATGGCACCGTTACAAACCGGGAAATATTAAAAGGCAAGGCCAACCCGAAACCTCTGCTTTTACTGCATGACACTGTGGGCTACTGGCTTTTAATTATTGATGCGAACATCCGCTTTGACACTTCGTGTCAGCGATGACAACCCGGCCGCCGAGCCTGACGTATAAAACAGTAATGATGAACCGGCAGGTTTGCTTTCGTCAAAAGGGTTTTGAGAATTAGCCAGAAATTTGCTGTGCAGAAGTAACCGATGACGGCGCGCTCTCTCTCTCTGTCTCTCGCCGACGTTCCCCTTCTCTGTCCTGACGAGACGCATAAAAGACAAGTTGAAAGTCGGGGATCAGAGGATCGGTGTGACCCGTGACACGGATTGTCAAGAACAGGAAGCTAAAGCCATGCTAACAGCTGCTTTTAAAACCACGACCCACTTTGGACGTGTGTCACGTTCCAATCGGAAACGTCAGGATTTTGCGTGATGGGCCACTTAAGGATGTACGCTGTGTATTCATGGTTCGGCTTTTCTGTGAAATTTTACTGGTAATTATTCAAGGAAGATCTGTCTTTTTTGCAGATTTTTATTTTTTATTTTTTTTGCAAAGTGGATATTTGAAATATTTTTAAATAAAATGCTGTTAAAATGCTGCTTGACATTCTATTGGCTGGTGTTTGCAAAAACAGCCAATCCAGGAACTTCATTTATTTTCCTTGGTGCTGATTGGCTGTGCCTTTTCAGCGTTGACATAAAGAAGACTGTAGATATTAGCTTCTCCACCAAAGGGCACATAAATGCATTTTAAAGGGGCAGTATCATGTTACAATGTTGTTCCCTCATCAAAAGCATGCAGCCAGTCCAGAAGCTGCGAGTTCTTCTTGCTTCTGATTGGCTGAACCCCCAAGGGCAAAAAAATAAGGACAACTCCAGGCAGGACAGTTTTCGGTATTTTTAAAGCACATTTGGTATTTTAAACTAAGTAAATGGGCAACAATTAGTGTTTTTAGAGGCTGTTCCCAAGTATTTTCAGATTTTACCTGCTGTCAGACGGAAGTGGTCAAATATCGGTGTCAAAACTACATGAAAATGATTTCCTAATTCTGCAAATGAGGCAGTACTCTTCATCAGGAGCAATATTTAGATACGATACTTATAACCTTTTAGACGTGTTGTTGTAGTTGAGCAACAGATCTAGAAAACATTCAGAAAAATCCTTGATGGAAGAACACGGCGTCCAATCCAGCTGCACGACTGTCTAAAGGTCTTTTTTTTAAGAGGTGTTGTGTGAGAAGGCGATTAGTAATCAGTATCTTACCCTTCTTATGGTTGCACCATACACCCTTGCGAAAGTTTCTGCAATGTTAAAAGAAAGGAGAGATTACTTATTTTCACCTTCAGTTTCATATTTTAGCCTTTGAGTTCATGCCCGACATATTAAACATGTTGAATTTGGTGAATTTGAAATAAAGTGGTGGGAATCTCAGATCTTCTCAGATCTTTGCACATTTGCGTCCTTCAGCTAGAGAAGCAGAAACTTCACTTTTCTCGGTTTAGTGCCAGTTGTTTTCTAAATATGACGACAGTCTGAAAGAAAAAACAGTTTTGTTTTTAACAGGTTTGGTTGTTTTTCAAATGGGAGTTTTGATCGGCTGTATTGCTGTTGTGCAAATTTCCGAACTCCAAACCACATAAACTCAAATAACTTTGTTTTTTTTCATCTTCAGTCTCGTGATTAAACTCAAGAGATGATTAGTTTTTCATTTAGATGCAAATTTATACAAACAACGTTGTCTTTAAAGAAAATAAAAATCCCAGGAACACTTAGATTGTCGTTTCAGCGTAAATTGTCCATAGGTTTTTTTTTAGCGGAACGTCACAGTTTGAGGCCGTGGAAAGAAATCTGCATAAATATGTATGCATAGTGTCACAGATTAAGTTCGGCTGTGCCTGAGTTCTAATAAAATGTAAAGACGTTTCATCAGACTCCTCTTGTTTTCTCCGCAGGAAGCTTCTTTGCTTTATGTAAGTTGGAGGAAAATGACATCTACTGCCAGTAAATTACGCCGTGTGTCGATGCAGCCCACTGGAAATAGTTTAGGCCCAGCAATTAAATGTTTGCCTTTCAGGCACAGCGGGAGAGCAACAAGTCTGAATGATCACCCTTAGCAACCGTTTCCGATAGCTACACCGGACCTGCGCTGTTCAGAAGATTCAAATGTCGCACACCGGGAGACAAGGTCAAAAGTGTTTTAATTCCAGCTCCTGCTGGATTACATGGGTGATCATAAGAATTTTATGACATTTACAAGAGAGAATGACAATGTCTTTATAAATAATCAATGCTTTTGGGAAGATAACATGTTTGGCATGTTTTCTTGGTTCTGCAAACTTTTTTTTTTGGCATACCCCGATAAAAATATGAAAAGACTTTCATAAAAAAATACATCTCCCGCAGCGGCACGATACTTGAAACATGCCATCTTTAACGTCACGGCGCTTGTTTAGCTTGGAAATGTAGCTGAAGCTTTTCATCAATTTTCACTTTTCATGTCTGGCTGATCGGAGCGTTTAGGAAAGTTAAATTCAAAATTTAATTTAAGAACAGACCTCCTCTGTTCTTGAGACTTAAATGTGCTGTGACACTGCGGCCCGTTTCTCTTCCAAACTCTTCAAATTGGACACAAGTGAGCGTGTTATTTAAGTGAGAGACGATCTCATAAAAATCAGTAAACGACAACCGGATGCTTCTCTAAAACGGTCAATATCCAAAGTATAGTGGAGTGAATAAAATAATTAGAATAACTAGACGAGTTGCAAACAAGTTTGGGTAAAGAAGTTTACCTTACCGAGAAAAAGAAACCCCCAAAAAGTACCTCCAAAGCTTATTGTTACAGAAATGCATCAAAATAAAAAGGTATTTTCGGGTCACTGCGTTTCCACAACAAACATTAAACTATATCAACATGCTTATCATTTGTTTGCTAAATGTTCTTACTGGAAACAATCAGTTTGATAAATCAGAGCGTTTTACTTGCGAGACCCGGTATCCTGCATGTTTGAGTTCTCTCCCTGGTGGTAGTAGCAACTTTTTTAGCTTGTCAATGTTCTTCTTAGACCTTCTAATGAGTCATCATTGGTCCAGGTGCTTTAAACCAAGAAGAGAACTGAAACATGCAGGATGCCGGGCCTCCAGAACCGACTTTGGGAACCACTGACTCAATCAATCATGTTTATTTGTGTTGCACATTTCAGCAACAAGGCAGTTCAAAGTTCTTTATATGATAAAAACACAAAAAGAAGAAGCCATAAAAACCGCATGCAAGCGAAAATTGAGAAACCAGAGGCCGTTACGTTTTGACATCGTGAAAATCATCAGTACACATCGAATAATTACACTGGTTCTAAGGATAAATACCTCTGCTGTTCGGTAAAGAGGTGTATCTGTGTTGCTGTGGGCATGCTTTTCTTTCAAAGGTTTCAGGAACCTTTACTAAGAGATTTTAAGTCAAATTTTGGAGGCTTCTGACCTAAACCTAAAATCGGTCAGTGACTTTATGCCTGGTTAACACCGACACCAGACAAGTTCTCGTCACAATCAACATTAATATTTCATCTTTTTCCACTCACTGAACATCAGGGGTGTCATACTGCTGTTTTTCGGTATTAATCTGATACCAAGTAAAATACAGTATCGGATATCGCTAATACCAATACTTTTTATTCAGCTGTGATATGTCATCAAACTTCCGACTTTTAGGTCTTTTAGGTTTTTTTTTCTTTTGAACCATTTTGTTCAAACCTTGGACAGAATTTGGACAAAATGTATCGTCATCTACAAAATACTTCAATGCCAGGTTAACAAGATCTGTGTGCATTTTTTTTTCTTCTAAGTAAAATGCAAGAGAACAGAAACAAAATCTGTTTAGTTGTAGATTTAATAGACTAGAATACAAAAATAAAATTTAAAGAGGGAATTTGAAACTAAAGTACTGAACTGACCGCGTTAGTATCGATCCAATAATGATACACACTCGGTATCAATCCGGTACATTGATATGTATTATGCTACTGCGGTTAGTATAATAAAGAATAATAGTAATCTAAATATTACACATCTTGATTAATGTAAATAGAATCATATCTGCTCCTGACAATTTTTCAAAAGTTAATTTGGTGATTTTCAAACTTGTACCTCTCCACTTGTATGTGACGTTCATTAACGTGGAATCCAACGGAAGCTATTTTGATCGAGGAAAGTAAAAAAAGCCTCTAATTGTTAATGTCGTCGCCATTTTGGTTGTGTAAACCTGCCAAACGTGGCGCAACAACCTTTAGAAGGTAATTATGCAGCTGCTTGCATGATAACGATAATTGCCACGCTTCTGTTGCCGTGCTGTCAGAAAACAACAGAAGGAACGTTGCCGTCATTAGAAATCATTTATGTTAAGTTCGGCTCGGCTCAGTCGTCTCCTCCTCGGAGACGAGACATCGAGACGTTTTAATTGGGTCAGGGGGCACGGTTTCGGCGTGAACTGTTGGCGCAGAAGCGCCGACATCATGACGAGCGTCAAGATGTTTTTATTTCTCCGCTTCGCTCGACCGAACGTACGGATTTCTGTTTACGGAACAATATAAAATCCATATCCGTCATCCTGACATGAGGCGCGATTCCATCAAGCGTCGCTCAAAATGCAGGCCTGGACTCCTGAGCTCCTGCCTGACCTTTTTCTTTTTCCTTTTTTTTTTTTTCTCCCCCACATGGAAAGCACCAACACCTTCACTTGAATAATGTATTCTTCTATCAAAATCGCTCAGTGAGGCTTTGGCCCAGTTTTTCAGGGATTTAAATTAGGTTTTAATCAACACGTTGAGAGATTCGCTGCCCCCTCGTGACATTTGGGGAAATGAAATTCGAACTCATTGACTTCACAGAACGGCGGCAGAGGACAGGCTCAAATTTCTCTGTTCGACAACCGTCTCCGCGGAGGGCCGTACTCATCCTCATCTTGAGGGGGGAAAAAATAAATAAGTAAAAAAAAATTCGGATCTCTACCGGCTGAAGGAAATTCAGAAGCAAAGAGGAGCTCCTCCTGGTGATCAAGTCGACCTGAGGGCGGTGAGATTACTCAAAACTAAACATTAGTGTAATTTTTATGCCTTTTACCGTCCTTGAATTTCTTTCTTTGTCTCTTTACAATCTCAAGATCAACATGTTGTATTTGTGTTTTCTGACAGACTATCACATCGCATGAAGTAGCTGTAAAGTGGAAGGAAAATATAGACATGTGTGGTTTTTGAGTTTCTATTAATATAAAATCTCAAGAGTACTGAATATTTACATTCAGCCATTTTTCTTTTATAAACAATTTATTTTTTTTACGTATTTGTTGATTCTGTCACCGTAACGTGATGCTACAGTATGACAGAGAAATTTCTATGAGAGAAATTTAAAAATCAAGCTCCTCTGCCTTCAACCAATGAGAGCCAGGAGGCGGGTGTTAACGCTGTCAATCACAATCTCATGTTGGCGCTGCTAGTCCCTGTCTTACTCGCTGCTACGCTGCAGCTAGCATAGCATGTTATCAATAATCTGACTAGTTAGCAGGACCACAGAAAATGTCAGATAAATGGCCTTCAATTAGCACATTGAGTAGCAAGTGCAGAAGGTTGATTGACAGCTGGCTGTGATTGGCTGTTTTTGACCCGGAGCGGTTTCTTCAGACTGCGAGAAGGGGGAGGAGATGGATCTTCACCCAGATTATGTGTTTTGTGCTGCAGCTTTAATACCTTACACAACACAACGTTTTTAGGCGAAGCAGAGTTCGATCGCACATTCGCAGCTCCCCAAACGAGCCGGACGCACTAGAGTTTGATTAAAGCAGAATAATCAGGGCTGGTGTGAATGCTCCCTAAAACTAACAGCCCTAGGAATTATAATACGTGTATTTCCTGTTTGAACTCTTTATTACTGATGTCTGCAGATCAGATTCATCTACCACAGCACAGGTTGAGCTTTTTTTGTAGCTTTGCATTTTAACCTCTAACCCCCACTGGGTGTCTGACATGATGCTGTTGTTTCTTTATACGCTCACATGACGGAGGAATCACAGAAAAGATCTAAGTACTTCAAAACTTTCTTTTTCATTTAGCCTCAAATGTTTTTGATAGGATGTTCTGGGCCAGGACGTTCTCAGGAATCCACAGTTTCCTGGTTTCCGCCGCAGAGCGACCTCTTCAACCTGTGGAATCAGCACTTTAGCTAAGGCGCTCAAATAATCGTTGGGCTAATGTTTGCTGGAGTCGCAACTTTTAAATAAAAACCCGGCCGCAAGTGGCATTATCAGTACAACAGCCGTCCCCGTATCGCACCTCAAAAACCTCTCCCGTTCACGCTTGAGGGTGCCTACGATCCCGGTTGGCACCTGGGGTGCACATTTGACATGCGCTCCCATCTGAGGCTGTGAGCGTCACACTTTGGCCCGAGGGCCTGCAGCAAGCTGAGGGCGGCCGGGGGAGTCGAGTATTCTGCCTCACCTCCCAGCGGAGTGGAAGCACATGTGCAGGGTGAGCACGAACTAACGGGGTTTGTCACAGCCTTCCTCTTCGCCGGCATGAGCACTTCTTCAGTCACCATCACAGAAATGGCGTCTAGTGGGAAACGAAGACAAAAAAGGCGGGGGAAATTTATTTAAGGAAAGCAGCGGAAAGGGAAGAAAGACTTTCTTGTTTGCGCGGTTGAGAAAAATAATTTCCACGTTCTCTGGTAGATCTGGACGAACCCTTTTAGGACAAGTGCTGGGTTCCTTCAGCTGTTCCAAAAATGATTTTCATGTGTCAAATATGACTTAAAAGAAATTTGACTTTGTAATTTAATGCCTTTAAATCGGGCCTCTGTCTCTTTAAAAACTCCCGCTCTTTCTGAAACTCCGCCTTCAGGAAGTCGTCACAACATGGCTGCTCTATTAACCCTTTAGCGACGGTCTTACCAGGTGTTTGCTAATTGCTGCTGGCTAGTCTGAAGGAGCTGAGTGGGGGAGTCGTGGAGGAGGGCCTCTCTGTGGGGTGGAAGTCTGAGAAGCTTCGTCCTCAGGGGCGGGGCTAGGTCCGCCCAGGTGTTTTGCAAAGCTGAATGGTTGAGACCAAAGTTTGTAGGTGGACCAGAGTTCTTTTTTTTTCTACCTGAGTTTGAATATGAAGTCAAACAGAGAGCTGTGAGGGACGAGTAAGAAGCTATGTCAAAGAAAGTTTTATTCTTTACATGTTGAAGGTTTACTCAGGCTGAGAGAGTAAAAAAAAAAAATCTGGCTTTTTGCAGGTAAGCTGACTACAGAATAGCAAAGTTGCTCTGTTTTATCTTTCCCATCTCTCTCTGCATTGAAACAGGCTGGACTTTGAAATGAATGGTGGCAGCTCAGTTATTAATGGTAATAGATCCCTCACCTGTGATACAAAGATGTCATGTCACTGTGAGCTGAAAATGTAATTAAATCCTGGCTGTGCAGGAAGCTGACAGCTTGTCAGATATTCTCTTTTCGCTGACTTTGGCTGTTTCAAACAAACTCAAATGTCCCTCATGAAACATGTGTGTTTCACATGTTAGTTCAAACTGTCACTGTGTCGTGTCTGTGAGAAGATAAAGCTTCTCTGCTTGGAGAGAAACAACCAATCAGAGCCAGGAGGAGGGGCTTAGCGCCGTCAATCAAGCACATGTATGTCTACAACTTGCCGTTGCAGGAAAACTGCTGAACTGGCATTATTGGTGGATCAGATGGTCTCATTTCAGGCTCTACTAGAGAAATCAGATTTTAAAAAGCTGAATGCAAGTTACTTACCACAAAAAAAAAATCAGCTTCATATTTCTAACTTCTTGTGTTGCTATTTCCCAGTAGCTTACAGTTTCAGAGGAGGTTTGGAGAGCGCAATGCATTTTATTTACCAGCGGGAAAAAACACTTTAAAAGACTAAATAATGCTCCTAAAAACAAGCATAAGAGAGTTGCTTTAACAATTTTTCACATTTTTATTTTACTGTTTTTGTTCTTCATCTTTATCACCTCCATACTAATTTCCTGCCACTGCTTGGGTTTGTTTATAGCAGCAGCATGGGAATTTTTCCTATTTACAGGCATGTAGGAGACCTTTAATAAAAAAAAATAAAATAAAGGTTAACTTGTTTTTTATTGTTTTTTGTGTGTGTTTTTTTAAGAAGCCATGTTTTATACATTTGCTTGTAAAAGGTCAGTTCTCAAATCAGTGCAACGTCTAATGAGTTTGATTGAACTGCACAAGATTATTCTTTTATTCCACCTTATTTTGCCATCCGGCTGCATTGTGTTGAATAAAAAACCCATGTTGTATTGCGAGGCACGATGACTTGCTGTGCATCACATTGCATTTTTATTTTTGTAGTTTTTTTTACCGCCAATATATTTCTACAAAATAAGACCTGGACACTTTTAAAGCTGTTCCTGTTGCCATTTTGTACATGGCAGGTTTTTTTTTTTTTGCTTAAAATAAATCTCTAACGATTGAGTTACTACAACAATGGTCTATATAGTCTACAGAAATTACACACACAAAAAAACAAAATGCATGTTTTTGTTTAGCACAGGAAAATTAAGATTTCTTTTTACAGAAAATACCTCATGATTTGACACCATGGATAATATTTCAGTACAAATATCCTTTTTTTTTCGGCGGTGATATTTTGCGCCCTTGTTTTCCGTGACATTAATTCTCCACCTTCTCAGATCATCATGTCTGCCTCACAAAACTCGGAACGTCACCTGCCAGTATGAATATGCACGACTCCCGGTTTGATAAATGACGATAGGGGCAGCAGCACCGCCGCACTTTACAGTCCTTGTACCGTTTCTGTGCCAGTTACGTTTTACAAAAAAAAAGAAATTAGAATAATAATGACTGAACCTTTGATGTAATCTGAAGCAAGGAACATTAATTAGGTGATTTGCATGAGGTGATTAAGAGCCGCGTCACCTGGGGGGTTTCGTCTTCTGGATATGCGAGTCTAGTGTCTGTCGCCGAGCGACAGACACTGAGCTACAGACGCTGACTGACTCAAACGATTCGACATGTTTGTCTGTCTTGTGAGGGGTAGTAGGGGTAAAATCACCAGAGAGGCTGGAGGGGGACAGACTGTTGAGGAAGAATTTGCCGTCATGTTGGAATGGAAAAGTCATGTTTTCTCAAAACTCCTATATGTATCGACGCTAATTTTTTTTTTATTTTGTTTTTTACATGACAAAGTTAAACTGAACACATTCTTCCCTGGCGACAAGAAACAATCATTTATTTGGGAGTGAAAAATTGTCCCATTCAAGGACCACTTTTATGAAAAAATATGCCTTTTTTTTTGTGCAAATTTGTTGAAATGATCATGTCATCCTGACTGAGGCAGAAAATTTGTGGGGGGGGGGGGAATCAAGTTCCTCCGCCTTCTCCCAGTACTAATTGTAGGGGTCAGAAACAACCAATCATAGCCAGGAGGAGGGTTTTAGAGCTGTCGGTCACACCTGTATACGTGCTGCTCACATCACTGCCTTTGCTCTCTGCTTCGCTACAGCCGATTCACCACCACATAGCCTGTTAAGGCTAAATTGTTTCTCCGGCATCAGCACATTCAGCGGCGTGTACACGAACATGATTGACTTCGCCTTCAGGAAGTCATCACAACATTGCTCCTCTGTTAACCTTTCGGAAAAATCGTTTGCGATTTAACACGCATCTCAAGCATGCGTGGGATCGTCAAAGCAGCACTGCAGGTTGAGGGGACAACATCACATCATGACGTTAAGATCCAAACTTAACCGCTTAACAGCATCGGTGATCCTGGTTTGGACTTCAAGGGAAAATGAAAGTTCTGGTTTTACAGTCAAGTCGGGCCTTTTGAGTGTGATGAGTAATTAGGGGGACGCCATGCTAACCTGTGAGGACAAACAATGTTTTGAAGAGTTCAGAACCTGAAATCATTGTTCAAGCATTGGTCATTTTAGGCATCTTACCATTCAGTCATTTATTCACTATAACAGTACTGTTTGTGCTTTAGACAGAAGCTCACGGTGACATCTGCATGGATGACACCAGATACAGCCGTTCAACGTTGCCATTTCCGAGCCTCGAGGGGATTTAACTTTCTTTTTCCTAATGATTTTCTGCCCCTCCGGAAAGTTCCACCACGGCGTAGAGAATTCACCCTCTGACATGATACGATCAGCGAACCGAAGATCACACACATACGCCACATTTCAGCTCTTCAAAACAAAAACAAGCCAAACAATTTGCTAATGCACAGGCAGAACATGCTGCTTTGTCCTCCTGTCTTAACGCGAGAATCAAAGCAAAACAGGCCGTCGCATGGAGGAAAAAAGAGAAAGAGAAAAAACACCCTACTTCATATGATAGGGTTGTACTAATTCATTTTCTCAATTTCCGAGCTATGTCACTTGTCACTCTGGGGGATATGTGAACAGCTTCTCTGACTCCACTCGTTGAATTTGGTTCTCATTAAGCTTGGGGGCCTCCGACTTTCCTTTCAAATTGGAGTAATAAAGCGATTCTCAATGAGATCCAACTTCGGAGCAATTTATGGGATTTCTAGAAGTCGGCTCTCAGCATGGGAGCCCTTCTAGCGTGCCAAGCAAAACCAGACAATGTAATTCTCCGTCGAGCTGACTCGGCTGAAAATACCCTTTCAGTCTCCGTCCGTCCCACTTGTTTTCGCTCTCTCTCCTTTCAGTTGCGTCGAGTCTTTCTTTCACGTCTGTCCAATCGTGTGGAAAATTAGGATGCCCTAATAAATATTAAGTTTCAGTCATTGATGTCTAATCGTTTCCATTTATCTCTGGGAAATGAAGGGATTTAACTGCAGGTAAAAAAAGAAGAAAAAAACAAATCTTGCTTTTAATTATTAAAACCACAGTATGTCACTTTTTTAAAAATCTATATATGTTTTTTAATATTTGTTAAAGCTGTAACTTTAACAAATATTGTTAACAGTATGCTGATAATCTGTGGCGAAAAAAATCCAGTTCCTTTGTCTCCTCAGTGCTAACTGCAGAAAAACATTGCTTGGTCAGAAGCAACCAATCAGAGCCAGGGGGCGGGTCTTAGCATTGTCAGTCATGCTCAGCTCCTCCTCCTTGCTCTTCACATTTCAGCTTCTTCTCTCAGGAATGTTAGCATGGCTACCGATGATGGCGGTTATACGGTTTCCTGTAATGGTAAGTCGTTTCTCTGCCGTTAGCACATTGAGCAGTGTGTCCATGATGGTGATTGACAGCACTAAGACCTTCCTCCTGGCTCTGATTGGCTGTTTCAAATGCTCTGCTTCGTCACACACACCTGATAAAGATGATTGCAGTTCAGCAATAAAACTAAATAATCAGCCGTCAATCGGAATCAACTGAGTTGTAGCAATGAAAAGCCTAAAATGTTCAAGGCAGTGTGCCTTTAGTTTAGGAGGGTTAGGAAAACACTCTCTCTTATGGCCGTTTTGCTAATCCTGTCAAACATAGGAACTGAAAGTGAAAATTATTGAACCATTATAGACTATGAATGGCAAACAACTGTTTAATTACCCTCTTCTTTTATGAATCTTTTATTTTTTTTTGTGTGTTGTAGACTGAGGCTGCTTTTTCTTAGTATTAAACATCGTATTCATCAACCTGCCAATGAGACGATGGACTCAAGCAAGTCAATTTGCTATAATCTCATGTCATTTGGATTTAAATGATAATTAACATGGGCTGCTCAGTAGCACAGTTGGTAGAGCTGTTGCCTTGCAGCAAGAAGGTTCTAGGTTCAATTCCCACCGGGTCTTTCTGCATGGAGTTTGCATGTTCTCCCTGTGCATGCGTGGGTTTTCTCCGGGTACTCCAGCTTCCTCCCGCAGTCCAAAAGCATGACTGTCAGGTTAATTGGCCTCTCTAAATTTTCTCTAGGTGTGAGTGTGTGTGTGTGCATGATTGTTTGTCTCTATGTTGCCCTGCGACAGACTGGCGACCTGTCCAGGTCCTCTCGCCTGGAACGTTAGCTGGAGAAAGGCACCAGCAACCCTCCTGACCCCACTAAGGGACAAGGGGGTATAGAAAATGGATGGATGGTAATTAACATAAAACGTCTCATATTTAAAACAATAAGCTCATTAACGGTGGTTATAAAATAACAAAATGACTATTTCTGTCACCTATTGACATGGAATTGATATTCAACCGTGGATTAGATGTCGTGAAACAGCAATTCAGGAAAGCTCCTAAATTATGCAGGTGACCTTCAACACAATTTTTCCCCCTATCTTGTCTGCATGAACAAGATAGTTTCAGTCATTGATGTCTGATCAATAATCTAGCCTCGTGATAGATTAGGCCGAGGCTCTAATCTATCACGGGTGCCTCATATCGATTTTCCTAAAAGTTCCACAGCGTTGTTATTGCACAGGGGGTTTCAGGCGAAGGGGTTCGCTTGATGTCCTGTCATTTAGCCGCATTGGTGGCGCAGTCACAGCCGAGGGGCGTACAGTCGTTGTTCTAGTTAAATTTCATCAGACAGAAGTTCGGAACGGTCTCGGAAAATGAGAAAGTGTCAAACTTCGTCAGCCAGGCCGAGAGGGGAGGCTAATGAGAAAAGACAATTCAGCAGTATGGAGTCTTGGTCCGCGTTATTGTTTTTTAGTTCTGCCCCTCTGCTTCTACATGGCAATCATTTGGGTGAACGTCACTCTGCTCCGTTCTTGAGAGAGACTTTATCAAATCAACAATTGCCATCAATTAGTCGGAGCTATTTGAAGTAGGCAGCGGTTTTTCCGAGGCCCTTCTTCAAATACGTCGTTGTACATTGAAGATAAAAATCCCCCCTTTTAGTTTTACTAAAACAAAACAAAATCCCTTCACATTGTTTGGAAATAGCCTTTGGAAGCCAATGGAAGAACTTGAGATCCATCGTGATGTTCTCTATTTTTCTGGTTTTAGTGAGAATGTGAGCAGCAATGTTTTAAATCAACTGATCTTATTCATTTTTAGTAATCAATGCGACTAAAGATAAATGTATAAATGAGTTTCTCTAGATCTTGCCGGAACATTATGTCCTTTAACCCTGGAAATGTTCTTCAGGTGATCGAAGACTGGCTTTGGAACCGTCTTTATGTGACTCTAAGGGTTACTCCCAGATATCAGACCTGATATCTAGATTCTGGCTGTAGTAGCTGAAGCTGCGTTGACGCTGGAATAATAGTTCTGCTTCTGTTCGGCTATAGAAAGTGTCACACATTGACGTTAAATCCACAACGTAAATCCCATTGAAAGACGTTGACCTTTGCGTTTGTTCAACAAGTCCAAGGGGTGAAGAAACTTTTACAGAAAACTTTCTGTTCTGTTAAATCCACTTGTTGTTTTGTGGTTTAGTGTTCTCACTTACTCCTCTTCGATGCCGCCATCATGGTACCTGAAATGATCTAAAGGCATCATTCAATCCAAAATACTACATACCCCAAAGGGTTTATAAGTGATATGAGTAACTGCACATGTCTATTCACTAAAAAGCATTTTTGAAGTGAAAAATATCTTTGTGTTGACCATGGTACTCTGGGGTACACCACCACCATATGGATCTGTTAACGAGGTTAAAGACTTTTCACTTTGCAGCAGATACGGGCTTTGCAGATAGAGGTTATTTAAAACCAGTCAAGGAGACTAATACACACACTGTGTATAATGCATGTAGTCCAGCGCTCGATTGGTATAAGACGGCGTCGCACCAACTCTGTATTTAGATGAGTCATAGTGCAGTAAAGCTTCATTCAGATGGGCTCTTTGCCAGCCAAGGTCACATTTCTTTCTTCTGCTGCGTTTACTCAGGAACAAACCACATAGTTGAATGCTAAACAATATTAGTATGTGGTGTTTTGTTAATTACTTTTGCCCACAGCAAAATTAATTTTGCCAACAACTCTCAAAAAGAAACAAAAAAAAAAAAGATGAAAATCGCAAATGGTCAAGAAGTTAGGGCAGAACTAATAAAAGAAAAATGAAATGAAATGGTCAAAGTGACCAATGGTTAAGAGGAAAAATGAGGACATTTTGCAACCCTGAGAAAGAAGTACAAGAAGCGCAGCATCTTTACCAAACCAAACTTTTAACCAAAACGTTAAAAGTTTGGGAATAAATTGGCGAAATGAACCAAAATTACAGCTAACCATGTTGAGAAACTTGTGGGAGGAAATCCAAAACATTTGACCAACACAGTGCAAATGACACTGATGCAGACCTCTGAATTTAAATTGACAAAATATTTAATGATGCTGGATATTAACATCCATTAATATCTCTCAATTTTACTTTCACAGGTCAGATAATAAACAGTGGGATGTTTTCAACCTATGCGTCTTCATAAAATAAGCTGCAGATGTAACAAAGTCAGGATCATTCAAGTGTCAGAGCTTTGTAGTTTTACCGCAGTTATGCTATATGTATTTATTTATTTCTTTATTTCAAACATTCTCAAAGTCAATGAGAAATTTTTTGGAGCAAAGTGGCTTTTTAAAAAATTTTTCATGCATTTCTGAATAGCCGTGAGGTTTCCCAGGACGGAGCAGACGGGAGCGATGGCTGCTGGGACCGCAGGGTGCCGTTACCTCATTAACATTAGGAGTCTAATCCTCCAGCTGGCTGGAACCAGGGGATTTGACAGAAGAGCCCTGTCTCTGTCCTCACCTGAAAACTGCCCTTTGTTCAAGGTGAGGGTTAAATCCGTCCCTGAGACTTTTTAATCTCGGAGGCACTGTAAGGGAGGAAGTTTAATTAAGACTGATACAGCAGCGTTTGTGGGTGTGTGTGTGTGTGTGTGTGTGTGTGAGCTTGTGTGGAATGTCAGTCTCTGTTTTGTGTGCGCTGCACTCAGATGCTGGGCTTTCTACAAACATAGCCCTTTCTAACAACGTGGTCAATGAAAAACTGATTTTCTGGAAGAGTGGCAGTAGTGTTAGAGTAGAGCAAACAGCTTTAAGCCAGCAGCTGAGGATGTCATTTTTTTGTCATTTCTCACGCTGAGAGACATGGCTGACCCTGACATGAGGTTAGCAAAACCTCTAAAGATGCTCAAAATCAAAGACGGGCTTTGATCAAACCTACATTGTACTGCAGGTAACCAGGGGAGACCAAATCAATATAAAAAAACAACAACAGTCTTTTCCAGCGTCCCGGTGGGGAAATTAAAGCTTCTTCATTATCAGTCTTTGTTTGCGTCAAAACTTGTGGTCGTACCGGAAACCCAGTATCAGGCAGAGGCTCTGGGTTGGGATGTTTAAATGTTAAAAAAAAAAATCAATTCACTAATTCCTGCATAAAAGCTCTGTACTTTATTATAATAGTTAACACATTAAAGCTGTAGTACACAACTTTTACAAAAATATGTCTTTTCCATGTTTGTCACAGTAACATGAGACATATAATCTGAGGATCCCAGTTCTACTATTGCCGGCTGCAAAAAAGTACACGGCTCCCGGTCAAAAACAACCAATCAGAGCCAAGAGTAGAGTCTTAGTGCTGTCAATCAACGTCCTGTTTGCTGCTCGATGTGCTAATGGTGGAAAAACAACTCGGCATTACAGGAACACGGTTTAATATCCGTCACTGATTGCTATGCTAAATAGCCTTAGCATTGGCGGCAGGCCATGTTGTGGCGAGCATGAGCGTGATTGACAGCGCTAAGCCCCTCCTCCTGCCTTTGATTGGTTGTTTCTAAGTGAGTGGTGTATTTCTGCAGTTACTACTGCATATTATATTATAAACATATTATTTTTATAAAATTGCATACTCCAGCTTTAAAATCCCGGCCCGACTTTTAACCCAACACACGTCGTCTTATGGCAAAGTCAATTCAGTCCAATCAGACAGACATGTTCCAAACACATTCCTCATTGATCCCAGATAATCCAGTAAAGTTTGTTTTATTCTTCAAATAGTTACAAAGTTTTCTAAGGAAGCCCAGCAGTCGCTTGCGTCGTCATTGACTTTGCAGCAATCCCTCAGACCTAGCATGCGTGTTGGGACAGTGGAGAGAAAAACTTCCCCTGTAGCAGGAAGAATCCTCCAGCTGAACCCAGCGAAGTGTGAACAGAAATCTGCCAGGACCGACACACACACCCCCCGACCCCTACACGCACACACAAAAATTATAGATTGGATTTGTCTGCTAACTTTTCAGTCCTATGTGATGGAGTGAATTTCTTTGAGATGTCACAGTTTGATATCAGCACTACTGGTCTTAATATCCTCTAAACTCAATAAAACTCATAAAACAAAATCCTAGAAAGTGGAATCCGTTACTTCAGCAAACCGGACCGTGTGCTAACAATAAACACCAAATGTATACTTTAGATGGATTGGTTGTGTCAGCTAACTTTCTCATAATTTTTTTATGGTGTATGTCTAGCAGAGAGATTGAGAGTTACACTCAGTGTGACACCGCTGCCAGTATTCATCATCATCATGCCATCATGCCCCTGAGAGGAGAGCACGCTTGATACAGTTTGAGATGGGCGATGGCTAATGTATATTGTATAATGTCTGTGTTGATGAAGGCTAAACCTCTCGCCCTGTTTCCCATTTGCTTTGTAGCCTCCTAAAGTTCAGTCGAAGGTATAAAAATGATTTTCTCAAGGCAAATGTACACGTACAGAGTGCAGATGTGCACAGAAAGCAGGCGTCTCGCCGAGGCGTTAACGGTGTGAGGATTTTTCGCATTTTGTCAACATACGAGGCTCAAACTTCAATGTATTCTCACAGGATTCGGTGTGGCAGATCGCCGCAAGACGGTGAATAATTGTCAAATGGAACACAAAGTATTTGGTGCAAATCAAGACCTATTTTCATATTGGAGCAAATCCAGAGCAAACTTCCAGAAAACTTCAAACCTGCCAAAACGCTGAGCTCCTTCAAATCAAGGCTAAAAACTCAATTTGTTTCGATTTGCCTTTGATTAGTTGCAACTGGAATAATGACGAACATATTTGACGTGCATTGATGATTTTGACGGTAACATTTGAGAAAATGTGAATCTTATTGTTTGTTTCAGAGTCACTGACGTTTTTATCGTGTGAAGCCCTGTCGCTAAAACGTGAACTGCGAATAAACTCGGCCTGAGTTATTGTTGAAAGTCTATCAGTGTTGCACAAGCCAAATTCTTCTTCTCCTATCCGTTCTTCTTGCAGAGTAGACGGTACCATACTTTGATCCAAAACAATTCATCATATTCCATCAAATCAGACCGGCATCCTTGTCTCTGCTAAAGGAAAAGCACGATGGACGGTGACGTCCGATGTTACTTTCCTGTGACATCTTGTGGTATTTTACATGCAAGCCAGAAAGGCAACTTCTCTAAGGCTTTCCCTCAACAAAGGTTTGACTAGCAGCCTTCCTCCAGAGTTACTTCAATGGGAATCCATGTCTTTGTAGGTTTGCTAGTATGCCATGCTCTTTCTGTTTCCAGGCGCTGCATTGAGCAGAACTCCGCAACATGTTGATTTCCATAACTTTATCCCTCACCTTTGTTTCACCACCTTGAACACGATGCCGTTTGAGGCCTTCGAATTTTCTTTAAAATGATGCTGTAGTTTGTGTTGGTAACATAAAGTTGTATTAAAACAAATGTAATTGGGGAGAGGAAAAAATGAAGGCTTTTTTTGCAAGTCTGAGCCATGAAAAAGTTCATATCCAAGCGAGTTTCTGCAGCACCACCGGCTAATGTTTTATTTAGGGGAAATACGACCAATGTTCTTTAGAAGAATCAAAAAATGTTTTCTTTCGAAAGCTAAGCCAGGGATGCACAATTAAACTAGTTTTATAAGACAAACTCTTCTAAACACAAACACATTAATATCCTCTCTTCTTTTAGCTGACATTTTATTAGCATCTCTGCTGGTCCGGGGCTCCAGAGGTCAGACAGCCCTTAAAATTTGCATAGCCTTTCTGGCGATGCAGCCGGATTTTCAGTCCTAAATTGACTTTCATGGAACGTGTCGAGGTCAGTGTGCCATAATAAGTGGGAAAGAGGTTGATCCCCGTTGCTAATTACACACCACATGGCATTGTTATTCTTCGCTAATTGCATGCTGAGTTTCTAACAGTCCCTTGCCTTAGAGATTTTTAATCTGTGTATTAAGCTCATGAATTTGGCATCGACCGCAGTGGGTCTGTCATTAACAGTGGCTCTCCTTTTATCCATAGAATAAATCCCGGGACAAGAGGAAAGGCTTCTTTTGACTTCATTTGTAAGTGAAATGGCCCACTTCCTCTGAGTGGCACCAACATGTGAGGCTGCAGCTGTATTTCCATTGACCGTGGAATTACGTGAATCAGAATCCTGGTAATAAATGTATCGGAAACGTGCCAATAATGGCCAGAAATGGTATTTCACTGATATTCGCTTAATAATGAAAACATACCAGTTTGGAAAAAAACTCAAGTTTTTCGTCTAAATGTTTTGCCGCCAATTACTACAGGTGGACAAAACGAAGACAAAGTGGTCTGAGGATGATGGAGTCAAATGTTTTTAACCCCTTAACCGTCATCCCCAAAATCACTAAAAACGCCTTCCCAGATCCCTTTCTTCTTTGATGATAAAAATGATGGATATGATGAGAAATATGAAGTTTTAATATTGTCAGCAGCTTGCTGTTAAATGTTACTTCTATTTCTATTAATTTCCTGGTAAAATAACAGAAACTTTTTTTTTTTTGCACTACTGCTGTTTTCTAGTGTGGCTTATTGTGTAAACCTATCAAATAGGTTTATACCAGTTATACAAGTCCATAGGAGATACATGGGCCATTCTTTTATTAATTTTTTTTATTTATTTTTCCCCTGTATCACTCCTCTTCTCACTTGTTCATGTGTTTGTTTTGTGAGGCTAGGGTTATGGAAATTACTTTTTCTTTTTTTTTTTTTCCACCTCTGCTCGTCCTCTAAATAAACAGTTCTTAAGTGAAGATGAGAAAAAAAAACCCACCACAACAAATGACACTCAATAAAAAGTGCATCAGTGTCAGAGAAGCTGTGACAGACTTGTCTCTGGAAAGCAAATCTATGAAAACAGCTTTGATAGCTACAATTTGGAATGCCAAAAAAAAGCATGTTTTGCAGCTCGCCGCCATCAAAGAGCTCGCCGTTTAGGAGGCGCTTCTCTCTGTCAACAATTTCCTCGGTGCAGCCAACGACACAAACGGCGTTTCCGCAGCTTTCAGCCCTGACGTGGATCACCGTGATTCGAAACGCGGCAGACGTCCGCATGGCCAAGAGGCTATGTTACAGCTTTGAATTGAGCTCATTTAGTTTCGTGTTCATGTTGGGCTTTAACGTGTATTTTTTTTTTAAAAACAGGGAATGTTGCACTTGGAAAAAGATGGGAATGTGTAAATGTGATGGAAATGTTTAGAACTTTGTGGAAACGTGAGATAATTCGGGTGAATCCCAACAGAAAATTGAGAAGATATCAAATGGTTTTGCTGATGTTAAGTTGATGCTAACTTACTATCTCTCTGCCATTAAATCAGCCATTTTTTCCTCATTATATGTTCAGGTCATGAGTTAAAAATAAGTTTTTCCTGAAATTGTTTTGTTAAATCTACATATAAAATCATTTTTCAAAGTGGAACTCCCAAAATATAAGAACATATTTCCTTCTAAAATAAGAGAAAAAGTTTGAATTGAGCAGAAAGAAAGTAGATCTGCAATGCCAAATTGGCTAGTGACTGGAAATGGTTGATTTTATGCCTGACTGGCCTGACCGAGCACCAGCGGGTTAGAAAGTTAAAAATTCAATATTCTTCCGGTCAGTAAATGCACCGTGCCTGAGTGCTAACAACAAAGCCACGGTAACAACTTTTCTGTGTTGAAGTGGTAACTAAAGGAAGAAGTCTCAAAGTTGGCTTTTTTTTTTTCAGTTTCATTAAAAAAAAGTTTTAATGAAAATCTGTCACTGTGTCTCACAGTATGTCATGAGACAGATAATCTGTGAGGGGGGAAATATAAAGCTCTTCTGCCTTCTCCCAGTGCTAACTAGAAACAACCAATCAGAGCCAGGAGGTGGGTCTTAGTGCTGTCAATCATCCTTGCTTAGGCGCTGCTCCTCCTCCTGCACACCTCTACTCTCTGCTCCTCTTCAGCTTCTTCCTGACAACAGTCTGCCTTGAATGCTAAAGCTAGTTAGCATGGCCACATATGGTGGTGGATAGACAGCTTTTCCTGAAGCTGTAAGTTGTTTCTCACTCAATTTCACATTTAGCAGCGTGTTCATAATGTTGATTAAATATCGTTTCATAGTTTGCACAGAGAAATCACAACCATGATCAGGTCATTATTGTTCTATTTCTAAAAGCAAATAGTATTCTTTTTATTATTGTTATTTCTATTTTGAAATACAAAAAAAAAAAATCTGTTGACATTCTTTGTATGTGCAGCAAATAACAGTCAATAAAGGCTTAGTAAATAAAAGCAGTCGACCCTTGCCGCACAGGGAGCCTCAGCACGTCTTAATACACAGACTGGTTTGAAAAAGCACTTTGTGGTTTTGTGGACGGGCCTCTAAGTATTGACCATGTGCTCTTTTTGTCATGTTGCAGCAGCACTTTCATTTATTATGCTTAAAATCAATAAAAGCATAATAAACAAACTCTGTTCTCCACTTGTCATGTTGCACCCTGATATGTCCTCATAACTAAAACCAATATTTTTCACTATGATAAATGTGCGTCTGAGAAAGGCTGGTCCGGTGAGTCAGACCTCGCTTTTAGAGGCCTCTTTGTCTGAATAGCGTTAGCCAAACGCGGCGTCCTGCATGCCTTTCCATGTGACAGGTTGCCAGAGCAACACAGAGACAGACAGGACAAACAACCATGAACACACACACTCATACCTGACCGTCATGTTTTTGGGAGGAAGCCGGAGTACCCAGAGAGAACCCATGCATGCATAGGGAGAACATGCAAACTCCATGCAGAAAGACCCAGAACATTCTTGCTGCAAGGCAACAGCTCTACCAACTGCACCACTGTGCAGCCTCTCTTCTCTTCTTCACAATAATGAATAGGATCTCTAAAACCAAGGGGCCCTTGAGAGCCACCTCTTTTGGGTCCCTGCTCCAACAGACCTGCATTTAAGGGGCAGTGTTGTGTAAAATCAACTTTTTTTTATTTTTTTAGATTTTGATCATGTTGTGACATTATTCCCTCATCAAAACATACACAAGTGTTGTTTGAATCTTTCGTGTATGTCTGAGAAATTTTTTAATCTTCCATGGGAGCCATTTGGGGTGCCTAAATGTTTGTCTCGCCAAGTGACACCCATTAACACAAAGCTCGTCCTTGGAGCTGCAGTCTCCGCCTCACAGAGCACCCCTTCCCCATGGTTCCTCCATTCAGCTCCTCTAGACTAGTGGCAGCAACAAGTAGCGTGTCATCATGCAAGCCACTTCTCAGTCCAGCGCTCCTAAGAGCAGTAGTTAACGGCAAAATGAGAAACATTGGGATGACTTCCTGAAGAGTTGGAGGGAGTAGGAGCTTCTTAAAGAGACAGAGGCCCAATTTCATGAAGTCAAAATTCTTCAGTCATGTTTGACATGTGGAGCATTTGCTATAACAACTGAACGCAACATATTTATGTAATTGTGTTATTAAATGCCATGACGTGTCTGTAAAACACGTAACACGTAACCTTCAAGTAGGCTTGACACAAGGAATTGGACTTTTTGGTCACACGTGTTAAGATTCGTCTCCTCACAGTAGCTTTTGATGCACTGACTCGATCTAATACTGTCAACGTAAAGGCGAGTACTGTCATCGGATCAATACCAGGAAGACGAGATCAAAACTTTTGTTTGCATTTCTGCTCCATCTGTCCAGGAAGTGACTGGATTTCCCTCATGTAGGAATTAAAACGCCAAATGCTTACGTTTTCGATACGAGAGCAGGATTTCATACCTTTGTCATGTTTGCACTCAAAACTTCTGCTTTCTTTCAAACACAATCTGTTTAATTCCCCCATAAGCGCAGCTTCGCTCCAACACCGTCTGCGCAAACAGCACATCTCTCTCTCTACCTCCGTCTCTTTCTCTCTCTGCTTTCACAGGGTAGTCTGTGATCAGAGGTGTAAATTTAGCATACCAATTAAACTATTATTATCTACTCATGCAGCTGGAAAACTAATCACTCTAAAATATGCCCTTGTAAAGATATATATTATATTTCTAACCCGAGACATAAATATGGCAGGATGTAATAGCCCTTTTGTGTTATAACTATTGACGGAAAATTGCTAGTGTTAATATTTAAGTTGCATGCAGATTACAGTCAGACTCAGCTATAGAAACAATTGTGTGTAGAAGATGATAAAAAGGGAATTATTGCATTTCTGTTCTCCTGCACTGTTTTATTATATTGTAGGTAGTAAATAAAAAACTGTTTTGTTTGCCTAAAATCTTTTTCCTGTGTTTTTTTTTCTAACTGAAGTCAAATAACCAAATTATTCAATGTTAATGACATTCCAAGGAAAAAGTATCGGTATCGGAATTGGCATTGGCGATACTAAATCGATATTTACTTGCCGATTCCCGGAATTGCTCAACCCTACAGTCCAAACCTCAGTTTTCTAGTTTTCTCCTTTTGAAACTCTTGAAAGGGTCGCAAATATGTCTCTGCAGTGAGACAGACTCCAAAATGTAAAAGCTCAGATAACAAAGAACAACAGCGACAAAATGCACAGCCGGTAAGAATCTGTCAAGCTAAAAAAAAAGAAAGAACTGGTTAGTATTTTTCATCAGTTTTCAATCCCGTCACTGTTGACCAACTGAAAGTCTCCCATGCAGATGGCTTTGTGTTGCTTTCTGTTTTTTTAAAATGAAAAAATATCCTAAAAAGTACCAATGTGTTGAATTAGTCTCATTAGAAATGTGGAATACAAAGGTATTCTCCTCCACCAATAGTCACCTGGAGATACATTATGAAACACACCAAGAGTAATTCACGTTTTTATGCATTTCTGCTCTAAAGAATTCAATAATAAAAATAAAAGGATAAAATTCATTACTGTAACTCTTGTTTTTGTTGTTGCTGTCAAGCAGCAAAAATCAATAGAACTCAAACGGTGTGTTTGGACGACATACTACATTTCCTTTTAGTTTTATCCTCACCTGTGGGATAACGCCGAGGCTACAATTTGAATTCTAGCTCAAGAAAATGGTTCTACCTTTAAAAAAACAACCAAATAATAAAAATCTTAAACAGTTAAGAGTGGTCTAGCTGGACTCAATTATTTGAAATCGTCAATGAAGGCGAAATGTTTAAAAGCTAATCACCATTCGCACGAAGAACAAATGGTGACAGGCCGCAAATGAATTTGAGAATCTCTTGTCTTAAATACAGAGTAGCTTTTGGTCAGTCTTAGCCTTTCAAGCTCAACCAGAGCATCTGATTAATCCCTAATGAGCATGGCTCTGAAAGTTTTTAAAAGTGTTTAAAAGTCCTATGGAAACACTTCAAGTTAGGTGGAAAAAAAGCAGCAGTTTTTTACAGTTAATCATGTATATTATTTTTTTTAGAGTGGGCTAAGTCCAGCTTATCAGAATTCCACAGAAGTCACTGAATATTAGTCACAGAAAATCAGCCCACGGAGGACGTGTTTACAGGTAAGACCAGCTTAGCTTCACACAACATGCTCAACACAGAAGATGAGATGGTACATGTTGAAATCTGTTCAGAAGACTTATTGTAAAGTAACACTTAATATGTTAAAATATATCCTTTTTGCTTGTATTATTTTCCTGGAAAGAGGAGTGCACCAAAAAGTTTTCTTTTTTTGTCCTTGATCGGTGCCTCCATCCCTGCAGTGGCTAGCTGAAGTGTGTATTCCAGGTCCTGGTGACATGCAGAAGGAATATAACACACGTCCCTGTGTGTGAGCCACTAATGATGCAGCGATGCTCCCCATCTCTGTTGCTATGAAACTTCCCAGCCCCAGTACCTAACAGCTGTCTGAGGCAGTTGCACGAGCTTATGTAAATCAACTAATGTAAGCGCGACAGTAATAATTGTAATTGTGATCACAGTCGGAAAGCCATGTTTTTATGAATCCAGCCTTATGATTCTCGGGTTGAAATAGCAGAGAGCCTTACAGTGACTCGTACCTCAGAAAGCAAAATCCTTTTCCAAACGCAATATTTCCGCATGAAGCCGCAGCTGCAGACGTCTTGCACTGCAAAATCCTGTCTGAGTTTAACTGAAATACTTCCTGACTTTTCTGTAGAAGATCAACAAAGGAAGTATTTGCATGAGCACTGTAGGACTGTAGCATTTCTCTGTATTAAATATTAAAGGGGCAGCATCTTCCAGACACACAGTGCAATTTAATAGCACAGTCAATTAACTATGTTACCTTCAATTCTTATAAAAAAAATGCTATACATATCAAACGCATGACTTAAAAAGAAATCTGACTTTGTAATTTTTAACGCTATGAATTTGGGCGTCTGTCTCTTTAAGAAACTCCTGCTCTTTCTAAAACTCCGCCTTCAGGAAGTCATGAAGACATTGCTCCTCTATTAACCCTTTAACGACGTTTTTACCAGCGTTGCACTGAGAAGCGGCTCCTTAATGAGCTCAGCAGATGCGCAGTTCCACCAGGTGTTTGCTAATTTCTGCTGGCTAGTCTGAAGGAGCTGAGTGGGGCGGGACTAGGCCCACCCAGACGTTTTGCACAGCTGACCGGTTGCCATGGGAGATTAAAAGGGTTTCTCAAACCTGCCTGAAAGAATCAAAGCAACACTACAGGTATTATAAAAAATGTATTTAAAATAATACTGTTCCTTAAATATTGCATTCCAAGAGAGCAAACAAAAATTCAAATGGATACTTATTTTTCTTGAAAACAGAACAGAAGCGAGTGATGTCACAACTAAGATGGAATTGTTCAACATATTTTCAGGCCAATTTTTCCACTAATACAAACTACATTCTTACCTTAAGCATCAATTTCTCCAATAATTGTCATCTAAAAGCCAATTATCATTATAAATATTCTTATTCCGCCTTTACAATCCGTCTTTGCTTCTCAGCTACCTCCGCCACGCGGGAAGGTGACAAGAACTGGATCTCGCGCCGTGTTTTCCATCTCGCGCGTAAATCGACGCATTGCATGCGCGCGTGCGCGAGCGTAACCGTCGTCAGCGTCCAGTGTTCGTGAAGCGCAGCCACGTTAAACAGGTTTGTTTTGGGGGGTGTTATTTCTGCCGAAATAGGTCATAGTGCTACGTGTGTGCAGCTGAACTGGGAGAACCGCAGCTAAAACAGGAATTACGTTTCAAGTCACGTCTCCGTACTAACAAGAATGACATTTTTCGGTTCTCATCATGACATTTTATCACCGTCATTACTCTGACCCGAGGGCCGCTGGAGATAGAATTCAGGGAAGGGCCAAAAGGGAACAAGCAGAGGAGACACATCTCCCCAACTGCACAAGTGAAGACTACCTAATTGGGATCTTATGTGTTTTCTTTCACCGTGCTTTTTCCGGGGGTAAGTGTCTGACATTGGCGTTTATTAGCATTTTTCTCTCTTTTATTTTTTTTTTCTTTCTCCAGCATAACATATTTGCTGAGCTGTGTTTTTTCCTCCCCACTCTCTTTCTTTTCTCCAATTCTTTAAATTATCTTCGTTCCTAATGAACATTTTTTTGAAATCTCATTTGTTGGGAATCTTTTCAAGTATTTATTCTAATTAGATCGTTACCATGCCGAGCCGGTTTAGGTTTCTCGGCTCCACATAAAGTAACTGGATAAATGATACACATAACAAAGATAACTGCAGTAGAATAAATGAATCGCAGCCATATGCACGCGATCTAATCACCTTAATTAACAGATGTTTGGAGGAAGAAAGAATTTAGTTGGTTTAAGTTGCATGTTAACGACTTGGTCCACACACACATGGAATTAATGTTTTTTAAACAAAATTATCTTCATATTTAAAACGAAAATGTTAATGATTAAGAAAGATGTAAAATCCACTAACTACTAAAACGTAGGAAAGCTACATTTTAGTAGCTTTTCTATGATAATGTAGATGTAAAACATATGCTACCTTATGTATGTCTTAAGCTAAGGAAACAGCTTTAAACAATAGCTGCTACCTTGTGTTTTAAGGTAGCAGTTAACATCTTAGCTGCATTAGCTAATGCTTTTTCCATTTTTCATTTAAGATAAATGCAGTTGCAGATGCTAAAGCCAACAACTAGCCTAAAGAGGTTTAAGACTAAAGTGGACTTTAAACAATCTCTAGAGCTTCTTGTCAGTTTATGTTCAAACAGCGCTATCCAAAGTGCTGCCTTTATTGTTATTGAGGATAACAATGACCATTTATATAGCAGGGGAAATGGTGTGATCTTTCTGTGATAAACAAACACTGCAGCGTTTCCAGTCAGGAATTTCTATTTTTTTCGGTAAATAGTGATCGGCTTTCCTGTAAATAGGGAATCGTGACGAAAGTTTAAATATCCATAAAATATACACATAATGCTATGCTTTTTTTTGTTGCTTTATTTAGATTTTAGTTATTTCAAGATAGCAGAATGAAAGATTTCTTCTGATTGCAGCTTTTTAATCTTTTCAAAATATAATAAACTTTCCCTAAAAATGAACACCTGGCTCTTTGTGAATTGTGGAGTTCATCATAACTGAAGGAAGTCTGCTTCTGTGTTTCTAGTTTAACTAGATATATCATAGATAGTTTGACTATATATAAATATCTTCAGATTGAATTTTTAAGTTTACATTTTGTCAGGTAAAATTTATTTGTAAAGCTCATTTCAACAACAAGGAATTTTAATATGCGTTACACAATATTCTGTATATTTTGATTGGATTTTCATATTAATTTTGGTCTTTTCAAAATGTCTTTAATCTCTCCTTTATTGGAAGTGGAGTGATGACATAACTATGGCGATTATTAAACACAAAATTTGTGTGTCATGCTAAATTTGCTCCAAATCGAACACGTTCAGGCTTGACGCGTTTCCATATTGTTCATTCAAACTGTTATTGCCGAAATAAATTATGACCCAGTGAATCATTTCTTTGGTCGTACCAACTAGAATAATGCTTGAAGACGTCAAGGTGAGGCTTTTAAACCGAAAAACAATGACGTAGCACCGCCCGCTGCTAGCAAACATGCTAGGACTGTATAGTGTAAATATCTCCAAATTCACTTATAAAACCGTAAGAGAGGCGAAATCGAGACAGCTGAGTGCTCTAACAGCAAAGATACAGAATATAAAGAGGGATAAAATTAAGCTTCTGAAACGACCCGTCATCTCAGCGTTTTCTGGTCATATATTCCCCATGATTCTACGTCAGGAAAACTACTAGCTTAATTAAAAGCGGTTCGCATAAATCATTAGGACCCCAAATCAATATGACTCTTCATGCTGATGAAGAGTGTTTGTGAACTTCTTGTCCACAGCTGCACAAGGATCAACACTTATTTTCATCACGAAGGGAGGAAAAAGAACACGCAGCTTTTCCATGGTTTATTTTTCTGGTTCTTCTTTTTTTTTTTTTTTTGCTCTTCGTATTCACGACTGATGCCACAGAGATGACAGGCTGTCAGGCTTGTAACCACCGACGAGGATTACAAACAAGCATGGTTGACGCTCTGATGACAGGATGGGATTTCCATTAATTTCATGCTTTAGGTTCTTACATTTGTACAGTAAAGTACATCCTAATTTGACTGCTGCACAACATGCGCCCCGTATCAACACATGGAAATCTTTCATGTTCCATCAAAGTCTTGGCTCATGGATTTCTTGCCGCACAGCAAATCAAGGGATGCCGATCGTGCAGCTGTAAACGGTGGCCATAAAGACAAAAAGGATTCCTTATTCTTTATGCAACACCCTGGCTCTCGTGTCTCGTTTAAAGCTGCAGTATTATTTTTACATATCTGTTAGAACTTTCAAAATCTGACAGTGAGAAATAAATTCTGATCCTCTTCTACTACTGCCACTTTAATAAATGCTTCACTCCCAGTCAAAATCGACCAATGAGAGCCAGGAGGAGGGTCTTACCGCTCTCAATCAGGCTTATGCACCCGCTGCTAAATGTGCTAATGGCAGAGAAAAAACTCACTGTCCCGGACATTGATGGAAATGGTAACTAGCCATAGCATTCACGGCAGATTCGTGTAGCAATAGCAGAGAGCGAGGTGGACGGGTTTTCGGAGCAGCCTGTACGCAAACATGATTGACAGCGCTAGGACCTTCCTCCTGGATCTAATTGGTTGCTTCCAGTTAGCACTGGGAGAAGGCAGACGAAGTAAAATTTTTCACATATGTCTCACACCACACTGTCATGACATAGTGACAGTTTAAAGAGATATGTAAAAAAAAAAAATTTTTAATCAAAGTTACATACTGCAGCTTTAACGGCTGCACAGTCGCTTTGACTTGGCAGAGATGAGAGAAATGTTAATTAGAAAAGCTGTTCAAGCCTCTTGTTTGACTCACTTATAAATTACTTTTGGAAAGGTGAATAAAACCTTGGCAAGAAAAGAAAAAATCGATTAGGGGAGGTGTTCGTTTAATCGTCCAACAAAGGACACACTGAAACGAGAAGGATTAAATGAGCTTTGATTCAGTCGTGTGACATCTCGCGCTCCTTCTCTTCCTTGAACTACAGAGTTATTGCAACTTGCACTTGAAGCAGGTGCCTCTCTGTCCCTCCAGAGGCCCAACGCCATTCAAAGAGCGGCGCCAACCTGGCAACGCAGCAATCCCTGGCATTCCACACATTTGCCCTCGGAGGGCACACTGCGAGCACCCACACGTGCTAGAGTGAGTAATCATTCCCTGGACGATAAAAAAAAAAAAAGAAAAGAAAAAATCCCTCTTCAGTCCTCTGATCACAACGGCGCCGATTGCGCCTCGAATGCGGCATGACCCAGTCTGGCTCGTGATGACACACAGGCTGCTCCACGCAGTGACTCAGCCTTCGATGAATTCTTGTTTTCTAACTTGGTCATTACATTTAGTTGGGGCAGTTTGTCCTGATATTTGAATAATCTCGTATCAAATGTGTGCCTTGCAAGCATTGCCTGTTCATTTGGCGCCGCCGCGGGCCGCTTAAATGAGAGACGCGTCGTAGGAAAGTGATTTTTAATCGACTTGCCACGGTCCGCTGGGGAGGCAACGGCGTCGCCACGTCAGTTCTGTTTGAGCGCATAATTTAGCGGAGCGAGGGGAGGAGCCTGTCAAAAGTTCGGACCCGGCGGAGTCAACGAGCTGGCATGTCTACCCCTGAGCGCCGATAAAGGTGTTTGGAATACGTTAACCTTTTCCTTATTTGTTTTGTGTGTGTACTCGCTTTGTTCCGCCGCCGCGGGGCCAGATCCACGCTGGCGCCGGGCTCGCCATGCATTCTGGGGGGAGGAGGAGAGAAGAGGTGGGCAGCATCGGTGCGCAAGCTATTTCTTGTCTCCCTGGCTTAATCTATCTTTCTTTTCATTCTCCCCCTGCTCTTCATCTCCTCCGGTTTAAAGCCCAGTACCTCGGGCGCTGCAATTATTGGCACTGGAAAAGATGAAAGGTCACCGTTGTTAGCGAAGGAAGTGACAGAAAGAGGAGGTGGAACGTTCTAACTTTGAGCTGTTTCAAGCGGCACGCCACCGAGGGGGATAATAGAGACGTAATGGCTGTCGAGGAACTTATTATCCACGCAAAGCATTGATGAGCGTCTATGTTAGATGTGAGCCGTTAATTGGGAAAAAGATTGTTTTCAATATCATAAATATTTATGCTCTAGGGAGTATCAGTTTCTAAAACGATTGGGTGTTTTATTGAATTTTTATTTTTTAACTCAAGTCAAAAATTTTCATTGTAGCTGCACTGGCATTATAAATGTCTACATTATTGTCAAGATGCATTTCTGTTAAATAAGAAACACATGTGAATGCAAATTGATGCATTTCCGAAATGCCGACTTGTGCAATTATATGGTCAATGAAAACACAGTTACTGACATTTTTGACAAATAAATGTACCTTACTATGCAAAAAGGTTGAGTTCATGTGCGAACTGCGACATTTTTAAACGAGGATGTTTGAGTATCCCAACAGCAGCGTTGTTGCTGCTGCTAGTTCTGAGTCTGAAGCCAAATGGAACCAAAGAGTAGCAGGAGTTTATTTGCTTTTTCCACCGTTTTTATTAGTTATTGTAGTTATCCATCCATCCATCCATTTTCCATACTCCCTTTTTTCCTTAGTGGGGTCGGGAGGTCCTGCTGTCTATCCCAGCTAACCGTCCGGGCGAGAGGCGGGGTCACCCTGGACAGGTCGCCAGTCTGTCGCAGGGCAACACAGAGACACACAACCATGCACACGCACTCACACCTAGGGACAAAATTAGCAAGGCCAATTAACTTGTTTTTGGACTGTGGGAGGAAGCCGGAGTACCCGGAGAGAACCCACACATGCACAGGGAGAACATGCAAACTCCATGCAGAAAGACCGGGGCCGGGAATCGAACCCAGAACCTTCTTGCAGCAAAGCAACAGCTCTACTAACTGCGCCACTGTGCAGCCTTTATTGTAGCCATCCATCCAGCCATTAAGTAACATGCTTAGTTAATGGACGGTGGCAAGGTAGAGCGGTGCCCATCCATAATGGCTACTGGACGGGTTGCCAGTCTATTCCATGGGAACACATAGACACTCATACTCTCGTCTAAGGAGAATTTACCCGACTGTCTAAATTACAAAGGTTATATTATTCTAGTGTATTTTGAGCAAAAAAATCACAATACACATCCAGGGTTTCCCCCAGAAAACTTGCTAAGTCCAGCGCTCGGGGTGCTTGGGCCGGCAGCCATGTTTTTGAGTTAAAAAATGTTTGAAGTTGACAGGAAATTTGAAAATATCACTTGGTAGCTTTGCGTTATTGGAAGACTGGAACATTAATACCTAAACACCAACTATGTAAAGCCTGGTGGCTTATAATACACTGTGGGAAACTCTGCACATCTTAAGTATCCAACATGTTCTCTCCATCGTCTTATTGCTGAAACAGAAGGCGAATGAACTTTTCTCCGTGTTGGAGATGCCTCACATGTAAAAGTTTCTTTAGTTTTGATCATATGTTAGGACCTTGATTTAGGACAGTCTCAGTAATTGGGCAGCAAAGGTCACATAGGTCACCTACCTGTGGACGGATTGCCTCTAATGGAACGCTTTTAACCCAGCCTCCGTACGAAGGCGTTTTGGTCACAGCTCTCGTGTTGTGAAAGCGTCTGGGCAGTAGAGTCGAGGCTGTCCACGACGTATTCGATAGGCCTAACCTGCGGTCACTTCCTGTGTAGTGACCTTGACCTGAAGACTCTTCCCTGGCTCAGCTGGGCGGCGCAGCCTGGACAGACAACGCTGCTGCTGTTCGGAGGTCAGACATGTCAGCCGTAAGAGGCGTTAACTTCCTGATGGGTCTGTTATGGCGCCCCAGCTGCAGACAATACAATTCAACAGAAAAAGGTTCTCATAAAAAAAACTTACTCTGTTCTTTGATACTTTTTTTTTTTTTAGAACAAAAAATAACATATAACAAACTTAACATTTGAGGAAAACCTCTGATGGGTTGATCAATCATTCGTTTGTTTATTGTCAATCAGCCAAATTTAATAATCAACCGAATCAACACACTGGCACATTTTGAGCATTCACAAAGCTGATAGTCTCAAAAAAAAAAAAAAATAATAATCATCTGCCATATGCAGACCTTTTATCTTTCCATTGTGCGATTTAGATTTGTATCTAAATGTAGATTTGGTTATGAAAAGGATGTGTCAGGTGTCGTAACATAGATCCACATTTAAATATGCATGCATTCTTGCACGGTCCGCTTAAGCCTCTAAAGCCTGATTAAAGCTGCAACATGATTGAAACTTGTCCAAATTGGTGGCGACTGTTTTGCTCCTGCCTTTGTTCGAATGATTGCAACTTTGTTTTGTACTGCTGCATTGTAATGAGTACTATATTTGGTTTTCTGTTTTTAAACCTTGTTCTTATTCCTTTTTATTTTTTTTTTTTTGCACTCAACATCCCAACTAGCTTAGGCTACAAATGTTAAAAGTTTACAGTGTCACTTATTGCAAAACTTTTATCCCTATGGGGTAAGAAGCTGGAGATTCTATGATCTTCCTTTCCAAATTCATTGTTGGAAAAACTCTTATATAATGTAAAAATCTGATTTCAAACTCGAGAGTTTGTCTTTCAAAAAAAAAAAAAACTCTTTTAGTTGATCTAAATCTCTAATGTTCAGCCATGGTACCACATTACAGGAATCTCTGCCACTGCTCCACCTGCTTCAGGATGAAATCTCTGGCATTGTGATGTCAAGTGGTGTAATTGCAGTCGTCATCGCGTCTATTAGCTTTTTTTTTTGACAGCAAATTTGAAACTCAATAGTATTTGTGACAGAAATGTCATATTTCATGCCGGTTTAAAAATGAGTGTTGGACAGCAAACCCATGTGGGGCCACCATGGAAACTGCGGACAAACCCATGTGGAGACCCATATTGTCTGCCCTCCTTTTCCCCATATGGGGCCCACCTAGGTATGCTGGCTGGGAATGTAGCGAGTAACGCGGCAATTTTGTAGAAATGTAGGTAAGTAGAAAGTACAGATACTTACTGTAAAATGCAGTGGCGTAAAAGTCGAAAGTATCCATTATTAAATCTACTTAAGTACAGACACACGAAAATTGTACTTAAGTACAGTAACAAAGTACACTTCCGTTAAGTTACTGAGTGCACAGCAGTCCTCAAAGTGTCCCTTTGGAAGCGATTAGGATTCATTTCAAAACTGTACAGACAATTTCGGAGCACAGAGGCTTCCTCCAGTTGAGTCTCTGAAGCGCCGCCAAGGTTGGCCACCAATTATAGCCAAGATGGAAACTTTTTAAAGCCGATCCCAGAAGTGTTGGATGGGGCTGAAATTCCTTGTTTACGGCCTCCACGCCCACAAGGAACTAGCGAAAACCTGGACAGCTGGTGCCAACTTGGAGGCACATTTCTGTCCTGGAGACCCGCTCCGGTCATAAATAAAAATACAATGAGAATTGAGTTTTCTTTTCACAAGAAAACAGTAAAGCGAGTTCTTGGCTGTTTTCCAAATGCAGGCGGGTCTGCAGGCCGTGCTGAAAAACCACCGAGACCCGAAACTGCATTTCATTTCAAGGTTGGTACCGTTTCTTTTTCTCTTCTTTATTTCTTTCGTCTATCTGAGTGGCTTGAGAGCAGCCTTTCATCTGAATACAAAATCTGAGACACGGGTTGTGAAAAGAAAAAAAATAAATAAATAAAGGCTCCAATTTCTTCAAATTATAATTAATCTTGTAAATGTTAACAGCTGCCCATTTTTTCAACTACCCTTATCAGCTGGACCTTAACAGTTTGAAGTATCAAGTCGCTCGCTGGAGTCACATTATGCGTCTTTTGTCGTAAAAGCTTTGAGGTACTGAAGAACATCGTAATGACAATTTGGATCCTAATGGAGGCACTTGAAGTGAATCTTTCAAAAAGCAGGCCACTCATTCAGAATGACACTGATATAGATAGATACAGAGGGGTTTGGAAGGATAATTAATAATTATGATTCATCTAATCTTCTTACACATATTATTATAAAAGCATTCCTAACCCTGGAATTTTATGTCCCCAAAAGTATTTCTTGATAAAAACTGAAATGTGGTTTTGAATTGTTTTGCCAATACTGTGTGAGACATTTTGCTGCAGTTACAGCTGCAAAGGCAAGAATTGAAGCCGGTTCTTTGCAATTTGAATCCAGCTCTGTTAAACTGGAAAGATAGGCCTGGATTTTGACTGGGCCAACCTCATACATGTGCTTAAATCTGGTGGTGCTTAAGCTGCCTTCAGTGGCACTTGGAAGAAAATTCAGTGAAAATGAAGTACAGCAGAATAAATATTTGTAGTTGAGCTGGGATTTGACGCTACAAAAAGTAGCTATTAAAGGGGTGGTATGATGTAAAACGACTTTTTTGTGCAAGTCATTATCAAAAACATACCCGCAGCCCAGCCAGCATCCCTAGGTGGGCCCCATATGGGGAAAAGGAGGGCAGACAATATGGATCCCACATTGGTTTGTCCGCGGTTTCCATGGTGGCCCCACATAGGTTTGCCCATGTAGGAGGTGCCCCTACATGGACAAACCTAGGTGGGACCCAGATTGTCTGCCCTCCTTTTCCCCTTATGGGGCCCACCTAGGTATAGTGGCTGGGTTGGTCCCAAAACGTCCTCCCTGCCCGGTCTGTTGTGTTCCTCAGTCTCCATGACGATGGGCTTTTTTTTCTTTTTCATTAACAATCTCTAACTAATTTGAGGCTTTCACCAAACAGCTGGGTTGATAATGGTTCTCTGAATACAAATGTGTGCCACACTTTTTCACTTTGGAAGCCACGCATCTTTTTCCCTCCCAGTTCACACGCCCCACTTTGCATTGGTCCATCGCATCAAGTTTCTGTTTGTGTCTTGGCAAAGTGTAAAAAGTTTAAGGAGTGTGAATACTTTTGCGAGGCACAGCATGATTCCATGTACTCAAAGACAAAGACAGCCCCAAGAAGAGGTTTGATCAATTACTCAGTTCACCTGCCTTCCTGGGAGCTCAACAACGGAGATGTAAAAGCTGCTTCGTTGAGGGTCCCGTGAAATATGTCGTTCTCAGCCCCGGTGGCAGCAACTTACGCTGAAGTTCAGCAGGAAACGAGCTCACATCACGCGATCTAGCTTAAAAAAAAAAAGAAAAAACAAACTAAACTGGCTGAAAACTCATTATTGAAATCGTCTTATTAGCAAAACTGCAAAAAAGTTTGATCCCCAAACTTTTAAGATTTACTATTGTTCCTTTTCTGTGATTAACACATTATCTTTCTGTGATCAAATCAAAAAGAACATTTGAATAAGACCCTCTGATCTCTCAGACACATTTTACAATTTTGCCACTCGTTTGATCAGGAAAATGATTGTTCCTTCCAGTTAGACTTTAATTTTCACTATAAAAACATTGGTGTTTTTTTTTTTTCCTTTTTCTATGCCTTTGATAAAGTTCAAAGAAAAATAATAAAATTAAGTTAGCAAAAATATAATAAGAAATAACCGTCACATAATGGCAGTTTCGGGGGAGGGGATGGAGAGGTTTTACTAGCTATCGTCACATGTTACAATATAAAGTGACAAAATAAAGCAGGAATCTAAACCAAGTCTGTCTAGTCGGCTCACGTATTGAATATGAAGCATTCTAACATAACCATCACCATTCAGTGTCTGTAAATAAAGGACACACATCAGCAGATGATCTTACTTTCTGTGTCTGAAGCTGCGTTTCCATCACAAATGTGTGGAAAAACTTATTGCTATTCTTCCAATATAAATAAAACAGCACGATTCTGCAATCGCAGTGTTTCCTTTAAATAAGAAACGCAATTAAAATCCCACGTCAAAAAGTTTGTTCGCCCGATAAACTGGTTAAAAAAACACACCGTCATCCTCCTGCCACTTCCTGTCGTCTTCTTCCGTCTTTTCTGTCAGTAGTAACGTCCCGTTGTCCTTCGCGTGACTCGTGTGATACGAAAAAAGTGTTTTTGTTGCAGTTTTGTGGAATACTACTAATTTTGATGCAGCCAAAAAAAATAAATAAAAAACACCTCAAAAACTTTTCATTGTAAAACATGAGGGTTTTTTTTTAATTGCCATGTTTCCGATAAGCTTATTAATGTTCATAATTCCAATTTGCGCAATTCTATGGTCAATCCTACTGCGTCCCAGTGGTAATAAACTTACCACTTACCAATAAATTTTAGGTTGTTATAAACTTGGCCTCTCTCAATTCTAGGGATTTAATGTCAGAATTCACTTTCTCAGTTGTGTTATAAAGCACACCGGATATTGCACAGGGCCAATCGTTATTGAAAAAAAAAATTTGGTTAAAATATAAAGATCTGTGAAAATTTAAGGATGCCTCAAAAACCCCTAAATATGTTTATAAATTTGACAAACAAGCTAAGACCAAATCTGGGGGATTCCGAGATGTTCGTTGTCCCAAAATTGATGAAAAGAATGTAAAGCAAGTATTTCTGCTAAATGTGCCTGGAAAAAAAAACTTTTACAGACGTATTTTGATTAGATGCCCAAACTCATTCAATTCCTTTTAATGGGAAGGATCAGCAGCAGCTTTCCTCCATTCTCTCTTGACAAAAAACAATAATAAAACACAGTTTCCCTTTTCGGTTCAGCTCTAACTTCATTCACCGGAGCAGCGTTGTCGGCATCGCTGCAGACACCTGTCCATCTCACGCCATCAATCATGAACAAGACATCAAGGTAGTTGGACTCTTTTGCTCGAGGCAGAAACTGAACCCAGACCTTGTGGGGGCAGTCCATCCTTTTCTAGTTAGAAACCAAGTCCTTCCGACTGACGCAACACGGACCCTGCTGACCTTCATGAAATTAGATACTGATAGCAAGAAAACAAAACAAGCAAAAAAAAGCAACAGACTATTGCGTATTTCAACGTAAGTTTTGTTAAAAATGTTGAAAGGCAGCACAGGCTTCAGGGAACCCTCTGAATGGTTTTGTTTTGCACATTTAGAGCCGTCGATATTTCCTCTCCGGCTTCAATAAATACTTGAAGGTTTGACAATACCTCCTTTCCTGTTATTTGCAAGAAACTGTCTTGCAGCAAACTGATAACCAGCAAAGCAAAGAAAGGCCTAAAGACAGACATTGGTATACTTGTTAAAATGTAAACACACTCACCTGAAACACTGGAGTCCAACAACCAGCATGTAGATCCATGTGTATTTACTACAAGGGTTTGGTAGCATCTCCCTGTGAGCCTCTTATTCAGTTCTAATGCCTTGTAAAGCATGTCCGCCTTATCTCCTCATTGATTTAGCAAGTTCATTTTATACTCTGCCAATACAGTTATAAATATTACAGCGCATTGATTCAGCCGTTATGCATTTGATCGTACACCACTCCACGCATTAAGTGTAAAGCCTTTAGAAATTGATAGACTAGTGAATGTCCGCAACCAAATAAATACATTTGCTGCTTTTCCATTTTTATCATCAGACTTGATATTTATATGTGTCTACACTCTTCTCTTTTGATTAAACACAAAAGATACAATACACAAAAAGAAAAAAAAATCAGTACTGCAGTAGCTGCAGGTCATATTGTTGTTCGGACTCATTCGTGCTGGTAAAAGTCAAAAAAGGAGGAAAAACACGGGACATACTTCTTTATCTATTCTGGTTGAGGGCTTCAATCATCGGTCAACCAAAGCTGATTCAACTGTTATTGGGTTCTCCAGAGCAGATTGACTGCCAATAGATATTTGGAATGTTTGAGACCATCGCAACTGCCCAGTTTTTCTAGTTACTGCATTACTTGTATTGGAGAATTGAAAGGTGGCTAAATTCTCAAATATATAAATAAAGAAATAATCCTCGGAGACGTAATTCTTGTTGCTAGCCATAGACGGGCATCGAGATTTATTCACATCCACGGATTCATCTTATAGCTTCATCAGTACAAAACCCAAAAACCTCCCCATATTCTTGACATCACCCTTTTTTATACAATCTTATCCTTACTGATGTGAGTTGGAAAGTTTCAGCCAATGGCATTGCTATCCTTGATTTACGTAAGGATCCTGGCACCCTCCTACATTGAGACCTCCTTGCACCTCCATTTGGACCTCTTGACTTCAACATCTGCTCCATTTCAAAATTGCTGAATAAGCCACTTCATCAGAGGTTGTTGTTCTTATCTGTCCAAACAGCATCCTTCCCAAATCATATTTGGTCCAACTTTGCACTTCGCATGCAAGGACAAGGGACGTTGTCAGGTCGGGTTGGCCCAAAGAGGTGCCAAGAATCTTTTCGCAAAAACAACTCCATAAATAGTATTTCCGCTCTTACACTTACTTTGATAAAAGTAATCTTCAACAAACTCTATGAAAAGGTTGGAGTGACACACTGGAAAAACATAAAATCTTCCCAAGTATTTTCAGTCTAGTTTCTAGTGCAAATATCTAACTTGCAAGTAAACTATTCAGCAAGATATGAGAGCTTGTTTTAAGTCAATAATTACTTAATATTGATGAAAAAGTACTTGTTCCATTGGCAGATAAGTTCACTGATGAGACATTTTTTTCCATAAGTGAAATGGAACTAATACTTTTCCATCAAGATAAAGGAACTATTGACTCTAAACAAGCTCCTGTATTTTGATGAAAAGTTACTTATAAGTCAGTTTCGTTTGTGCTAAGATGCTTATACTACAAACTAGACAACAATACAGAAACATGGTAGCAAGTCTTCTTACGACCATAAGAGTCAACGTCAGTCGCCCATCTAAGGGCCTATGGGCGACCGCTCTTTGTTTTTATAGTTGATTATGTTTTAGAAGGCAAAACTTCTTCAGAAGCACGGGACGAAGAATTCAAAAGTTCACAAAGCCAAACGAACAACTCATTTTTACAGTGGGAAGACAGCAGTAACCACTCAGCCACCTCCATACCGTCCATAGTCATGTGACGGCCTGGTGAGGGATCTGTCACGTTCAGACTGAAAGACTAAATGCATTTCAGGGCCATCTGGTGTGTGGTGGAGACACCAGCTGGAGGAACGCGGGACAATGTCGGCCTGTGGGATAATGGCAGGAGTCACGGCGTGAGTTCTCTGAGTCAAGCGATGTTTCACCGCCGCGGCAAGACATCCGGGCGACACGGCGCGCTTACAGGCGGCGGCGTCGTGCCGGTGAAGCTGCTGTTTGAGGGGGTGTGTGGAGGTGGAGGGGAGCGCATTTCATCAGAAAACAAAGAAGAAAAGGTGGCTTTCATGGAGACGGACATGAGTTTCGATCCTGACCTCCCGAGTTGGACAACGGTTCAAGACATCGTTACTTAGATGCATTTTACTGTTCCGACCCTCGGGAGAAAGTCGAACCAGTTCACAGGCCTCTAATCAGGATCCCAGTTCGTTTGCGCCGATAGCACCAAACGGATTCCATTCTGTCTGCAATTATTGCGTACACAGAGAGAGGATTGTGTGGAGGAGAATAATATAATGAGAATTACTAATAGCATAATGTAGATTGAAAGTGCACTTACACGCTCTGGCAAAGCCTAATGCAATCAAGATATGCTGTGAAAGGGGGGTGGAGGGGATATTTTTTTGTGGAGAAATATTAAGAATAAAACAGCAATTACATCCACAAGTACAGTAAATGTTGTTTTACATAGATTATCTGATTATTTCATCCTGTTTATTCCTCCTACAGAGTTTGCTTGCCTCTTCCTCTCATTTTCAATGCATGGAGCAACAAATCCATGATTATGCTAACTAAGAGGGGGAGAGGATCTAGAGTGGGGGAGTTCTTATTCAGCATGGCTGCATTCACAAGTTTGTTGTTGAAACATAAGTGTTTTGGCAGAAGCAGCTGGATTCTGCCACTGCGGATATATCCAGCTAAAAGCTGGGTGCCCGTATCCTCATATCCACCGGTTTTCACATCATCGCCGTGGCGACCGGATCGATTGCCTCATCGATGCAGTGGCCCGCATAGGTCGCATGTGCTGTTGAGCTGTGCTGTCCAGCAAACAGGGATACCTAGGCAGGAAACGATTTGCGCCTTTGTCGAGCTAATCTGCGGTTCTGGTGAGAGGTTCATGCCCGCCCACCGATGTCATTTGGATTATGAGCTTTTAAAGTCTATATTTAGACTCACAATGTGGGAGCACCAAACTCAGAATAAAAACATTATGCATATACCTCCATGAAGTCAAGCATCCCGATACTTAGTCCTTGTTGAACTTCCAGAAAACTCCAAAATTGCTGAAACAATGAGTTCCTTTAAATCAAATTAGTACTAAGTGGAACATTGATCAACATATTTGATGCCTGCTAGCTTGATCATTTCGATGATGGCATTTGACAAAATGTAATGTAAATTGCTTGTTTCATAATTGGCTACTATGTTGTGTTTTTAAGACATTAAGGACTTTAAACTCCATTGGTAAACTCAAGAAGGGGGTGTGGGTGTTCAACACCCACACCCCCTATTGAGGGAAGGAGGACCTCATAATTTGAATAGGACTCTGGTCTACCTCAATATTATAATGAGAAACTGTGAAATAAAGGTCGTCTTTTTGAGCTTCCCTCCAATAAAAGTCTGTTCACTTTAAAGTTGTTCAATACAACAATTCTCAAATTATTTGAATGTTTCGGGATTTTAAAAACCTTAATCCTACTAAAAAAAAATCAGGACATTGTTCAACCCTCAAGTGATTTTAAGAGTCTGTGTCATCATAAAGGATCCTGGAAGAAAGATGTGAAGTTGTCCATCTCTTATCATCTCTGAGTAGCATCAGCAGTGGTTGGGACATCAGTTCTCAAAAGACAAAAAATACCTCACAGGAACTAAAAGCAACACACACAATGTCACTAATGAAAGAGATCTGCAAAGGTCAAAGCTTAGACAGTGGGATAAGTACACGACCCACGGGTGGTCCTCAAGGGAACCGGTGAATTTCCATCCCCACGTAATCCACCTCCTGACAATTCCCTTCTGTTTTCAATCTGTATGATAAAGAGCTCCAGGGTAAGCAGAGTGAATGAAGGATTCTATCCCGAGATAAAGGGACCGAGTGGAAAGCAGCGGGGAAGAACAGCAGCTGCACTCCTCAAGACACCCAGCTTGGAAGCTGAAGAAATTTTCACCCTTGCAAATATTGATTTCTGTCTTTGCTGCACTTTCCATCAATGCTTTAAACTCACACGCAATCCCAAACCACCGCCAGCTCTACATGGCCTCGTTCAGTACCAGGCCAGCAGTGAATATCGAGGTTCATTCACTCGGACCACAAACTTGTGGCAATTCACTGTACGTTTTTACCCCTTAAATAAAATGATTTTCTTTAATCAAACAATTATGAAATCAAGACGAGGGCTTGGGAGTGAGATGTGGACATAAGCAATCATTCTATTTACTGTATCACAATCAGATATTGTATGAAACTTGTCCGGTTAACTTTTTGTAGAATATTGTTACAAGTTTGCCTCAAGCTGCCACGAAGCCAAGATGGCCGATGTCTGCCACCAATCCCTACTGTCAATTCGACACATACTACAGGCATATACACTTTGTGGTCATCTAATGATTGGAACCCAACCAGCATACATAAGTGGGCCCCATACAGGGAAAAGACGGGCAGACAATATGGATCCCACATGAGTTTGTACGCAGTTTCAATAGTGGCCCCATACGGGTACCATGTAGGGCCACCGCCTACATGGGCCCATGTAGGCCCATGGAAACCACGGACAAACCTATGTGGGACCCATATTGTCTGCCCTCCTTTTCCCCCTCTGGGGCCCACCTAGGTATGCTGGCTGGCACCGAAGCTAAAAAAGGGGTTGCACCTTAATATCTGGTCTTGACAGCTGGATATATGATTACACATCTACTTCTCAAACAATCAACTTTTCCTTAAAAACTAACACTCAAAACTCAAGTGACTTAATTCAGGTTACCTTGTTCTTTTTGATCTTCTTAAAAGCATGATTTCTTTTTTTTTGTTGTTAAATGCTGTTTTATGAGAAAAAATACCAATCGCCTGACACTGGAACAGTGTGTGTTTCTAGTACATTATAGATGCATATCTTGTAAAACTGTCAGCCTAGAGAACCATTGTCAATATTATGCATAATTAGTATTATTGATTTGCTCTTGGATGATGAAAAGAGACGGCGCACCTGTTAATCTCCCCCCCCCCCCTAAAACCAGACGATACAAGTTTTATTCAAAGTTATTCCGCTCTCCAGAGACATCTAGCTGTCACCAATTACCACACACAAGACACAGTGTAATACCGGAGCTGTCAAACGCTCATTGAAAAGCCAGGACACAGTTTAAATTGTCTTACACTAAAATAGGCGTTCATTCCTCAGATTTTGGCTCAGATATTCATGATCCTACCCGTTTTCAGAGCTTATTCTGTCTCTCGGGTGAACAGGCAGCTACTCCTCCGGGGGATGTTGGACCCATTACTGTTCACGTTTGAAACCGGGACTTTTGATGCAGTTCAAGGCACGAAAACAGCACGTCTGTGCTGATTTACCCAAGAGTTTTTCAACACAGATATATGTTGGTATTTTACTGTACACACACCTCAGGGTGTTACTTCTGCTCAAAGAAGATAACAAGGACCCTGGACCCACACAGGACCCTGACCAAGACTAAATGAGTAAAATTGATAGTGCCTTCACTTTCACACCAGTGCATAAGCAGAGCAGATAGCCAATCTGAAATACTAGAATTTATAGAAAGAAAAAGCCTAATTGCAAGGAAAAACTAACTCACTCATTTTGAGCAACTGTATACCCACTTAAATGATGTAACTCAAAAATATAAAATGGTTCATGACCCCAGGCCATTACAGGCTTCACAAAAAAAAAAAAAAAAAGATTTGAATAAGCGTTTGTTTAATTTTAGCACAATACTGTCCTTATCAAGCATAGATTTAAATTTGAAAAAAATAACACACACACGCACACAAAAAACCCCAGCTTATATTACATGGGTGGGAACTACTTGGAGTCCCTGATGGCCAGTCAAAATGTTGACGACTGGATCAGGATCAGTGAAATGCTCTTTGGACCTGGTCCCGGAGAATTTCAACTCTTCGGGACAGGATTGGATTTGGAGGAAATTTACTTGCAGTTACAATGACTGGCCACTGAATGAACCTCAATGGAGGGAGGCAGTAGAGAGCACTCTGCTCTACGAAGGTCCACCATACAAACCATAGCATTTTGAAGAAAACCGCTTTTAAATAACTTTTCACAACAGACTTTAAATTGTGACGTACTTTTTTAATAGAGAACGTTTTAGAGTGGTTTATCTTCATAATATATTAGCGTGAAGGATGCGTTGGAGTCGAATACCTTAGCTATCGCATTTGTTGGCCCCCCAGCCTTCATATGTTTAATTTGAAGATATTTATTCAGATTTAAATAAAATAAAAAAATGTTGCGTTTTAAATGAAGAGTGAACGAGGCCTCGTATTAAAGGTAGGATTTTTCCAACATATTTCAAAGTGGAATTGAACAGTTCACATACGAGCAATCAGAAGAGTTGAAATACTTCGTAAAACTAAAATCCGTAGCACGCAAACTGTACAACCGTCACATGTCAGTGACTCAACCCGATTCGACTTACACATCAAGAGAATTATGATCCAATTTCCTTTCCCAAAGTCTGATTAATTCAGCTTTGTCACATCTCCAGTTTCCTGCGTTAGTCACTCCTCCACGCTCTGAATGAGGCCGCACCATCTGGTACATGATGCTACCTCGGTGTCTGCACACAACAGAGACGTGCTCTTTGTCATCTATTGGAGCAGAAACTCGGTGGGTTTGTAAATGCTGTCTGTCCGCCCAGATACAGGCCACCTTTTACAATTCTCCCCCGATACTCCCCACCCCCGTCCAGCTGAAGAGCAACGTCTGTTGACTGGTGTTGATGTTGGCCCATATTTGCTGGCGCTTCAGACAGTCTTTCATGTCAAATTCATTACACCTCTGAGGGCAGTTGTGCATCACAACTTCTCAGGGGTGAGGCACTAAAGGAGGAGAGCTCTAGAAGTGCAACCCAAAGTGAGTTTTGCAATCACGTCATAAATGGTTCACCCCAGAAATGTTTAGAGAGGGGCTGCCGATGGAGTTTCTTGCAAAAAAAAAAAGTAGGGTTTCATTACCCGTAACAGAACCAAATGTTTATATACATCTAATAGAAAAACACACATTTTTTTTCTCATTGATTGAAATTAAATAAATTAAGTAATAATGAGAAAGATAATATATCAGACATTTATTTATTAATGAAATAATTAATTACTGCAACTTGTGACTGTGGCCCGTCCATTTTTTGCTTATAATACAAAATAGTATAATTGTTAATTATGAAGGTTTTAGAACTTCTTCCATCAACTTCTATGCAATATCTGCCCACAATATGCAGAAAAGTCCGCTTCCCCAATCTGTTATCATTGTTTTTGTGACACGATAAGTAATGACACACAGTTGTACAGTTTCAGTTTTGTATTTTTGTGAATGAATAAGGTCAGATTGCCTTAATTTTATCAGTGGGTAATAGGGTTTTGACAAGCTGTCTGATTTGTTCTGGCAAACGTCCATCATGAATGCTTGATTACTATTGGTCCACGTTTGACGCGTCTTACGCTTTGGGGCGGAGCCTCAGCGTTTTATTTCTAATGATGACGGAAACGGAAAGTATGACAGCTGGGCGCGGGAACGGAAGAAAAAAAAGAGCGCGACCGAAAGGTGAAGGAAATATCAGAGTTAACAGGATTTAAAAAAAAAACAACCTCATATTGGACATGGAAGAGAACCATAATTATTCTCTGTTTCTCAAAACGTTAGCTTGGCTAACAGCGGCCCGACCATCCGCCAGAACCTGGATCTCTGTCCGACCTGGTGCCTGCGGAGTCAGAGGCGGAGTGATCTGTCCGGTCAGCACACGTTGTCAGGTAATCACGCTTAGCTCAGACACGTATACGCTCTCATTACCATATGATTTTATTTAATCAGCAACATAGAATCATGACGTAGATCGTCACGCACTTGGTTATTAGCAGCTAGCTGTATAGCATCCTGACTTAGCGGTTAAGAAGGTTAATTAGTTTTACACGGGCGTGTGTTGTAGTTGACAGCGGTTGCAGCTAGTCCCTGCTTTAAATACACTTTGAAACCAAACAACGTATGTACATCCATCTAGTTATCATTGAAAACAATTTAATGACTTATTGTCGTCATAACTTGTTGCTTATGCTGAACTGACAACTCCTCTGACGTCGGACTTGTTAGTGCGCATGCGCGGGCATGCTTACTCACTGCACGCATGCCATCTTGGCAATCTATCGAACAGCGGCGGATCGTTCGGGCTGAGCAAGAAGCAAGTTTACAAACATCAGAAACGATTCTTCTCCAGATCGCGCCTTAAAAAGCCAGCTCCAAGCGGTGAGTACATCCAAACACAGGCTGAGTTATCCTCCGTCCAGCGCAGCAGGGCCGTGCAGAGACCTTTAGAGGGGCAGAGGCTCAAAGGTAAAAAAAAAAAAAAAAAATGGGCACATTGAACAAGATCTTAAAACACCATTAATCAAGAATTTAATTGGATCCTACTATATCATTGTCATCATGCAAAGCAAATGTAGTATATTTTCCCCAACAGGTTTAATGTTGCTGTTTCTACTCCTGACAGTCCTGGAGGGCTGAGCTGATCTGTTGCTGTTAAACAGATCAGAGGAGAGCAAATTTGCTGCCATTTTACTAATTAAGCCCTAATAATGTCTAACCCTAACCTCTACAACAACTTGGCTGCACTTCTTTATAGATCAAAGCTCAAAGGGGTTAACTCTATATAATTTTTTAATGTTAGCACCTCTGAGAGATCTAGAATTGTAAGAATTGTAAGACTGGGACATCAAGGCAAAGAAAACTCAGTAGCTGCTGGAAGGGGCCATTCAGGGGCCCTCCAGAGACATTCAGGGGCCCCTAGAAGTGGTTTAATTGTCATGCAGACCACAGATCTAAACCTGTAGCATTCATTTATAGAGAATGACAATGTTATAAATTTTTATTTAATGCATTCAACTGAGAAAAAAAATGTGTGCATTTAGGATTTAATTAGGAAGTTTACTTTGTAAAAGTTTAAAGACTCATCTTGATAGTTTGTTTGTTGTGTTACCATGGCGACAATATCTTTGTGTTTGAACTGCGTGTGTTTGTTTGTGTTTGTCACATTCAGTTGTGTGTAGCTTGGAAGGACTGTACAAATTAGTTGCATCTTGGTCAGATCAGGAATTGCTGCATATTTGTCGACTCCTCATTGATGATATGAATCTTCTATCTCACAACATCCCAAAAGTGCTCTAAAGGACTCAGATTTACTGACTTGGAGTGTTAAGGGCCCCTCAAAGGCCATAAAAGAAGAATGAGTGCATACAACACCAGTAGCCGTTTTAACCTCTTTAGATGCCTTTATTTTTAAAACACAAGCCAAGAGTATGTGGGCAGAAGCCCAGGCATGTTGGCATATGCCTGGGAACCACTGAACTGACATGTGGATGCCTCTGGCTCAACTCTCACACTGCTCACACGTTGGCCGTGTGGAACGGAAGCCCATGGTCCAAACAGACCAAAGGCCACATGTGACCTTAGGAGCCTCCTATTGTGATACCTTAATGGAAGCACAGTCAGCAGTCACAGGAGAGCATTGGAGTGCAGTGAGTTCATTGTCATTTTTATCAGTGAGGAAGGTAACCGACTTTTTGTAGGGAGAAACTTCCTCCAAAACCGGACTTGGAATAAGTGTCTGTCTCCTAGAAACACCTGATGATCCCTTTGAAAGTCCTTCATTGAAAATCTTGAATCGCTCATAGTCTGATCCCTCCCCAATGGGAACATGCCCTGGGAAGCCCCACTACTGAGCCCCAAGACAAGATCTCCCTCTGGTTCATTGGGATACGCAAACCCCTCCACCACGTTAAGTTGGCAATTCTGCGAAGGGGTCACCAGCAGATCGCGATGGATGTTTAATCCAAGGGATCCCCCATCCTGAGCAAGCACAAGGCGACAGTGGACAGGAAAACTCCCTTCAAAAGGAGAAACCTCAAGCAGAACAATAACACACAAACACAATAATGTCAACAAACCTCTGAAAGAAGAAAGAGACTTGGTTACAATATTAGTTTACATTACACATGTTAAACGTCAGGCCTGAAGGGATAAAATGTGTCAAAACGTTAGTTCACCATGATTTACAAAGTCTGGCTGCTGTGCTCCCCTATCCTGGACAGAAAATCTTTAATGTTGAATAAAAAAATAACTATGCATTCAAACATGTTATTGCTCTCAAGGCAGTTTATGTATGTATTTTAAAATATAAATGTAAAATATCTATAGTTAAATTCACAATATAGAATTGTACATGTTGCCAATCCATCCCAGGGCAACACAGTGACACGCAGGACAATGGTCACATCTAAGGAGAATTTGGTCGAGCCAATCAGTCTAACAGCCACGTTTTTACTGTGGGAGGAAGCCGGAGCGCCCGGAGAGAACCCACGAATCCCACTTTTATTACGTCTGAATCTCTTTTCTGTAAGGTAACAGTGCTACCATCTGTGTCATTGTGCTGCCCTCATTCTCAGTCCATTAGAAGAAAATTTAGACGATGAGAATATGCGTCGCTCCTGTTGTACCTGTCTGAGAGCAACTAGTGTCTGTTCTTGTAGCAAAATAAACTATTTAAACATATACAAAATAAACATATGAAGGGGAAAAAAATTACTGTTTTTCCCCTTTCATACTTTTTACCGGTTTCCTCCTTGTCTTCTTCGTATGTCCTCATCTTCACCCTATAACTTCAGAGCACGCGCTCCCCATGCTCTCTAAAGTTATAGAGGCACGTGAACTCTGGATGACCCCAGTTACTGTTTACCTTCAGAGTCACGGAATCAAAGGCGCCAAATTTATCGCCCTGTAACCGAGGACATACAAATTTGGGAGGTTAGATTAATAATCCATAGTTACAAATAGACAATAGCAACAAAGGAGGTCTATCTTAAAGTGTATGGAGGCCTAGTTCAACTGGCCTTGCTGTAAATATATTTTGCATAGTTTTTCTCAAGATAGTAAGGCAATTATACTGATATTTTACTAACCAGAAAACAAAATGTTATGCAGTAACACTGGGATTTTATTGTTATCAAGAGACAACAAAAATGATTGTTTTGTGAGTGTTTTACACTTATATGTTGTTGAGTGTAATTTGCATTATAAGTGACTTATTTACAATTCTATGTCAAGCATAACTTGCATGATGACTATTATTAATTGAATACAAAAGCTGAAGGGAAGCATGTTTAAGTGGGAGTCATGATTTATTTGGATAGAGGAAGTCTTATTTTGAAAAATGCTCAACAGGTCTGGTTCTGTAGTTTGTGACTCCCTTGCTTCTGTTGATTTTGGTTGCTAGGTAACGAACAGCTGTTGTTATCAGCTGTCCTGTTTTGTTGCCCTCAGTAAAAGAAATCCGATCTGATCTTGATTGAAGAAGCTTCCACACGTAACAATAAGAGGTTCACTTATTTTTGTTGTCAAGACATAATAAAAGTCTTATTAATGAGATTCATGCCAAGAAAAAAATATTTTTCTCCTTAAGTGATGGACAAAAAATTAACAGCTTTTTGCATCTGTTCAAATGAATCGTTCTATGTGTTTTGGAAGAGTTCGGGAGAACTGTATTTGGTTAATAAAACATTAATTTGACATATTTACAGGAACTTTGAAGGTCTGGATGTGGTTACTGCCCTCATCATACAAGAAAGTCCCCAAATCACTCTCCTCATCTTGTAAAGTCTTCTTTCCCTGAGACAAAATGAGCAGAACATTCATTAGTGCAGACAGAAAGTTTGCATAGTTTAGAATGAGATCAAGTGATGTCCGACTGAATCATTGCTATCACATTTTTAAGGCCAGAATGTACTATAGGTGGATATATATGTTTTACAGTCTCAACACTCGTTTTACTTGACTTACATGGACAGAGGATGTTGGGGAAACAATCTTGGGAATATGACCCAGCGACACATTGGCGATGGTGGCTTTGTGGGACAGTGCAATGGACAAACGACCCGGGAAACCTGCAAACGCCCAGCATTGTCCTGGATTCAGATGAGTTCTTCCCTGAAAACAAAGTTTAGGCGGGGCTTAAGAGAAAAGACAATCGTAAAGCCTAATATTATATCAACAAGAAGCACCACTTTTCCTAATATTCATTGAATGTTGGGAGTGTCATTCAGACCTTGATAACAATGCTTGGGCCAATAGGTGGTACCCTGAACGATGTCCCACAAAATCCGCGCACTTTATGGCTCTGATATGTTTCAAAGGTCATCTTGTGTAGAATCACTGCTCCTGTTCTCAAAACACATGTAACCCAGTCTAAATTAAAGGTAATTTGTTTTGAGTTAAGTTCATGAAGGAAATAGTAATAAGTGAAATAATTTAAAATGTGTTAAACAAGTTTGCTTAAATATGTTAAGATTGTTATAAAAAGCTGTATTTACAGGTATTTGATGTAACAGGGTATATATAAGTTAAAATATTTGGAAATATGTAGTTAAAACAGAAAGTAAGCTTTACCATATTTTATTTTGAAGGGCTCATGTTTGTAAGAGGAAGTGGTGTAGAGCACAGCAACTTTGCTGGTCCGTGGTTGGCTGAGGGCAGGGAGAGACAGGAAGTAAGGCAAAGAGAGAAGAAAGAAAAAAAAAAATGGGAAAAAAACCAAAAGATGAACCGTGCTGAAAAAACGTGGCGGAGTTGTTAAGAATGTTATGTATGTATCTAAGCTTTCATTTCGACAGCTTATTTATAGATGTAAACTTAACGCTCTTATTATAGTTACTGTGAGGATTTCACATCAAAATTCACTATACAGTTAGGTGAGAATTTTCGGTGATGCTAGCCATAGCACATGCTAATGGACTGTGCCTGTTAGTACTGGGAGCTAGCTCAGCTACCAGGAAACCTCGTGGGAGCATTCCAGTTGGTCGGAGGACTGTGGGTTTTTTTCCTGTTGTTTTTCCTGGTTCCGATGGACCAAAGGACTGAAGGAGGAGCGGACACCATCTGGACAGCTGTGATTCAGATTAAACATTTTTCTTTGGAGTGAAGTAAGCGGCTCCACGCATCATCGACACATCGGGCCTGCAACGGGGTTTGTTTGGAATTATATTTAGTTAGGAAGTGCCGCCTTAGGTTCATATCGGTTACATAAGAGACTGAAGTGTTTGCAATTTGTGATTTTGTTGTGTTTGATATATGTCCTGGAGTTTCAATCTCATAACGGTGTGTTGATTCTTTTTGAAGAACAGAAAAGTACTGAGTGGATCTTTCTTTAAGGTGAGTGAAGCTCAACCGAGATTGTATTAAAGTTATTATTTGGGAGTTCACAGGTTTAACGAACTCAGGGGCCCTTACCTAAATCAAAGCGGTATAAGTGGGTTACACACAAAAACAGAAATAATGTGAGTCAGAAAAATTTACGACTGAAAAATTGAAAACTAGTTCATGATCTTATTTGAAATGGCTCACCCTGAGACTCCAGAGCAAAGTTGGGCCACAGACCTACTTGTGGTAGGAGATAACGAAGCTTTTCCTCCATCATCTGCAGCTTGGACAGCTGTCCCTCATCCTCATGTCCAGAGATTGCAACCTGTGCCCAACATAAAAGTTAACAGCTTATTCTCTTGTTTGTTCAGGATAATTAAATCAATGGTAAGATAAGGAAGAGAAAACCTACCATGTCTTCTGGAGTTGGTGTGACGGACAACTCTGAAGGCCGCAAGTGCAGGGAAATAATCCACCCGATGCATGCTGATGAACAAGAGCATATGATGTGAGATAACATTTAAAATAGACTACTGCACAGTTTTTTTTTTGACATGTTTGATAAAACATTTCCTCCATTACTGCAGAGCGCCTTCTCTGCACCGACACACTGTATTGTACATTTCCTGTTATATTTTTACAGTTCAATATCCACATTATGTACATTTTGACAGTCATCCAAACTCAGTTGCACATCATAGCATTTTTTGCTATTGTTGTTATTGTTAATCTTGTTTTCATATGCAACAGTTTAGGAACTATTGTGTGAACTTGTATATATCCGAATGCAGCAGTTACACCGTAATTTTCCATTTCCATTCTATTGAACCGGTGGAATCGCGTGGTAATAAATCAGTTTGGGGAAAAAAAAAAAAAAAAAAAAAACCCTGACTTGATTTTTTTTTTGTGTGTGTAAAATATAGCAAAAAAGTCAGAAGTAGCGACCATAAGGGGGCCGTTATAAACCGAGCAAGTGGAGTCCATTGGCCCACTCTCATGGCCGAGCAAAGGACAACAGTGGCTGGTTTTTAGAATTTTGTAGGTAGTTAGCCCATATATATAAATGTGTGTATGTGCATGTTATGCAAAACTGTATTTCTGATTAAGTAGGGCCCAAACATTGGCTCAAGTCCAGGGAACCACACCCTCCTATGTCCATCCCTGAGTAAAGGATAGCTGAAAACTCTTGGGTGGAAGTTGTAACTTCATTGTCCATGGACATTGCTCGTTCCGTTACCGTTTCACAAAAGTAAAAGGGCGCCATTTATAAAATGCCCCTAACCACGGGACCACGCGTCGACTGTTCTGCGTCGAATGAAGTACGTTGGAGCCTTAGCAACCGCTGGTAAGAAGGACCGTTCATAACCCAATACCAGAACCATATTTAAGTAAATCTGCTGTACGGCTACTGCTTATAATATTTTACTGCAGTCCTAAAAAAGAAGAATACAGAATCAGTCTTAAGATAGACGTTTGTAGCTTTTGGGTGGGTTTTTGCACCAAGGCCTTGACGAGAGATACCGTCACTTCACATCTTTTTATTTTTGTTGTGTCTGAAATTCCTCTTCTGTGTTACTCCACGCTAACTCCTTATATTCAATTTAGGTGGAGAGAATGCTGAAAACATGGAAATCTATTTGCATATAAAAGAAAAAAAGAAATTTTTTTTTTCTCTCTCTTCCACCAATTTAATATCCTCTCGCTGCTGTTCAAGCCTCACCAGTTTCGACTCATTTGCATAACAACAAGTGCCGCGTTTGAGCTTCTAGATTTCCAAGGTTCTTGAGAGCAATCGGAATAATTTGGAGCAATTTCCATTCTCACTTTGGAAATTCTCAGACACTCGTGCGTGCGTGTTTGCCTTATGTCTAGATATGACGGCACTTCAGCGTTATCGCCATCTCAGAGAGGACACGGCGGATAAGCAGACGATGGCGACTGCGAGGCGCAAGTTTGTGTTTTTGTGGATATTTTTTAAGATGCATTGTCAAAGTTTAGAGACGGAAAGGAAATGCCTGACACTTCCTCTCAATTTAATTAAGCAGAAATACATATTTGCTTAATTGTATTTAAAAGAACAGCAATTATGTTTTAGAAGCACTCCAGTACAAGACAAAAGATTTGGTAACATCTGTTAATTCAGATCTCCACATCCTCCATTTACTCAACAGCCGGGATCTTTTCTTTTCCTTCCTTTGCCTGCCTTCCCATCTTCTTTTTCCTCATATAAGATTTGTTTTCTTCTCAATGTTGAGGGTAGGTGTTAGGCAATAATGAAAATAGGAGGGAGTGTGTGATTGAACAAGTAAAGTCCTTTTCTTTTTTTGTCTTTGTGAATGTGTAAAGTCCTAAACGATGCCTTCGGGGAATGGGATAGGGGTACAGCTTACCCAAAAACCATTGCAATGAGGAGCTCTCAAAACCGCCTTGAGATTTCTGTGGCTGTGGTAATAAGTATATATTTGACAGGAGATGGACAGGAAGAAGGAAAAGACGCAACTGTGTTGAGACGTCTGCTTTGCTAAACTGCTTGGTGAGTCTGTACACTTAAAACATGTAAAAAAATAAATTTTTTTGGGGGTCTTCTGTGACCCCAAAAAACGTACAATTGACAGACATTGACTGAAAAAGGGACGGTCAGAAGTGGAACCGTACAAAATCAGTTTTTCGGCTCCAATGAGAAGGGCTTATTATGGACTCTGTGTGGGAAAAAGATTTTTAAATCCAGTTCACAGGTCTTCACCTCTGTTGTGATCCAGTACAGCAGCGCCCCTTCTGGTGCAATGATGGGCGCCTTGCTCTCCAAAACTTTGCAAACCCATTTCGCATGGCTTCTTACGTTCGATCAATCCACGGCTGCATAACGAGTGGAATCAGTTCCAGCTGGGGCATTGAATCACCCGCAACTAAGCTATCGATCGACTATTCTGATCCAAGTAATTGATTACATTGTCCATGAATTTCCTCCAAAATCTTCCGCAGAGCGGTGGGATTCAGTGGCCGCTGCCGTCCCGGAGGGAAAGCCATTCGTCCGGCGGGATCCGAAGTGGAACATATTTCATGTGGGTGTAGGAATGTCGCTCAAGTTGTCGCTTGGCATTGATGTGGATTAGCTCTTTAAAAATGTTCTCATGCGATTCCTGAGATGATTTGACATAAAGGAAGCAGAAAACGACCATCTGTTTCTGTGTGAGCACAAGATCGCCGAAGCCTCTTGTTTCGTACAGCACAAATCTCGCTGCTCCACACAGATATTATAACGGGAAGGATAGAATTAGTTAGTGTTGCTGACGGTTACTGGGGAAAAGAAAAAAAATCCCCAATCAATTTGACGTCTAATTTATTTAACAGAGAGCAACTAAAACTAATCTTCACTCCGGATGTTGAGTCAGTGCAGTCGGCACGTTTTAAGCCGTCTGAATGAGCAGAAACTCGTCTTCAAGTTGTTTATTGTTCAATCAAGAGGCTATAAGGCTCATCAAATGAATCGTCTATTAAATGCATAGAACTGTTTGTTTTTTCTTTGCTCGCATTAATCACTCGATTTAATTTCCTTAGGAAATTGATTTTTACTTTAGACTATGTGCATGATTTCCATTTGCCATGCATTTAATAACTCCATTAACTGTTGGGAGATGCCGGATGCTTGTAGTTTAAAAGCTGGGTGTTTTTTTTTTTTAAACTAAAGTAGACCAGTAATAAAGAGAGATCAGTTTCTAAATACACCAGTCTGTCGATCAGGGCAGATAAACACAATCTATTCAGAGACAACACAGTGAGCTTCAATGTTAATGTGAAGAGCTGGTTGAGTTGGATGTGAGTTAATGATGCGAGAACCTCCTATGCATTATTATGTAAAAATCTACTTTTGTGAGTTTTAGATTCTCTCATCAAAGAATAGCTAGAGTGTTACCTTGAGTCTTTCGTGCATGTTTAAGAAAGCCTTTAACCCCCATGGCAACCATTTCAGCTGTGGACAAAATTCCTCTTCGTAGCTCCAGTTTCCGAGTTTCCAAATTACAGAGCAGCCCTTCCCTGCGACTCCCCAAATCAGCTCCTTCAGACTAGCTACTACAGTGAAACACTGGTAGAAACGTTGTTAAAGGGTTAATAGAGGAGCCATGTTGTGATGACTTCCTGAAGGCGGAGTTTCAGGAATGGGAGGAGCTTCTTAAAGAGACAGAGGCCCAATTTCAAGGTGTTGAATTACAAAACCCAATTTCTTTTAAATCCTATTTGATATAGATGTAGCATTTTTATTTGTTTACTTGTTTTGTGTTTCTTTTTCTGTGTACCATTTTAGTATGCTTTTGAAGTACTTTGTACCGTTAAGTCATAAAGTCAAGTTTTTTTCCACCATATTTGTGCAGCATTTTTATAGCAGACGTGTTGCTGCTCCTCCCGCCCTGCCAGGGCGTCTGAAATGATGTTTGGCTATCAACAGGGAAGAAATCAGCAGTGGAAAATGGAAACCAAGTAGTTTAAAACATTGATGAGGAGTTTCATATGTTGGTGTGAAAAGAGCCAAAAATAAAAAATAAAAAAAGAGAGAAGTGTTTTGTGCTGAACCCTGAGCCACTACATGACTCGCTGGCACTGTGCCAAAAAATTTGTTCGGTCAAAAAGCTTACGCACTTCGTCTGAACCTCCACAAGTTTAAAAAAAAAAAAAAAACTACAGTTGAGTTTTGCGGCACGGTTTTGTTTCCAGAAACCCTTGGCACCTTTCTTTCTCTCTGTCGTGTGATTTCCAAAAACCTTCAGCCGCTTTCAACACGGTTTAGATCTTGTTATGGAAATGCTGGCGCTCAGATATGCGCGCCGCCTCTGGTTTTCAGCGAGCGACAAGACATTCTCCCGCCAAAAACACGGCGGCTGAATAATTAAAGAGCACTATTTTGCGTTAATGCGTCTAATTATCATGTTGTCATGATGACATAAATAATTCATTTCATCTTTTTCCTTTATCGAAACAATCTACAATTCATATCCACTCATTCGTTTATTCATTTATTTTTTTTAAATAGTTCTCATGCCTCCAGAGAAGTTTCTCCAGACTGAAAAGCTCTTAAACAACGACAGGCACCTGGTGCCTTTTGCAGATTCGTCCCGAAAAGCCTCATAAATTCCTAGAAGTTTCATAAAAGCGCCCACCATGTTCATCTGATTGCTTCTTGGAACTCAGAAGAAAGAGAGAGAGAGAAAAAAAAGAGGGAAGATTATATTGAGGCTGTTACATAATGTAGTTTCCTTGTTCCCTCACTGACAGCAGGACTCGGAGCATATGAATGTTTTAACGTGAGCCATGAAATAACATTTTTTCCTCGCTAATTAGGATGCCACTTCGGTGCCACTTTCCTCGTCTATTTGTCTCCCGTCTCCGCAGATGTCTCTCGAGCAATCTGGTCAGTCAGGACGACGGCAGAGAGGACGGCGAGATAAAAGCACCATTAATTAGGTCGGAAAATAAAATCATTTGTAGCGTTTAGTCTTCCTTGAAAATGCACCCGCATACCGAGAAGCGATAAACAGAGGCGAGAAATAAATGGGTGTCTTGACGCAGCGTAAGATGGTGGGAGCGGAGGAAGGAAAGAAAGAAGTGAGGATGGAGAAAGGAGAAAAAGAAAAACTGCTGCCCAGGTCCATTTATGGGTCTGGGCCAAACGCTCCTCAAGATTTTTGCTGATTTTGGTTTTTGCTATGAGCAGTGGTGCACACTACACCGACTAACTGCAGCTAGCGGAGGAGAGCGGATCGGTTAAAAATATTGATAATATCGATACCAAGTCGATATTAGTATCAGATCGGAACGAGTGTGGTAAGATCAATATCAAAATCTCAGATTTCATCTTGGAATTATATTTTATTTCTGCTTACGTTGCTGAACTCTACTCTTGATTTTTATAACAACCGGACCCAACATAGTTACTTGATTGTGTCATAAAAAGGAATCATGTCTCTGGAAAATATATAACACTGCCCCTTTAAGTAAGGGATGATGATGTGTGACTGTTTCTCTTCCAAAGTTCATGAGAAATCGTGCAATGTAGTAACATACTTATTTCCATGTGATCATTTGGGAAGTTCAAAGTTGTCCAACTTTCACCTCGTTAAAGCCAAGTCAATGTAGAATTAAATATTCTGTTTATGGAGAGGATGTGCTACTAGCTAATGGCTAACGTTCGGTCGAAACAAAACATGAAGACCTTTATTTATTTTGAACATTTTAATCAGCTTTACTAACCCCAGGAATCCGTTAATCATATTTTGACTCGGAGCGTCCTTCGTTTTATTCTCCGTATCACGACAATGTTTTTCAGTCAGATTTCAACACGGTGTTGGGAAACCCGAACGGGGCAACGCTTTTCTTGTCATAATGCCTCTGAAATGGCAATCGTAAACCATTTAGGACACCGGAGCAGCTAAGAGGTCTCACAGAGACGTTGATGCGAACGTGACAACGACGCGGCTTAATTTGAGCAATGAGAGAGACGTATTTTACCGAAGCGGCTGTCCAACATCTCAGCAGGGCAAAAAGGTCAAAGCAGATTCCACACGAAATGAAACCAAACGGTGGAGCCGTTTGCGCGGCTGCTGCTCAAACGACTCAGCTTCTTGGGTTAAAAAAAAAACAACAAAAGGAAAAACAATGGCATCCTGCGCCTTCGTATTTTATGTCTAAGTGACAGAAGAGGAAGAAAAAAGAAAAGAAAAGTAGGATATGTCATAACAAATCTGAAAGCTGAATGACTGTGAAAATGTAATGATTCACTTTCTGCTTTGAACGGCTGCTAATGCAGGGCAGAAGGCAAAGTTGGTGCTTGTTGCTATGCTGCAGTACCTCAGATCCCCGTCTATTTTCGAATATTGTCATGAACGTGCTTCATTAATCGTTGCTGCACCAACAGCACTTTCATAAGGTCAGAGTTCGCCTGAGGTTTACGTTCTCTCCGTTCGTTAGGAAAATCCAAACAATACGGTTAACTCTTTAATTGGTGTGACGTTTGTATTATATTACAGTTGAACCCACCTTCGACCTCAACACGTTTCGATCCACATCAGGACTTTGTATTGACTTCAATTAATTTATTTGCACGTTTCAGCGCCGAGGCATGCAAAAACCTCATGCAGTCGTCAAATTTGAAACGAGCAGTTGGTTAAACGGCACCATCAATATCATGAAGCAAAGGCGCGTCGGATACGGAGATCAATATTCCAGCTACTGGTAATCAAAGGCAACGCTGCACAGACGGCTTTAACCTTGATTTAAAGTGTTTCTGTTGTTAGAAGCTGGTTTTATGGCTAACCCAGACATTTCCCCATTTCTCGTCTATTTCTAACCTTAAACTTAATTTACTCTAAACCTAAGCTCTAACTTCAAATGTACTAGGACTGGGTAAGGCCCATTGGACTTCTAAAGCTTCGGAGGAAGTTAGAAATTGTTCTACATAGGATGACTAAACAAGCGCACACACATAATCTAGCCAACCAAAGAAAATGTCCGCCATAGGAATCTTCCTGCTGTGCATATTAGACTCCAGTGTATCATTATCACGAAAACTGCATTGAACATCAACAAAAAATACAGACCAACAGCAACACTTTCATCCACGTTCAGAGCAAAACAAATGAGAGCTTCAGGTTTCCTTCACGTCTTGCAGCTGGCTCTACTTAGGTGAGAACCTCAGCCTCTGCTCTCACCTTCAGCTTTTTTTTCAGCCCCCAAAGTCCCAATCCAAATCCCAGGCAGCATAATCTCATCCCCCCACTCTGATGTACTTCCATTTATCCCCAGCCTTGTGCCACTGCCAGCTCAGCCCTGTGTCGGGCAGGAAGGAGAAAGAGGATTTCTTCTGCTTTTCGCCTTGCCGGGGCACTTCACCGAGGTTGTAAGTCCGTATCGCCTCGGAGCGCCGCCGAGGCGGCTCAGTGTCACCCCCGCAGCGCGTCGAGACACAATGGCCGCCCGCCTGTTATCGCGCCACTTGCAGCCCCGGCTTCACCTGACTGACTCGAGAAGAGGGAATGAATTCATGCACAAAGTCAGCAACTTGAACACGCGTGCAAAACCGTCAACTGTTTTCAAAAAGAAGAGTGCCTTGCTTTTACGACGGGTTTTTTTCTTTTCTTTAAATACCTTGCTACTCACGCCTACTGGCCACCTCGGGAAAGGTGTGTAATAAAATTGTGGCACCATTTGACTTGTGCTTTTCTGTGTGTGGGGAAAAAGTCACACATCAAAAACTATTGTGGGGTTTTTTTCCCCCAAAAAATTACACTTACTTGTAGAGTTTAGATTTATGGCCTGACAAAGTCTGTGGTTGTGTCCATCCAAGACTTAAATTCTACTGAAAACCTGTGAGGGTGAAGAGAAGAGAGGAAATATATGGAAAAGTTACACAACGGCAATGGTGAACGACTCTGTAGTGTCCAACTTTAAAAAATGTTAAATGTTACAGGAAAAGACAGACTGCTGTCCTACGGGCAAATAGTTGCGTGTCAATTCGACGCCTTCAATCTCAACTCCAATTTCCTCAAAACGCTGCAAACGTAGCCGCTCTCAAGCGTAAACGGTTGGTCAAATAAACTTATTCATGTGTGATTTGAAGTTATCTTATTTAATGTAGTCACTGCAATTTCAAAATAGCTTTTTTTCCAATATTGGATGAATAGACACAAAGATTTGCGCACATTTGTAATAGAAACTCAGCTGCTAAGCTTCACGTAACAACACAAGAAAAAGCATCTCCAGATAACATTTCCTCCACTTCACTAGGAAGTGGAGGAAATAATAATAAAACAATAATAACATTTTTAATAAGGCAACAAGTTTCCTCCAAGGCAGATTGTAAGAGACCTATAAAGGTTTGTGAAAAGGCTTGTGTCTGAAAGCTGATGGTGTTTTGCAGCTCGTTCTGTGAGCGCGGCACATGAAAAGGAAAAGCAGTTTCACTCCCCTCTGAGTGGAACATTAAAAAGGTTTCTATTCGTAGATGCAGAACTTCACGAGGGTTTCAGCCGTACATGATAAGAGACGTTGCTGTTTTCACTTGATTTTTAGTGTTAGGTCAAATGGGTAAGATGTATACCTTCCACACGTTTCGGATTTCTTTTAGGAAAATTTGAAAAAACCGTCAATCGCCTCCATTTTTTTTTACAGTTTCTTTCATGTTTGTCCATCACGCTTTAACAAATACTGAATTTTGTGTTTGCTGTAGTTTATGTCAACCCGATGGTTTTTCTAAGCTGTCGACTGTTTCCATTTTGGGAATTGCTTTGTGAGGAGCACAACAGCGTGACAACGTTTTAAATCACTCCTAATTCTTTTGCACTTGCCTCTCAGCGAACCAGACTTTGCAATTCTCTGGGCTCTCCAAAAGGTCAGTCAAAGTTTTCCGTTTTTCATCCAGTCCTTGTACCTGACCACGGCAACGTAAGAGAGTAGTTATCAGGACAAAATGCCAAAGAATTGACAGAACCGTCACATTAGGAATGGTGAGAAGAAAAAAAAATACAAGCAAGGACCTGTTCTGGGTTCTACACATCCTCAAAAGCTAAAGTTTTATATAAAAGCATTTGAGGAATCCCCTTTTCGGTGCAAAAGTACTTTTCCCCCCATCTGTCAGACTGCATTACCTTTAATATCTCCCATAAACTCAACCAGTGAAAAAGGAACAAGATTGTGTTTCTGTGATTTGTTAGGAGCACAATTCCTGTCACAATCTCTTATTTCGCTGCAAACGTCGGCCTATTCAGAAACACTTTCCAAGCGGGCCCAAACATGAAGAAATTAAGCGCAATGTTCTTGTCACTTACAATCAGAATGTGGTTTTTCTTTTCTTTTATTGAAGTAATTACACCGAGCTAAAGACGAAGTGAGTTATATTGCCTGGACCTTTATTTAGCAAAGTTATGTTCAGGGGCTTCAATTTTATTTTCAATACTAGATGTCATATATTATTGGTTAGCTTAAACCAGGCGAGGTCCAAGAAACAACAAACCACTTTTCCTTTATGATGGTAGAAAACAGACTAAACTGAATAAGAGTGAACTTGGACATTGATTTGACTCACAAAAATCCTCCCTTGATATTTCATGGGAACTGGGTCAGATGTATTCACCTTGATCATTCTTTTTTTTAAACTTCCTAATTTGTCATTTGTCATCAGAAAATTAGTTTGGGGTGTCTCTCTTGCAGCAGAATTTGTTTTTTTGCTCTTTTCACCCTCTTAAGAGCTCAGGAAGCGAGTATTTGCATGTTGGCAGCCGTGGCGTTTTCAGCGACGTGCGGCACGGTGCAGGTTCTCAGTGACTCAGCAGGCCGGTGTCACCTGCAGCGCCACGATTGCCCTCCTACAGAACATCCTGTTCACGGCGCAGACGCTCAGCGACACGGATTTCAACGTGCGAGGTGCATCACGAACACGGCCCGTGGGGTCGCTGCGTCACTGTCGGGTCAGCACCAGGTCTGGAAGTGTAAAAAGGTTCGCGTCAGTGTGTGTGGTCGTCCTTCTGTGGCGGCAGGTGTTAATGCAGTGAAGTCATTTGAGGTTTCTGAATTATTTTTCAAAAATCTTTTTCCATTTTGTGAGAAGAGTTGTGTTTTTTTTCGATGTACAAAAGAGGAGTGGGCGACATGGAATTTATCGCAATATTTTGTGCTAGTTTTGTGACAATAAGAACAAATTATTGCTTTCTCTTTTAGGTAACGGACACAGCAATGGCAGCCTACATTTAATTGTGTTTTCAAATGTATTGATTTTTATTGACGCGCCGTTGTTGAAACAATGAAGAAAAATAGTAAAACTAACGATCCTGACAATTTGGGCACTTTTGAGAGGTTTTAAACATCATTAACTGTTAATTTATTGAATCAAAATACATCGCGATGAATGATAAACGATACGATAAATCACCACTCCCACCACAGCCGGTGCTCGTTATTGTCTTCTTGATATTTGCCTGGGTTATTCATCCAATCAGCCAGTTCGGTTTCTGCACAGAACTCTTCAATTTTGGTCATTTTTCCTGCTGAAAGGGACAACTGAGATGTAACTTGACATAAATTACATCACGGTCTCGATACGGCGGAAATGCGGCTAAACAGAATATAACCTGCGTGTGCAAGCTGTAAACCTCCAGATGGTTTTGAAAGGATTAGGCTGGCATTGATCCTTGGACCATGAAATAAGGAGCAGGCGGAAGTGGAGCGTGAAAAACGTGGAATGCAGCAGGTCGTCTTGCTATGCAGAGGCAACATCAAAGCAAACGTCACTGTAAAAACTAACTGTTAATCGGAGGAAAGATCTGAAACCTATCACTGAAGACAAATAAAAACAGAGAAAACTACTGCTGCCTTCAAAATCAACAAGAATAAACGTTCTGGGCCACATGAGTCAGAACAGAAAAACAAATATAGAAGCCGAGTCGCCTCGTATTATTGTAACAGTGATTGAATTTTTTTTTTTCGTTATCCCCGATACCCCGATTGAAGCAAAGAGCAAAAACGTCAAACCGCGCTCTCTCTTGATTTGCATTTTATCCCCGCTCACCCCCGACGCACATGCATGTGCAGCTCACTAACCTGATGAATTTCTAATGTCAGGAAAATTGCGCCCAAAATATGCTTACAGGAATTTTAATGCCATGTTTTGATGTCAAAGTGCACATAATATGCGACATGCAGCCCCCTCCGAATGCACTTTGGTATCTCTGTCAGAGGAATACATCAACATAAATCCATACTGCGGCCTCGTTAGCTGCACACACCCGGCATTGTTTCCTTGCTCATTGTGGGTTTGTTCTCTGTATTATTAATTACCTCGGCTTAATAGGAGAGGATTTCTCATTTTAGACGGTCATTAGAAACGTATTACTGCACCGCTGATGCAACGTGACTTATTCACTCCACAACAATTTCCTTTCTGTTTTGTTTTGGGGGGGTTTTTTTGCCTCAAAGGCTCGGAAATGAGCCTGGGAAAGAGATGGGACGAGCCCGGGTTATGCTGGAGAGAAAACACAAAAGATTTTTTGTCAATGCAGGAAAAGGCACGTGGAAGCTGCTAGGGGGGGCCCGGGCTCCAACAAATGGATTTCTGAGTTTGAGTTTGCAGCCCTCAGCAGCATTATTTCATTAGTTGTTTGAAGCTCTTGAGTTTTTCCTTCACTTCGCCTCATGACTTGCCATCACTGTCACAGAGCTCCACAATATACAAATTGTTCTACTGTTCTTATCCTGCAATGAAGGAGCAGAGAAGGCAAAAGGAAGAAGCGTGACGTTGTGGTTGCTAATGCTAACGTGGTTCTTCCTTGAAGGATGAAGGACCGTTTCTGACCGTATGTGTCCAGATTCGCTGCTGTGGCTTAAAAAGACATGACTGCGGACAGCTTTTGGGTTTCAGACCAAAATGTTTTGAAAACTTTTAGGCTCCAGTTGGTGCCAATGCAAAAGAATAATGTCTTTTTTCAAATTTTGTTCTCGGTCTGAACAAAATCATTCAAAAGAAAAACTCCAAAAACACCTAAAGCTCCCAAGTTTGTCGATGTATCAAACTTAAAAAGTATCAATATTAGTATCAGTATTGTTGATATTGGCCCTGTGTTCACTTGGCATTGGAACGATGCAAAAAAAAAGACAGTATCTTAAACTTATATTTTTATCTATATATTTTTTCAGAGGTCTTAGCAGTGCTTGCTGTGTGTTTGAAGTAAACCCAGCTCTCTTTGTTAACACTTCCAGCGAGTCTAAACATCTGCTTTCCTTAGACATCATTGTTCTTGGGCTCATGACAACATTGATAAAAATGGTTTATCAGAGTTAGCAAGCTGGATTCGAGGAATCTCCGTGAGCAGTCTGCGCTGAACAGGTGTGGTGAACACGTTTCAAATATTGGATATCTACACCAAACCAAATGTATTCCGATTCACGCTCCTTTACAAAAACAAAAGAAGCAAGTATGTGATAATATACCTAATTATTAGCCAATGAAGGAACAAAGTAGTCAAGACTACTTTGTTCCTCAAGACTACAAGACTACAAAGCTGAATCTTTGTTTTAAGTTGGAAAGCTGAATGGAAATGATCCTCCTTTTCTCTAGAGACGATTGGGGTAAAGGGTTTTGATGTAGCATGGACAGGTCTGTCACAGAGCAAACACAGACATGAGGCAAGCTAGCATCAATGCACACACACGGACCAAGCCAGTCTGGAGTCTCCGATTAACCCGACGCGCGTGCTTTTCAACCTGGAGATGAAATCGGAGCGGCCAAAAGAACATATGCCGATCACGACACACGGAGGAAAAGCTCTCTGGCTGCAGCCAGCAGGGGGCGTCATACCAACACGCCACGATGTGTAGCAGTGAGGTCCATCTGCAGTACGCAGCACTATCTAATTGTTGCCGGCGTATTAATTCATATTGTGCAGAAATTGAAAGCTGTTATTTTGACCCGTGGAATACCAAATCACAATGAGCAATCGAAGGCAGGCTGCTGAAACTAGATCGGGAGAAAAGCACAAAGGCAAAAATGTTTAGCAAAACAAAGAACATTTACATTCAATCAACAGCTAACGAAACTATACCTTATTTACAGATCTGGACAAACTGCACCTATTTTCATTTAATCCTAGGAACAATTTGTTCTTAGCATTTCTGCATTCAAAATAAAGTGAATTGCCAGATGCTGAGTTTAACTGCGCTGTCTTTGGCTAACAATTACATCCATTAAGTATAAATCTAATAATGGTTTGTTGTTACAAAACATAATGTATTAGTACAAGTCTTCCAGTCCCAAGAGGCAAGTTGATGTGTCAGTCGGAGTCCTAAATTAAATCTAATGGTGGCTAGTGCTTGGTGTTCGCTGACTTGGTTATTTCAGGCCAAAATTCCTGAAAACTCTTCTGAGAAACTCGCAGAAGGAAATATGACCATTTTGAGCAGTCATGCAGTCCACAGGCAATGCTTATGAATTTGAAGAAAGTAAGGGGACATGTCTTTAATATTTTGGCATTTGCTTTGCATTTGCACTGGATTTAAATTCTCCCAATTTTTACAGGGCATGACACCCTGACAGGAAAAATAATGAAAAAACATCATTCCTATACGACTGCATGAGGGACATTGTTAGAAAAATGGAGTACAGTTCTGCCTAGAAACTTAATCTCAGAAATTTCCCAGACAAAACATCAAACTTTGTGATCTTCAACACGTGACAATAAGAAAAAAAACTAAAAAAATATATGTTTTTCTAGAAAATTTCTGATATTAATCTCAGATCCAGGTGACAATTTTTTACTTTTCAGATCCAGGTGACAATTTTTTACTTTTCAAACGGAAAGTGTCCAAAAGTCAAAAATTTTGTTGACTTTAATAAAAATTCAAAAAACTTTTCTGAGTCTAATTGATAAATTCCTTCCAATAGCAAATTTTTCACGTCTGGAGCTCAGAATTTTTCACGTTTTTTCCTCGAATTTTTTTGTTTCTTTTTTTATTCCATCTAATACACAGCTGTGTTTTAGAAAAACCAGTGAAACACATGTTTTTATGCTTAAACTAACAAGACTTAAAGTCTGCAAGCCTCTTTCTTTCCACTTTAAAATTACTGGGACCAGTGAGTGTTTTCAGTGAGCCGTGACGGTCGGCGAGTGGGCGCAGACCTCCAGGACCGGTCAAGGCCCCGCGTCTGTTCGCTGTCCTCCATGTGGATCTGGACGTGAGGAAACGCTGCAGCAAATCCTCAGGGAGCAGAATTTTATTTTAAAAAAAAAAAGCCTCGTTCTTTTCGTCCTTGCGGCGTCGGAGGAAGGAAATGGATTGAGGCGAGGTTTATCTGATAATAACTGCTGTGCCTCCCACTGTTCTGACGGAAACTTGCTGAATGGATCTGAATTTTAGATTTATCTGTACATTGCAGGAAAAAGATAAAAAGGAAAAAAAAAAAAAGCGACGACCGGGTTTCTGGGCTAAACCGACCATCTCTGCATCTGTTGTGCCGACCGAATGGTCAGGTCCTGGAAAACCGAAGATAAAAAAGCGGCTGCTTTTGAAGTACGTACTTCCTGCTTCGGATTAATGCGATGTAAATGTACTCTCCGTCCTGAATTGATTCGTCTCCAGAACTGAGAACTCCACACGGCCGTGAAATCGGAACGCGCATCTCCTGAACTAAGCCAAACTGTCAGTCAGCTTCTGAGACGAGGGACTGGTTCAGGTCTTCCCTTGGCTTTTCCTCGTCGGGGGGTGGGGCGACGTTAATACACGCTTCATGAGTGAGCAGCTGTGGGCATAACGTCTTGCAGTCCCCTTGCAGCTGAAGGGAGCACTTTTAAAGCTCCCCCTTTTCTTTTTTCCCCCCTCACTTCTGCTTCCTGCATCCCAACAACCGACTACAGACGCTGCATTTTACACGTCAGAGGAACCTGGGCCGATTCCAATCTGCGAGCCGCTCATGAGATATTAATAACTCACCTGTGCGGCTGTGTGTTTGTGTCCATGCGTGGGCGTGCGAGTGTGTTTGTGTGCTGCCAGAACGAGAAAGAGAGAGAGGGAGGGAGGGAGTGTTGTCTGAGGATGCCAAACACCCACAGCGCCCTCTAGCTTCCCCCCGTGTGAACAGCGTCCTGCTTCAGATGCAGTTTGCTGAACAGTTGTCTGGGCATTGGGCTCCAAGCGGCTCGTTTGTCATGATTTGAAACAGGGATGGTGATCTACACCGGAGCAGAGCTTCCGCTGATGGGCCAATTTGCTGAGCTGGTTTGTCGCGTTTCGCCGAAATGATAAAAGAAAAACTAACAAAATGCCGCAAATAACAAACATCAACAGTTTCCAGCTTCTTAGCAATTCAAATTTTTATTCATAAGCCCCGGTCAGCGTGTCTCCGTCTCTTAGCATTTTTGCTTGATTGTGAAACGGGTCTTTCTTTTTCTATTATTTTTCTGTTGCCGGAGCGCGGAAGGACGTGAAACATTGTGGGTGACGGGCTATCACAGAGTCAATGCCAATGCGCTGATGGGAGCAAACAATGAGCCGGAAGCGCGAGCCACTACTGCAGAGCTACTGAGACGAGAGGGAAAGAAGTTTAGACACCGGATTTGACCGATTGATTCACTGAGAGACGGAGAGAAAGAGAGAGGACTAAGGGACCCAAAAAGGTACTCCTAAAACCTTAACTGAGACTGAAAACTACTTGGCAATTATTTTTTGATAATCAGGTGCTGCTCTGACTTGGTCATTTTAAGCTAAATTACTAATTTTGTTAATAATTGCCTTGGGCACTTATTAATTAGAGCAATTCAAAGCCAGACCAAGCCTATTGTTGCACAACAACTCTCTCTTCCCGTATCCATGGAGACTTTAATCCTTTGATTAAATATTTCAATTCAGGTAGATGGATTCCATAAAAACATTTTTAATGCAAACTCTGTACAACACCGTGCTATTCAGCCAGGGTAGGCTTAAATGTGTTTGCACACTAAAATATATAACTAATGTCAGAAAATTAAGGTTAAATTGCAGTATGTAGCTTTTTAAAATTGTATAACTTTTCTATGTTTGTTTCAGTTTGATATGAGAATATCTGTGAAAAGATAGAGCTTCTCTACTTCCTCCTCCCTGAACTGCTACTGCGGTTGGAGGAAACGCATGGCTCCCGGTCAAAAACAACCAATCAGAGCCAGGAGGAGGGTCTTAGCGCTGTCAATCAGCTTGCGTACTCTGAATCTGCTAAATGTTTTATTGGTGGAGAAACAATTGACCATTCCAGGAAAACAGGTCACTAATGTGTGGCCATACTAACTAGCTTAAGATTATGGAAAGCTAAAAGTGATTGGCAGCGCTGAGACCCTCCTCCTGGATCTGTCCTGACATATTAATATTTTAAACAAATATGTTAAAAAAAAAAAAAAAGTTAAATAGTGCAGCTTCAACCAAACATATGGAAGTGTTTAACTGGGAAGTAAGTGAAATGAGTAGGTATTTAATCTACTTGTGACCTGTCAAGGATGGACGGATGTTGAACCGGTGAAAAAGCTTAGCTCAACCTGTAGTTTAAATTCCTCCTTACATTTTTACCAGGACTGGTTTTAAGGCAGATTTCTAGCCAATTCTTGTCTGATTTGACTCTGGTTTCTGTTTTTGTAACATAGGGCGGGAAATAAAATGGACTCCAAAGCTTTTAAATTGAAATCCCAGACCATCGGTTGATCTCTTAACACAAACATGAAAAATAAATATCAATTTGAAAGCAACAGTAACATTCTGCGACACACAGACGCCGTTGCACTGGAAGTTGCAAGTCTACAATGAATAAATCTAGTGGCAGTGCAATCTTTCAGCTGCTCCTCGCTACAGCACCTCTTTTCCAGGCCTAATCTGGGGACTATGCCACCAAACAGAACCAGCAAATTTATCATTCAGCCCCCATGTCTGAGCTTGTACCAAGATATTTGGCACAACTGCGGTAAAATCACGGGTAAACAAGTGGATGACCACGACGGCAGATGCTACCACAAGCCGCTAACTTCTAGCTAAGCTGGATACCAGGATATTTGGTACAAGTATCCTGGTACAAGCGGGTATTTATATTTGGGACAATACCAGGATATTGGTAAATATCCAATGAACGGCAGTCTGTGCCTCATTTTGACTGCGTCTAGATTAAATGAAGCAAAGTCTTCATTAAACCTGCTTCATCTGATGCCAATATTTGCCTTCTCGCATGCTAACAGTTAGCCTAAGCAAGCGATCGTGTGCGATAATAGCATCTCAACCAGCGATGAGCTGCAGACGGGCTGAACCAGAGGAATGGGAACGGCCTCTTGATTGTCGGTAGCCATCATTGATCTCCTCATCAACATTAAAATAAACACCAGATTAAATACACTGACTTTGGCTTGCATCGCATTTTAATCTGTGTGTTCATTAGAAAGCCTCTCTTTTCTCAGTTGGAAAGACATTGGGCAGCCTGGATTGCAGTCTTAGCTTACCACTTCTCTTTAAAAAGAAACTGACTTGTGTAATTCTCAGCAGGCGCAATGTGACAAACACTCATGAAAACTTGAACGTTCTCGCGACGGTTGGCTTTATTCCCTCCACTGCGCCGAACCAAGAAGTTGCAGACTCATTGCAGCTGGGATATACTGTTGTTTTTTTTTTATTTGACGAGAAGTTCTTGACACCGTGTATTTTCAACACATACGAAAATGCTTCATTCACACATTTAATTGATAGAGTTTTCTTTAATATTTGTCACTGAATGGATCAGAATTGGAGCTCTGCTGAATCGTCTGTAGAGGTAAATTGTAACTGAACAGTTGCCACAGTGACATATTTATTTCTTGTTCTCCTTAGTCCTAATTGTAGCACCTGTATTTTTATACTCCTCACCCGTCTACTTCCTCTCTGTGACGAGGCCTGCTATTTGGGTGCCTGAGCTGTGGAGGAGATTGGTGTTTTGTTTGGCTATCTTTTTTTTTTCTTTGGTTCTGAGTAGCGCTGATGAATTTCTACTCTTACAGTGTAGGAGGATGTTCATCTGCTAAAACTGCCTCTTTCAATCAAAGACAACAAATTCTTGAATATCAAACACACCTTGTAGCCATCTGGAATACTGACGTGGCTACGTGTGCTGTCTTATTTCCCTTGTCATCTGGCCAATCAGAGTCAAAGAAAAACAATGTGCTCCTGGATTGGCTGCTTGAAAATGATAGTCTATTTAGTATTATATACTATTTGGTCCTCAGTCCATGCACAAAACTTATAGAGCTGCAATATTGCACTTGAAAAAGACAACTTCTAATTTTAAAAATACTGAACAGCAGAAACAAAGAACAAACTATTTAATTGTTCTCCAGGTGTTAGATTATAAACCAAAACTTTGTAAAAAGATGATGGGAAAATTTTTATTTGACAGAAATAGATAATTAATGGCTTTTTTTTTTTTAATCTCATTCTGTTGGGGAAATTAAGTATAACTATGAAAAAACTGAAAAATATTTTCCACCTGCATTTGTTATCATATCTATTTTTAAAACGTCGTTTCTTTATAGTTTTTAGTCGACGTTTTTTTCCGTGGAGCCGCAGGTTGAAGATTGGCTGATACTTTATTGGTCATTTAAATCAATGTATTTTTTTATTTAAATATGTTCTATTTACAACATATTAAAACTGTGCACTGCCTACGTTACCATGTTGTAACTTGCATGTCTGCTGTAACGGTTCTCGTAACACATGAATATAAAATGTAACTCAACAGCTGCTTCCGTCACAAGAAAATAAATTGTGTAAAAAAAATTATTATTTTTTTTTTTAATGCCAAAATCGGCAGAAATGGAGCTGCAGTTTTCATTCTGTCCATTAACGGAGAGCGTGTCCTCTGATGGTCCGTTTGCAGTCTGACGAACATCTGGACTCGGTATAACGCTGATCATCGCTGACATACTGCCTGCCAAACCTCATGCAGGGCGCGCTAAGAGCTTGGAGAGCTGTGCCCAGTCAATTTTCACAAAGAATTAGTACTTTCCCCTTCCTCCACCACCCAGATGCATTATTATGCTGTTAACCCTGCCTGACTGGAAGACCTGCAGGTCCTCCAGGTTGCAGCTCCTCCACAATTTTACATGAGCGTGAAGGATGAGATGTTAGGGGTAAAAAAAAGCGTATCCCCCCCCCCCCCCCCGCGAAAGCGTGAGTAAATCTCGACTGGAATACGAGCTTTTCTCGGCTGAGCCCCTCTTGACACCGTGACCCGTGACAGGCCCCGGTTTGACTCCCCCCTCCACCAGCGCGAGGCGTCAGATGCGGCGGCCATATGGACGGCCCGCTTCGTGTGTCTGGAGCCCCGCCCGTCCTCTGGGATGAGCTGCACTTGACGTTGAGTAATGCAATTATCGCCGCTGTAATTCTGTTAACTTTATTTATTTTTTTCCCCCGGACTTCAAGGCACAACGTTATTTTTAATTTAACACATCTGGCCGCAGGGTGAACGCATATAGCCTCGTGCGTTTTCTGTGTTTTCCGTTTGCGATAGCCACACCTATCCAATATTTATGAGCTAAGTTGTTTTGCCTGTTTTCCCACTAAAACGGTGAATAAGAAATAACGTTGATGCGGCTATGTCGGTTAGCATCTTTTTTTTTTTTTTCCATTTCGTGCTGCTTTCACACATCTGTGTACCACAACCGACACTACATGACTTTGCATCCATCGGTGCATGTGTTTGTGCCTTGCTCCCTCCCTCTAAGTGCCAAATAGAGAAAACTTTAAACTCTCGTGCTAAGGGGGGGGAGGAGGTTGTTGGTGGGGTGTACCATTTTTGTTCGGTGCAGAGCGAGGCAACTTGAAAGCAAGAGCCCAAAATCGCATGCGCGCTTTCCGTCTCCCTTCACAGTACCAGACGAACATCTCCCAATGCGGTGTGACTGAGTGACAGTGAGGAGTAAGTGTCTTTTTCCTGTGCTGCCTTTGTCAAAACCCCTTGTGCAGATTTTCTCTTCCCCAATTCTCCTAACGCAGAAACGAGGCAGTCCGTTGATGCGGAGGCTGCCGGATTAACCGGGTGATTTCCATTTACCTCACCTGCCCTTTAAGTCCGCTGCTCTGTTGTTTCATGAACATTGTAGATGGAAAATAAAGAAGTACATTTTCACCAAAGATCTCAGATTTTCTAGAAGAAAAATAAAAACAGAGAAATTCCAGAGTCCAAAATTTTTTACTTTTTTTTTTGGGTGGATATCCCAACATTTTCAGCTTTGTGAGTTCAGAAAATTTCCAAGTGTTTCTTTGAAAATTTTGGAGATAAATCTCAAAACCGATCTGAGTTTTTCTTTTTCAGTTTCTTGAGTTTTGGAGCTCAGAAACTTCTAAGACTGTTTCTTTTTTTTTTTTTTTTTTTTAGAAAACTTCTGAGATAAATCTTAACATTTCTGAGATTTATTCTTGCCAAATTTTAAACTTTCCAAAATCAGAAATGTTACTGTTCTTTCTAGAAAATTTATGACATTATTCTCAAAATTTCAGATTTTTTTATTTTTTTATGTAGTCTTCCTTTTTCTCTACCTGCAATAGCCCTTATATGCCATTGTATCTTTCTTTCTTCCCTGTGTCAGGATAATCTTGATTCTCTTGCCCTCAAATCGTGCTGTTCAGTTTAGTATTGAGTGAATCTGTTTTTGTTTTTTTTAAGTCTTTCTCCTAAGATAATGAGAGCTGCAAGCTGTTGCTTCAGTGCAACATTATGCAAAGCAGCTTAACAAATGTCCAAGCATGTTTGACGATACAAAGCATTTACTGCTGCCTGACTTAAGGAAGAGCAATAAATGTGAATTTGAATGCATCCCACTCTTTACGGTATTAACACCTTGACACCAAAGCATGTTTCTGTAGCTGTTTGGCTTCTAACGCCCAGAGTGCACAAACCCACTGAGAGATGGGGCAAAAGGTCCAATGAAAGAGTGTTCGTACCTTTTGCACTTTTTTACACGTCTACAACCACATTTTTTTATTTAGTTTTTAAGCCAAATTTATTTGTGTAGCATATTGTAGCACAAGGCAGCACAATCAAAATGCTATCCGTTATAACAACATGCGGTCACCGATTATGGAACAGAACATATGATGACAGTGTTTGTCAAACACTGTCATCAAAATCATCAGTTCACATCAAATATGTTGATCAATGTTCCATTCTAAACCGATCAAAGATAACTCTTTGATTGGTAGAGTTGGTAGACTAATTTATAGTCTTGGTGGAGTTACCAATCAAAGAGTTAGTAGAGTTACCAATCAAAGAGTTAGTAGAGTTACCAATCAAAGAGTTGGTAGAGTTACCAATCAAAGAGTTGGTAGACTAATTTATAGTCTTGGTGGAGTTACCAATCAAAGAGTTGGTAGACTAATCTATAGTCTTGGTGGAGTTACCAATCAAAGAGTTGGTTGCTTCTTTCTTATGTGACAGACAAACACAAGGCAGCAGTTAACTGGTAGGATGAAGAGCGTCCACTGTAAAAACACTAAATCCTACCAAGTATTTTTGGTCTAGTCTCTAGTCCAAAAGAAGACAAAACAAATGTACAATTAACTTTTCAAGAAGATATAGGAGCTTGTTTTAGAGTCAATGATTCCTTAAAATTGATGAAAAAGTACTTTTTCCATTGGCATAAATGAAGTCAGTATTCCAATATGAGAGTAAAACTAGCATCTTTTATTTGTACATTTGCTTGACATGATGAAGCTTTTCTCTAAGCCTGAAATAAAAACTGAACATTTAACAAATGAAGACTCTAAATAGTGAAGGAACCGCTCCACGGAGTGAAACCGAGACGTAAACCTGTGTGGCCTTTTTGGAGATCCTCAGATTCCGTCAGTCAGCTTCTTGACTTTTTTTTCTTTTTTTGACAGTCAACGTCCCGGCTGAAAAACAAATTGCTCCACTAAGTGCCAAACAAATCAGACGATGTTACTCTGCGTAATGAATTACACTGTCAGCGGTGTCACCGCTAAACGTCCCCCTCCGCTTTCCTCCCCGACATAAAACACAAACCCGTGAACTCGTCCGAATGCCTTCAGCTTTAACTTTGCCTCGCCTCGCTAATCGATTTCCGCGGATGACAGGTGTTCCGTTTTCCCCCCAATCAATGACTGGAGTCCGACGTGTTTGAAATAATTAAAATAGTTTTGAAGTGGACACAAACATTTCATCTCAAATTCTCCGTCAGTAACATTCTGTTTATTCGGTACCAGCACCGACTGGACGACTTGTTGGTTTTGCTCGTTTGAAGGACGGAAACATGTCGTTTTTTACGGCAACAACCAATGATTTCTTTGCATTCAGGCCAGAGTGAAGGCAACACGCACAAAGGATGAGCTGCAAAAGGCAAGCTGCTCGGATAAAGCGAGATAAAAGATTAAAAATAAATACACTGTGGTCAGACGGCAGCCAATAATTTTCAGATTGGATTTCAGCTAATGCATTCTTCTTCTCTTTCACTTTACACAATGTATCGCACTGAATCTGTGCAACCAAATCCCACTCAAGCATTGATTGCCAGCACTCCTCTGCTGTTTGTTCTTTCTTATATTTAATTTCTCATTCGTGCGGCATCAGAGCCGCAGCTCCAGCGTGTCCCCTTAGCTCTCTCACACACACAGTGTGCAACTGGGTCCGGATTCTGGCGACGTGACGAGCCATTTGGGATCAATTGGCCTTGAAACTGCCACAGACGTCAGACTGAGGTGAAAACGGTCTCATTTTCTCCCTTCCTTCACCCCCAAAATGATTCATGAAGCAGCTACAATTCGAGCGAAGAACACAGACATACTGTGATGAGCCTCTAATCGCAGGATCTGCGTGATATTTGTGAGATAAGCCTTATTTATTTAGACTTATTTTTATTTTTATTGTCATTGCACAAAGAAACATAAGTAAAATTGGCAATTCAGGAGGTGCTGGTGCCTTTCTTCAGCTGACGTTCCGGGCGAGAGGTGATTGTCACCCTGGACAGGTCACCAGTCTGTCGCAGGGCAACACAGAGACACACAGGACAAACAACCATGCGCACACACACTCACACCTAGGGACAATTTAGAGAGACCAGTTAACCTGACAGTCTTGTTTTTGGACTGTGGGAGGAAGCCGGAGTACCCGGAGAGAGCCCATGCATGCACAGGGAGAACATGCAAACTCCACGCAGGACGACCCCGAGCCGGGAATCGAACCCAGAACCTTCTTGCTGCAAGGCAACAGCTCTACCAGCTGCGCCACTGGGCAGCCCATTAAATGACGTACAAATAATAATGACTATTTTCATCAATATTAATCAAGTGAATCCTAAAGTTTTTTTCTTTTTCCCACCACGACAGTCTTGCGGTTTGATTCTTTGCCGTCTTAAAGAGGATTGACATCGGCGAGCAGAAGGGAACTGTGTGTTTCTCGTATGCAGATGGTGTTATTTGCTTCTGTACAATCCTCAGCTGTTGGCTCATATCATGCTCTTCTTTTTTTTTTATTTTTCTTCCAAAGAAGGTGAAGGAGAACTCACGGTTCTCGGTTCTTCTCTCCAACCACAACCTGTCTGGTGGAATTTAAAGAACTCTGCAGGAGCCCGTCTCTCTTCCCCCCTGCTGTCGTCGTGTCGTAATTGCCTCCAACGTCTCATATTAATGCAGAAATATAGGCGGCGTGTTCGGCGCATCTGGGCCCCGCCATCAGCCGAAGTGCGACAGGTTACTATAGAAACGCTTCCAGCGGCTCATAAAGCCGGGCTGCGTTTAATCTGAACGGGAAGAAGACGTGTTCGCCTTGGAGAAGGTGCTTGACTTTGTGCTGCATTCTCTCTAAGACGCTGTCAAATTTACCAGCGAGATCTGAAAACGCTTCAAGGAGGGATTTTTCTGGCGCCGCAGCGGGAGGCGGTGGGGTATTCTTAAACTGAGGCAAAAATGAGATGTTTCCCCCCCCCCAACACTGGGTTTCCTGTCGCCCGTCGATTTAAACCTGCAATATCGCTTTGGTGTTTTCTGCGAGAGCAATCAACTGTAACACCAAGAGTTGGTTCAGTGATTAAAATGGCCACTAGTTCAGATTGTTGAAATGTGACGTGTAGCGCACCTGAAATGTAACTAATAAACAGGAAGGAGTTGAATAATCTAATTTACAAACTCAGTGAAGCATGGTGGAGGTTTGGGGATTCGTTTCGATAAATCGTGTCCGATTGTCCCCGAAATGTCTTCCAAAGCAGGACTTTGCCTCCAAACGCAGAACATTTAATGATATTAAAACGATCCCAGGAATAAACAAGTGCAGTTTGAGAAGTCCCCCTTTATTTGTATTTTTTTGGCATGTTTGTCACACTTGCGTGTTTCAGAACTTCAAAGTTAATCTAGATACAAGTCAGACAACACAAGTAAAGACAAAATGCCGTTTTGCTAGAAATTTAAACTCGGCACAACTGTCATAAAACGCATCGAACATGAAATAAAAAAGAAACAAGGCAGAAGGCGAGAGACATGAAAACAGCTTCAACAGTTAAACACATACTTAATAAAGATTTATTATGATATTTTGTGGTATTTATTGTGATTATGACATAAGTGAAAATAAGAACTTTTTCTAGCTTCTCTATAGCTGTGACTGCAAGACACACCAATTACAGCGCCACAAAGCACAAATGCTGCCTTTAGAAAATATTTCCATCTGTAAAGAAATGATTTGTATCACTGAATTGCTCATACAAAATTCAGCTAATCATATTTTCAAGTTATTGGTATTTATTGACACTTTTATTGAGCTAACGGCGGAGAAAAATATCCGTTCCAGTTTTTATCCGTTCCAGTCATTAATTGAAATTTTTCGGAAGGATAAATCGTGATGATTGTAAGAAATGTATTACGATAAATGATAAATGATACAATAAATCGCTGTAAGGTGATTAAAGTGGAAACGAGAGCTCAGGTGTGTCGTAGTGCCACAAATACAAAGTGACCAAAGAATAAACCGAACATGAAAAGATGCTAATTAACACAGGGTGGAAAATGTGAGAGCTTAAATTAACAAAAGGAGACAGATTAACTGTACAGACCACACACACACACACACGCATGCAGGTTGGCTGAAAACACCTACAATAAGCAGGTGATTACTGGTAATTACAATCAGAAAGCTGATTTGTGTGTGTGTGTGCATGCAAACAGAGCTGGAGTGAAAGTAAAATGAACCCACCTTCTCATTTTTGTTCATTGAAACTTTGGTGCAAATATTGCTTTTGTTACACCCGAGCCATTAGCTGGCGACAGTCGGCACAGACAAGTTTTTTTTTGTTTTGTTTTTAAAGTCATGATTTATTTACCTTCTTTGTGTTGCTCTCGCCGTTTAAAGCCACAGTCGAGCCCCAAACAAAACGGATTCAAATTGCCTTTTATTAAAAATCCCCTCCTCTGAAACCCGCGCGCCCCGTCTTGATGAACGAGGCCGTCTCCAAGCAACGTGAGCCGGCGCTCGCTGTCACTCCGCTCGATACCTCAGACTTCATCTGTTGTTCCGGTGGCTCCATGGGAACAGGTAATCAAGTTTGGTGAGCTATTGTCTCGGAACGGCAGCTACCTGCCCGGTAATTGAAAGTGAGTGAGTGTGATGTGGAAAGAGTGTGGCAAGATTTTTGCAGGGCTGAGGGAGACATGACGGTGGGAGAGGAGGAAGAGGGAGACGGGTTTATGAAGCGTGTGTTCTTGTGTGTCTGCAGCCGGGCTGTCAGAGAGAAAGGGACGGTGTCAGTGAAAAGCTCGCTGTCCCCTTGGATTCCTCTAGCGGTGATGGCTATTGGTGTTCCTCCTCCCCCGGGAAGCTGCTGCACTGTCATCGCAGCCGAAACACACACACACACACACACCTGCACACTGTCCTCTGAGACAGCAGCCTGGCTCTAAAAGTATTAGGTTTGGTTTTTTTTGGGATGCATAGACTCCCACAATCCTTCACACAGGGATTTTTTTATTTTTCCTGAAACATTAACACTACACATTCTCTCACATGCATGACTTATTGTATACAACGCTTTACGTGGCATCCGTTATGGCGCCGGCACAATGACAACAAGGTCATGCCTCGAGGAGGTGTGCATTTTTCCAAAAGTGACACTGTAATGCTGCTGCTGCTGCTGTAACAGAGAGCGGGAGACAAAAGGAGATTTATGAATCTCCCTCTAGTTGCTCATTCTTGACATTTTCAGCTCAGTAGGTGGCTGGGAATCTTTTCAGCATAGCAATGTTGTTTCAAAAGTAGGAAATCAATTGGTGCTTTTTGTTTTGATTTTTTTTTTTTTTTTGCACGTTTGCTGCGTGTGCAGGTGGAGAATCCGTTCCTTTCTTTACCTTCTTGTTCTGATTTGTATGTTAGGTTTTGGTTCTGAAATTTGTCTCGGTCATTGAATACAACCAGGGAAAGAGACAAGATGACACAATAGGATTTTTTTTTTCTTTTATACTTTCACAAAAAGAGTAAAGGTAAAATGGTCAATCTGTGAAAGCCCATGTTTAACAAGTACATTCATTGCACTCTTTGGATTTTCTGATTAAGACCGGATGCCAAAAAAGTGCTAAAATTCTCTTCTAGTTTTCTATACTCTACAGGATCCTAAAGAGATTTTGGAAAGTGTAAAATGATCTCGTTGTGGTTTTAGATTTCAAGCTAGGCATCATTACATACAGCTCAGCCTCTGAAAAACGCCTTTTGATACAGAACTGATTGGAAGCTACAAAGCCAATGCTAACCTTAGCACCGACACATTGTGGGATCAGTCAAGTCAGGAAACTGACTCTTCCCCGCGTCAATCATTTTCTCACTTCACCGCAGTGCAAGCCCTGATTGCCCACTCCTCATGTTTAAGTGTCATTGGGCTAGTCACACCACTTTGCTTCTGTCTTGGTCCATTGGCAACTGAGCGAGTGCAAATGTTTTCATCTTAGAAACAGCACAATGAAGCTGTTTCTAGACTGCATAGACAAAGAAGTGATGTCCATGGTGTGAACGTGTTGCATATTGTGCAAGAACTAAAAATCAAAAGAATACAAATGTGGTTGTACCATTACTTCTGCTGTCTTAACTTTGTCTTGGAATTTCTGTTGTGTGATTGAAAAGGTTAATTCAGTAATTGGACTAACTGCATATTCAAATAATAGTTGAACACCTTTGTGCTACTGTTCCTCTGTACTTCCAACAAATGAATGTACTTCTACACCTCTTTCCCTTTGTACCCAAATAACTTTAGCATTAAGCTACACTGAAAGTTAGCATTAAGCTAACTTCCTGTTTAGCTTATTGCTAACTGGAAGTTAAGCTAACTTCCTGTTTAGCTTAATGCTAACTGGAAGTTAAGCTAACTTCCTGTTTAGCTTAAAGCTAACTGGAAGTTAAGCTGACTCCCTGTTTAGCTTAATGCTAACTGGCTTTGTATATTGTATATGATTATCTGTATTGCACTATAGCATATTGGTTCTGGTCTCTGTTTGGATCATTCGCTCTGATGACATATTGGAGATCCTGACCCCGTCTCAACTAAAGTAATTCTAATCGACCATTTGTTGGTGTATATTATTTATTGGAGTCCTTTCCTTTCAGCAAGCTTTAGGTAGATCAAAGAAAAATACTCTAAATCTTGTCAAGGTCGTAGAAAGGTTTGAAACCTTTCCTGGCGAGTGTCAACTGTGCCCCGGACCTGAAAAGTCCTGAGAACTAGAAAAAGTCATATGAACCAAGGCAAAAGACTGAAATGAACCCGGTTCTTCCCTTTTACTCTCCTTTTATAACCATTACCGCCGGCTACTGCCTACCGTCCTGTCAAGTTCGAAATACATTTTCAAATAGGCCAGAAACGGGCAGTTTTAAAAACATCTGCTAGCGCATAGCCGGGGCATGAATAAATAATCGTGGCTTGTAAACGAACTCGTCAACACGATGTGAAAAGCATCTCATAAATGCAGCCCATTTAGTGGTGTTTTGGATGAGAGCAACCCTCGCTGCCGCCGACAGGCCAAGCTGAAAAGGAAGGCGCTTCACGGGCGCAAAGCCTCCGATTGAGGGCGCAGAGAGGTGCCAGGAAGGGAAGCGTGCCAACCCTTGCCCTCGGTGTCCACCTCAGATCCCTTCATCCGGTCCCTCCTCTTCTTCTTTACCCAGCAGCTGGCCTGGTCTTTTACCCCGTCAGAGAAAGACCTCTGTGTGTGCTCTGGTGAAGAACAGAGACCCCGTCCATGAATTCACACCTGCTGCCTCCTCTTCCTTTGCTCTCCACTCGTTCCCCCCTTTACTTCCTGTCCTCTCTCCACTTCACTCCCCCAATCACCCCTGGCTCTCTTTAGGTTTTCTTCATATTTTCCACAGAGCTAACACTCACCGCTCTCCTTCTCTCCCTCTCCTGATCCAGCTGTCAGTCGCGTCTCCGCTTTCTCTGGGCCAAGTTTCCAGTCCAGTTATTATTGACTCAGATTGGCATGCCGCTGAGACGATAGCAGCAGTCCTCGTGGGGAAGTCATTATGTACAGATATGGAGCACCAAGTCCACACCGCAATGTCAACAGCATCTGACTGCAGGGGAATTAGAAGCAGGAGACATTTTAAACGAGGCCCGGCAACTCCGACCGCATCCAAACGCGCTGCTGCTTGCTGCAAACGAACCCCTGTGAAGTCACAAATGGATGGGTTAGGTCAGCGTGGAGATCCTCCTGTCTTGGTTTGCTCTCAGCATCCTGGTGCTTTGGTTTGCCGCACTATCAATCTCTGTTTAACTTCAGACATGAAATGAGAAATATTTCAATTCGGCAGCATGGCATACTTTTCATTTTACTCATCCGGACAGCCGATAATTCAAAAACGAAGCAGAGGTAGTCTTGCAAGGTCAGCTTTTATTCAAAAGTGATGTTTGTTTGAAGAAGGTGTTTTTTTTTTTTTTTTTCAACAACCAGAAACAAGAAACTTTCCCGGAAACTGAAAAGCGTCCGTGTGGGAGGAGGTCAACAACGCAGACAGACGCGGATGATTTGTCGGAGCTGCAGTGCACAACCAGACCAAGCTTATGTTCAGAGGCCACTGCTGCTTTAAATGTGCTGGATATTTACTGGAATAAATACGACTGTCTTAGAAAATTTGGGGCGGCCGAACTGTAGTAATCCCAAGCAATTAAAAGGAGGCTTAATCTAAATGACTGGAAAAAGTAATTTATGAAGAAGCCGCGCAATTCCCCAATCTACACACTTCAATTTAAAGAAACAAAGCAGGTATTTCAATATCAGAAATGATAGTTTGCGATTCAAAATGTCCTCCGTTTGTTTAATTCTAGCATTTAAAGATATATCAGATATACACCGTGTTCTAAAATTATGCAAATTGGATTTAAGTGTCATGAAGATTACATTTTTTGTGACGCTATTAATTAATAGACGGTATTGTGTCAGTCTTTGAATCACTGTAATTCATTTCAGAGAGCTGGGTTGATTAGTTTGTCATGTGAGCTCAATTAAAGGAAATTAAAAAATAATTTTATTTTCTTATCATGGCCCTAATTCTCAGTAACTACGCGCAACTCGGTGTCATCTTCTCTCTTAGACTCTTATTTCAAAGAAGGAATGAAGCATTTCCAGAGCTGCTATGTTGTGTTGACGGCTAACAGGAGCTGCTAACCGGCTAGCTTGACAACACTCGTAAAAACATCAAAGAAGCATCTTGTGCTTTCACGTCTCTTGTAAAGGAACATTTCATTGAGCTGTTTATCAAAGTACGACACGTCCACACTGCCGGTTAGCTGGCTGAAACAAGCCTCCTACACTTTAACCTTGATAAAAGAAGCCCATGTAAGGTAATGCTAATGCTAAACGAGCTAACGGGGCTCTCGTAAAAGGCTAAAGCTTGAGATTGCTTTTAGATTTGGACTGCCTGATTGGCTAACACCCAGAGGGACGTTGTTCTGTCACGGTCACGTTTACCGCGTGGAGCTAAAGACTCGAGGTTAGCCTTTCCAGCGTGAGCCGTACGGCAGTAACGTCCCATCCACACAGGAAAGCAGCAGCTCTTGTTTCTTGGTCTGAGGGCGGCTGGCCAAGGAATTTATCACCCAGACGCAACTGGCATCTTCAATGAAGAAATCCCAGCAGTAAGATTCCCAGGGAAAACATTAACATGCGTATACGGCAAGCCTTTCTGCCGACAGCAAGGGTCAGACTGCTTAACTCTACCCACCTCCTCGTCGTGCCTCGACAGCCTTCCCGGACCATTTATCAGCTCCTTTGTCTCGTGCTTTCTGGTGTGTAGCTTTCAGCTGGGCTGTCTATTAGCACCTCCAACTTGCTTCCCTCTGCGGCCTCTTTCTGTCGGCCGGCATCCCTCTTCAGTGCTGTCAGCTCTGCTACCCCTGGGTTTATCTTCCCCAGTGTTCCCTCCTGCCGCATACGCCATTGGTTCCTTCCACACCTAGCTGCCTCCTCCTTGATTGGCTGAACAAGGGAGAAGCGTCATTAGCAGGCCCCGCTACTCCGTCTTCTTTGCGGTTCATAAATCCTTCAAATTACTTGCTCCCGAGGCCAAACCCCAGATGTTAATCAGACCTATTACACAAAACAATAGCCATACTTCTCCAACCATAGACACAAGCTGCATTTGTAAAGGGATAATGTTTATATTATTTATTGTCCTGCACAAGAATCTGTGATGGAATATGAGGACCACCATAAAGTCATTACATTATGAAAATAAAGTCACGAAATTCTGAGAATAAAGTGAAAATAAGACGAGAATAAAATTACTTTCTGTGTATTTTGATTTTATTGTCATGAGAGTTAATTCTCAAAATGTTATGACTTTATTCTCCAGGTTTAAGACGATGACATATCGTGGTCCTAATGTTCTGCCGTAGGAATCAGGGCAGAATTTGGTCAGGTTTTTCTTTGGCTAATGCTTAAACCAGAAAAGAAATGGCTGCATATTAGTGGAATAAAGTTTCAAACTTTTATTACTTAAAGTTCAACATTTTACCACAGATAATTACAGCAACTTTATGTTGCCTTTGTATAACAGAGTATTAGGGCCATGCTCATAAAAACATACAAAATTAAAAATGACAAGAATAAAGTAATAAAATTGTGTGAATTAAAATTAATAAATTAAGAAAAATTTAAAAAATGACCGTAATATTTTGAGAATAAAGTCATAATATTAAGAGAACAAGGTCGTACGATCATAAAGTTGAACTAATTTGAGATTAAAGTCCTAATATTTTCAGAATAAAGTTGATATGGCTTTCATCTCATATTATTTTTGACCTTATTGCCGAACACTTTTACTTTCATAATATGACTGCCAGCTAATGCTAATCATAACGCATATTAAATATGTCACATAGACCAAAGACATACTATCTCAAAGTATTGAGAAGCGTTCTACGTTTGTGACGATGTAAAGTTTCCTGTCTGGCAAGAAAACTGATTCTCAACTCGCCGTAACCAAACCTACCCGCCGGTAGAAATAAAGTTGACTGATTGAAAGAAAACTGCTTATTTCTTAATCTCCATACAGATGTTGCGGAACAATTCGACTCCCTGTAGCTCTGAGGTCTTGCTGCAACAGAATCAGAGTTGTTCCGCACCCCAAATTGTCTCCGTTGTGTGTTTTTTCTTATCGTACCAATCAGTGAAATTTCCCACAAGCGACACCGTTCATCTGGACGATTGACTCATTTGTCCTGTTTTGTTGATTTTTTTCATTGATTTATTCATTTGTCTGTGAGCCCGCAGAGTTTGAGGACAGTTTAAAAGCTTAATCTAATCAATAGTAATAAAAAAAAAAAAAACCATGTACTCTTTTGCAGGATAATCGTCTCTTGCCAGACAAACGGTATCTGAAAATAATCCCATGCAGCCGGGGAGGCAAAAGGGGCGCCCGAGGTAGAGCGGAGCGTTTCTGCTGCACGCTAGATGGCCGCTACCTTCTGCCCGACTCCGCCTCGCCCCTGACCCTCTGTCCGCTTATCTGCTCGCAAGCCAAAAGCGTCCACAACAACTTCTAACCCTCGCAAAGCACCCGCTTCCCCCCCCCCCCGCCCCCGATCTTTTATTTGCGCCGCAACGACGTCCCTGTTTTACACGGGTCCATCTCTGCGACTAAAAGCGAAGAACAAAACAAAACAAATCGCTTTTGCGGTGTTTTGTTTTTTTTTTTTTTTAGGTGGATTAATTAACTCGGCTCAACTCATTAACTTCTGAATGAGTTTGCTTTATCGCGTGGAGCTTGTACTTGTGAGGCCTTACACGGCCGCATCCCGTGATCCGTATGGAGCAACTCATCTAAAAGAATATCTAATTAAGTAATCAAGCCGCATGCATTTCTGTAGGCTGTTTGATGCCAAGTCATGCGTGTGCTTGCTGGTGCTGGAGGAAATAAATTAAAGTTACAGAACGGAAGATGTGTGCATGTGTGTTTCTGTGTGCGTTTACTTCTGCTTCACTCTCTCTATTATTTTCAACATCTAAGTTGACAAACTGCCAAAAAAAAGAAAAAAAAAAAAAAAACACCCAGCTCGTCTGTTGGGTTCAGCGAAGACGAGCACCGAACCGAAGACGCCTTCATACCGTTTTACGTGCCAGACATTCCTGTTCTCCTCTCTTGAGTTTGCAACGTGACACGATCTGCGTTCCTGTCGATCCGTTGTTACGCCGGTGGAAGTTAAAAATAAAAAAGAAGAAGAAGAATCGGTTTTGTGTCTCGTCGTCCCTGCGGTTTCAGCCGCGCCGCGAGCAAGAGCGGCTCTTTGATTGGCCCGTGCAGGCCGCTCCCTCTGAGCTGTAAATACATCCCTGATAAAACGCCGCCCGCAGCCGGAGCCATTAAAGTGACAAAGGGACGAGGGTCTAAATATGCCGTTTTCTGTCAAATGTTTTTCCTGTGGATGTAGTGCGAGCTTTTCACAGCCGCTGACTCGGAGGTCTGCGCTTCACCTTTATTGCGCGACTACGGGCGTCGTGCTTAAAACTGTTCCTCATATGTGAAGAGGCTTGCATGGCTCTCCCGGTACAGGTCAAGTGTTTTCAACAGGCCTTCATGTAAAAGAGACTCATCACGCGGACAAATACGTATTCCCTGGATCCTTTGCACGCTTTGTCCCTTTCTAGCCACCAAGGATAACGCCTGTTGGGATTCTATGCAGCAGATGATCACAAAGTAGTGCGAAGCAGTGGGAGGAAAATTGCGGCGTTCACTGAAGCAATCCCTTAGGGAAAGTCTCTTAAGGGTGCATTCACATCGGCATCGCTTAGTGAATGTCCAATCAAAGTCTGATGCGGAACAAAAAAAAAAAAAACGAACTCGGATCCGCCTAAAAACCTCGGTCCGGGTTCAGTTAATGCGAACTCTGGTGCGATTTGAATACCTACCTGATTAAAGCGGACCGGAGATAAAATACAAAACCAGGAAGTGGTACTACAGCACAGGGGATTCTGGGTAAATACAACCAAAAACAAACATGCTTGCCGGGCGCTAGAGGGACAAAAGAGAAATCCTACAACCGCTAAAATCTGAGGCTAATTCCTTTTTGTTTACGTTTTTGTGAAGAAGGAAGTTGCTTCCGTGTCTTCTTCGGAGGTTTTTGTGTCGTTTCCTTCAGGGGTTCTTGGTGCAGCGCCACCACAGGCAGGTGGAGGAAGAGCATACGAGTTTGGTATGCTTAACAGACTGCAGTGGGAAAATGAACCACACCAGCTGAAAATGTGTCAATGTCCCCAATATAACTTGAGTCTACTGGATTGTCAGGTGGGAAAACAGCCTTAGCATCAAAGATTTCCGAACATTTCAAGCTCATTCACATCGTGTTGATGAGTGTTTTTGAAAATCCATTTTCAAGTCGCTTTGTATGACGCTTCAGTGTTAGTTTTTTTCACAGGGTGATATCTGTTCTGTTTATGCTTCCTAACGTCACGACACACAGCTGATCCCTACATAGAACAAAACAAAAATAAAACACGGTTTCAAATTCCCACAAGATCCGTCTGTCAGCGTGTTTCAATGTTGAGGTTCTGGACAGTTTTACTCAGTTACATTTACTTGAGTAACTTTTTGGTAAAAAAACAAATCACTTTTTAGGAGTATTTTGACTATGCTGCACTTTTTACTTTTACTTGCGTAGTTTTATTGTGAATATCGCTACTCCTGAATAAAATTTCCGGACTCTCAACCGGAATATGATCATAGTGCATGAGTAACTTCATTGAAAAAAGTTTGTTGTAACCAAAGATTCACCAGATGCAGACACACACACCTGCAGCTTTTGTTAAAAGTTTCCTACATTTTATATTAAAAGAATGTTTCTCTCAATTTTTTATTTATATTAATTATTTGCACGTAGCTGTACAGTTTGGTTTCAATATTAGATGATTGATGTTTTGATCAGTTACTCTGTACTCGAGTAGCCTTTTTACCAAATACGTTTCAACACTTCAGTGATTTCTTCTTACTTTTACTGAAGTGAAGTAGTGCTACTCTTACTTGAATATACTCTTACTTGAGTTTGTAGTCCACAAACTCCAAACTTCTGGAGTTTGTGCCAACTTGTAACCAAGTTGGTTACATTGTAAGTTATGTCAATATTTGAGAGTAACTTGGGCTGGATGGACATTATTATTTGGCAAATATTCTGATATTTGTCTCGCGTTCTTCCATTTCACAATTATTCACTGTTAGGTGTTGATCTATCTACTTCAAATCTTGATGAAATGCATCAAAGCTTGTGTAAAAGCTTAATCTAATCCCTAAGAAAAGCTCAGGGAATCTGAACGCCATTGCGAGGCACTGAGATATTTATTTTTTCAAAAGTTTTTTTTTTTTTGCCATAGAACGTTTTTCATGCACACAAAGGTAAGAAGTGCAAACTAAATTATGTTTTTTGTTGTTGTTGTTGTTGCAATCTTTTGTCACAGATTTTTCCTCTTTCAGTTTCGCATATGCAGCTTCAGAAAAGCTGCCACGACAGTGTTCGGAGTAAATGGCTCTGCTCTTCTCGAAAAACACCCTTTGTTATGATTTGTCGTCTTTTATGAAAGACCCGAATATTGTGAGATCCGTGAAAAGGCAAAAAGGGGGGGACGAATGATCATTTCGCTGACATGAAAAGACCAATCCAATTGCGGATGAGATGCTGTAAAGCTTAATGTCAGGCGCAAAGGTAATCTGGACAGAACGCATCCCGACACAGTGGAGATAAGGGGTGCAGATGTGCCGGTCTCCATGGCAGCATGACCTGATGGCCTACCGGGATTAAAACCGAGTATCTGAACAACTGAGTAGCCCACGGTGGGCGTTGGAAATTTTGGTTTTTGCACTCTGCAATCTTCTGCAGATCTTTTCACCCTCCTCCATTCAGTGATATGTCAGCTTGACATTCAGACGCAGCCTGTTGCTGCAGGAATCTCATTTCCACCGTCGGATTATGCTGCTTTGTGCGCCGTTATTGGCTTCTCATATTGTCTCATGCAGATGAGCTCTTTATGAATCCCGTAACGTGAGGTCCCTCAAGGCAACTTCCGCCTGATATTAAACTGCTGCGTCGTCGTCAACTGTGTTGGGTGACTAAAAGCTCTGTTTAACTATAGTTACAATCAAAACATTCGTTTTTATTATTTGCACTTATCTAGGAATTTTGATGATCAGAGACCTTTTCATTTTGAAAAGGTTTCCTTTCTTTCGCAGTGACTTTTAAGCAAACATCTGCATTTCAGTTTCTGATAACAGTTGTCTCTTGTGGCAAAAGTCTCCTAAGAAAGTAATTTCCCTCAAAGTTCCCTCGAGAGTCGCAAGATCACGATTTGACGATTGAACTCGCGCATTTGGACCAAGCGAACACTTGCAAACAAGTCAGGGTTTGACAAAAACATCCCTGGCTTGTGTGTGATGTTCAAAACAAGTCAACCAGTGCATTTCTAAAGTTTTTTTCTGGTGGACATTGTTTAAAATTAAAGACGTTTTTTTTTAAAGGTGTTCCTTTGGGGGTGTGATGCTCCTCAAAAGGGTTCAGGAAGTCACAGAGGGTCATGAGAAGTAAACAAGCAAGTAGGTATCCTGTTTTCATACACTGCCTCTCATGGATAAGAGACAAAGAGTAATGCAACAAGACACTAGATGGATGAACTGAAGAAACCTTTTGTCAAGAGGACGCTACATTTTTCATGAAGAAACAGTTTGGCACAGGTGACGCAATCCGAAATCAACAGAAGTTCCCATAGTAAATGTGTAAGTGTCTAGTTCATTTTACAGCACATTTAAGCAGTGAGGCAGCTCAAAGTGCTTCAAAAAACAAAACAAAAAAACACAAAGTGACCTTAAATATTATGTCATCAATCAGTGCAGTTTTTATCTGTTTCCAGCCAAATTATATCAATCAGTCCCTCCAGTTTCTTCAGAATTTTCATGGAAATTCACATAAAATCAACAAATCCCCGCACTTTTTTGCACTAATAATTTGGAGTTTATTGCAGATTTTCCTCAAAAATTTTCAAGAACTTTCTTTCCTGTACTAAACAGTTGCCTCAGCCTTAGTTGATGTCAGATTATAGTCCATGATCTATACAGTGAGTAATAAAAAGTCATATTTACTGTCATAATTAAGCGCAAATATTGCAAATTATTACCACAAAGACTTAGATTTTTATTGCAAAGAATCACAAAATCCTGGAGGGACTGAAAAGATTTTCAATAGTAATATTTAATTTTAAGAGATAATTGTGAACATGGTTTTACATTGTGGTGCAAACCGGCCCTTCAAGAGCGTTCGTTATCTTGATTTGGCCCAAAACGAAAATGAGTCTGTCACCCCTGTTGTAAGTCCTTTCACCTGTTTTTGCACTCCCCCCGCCCGCCCCCCCACTGCTGCTCCTGCAAGAGGAGTTTTGCACCAAACCCATTCCTGTTGTCCTAGAACGTGTTCATCCCAAATTCTTCTGGGCTCCACAGCCAAAAACGCCAAACAAACCTTTTACGGCACCAGATCCGTGCTGTGACGCTTCCACCAGCAACAAGGGGAAGCCATAAGCAAACAGCTGAAGTTTGTATGGATCAACTCTACAGATGGTACTTGAATGCACCATGATGACCTGTCTACATGAGAAACCTCTCAAAGCGCCGAAAACACATTGATCAATGGCATTAGTCACTGTTATACTAGACAGTTAAGAGACAGGATTCAAAGATTTCTGTGCACTCAGCAAAACCAAAGTATTTCTTTTAAAAGCAAATATCTTAAAATGATTAGTTTCGTTTTATTGAAACCTTTTGTCTGTTTCTCTCATTAATTTGATTGACAAAAGTACATGCAAAGGAACAGCTAGCTTCTATTTCTTTGTTTTTGTCTTCACTTCCTGTTGTGTTCAGCTTCTAAGTCCCATGCGCACGCCCCTAGTTATTTGAAAAAGGTGTTTCACATTTAACTTTTCCACATGATAAGGAATGGTCTGATTTAGACGTGTCATTTGCGTGTGACACGCTTAGCGTTCCCCTTTTTTCTAGGTTAACCGTTTCTGTAAGTTTTAGCTAGCATCCTTGAGACGTACACATACGTGTGTACATCACAGCAGATCGGATGTTTGTTGTTAGCAGAGTCCGCGGCTAGACTTTTACTGCTTTTTTGTTTATTGCAGTAAACAAAAAAGCAGTATGTGTTTACGTAATGTATGTGTTTACGTACATTACGTAATGTAATGTACGTAAACACATACGTACATTACATACGTACACAAACAAAAAATGAACAACAAAAAGGTACATTACGTACATTTATCGCCTGTCGCGATAAACCATAAATCAATTAATCGGACGAATTAAAAAAAAGCTATCGAGTAAGTTTAATTTATCGTCATTATCGTTTCTCATTGCATTTTTCCATGACACTGGATGAGAAAGCTCATCTCCTGCTCTCCGCTGACCCTCCCTTCATCATTTCTTTGTAATGCCCAGATCACACTACACAATCTCAGAACTGTCGATTGTCGGCCCATTTTCAAAACCTGAGAGACCAACACTAGCCGATCGCGGCGGGTGGTGTCCAACAATGGGCACAAACTAAAGGCGACAAGTCATTTTAAAACTAGGCATTAATCAACGTTTTACTACAATCTACCTGCAATGCATGTGGCTGGTGTCAGCGTAAAGTCCTGACTGAATGAATATCATTAGAAGCCATTTATGTCAGAATGATGAACAGCTGAAAAGTTACCGGGTTTATCAACTGCGGTAGAAATTTGGCGAAATCGCAGCGACAATGTTGGAACGTTTAGCGTTGTAAGATTGTCATAAATCATGTTGTGTGAACTGGGCTTAAGGAAGGAGTGAACTATTGCATCAGGTCATCTTCTCTATTTAAATTTAATAATTATTGGAGGGCAATATAGTATACATACTTCATAATCTGCACTCTTTGGTTAATGTAGTTTTTATTTACACTTTGGTTTTATGTTTAGTTTTATTCAAGTGCATTTTTTTGTTAACATAGACTGAGAGTTCATTTTATTTTTGTTTTTGGTACTTTGTTTACCTTTTCCAGCATTAAATGTCCTTTTGAAAATAACGTGGATCTATTTTTGGCAGGATATGGCTTGCATTATTATGTCATTTCCATTAAATCAGTGTAAAAAGGTCTTCCGACAATATTATCGTTTATCGCAATAATTTTTTAAAATTTGTTATCGTGACAGGCCTACGTACACAAACAAAAAAAAAAGAATATTAAAACTATTTTAGTCAGAGATTTTGTTTGAATCCAAACATTTTAAATGATTACTGAGCCCCACTATGAATCAAAAACACTACTCTAGAGCGATTACGACATTGATTCCTGCAGTCGTTTTGGTGAGAACCATAGCTCTAGTCGGCTCTCCCAGCTCGTCACGCGGGACGTGCTCCGAGGCTCGTCTCGTCTTCCACTCGCGCCGCCTGAAAAAGACCCGACGAGGAGAATTTAGTAAGCCGGACACCTAACCGACACGTCGGAAGAAGAGGAGAAGCAGACGAAGAACGAGCAAGATGTGCAGAGCTCCTCTCTCATTGAGGTAAGCCGTGGAGCTCAGCCTGTCTGGTCAGCTACAGGAGCGTGACCGTCGAAGTTCCTTTGCTGCGTTTCTGTCGCACTCCAGAAAACCTTTGCTTCCACAGACCCTCTTGAGAAGAGACTTATCTTTGCAACTCCTTCAAAAAGATTGCCTTCCCTTATCAAGTGGGAACGTATGCGGACTACAACTGGGAAGTGATATTTCGTCTATTAGCTACTACGTTGGGATTTGATTCCTACTGGGATCAGGAAGACTCTTTCCATCAAAACATTGGTTAGACACCCGTTCCCAGCTCTTATCCCCTCAGAGCCCCCTAAACCTGTCATGGAGGCGATGGGTTTAAACTTCTTTGACAATAAAAGGAAGAGGGAAAAAAAAAAAAGAAGGTTGGTGTGCTATTCTGTCTTGAGATCTGTAACGCCGTGAGTTGACTTTCCCATGGACACGAGTTGGAGAAATTTGTCATCACTCTTCTGATTGGTGACTTAATAAAAGCCAATGTGAAAGAGAGAACTCCAAGCTTCCTCTTTTAATCCTGTTCCACTCAGATTAGATTAGATTAGATGACGATCTGATAAAAGTGGAGATCTTTTTGTTCAAGGTTTTTGAGAAAAACGGATAAAGTCTCATTATTGTTTGCGAATTACTTGGATTCGTGAGGAGATTTTTGAATTGGTTGTAAAATACATTCGTATGCGAGAGGGTGTCGCTTCTTAACGTTGCCTCTTTCCCAAACGCGTATCTTCGATAGGGACGAGAAGGTGGTTCATGTTTGTATTTGTCAAACATTCAGGAAGACTTGCAGCATTGTCCCTTCACTTCAACCATTTCTGCTACTTTGCATTTGTCTTTGACATAAAATGTAAAACGGATACAAGCTTGTGGTTTAATGTGACAACATTTAAGCACTTTATAATAAATCAAATTTTCTGCTCAACATATTTTGATGTTGGCACAGTGTTCACTTGTCTTCTGGGTCAATCTTTTGAAAAAGGGCAATAACCCTGTGGGGAAAGATACATATTTTTTTGTGTACTGTTCATGTTTCACAACATTACATAATTAAAATATTGTTGGATTTTTAAATTAATTTTAACTAAAATATATGAAAATAATCATCTTTTTTGGGACCAACGTGAATACATCAGTTAGACATTTTGCATTTGAAGTATTATGTGAAATGTTGAGCTTTACATCATGTCATAAAGTTATTCCCTCATCAAAAACATCCCTGAGTGTCAACTTAATTCTTTCGTTTATATCTGAGAAATGCCTTAATCTCCCATGGCAACCATTCAGCTATGCAAAACATCTGGGTGAACCTTAGCCCCGTGCTCCTCTTCTAAGCTGCAGCTCCCAAACTTCCCCTCCCGCCATAACTCTCCCACTCGGCTCCTTCAGACTAGCCAGCAGCAATTAGCAAACACTTGGTGTTGCAGTTAACAAAGTCCCTTGATTATGCTATAAAATGGTGCCATGCGGCTGGAAAACACATACTACTGGCCCTAAATCAATATGTACTTGCAAAAATGCAGTCCTACTTATTAATATTCTATTATTGATGCAAATGTTTTGTTGTTTTGTTTTTTGGAGGACAGGGCACCAAAACCAGCTCCAGCACATTGGCTGGAGAAATAGAAGTATTCTTCCCTATAAAGTTGAGAAAGCCCTCTATATTATATTTTCATTGTCAGCTGTGGAATCGGCCTTTCCTGAATCAAAACACCCGCATAGCACATTACATGCGTTAAGACGTCAGCCTCGCTGTCCGCTTCCTCACGCACATCTGAGAGATAAATTAAATTACGGCTAATGCAATCCTTTCCATCCACGGCTTTGGATTAGAAGCAATCAACATACGGAGACATCCGCCCATTTCTACAAAGCAGGTGATGGATCTGGAAGCCAATTATAAGATACTGCAGCAGCAGTTTGTCTTGGGTTGGTGTTAAAAAAACCCCAACGCAAGTGCTCAGTCCAGCCAGAGAAAAACACGATATTTAAATGGGTTTAAAACAATCTTTACCTTCAAAAATCCTTCCTCTTAAACTAAAAGCTAATTAAATCCCAAATGTAAATTAAATTGCCAGGGTTTTTTTTTTCTTTTCTTTTTAGAATACATTCAAAGTTTCCTGGTCTGATTTATGGTTAGTTTAGGGACACACAACTTCACATCTTTTCAGATGCCTGGAGAGCAACTCGGTTTGAAAGAGGAAAAACAAACAGTACGTTTCTCTGAGGAGTTTGTCTTGTTTGAGATTGGCTGAAAGTTGGGGCTTAGTAATCCGGTTGAGCTTCTCACGACCGATCCAGGTGGTTGCTCCCCTGAGCAGAAGTGTACTGTGTGAAATTCTGCCTGCAGAAAGCCTGCGCCACCTCCTAACGGCCAAGTCCAAAAACTGTTTTAAAGGAACAAGTTCGTCTTAGATATAGTGTCGACATGGCATGCACTGCAAAACCGCTGGATGGTTCGTGGCAAGCTGTACGTCAGCTGAATGACAAACTTACATAACCCAGAATTTGACACCATATGAGGGTGACACGCTACAAAACTAGTTAAATATTGGATAGTGTGCTCTAAAATGTGTTATTTAAAGATACCATCAAAGAGAAAAAAAATGAGACAAATACAAAAAAATTGCAGAAAATATTAAAAAATATTAAGAAATATGATTTATGTTCTACATAACTAACTTTTGGTGATACTTTTCAATCTAGCATCAACAGTCAAACATATTATTTGGTTAGAAAAACTTTTACAAACCCATTTCCGTTGAAACAATATTGAGTAGTTTTCCATGTGGCAACAGACTAAAACGATGCACCACTAAACCATCAGTGACGCTCTTTTCATACATTATTGCATTCTAAACGCTCTTTTTGTACATATATTATCTATGTAGAGGGACTGAAGTAGGCTGCCCAGTGACGCAGCTGGTAGAGCTGTTGCCTTGTAGCAAGAAGGTTCTGGGTTCGATTCCCGGCACCGGTCTTTCTGCATGTTCTCCCTGTGCATGCGTGGGTTCCCTCTGGGTACTCCGGCTTCCTCCCACAGTCCAAAAACATGACTGTCAGGTTAATTGGCCTCTCTAAATTGTCCCTAGGTGTGTGTGTGCGTGGTTGTTTGTCCTGTTTGTCTCCGTGTTGCCCTGTGACAGACTGGCGACCTGTCCAGGGTGACCCCGCCTCTCGCCCGAAACGATAGCTGGAGATAGGCACCAGCAACCCTCCCGACCCCAGTAAGGGACAAGGGTGCAGGAAAATGGATAGATGGATGGAGGGACTGAAGTGTAAACGTGACTGCAAAGGCAGCATATTGCTCATAAAAGGCAAATGTTGGAAGCAGTTCATTTTATGCGTTTCTACTTTCATACCCCAAGAAGTTGGATATAAAAAGTTCTTTTGAACACAGTTTGACAGAAAAAGTTTATAATACAGGTGAGTTTTGAGCATTTTTAAGCTCCTTCATCTCCATAAAATACCAAGCTATGTAAGGAAATAACCTGATGCACAGTAGCTATCTGCATTAGCATGAAAGGGTTTGTTTACTGCGCATAACAGAGACTGAACATTTTCATTTTTTGGCTACAAACATGCTCAAGTTTAAATTATGCGAATGCTTTAAGCTTGATGACCTCTTGTATCAATGTTCTATTCAATTTTTTTATATATAGTGCCAATTTTTGACAATTTCCAAATAAGTTCAGTTCAGTCATTCATACATTTCAGTAGTTATCAGCCAGTGGAGTTAAGTTCAGTTCAAACTTATTGTTCAAACTGATTTGAAAATGTTTTCTTAGGAAATAAAGCCAGAACCTTCTAATTGACGTGTTTCCGGTACGCCCGTATATCTGACGCACAAATGACATCTGCTAAACAACAGTAACAGGAAACCAAGCTGCTTCTCGCATCCCACCGGGTTTGAATTTCCTCTTCAAAATCGAACTGGTGGGACACCGGAAGAGGCTGCTGTTGTGTGGAAGTTGTACTAAAAGGAGTTAGCTTATCACTAAAGCTTTTAAAGTCTAAAACAGCACCTTGCTTCTAAACAGTGCTCGCTTCTAAAGAAGTATTTTTTTCAAAGAAACCTCATGAATGACCAGAGGTTCATGAAACTCTTGAAAGCTGAATGGGTAGCAGTTTAGACTAGTCTGATTTTGGTTAAATTACCGAAATAACAGATAGAAAAAATAAAATAAAAATTCCTGTTCAGCTCATATGTCTGTTTATTCGGTGGTTTAGTAGCTTGAAAATAGTTTTGATTCATCGAGTTACTTGTCTATTAAATGAGTTACCGCATGAAGGATGCAGTTGTGAATGATTCAGATCCAATGTTTCAATCATTTGGTTGTGGAAGTTTCTGGAGTGTAAAATTATATCCGTATGCTTTTTTTTTTCCCCCACAGTGAGAGAAGAGCTAAAAATATGGCAAATATTAAAACCGTGATGAAGACTGAATAAGTGTCAGTGTTTCCGAATCAAGGTCAGGTTTCCATATCAGTTTGCCAGTCTTTGAACCGCTGTCACGGCCCTTTGCCACAGAGCGCTCAAAGGATGCATTAGGAGGACAAGCGTCTCTTCGGGGACGGCAGACATAAGTGATATTAATGGAAACCATTACAGAAATCTTACATGAGAAACACAATCCCTGGGTGAGCAGCTGTGACTGGAACTGATCTGGCCGGGCGTCGCGTTTCCACCAGGCGAAGGGCGGTCCTCGCATGCCGTCGGGGCGAAACGGAGGGTCTCTTCTTTTCTTTTTTCCCAAACAAGGACGACAAATTCTCGTGCCACATTAAATGTCGCCTCTCCGCTTTGCCAGGATGACCTCTGTGGCCAATTATACGGGAGGCTAATGCTCCGGCTGACATATCTATTTGAATGGATGAGATGTTTTTGCTCATTCACTGACACAGGAGATCACACGCTTATTATCATCACAATGGTCGTATACACAAGCTTATGTAAATGCCTCCTCACGCCGTGGCGACTGTCAGGCCCGCTGCATATTAGCTTTGTGCTTGGAAGAATGGCGAGCATGGAGAGAATGAGACGGATAAATTCAGGGTTGCTGGAATGTCGCCGCCTGCGCTGTAGGGCAGCGGGCCTGTTTTTTTTGTTTTTTTATTTATATGTCATGGTGTTTAATAAGTTTCATCTTGGTTAATTTTTTTCTTTTGGGTAGGGAAGTGGGGGGTGAAAGCATTTATCCGTTACATTGTAGCTTCTAGGGCTTTCTGACCAGTAAGACGTCAGTGAATTTCCCATTCAGGGACCCAAACCATCAAGCGATATCTTTGGGACTCTGAACTGATAATGAACTACTGCAAATGCATTGATTTTTTTTCTTCTTCTTGTCTTGATAAGATCAATTCCCAGAGTATCGAAGGCTAAATCCGAATGTGCTCTCAATGTCAAGCTAAAATCAAGAACCTCCCCCTCTCTCCCTCGCGTCCTCCAGGTCTGTCCGTCCACTTTCTCCAGACTGAGAGTGCCTTGTGGACGGAGAAAAAAAAAGAAAAAAAGTGGGGCAGGCACAGAGGCCCGGGGCTCAGGAAGAAATGGAAAAACATTTCTTCTGGCTGCATGGTGGACTGAGCAAATAATACAGCTGCTCCAGCCAACTCCCCCAGGAAATGGCCCTCAATTAGGCCTCTTCATATTCATCTTTGCCAGCGCCAGAAGAAAAGGGTGAAGAGAGAAAAAAAGGGGCAACTGTAGGGTTTTTGGACGCTGGGGCAGAGATTTTATCTGCGACTCCAATTGTGTTGGCTGGCGATATCCTCGGCTGCCTGCTTCATTGTTTCTTCATCGGACCTCTTCATCAGACTCCAATTAGCCGAATGCATGCTGAAGGACGAGATAGAATTCATTTGTGTGCGAAAAATGTGTGCACTCTGCTCAGCTTACGATGTGTGTGTGGGTGCGTGTATTTGCACATACACACGCCTTCACAGTACTTACCAACAAAGGGAGGTCATTTGCGGAAAGAGAGGTATGATGTGAGTGAAGTTTTGGTGAAGGTGATGGTTAGGAATAAATGCAGTTAATAAATTGAATGGAAGTCAATACAAACTCCTCAGTTTGTATAAAAGTACAAATTGTGTGTGGGTGTGTGTGTGCTTGTACCATGTTTTTATAACTTTGTGGGACCTCTGTCTACATTGTGAGGTTGTGGAGACCCCTCTCCTTCTGGGGACAAATACTGGTCCCAATGAGGGGAATGCTGTTTTTGGGTTAGGGGTTAGGTTTAGGACTAAGGTGTTAACCGAGTTTTGTTTAGGGTAGGTATGTGATGGTTAGGATTAGGTTTAGGGTAGGCTGGAGAAGTCAATGGAAGTTGATAGAAAGTCCCCACAAAGACATAGAGACACATATGTGTGTGTGTGGCCTTGTAGTTGATACAGTGTAAGGACTGGGCCCGAAGCCGAACCCCATAAGAAAAGGTGCTGTTCTTGGTTAATGGGTTAGATTTAGGACAAGGTGTTAACTGAGTTTCTGTTAGGTATGTAGTGTCATAGTTAGGTTTAGGGTAACGTCTTGGTTAGGCTGTAGAAATTTATGAAAAATGAATGGAAGTCAATGCAGAATCCTGTGAAGACAGAAAAGAAGTACTGTGTGGGTTGTGTTTGTGTATTTATGTGTGTGTTTGAACTCAGGCTGAGCTCTGCTGTCGGTAATCTCTCCGTCTGGGGGGAGAAGTCGACTGATTTGCCTCCTGCTCTCCTCTGTTTGATCGCGCTGCTTTCTTAGCCGTGAGCTTGTTTGGTAACCTTTGACATGCAGATGATAGGACCATACTGATGACAGAGCGTGCATGACAGGTGTTTACTGAGTTTGAATGCAAACATCACACCCATGTACGCATTATGAAAACAAAATTCTTCATCCATTATATTATTTTTCTGGAGCCCACACTCAATCGGCAATGTCTTCTGTCTCTTTGATGCGTCCTCTAGACATGTGGGCTGTAAAAGAATTAAAATCCCCAAAATTCAATGCATCTCAAGGGGATTTTATGTCAATGAGCAACACAAAGCACCCTTTTATCTGTGAAGTAGAAGGATAAAAAGAATACACGGTTTTCATAACCTTTTCTGAGTAAAAATCTGAAGAGTGCGATGTCCTCCCATGCATAATTTAATCTCAGTGTAAGCGTAACTCTTCTGTGAAAGCCTCAGGTGTTTGTTGTCAAGATTAACAAGCAAAAAACATCATGAAGACCAAATAACTTAACAGGCAAGTAGAGAATACAGTTCTGGAGAGGTCCAAAGCAGGATCAGGTCTTGAAACAGTCCCAAGCTTTTCATGTCTCTGAAAATCCCATGAAAACAGATTTTATCAGCAAATATAAGGACGTTGGTCATAGAAGAACATCTGTTGAATAAACAGTATCTTGAAGATCAAGGTACAAATCAAAATCAGGAACCCTGACCCAGACAAAGACAGCATTCATGTGATGTGAAGCCACCAGACCCATGATACGTATTGTGGAGTCGGAGATAGCCGCAGGTCCATCTGCTGGTCGGAGATTTGTTAGTTGTGCTCTTTACAACTTTGGCCTTTATGGGAGAGTGGCCAAAAGAAAGCAATTCTTGAAGACAATTGCTTGCCTCATGCAACTCCATGAGGAGTCACATTTTCAGTTTGCCATCCTTCATGTATCAGACGCAGCAGATGTGGACGAATGTGCTCTGATCAAGTGAGGCCAAAATCAGACTTATTAGAGTTTGAGATTGGGAACTCAAGGAACTTTCATGTCAATTTATTCTGTTAATTATATGTTTCTTTTAGCTTTGTTTTTATAACATATAGCAACATGCCTGCGACAGGCTGGCGACCTGTCCAGGGTGAAACGTTTGCTGGAAATAGGAAATAGGCACCAGCACCTTCCGACCCCACTAGGGGCAAAGGTGTAAGAAAATGGACGGACGGCAACATGTCATGACTTGAGAGACGATCTAGTTAAAGTCTACACCTAGATCCAGTTGATGATCCTAGACTTGAATATTGATGTTCAAACGCTCCTCATCCAATCTGAGTGAGCTTGAGTAAATTCACATGTAAGTCTGGGTATCACTTCAGTCTCTATATGTGCAAAGCTGGTAGCAACCCTCAGCTGTAACTGCTGTGTAAGGTCTTTCAATAAAATATTGATACAAGAAGGGTGGAATAAAAAGTCTTTGAGACTTCTATCTATAAACAATTCTGTGTCTTCCACCTGACAATTATGCACTACTTTGTGTTGGTGCATCATATAAAAATGCATTGATCCATGAGGCTGTAATAGGGGCAAAAGTGAGAAAGTTCAGTAGGCCTAGAATACTGTTGCAGGGCACTGCATGTAGAATGCTCAGAGCAGTGGGTTTTTTTAATCTACATCATCCAAATGCACATCTCCAAGTCACCTCCTCAATGAGGTTTGATCTAGCAAGCTGGAGGGAACACAGGGAAGAGAGTGGAAGGGACAGCAGTGCGACTTCTTGCATACAGAAGCATCTGCCTGTCTGCTTCTCTGTCTCTGTCTCGCTAGGTGTCCAAAGACTACAAGTCCAGGTTTATTTTCAACCTTTCCTTCCCTCAAGCAGCAGCCTCCCTCCACCCCTCCTTTCTTCATGACCGCACCTCCACTCCTTTGAAAAGTTCAATCCGCCTTCGCCTCACCCGGCCAGCTACTATCTGCCTGTAATAATTGAAACGCTTCATCTTTGTAGATGGACTAATTCGCCGTCTTTGTGCCATTTTGTTCTCCTCCCTTTTCATTGGATTACTCGCTCCACCTGCCATACTTGAGGATTCCTTGACGGCCCGCATCCCTAGTTGCCCCTCATGTGGCGCACTGCCACTACTGTCACCTACTGCACTCTGCTGGCCTCTTTTGGCATTGCATCTGCATAGCCTCCTGTACATAAAACCTTGCAGTAAAAGAGATTAAATTTAACGGTTGCATTAATAGTTCATCTTTCACACAACTGTAATCCTAAATGTGACCAGATTAGAAGTTTGTCTCCGTTCCTCCTTGCTGGCTCTCCTGTGAGGCACGAGAATAAAAAAAAGCAATCATTTGGAGGATTCTCAAGGGCCCAATAGCCTTGTGATGCACCAGGTGTCATTTGCTCACTCTGCTGTGTGTCTTATCATCCTGAAGTGGTACATTACTCCTCACATACCCGCAGGAGTTTTGTGAGCTCCTGCGGATGGATGGCTCGGCACACTAACTTTGGAAAATGCTTTCAGATCTTATGCGGCGTAAAATTCAGACGAGACGCTCACCGACAAAACACACAACCATTTGTATTCTGCTGGCGGTTTCGCTCCGCGTTCAAGAGGCCCAAGAACCGCTACCAATCATTTGTCATGTCAAGTTTTTCTCTTTTTTTGGGGAGAATCACAGGCTTAAAATAGCTCCGGCCATTTTGGATTTGGCTAGCGCCGGTGAAGAGGCGGATGCGGCGCAGCTGGCTAAAAGGTTTCTGACAGCGGCTATTCAGGCCTCCCCGGATATGTGTACACAAACACACACGCCTTCGCACGACAGCAACACACAAAACACAGACGCACCGGCCCAACAGAACTTGGCAGGACTGTCGCTGGCCAGAAAACCGAGGCCAGAGAATGACTTTGCTTCTCTGTGTCAGCAGCTGTCCCTCAGCGCAGAGTTTGGGGATGAAGGAGGGACTGTGACTGTGCTCTGCCTGAGTGCCACTAATAAGAACAGGAAGCCCAGAAAAAGGGCTCTCTTTCATGCTGTAGCGCTGGCATAATGAGCCCTGGCATCTGATGGATTACCCAGACTTATTTTGCGAAAAGCCTGCCTAATTTTTACTTTCGCTCACTACTAACCCTGCGCTCTCCCACACTGTTGAACAAAGGCCAGCCTTCTCAGCGCCTCGATGCTCTCATCGCGCGGCCATCGCATTACGCATTACGCATCTTCCGCTTGTTAATCGCCCGGCGATAAGTCGGACACGATTTCCTGGAGCGGCAGACGGAAACGATGAGAGCGCTCGGTGAAGATACGGCGCGTAGCAGACGCCTTTAGTCACAATGATCACGACTGGGGGGGGATATAGTTTCAGCTAATTTCATAAAGCTAATTCACTCAGTCGAGGAGGGAAGTGGAAGAGTGGGGGGACGAAGAAGATCCTAAAGCTGAAAATGGAGTATTTCTCTGAGGAGCGAGACGTGACTTGATGTGATGTGTGTGTTGGCGGTTTACACACACATCATTAGCGCTAGCATGTACGTCAGACTCCTTTTAGGCTCCTCTGTGATTGCCTACACAACAAACCTCAGTTATTTATGAAGACACAACGTTGCTGTGGAAGTCTTTCCAGGACTCTGGTTCAAATATTTACATACGCCTTCCAATGATGTTACATGTTCATTTCCAAGTTGAAGAGGGAAAAATTAAGAGGTCACTTAAAATGATCACTTTCTGTAACTTTACTCTTCATAGGTATACGTTTGAGTAAAATGGACATTGTTCTTTCATTCTATGAACTACTGACATCATGTCTCTGATATTCCAAGCAAAAAATGTACATTTATTTGCAGAAAATGAGAAATGGTCAGGCCTACAGAGTGGAGCAGTTGGTAGAGCTGTTGCCTTGCAGCAAGAAGGTTCTGAGTTCGATTCCCGGCCCCGGTCTTTCTGCATGGAGTTTGCATGTTCTCCCTGTGCATGCGTGGGTTCTCTCCGGGTACTCCGGCTTCCTCCCACAGTCCAAAGACATGACTGTCAGGTTAATTGGTCTCTTGAGAAAACTTTTAATAACAGCTTGACCTCAAAAGTTTTGAAAAATGCTGCTAAATCAGATGTTAATGTGGAATATCATGTTGTTGGCATGTTGAGACAATCATGAGACTACTACAGATTCCTCCTTAGATTCGTTTTTACTTTGAAAGTTTCAACCTAACTGAGTGTTCTTCTTGTCACTGTGGTAAAACCCAAACCTTTTTTAACACTTTAAAAACATCCACTTCAGTGGATGTTGAATAAGTGGAAACCTGGTCTGAAGCATCTGTCCAGAGCATTTAAAGCCGTATGCTGGTTCCTCCTGTTTGTGGCTAAAGCAGTTGAAGAAAAACCAGGAGGGATTATTGTGTGATCCCAGCTAAACAACATTCCTGTTTGTTTTTTAATGTGAAGAGTTTTGAATTAAACCGCAGCTGAATTGGGAGGGATTCATAACCTTGGCAGCTTCAAAGACTAGGCAGTGGTTGGTTTTTACATGTCTGCGAATGACCTTTGACCTACCGTTCTCCTGAAGCTTGCAGTTACAATTCAGCATGATAGAGCACCTCATGTCATCAGGAGGCTCCCTACAGCAGAAGCTGTCGGTGGAGCAAATAAGTCTTTAATATTGAACAGGCAGCGTGACGGAAGGGGACCAGAAATGAACAATAAAACCAGTGAGCTTCGATACTGAGGTAATGATGGAGAACGCCATAGGATTCAGATGAGCTTTAGCAGGAACAGCTGTGGACGAGAGCAGCACAGTGAGTCTGCAGGAAGGAGAAGAATAACAGAACTAGACAGAGGAGCAACAAACTCACATAACACCATTTGTACTTCCCACTAAAGTTTTGATTCTGAACTGAAAATCTCCCAGAAAGTTCTGCTTCTAGATGGTTTTTGGCCTTTGGGTTTTCTCTTGGTCAGCCATCGTTTTCACCTTTGGACTCCACCACTGATGCCGTCTTTGTCCACTTTCTTTCTTATTGTTGATTAATGACCTTAACTGAACTCCAGTGTTTCAGATTTTGTTCTGGATTCTTTTGCAATTTTTCTTGTTTTGAGATGATGATGCTCTAGGGCAGTGGTGCCCAAAGTCGGTCCTGGAGGGCTGGTATCCTGCATGTTTTAGTTCTCTCCCTGTTGGTAGCAACAACCTCCTCAGCAAGTCAATGTTCTCTTTAGACCTTCTAATGAGCCATCATTGGATCCAGGTATGTTAAACCAGAGAGAGAACTGAAACATGCAGGATGCCGGCCATCGAGGACCCACTTTGGGCACCCCTTCTCTAGTGGTATTTTCATTGCTCCCTACACCTTTTTGTAGATAAAGCCTTTCCTATAGAAAAACAACAAACAATCAGAATGAAAGTTCAAATTTATTCACTGAATTAGATCTCAGAGGTTCATCTATCTTGTGCTCGATCAGACCTAATAAGTCACTCTTTTGGACAATGAATGACATTTTAAGAACATAATGTCTGAGTGTTTTGTGAATTTTGTCATTTGATCTGTTCTACGACCTCCCGTTTGACATCTGTGGATGGCTGTGATTATTTTAATAGTACGGAGCAGAAGTTGCTGGGATGTCACAAGATAGCTGGTATTTGTGGCAACTCTAAAACCCGCTTAGATCTCTGTTGTCCTGGCAACCTGCTGCAGCATAATTAAAGACAACAATATTCTGTTCCTACAATTTTTTTAGACTTGTTGCTGGATGGTTTCTCCACATAAATGAACTTGTCAGACAAAGAGGAGAGGAGTGACCAGCAAGGCAACATGGGAGAAAAGATTTACCCAAGTTGCTTCTCAACAACTCCTGTTTGAAGACTCAGATCTGAGGAGCGTCTCCGTTTACCGGGGGATTGTTCCAACCACAGAACCACACAGAGAGCTGAACTCCACATGATGGAAAAAGAAAGTGGCGAAACTATGGATAACAGGAACTCTGGTGGCAACGTAAGCTGCAAAACACTCACCACTTATGATCGGGTTTCACCGTAGGAAAGCAAATGATCACTTCGTCCATAATCGCAAGATCAGTGCTCGAGTAGAGTTTATTGACAGGGCAGTCAGAGCAGGCGGACCGGATCCAGAGTCCGTGAGGCTGGAATGAGAGTCCAGGTTCTTGAAGAACGGCTTGGAGCTAAAAGCAGAGCAACTCACAGAGCAATCATGGAACAAGCAATGGCGACGGTCAGAGGGGCAGAAAGCAGATTAGATAGTTCAGACATGGCCCGCTCAAAGGCTGATTATAGGTCTCGAGCCTATAAATAAAAATTAATCAATCAGGTCGGATACCATGCCTACGGGTTCAGGTCGGGCTGAGTTGGATTTTTCAGGCCTGATATAAACTCTAAGACCAGGGTGTCCAAAGTGGGTCCTCGAGGCCCGGCATCCTGCATGTTTTAGTTCTCTGCTCGGTTTAGCACACATGCATCAAATGATGGCTCATTAGAAGGCCTAAGGAGAACATTGACTTGCTGAGGAGGCTGTTGCTACCAACAGGGAGAGAACTAAAACATGCAGGATGCCGGCCCTCAAGGACCCACTTTGGACACCCCTGATCTACGAGAAACAGGCGAAAGCAGCAGGAAAGCTAAAGCTAGTTAGCATGGCCACTGCTGACAGTAAGTCGTTTCTCCTCCACTAGCGCACTTAGCAGCATATACACAAGAGTGGTTGACAGTGCTAAGACCCTCCTTCTCGTGCTGATTGGTTGTTTTTGACTGAGAGTGGTGAATCTTTGCTGACCGCAATAGTAGCACTGGGATGAGATGGAAAAGCTCGATCGCTTCACGGATTACCTGCATATCATGCTGTCACGACATAGTGACATGTAAGAAAAAACAAAAAAGCCATTTTTTTAAAAGAAAAGTTACATGCTGTAGCTTCAAGCAATAAAAAAAGTGCATGAACGACACTTTAGCTAAAAGTCTCCTTTTAGCGGGAGCTGGAACATAAACGACAGGCCAGCTGGATCCCTGGGCTGCATTTGCATCAACGTTCGTACACGTTTCCGTTCGCATCTGCGCTAATGGAGCATGCGAGAGGCGACTATGTGTTTTCTCCAAGTCTTTGGTGCTTTTTGGTCCGCAGCCAGAGCCGGAGCAGTGTTGCAGGAGATACGGCTCGTCTGTTACCGAGACAGAAGGAAATGGAGCTTGTCTCGTCGCAGAGGGCCCCTCACCGCTGTATCTCTATCAATTTTGGCAGCAGTGCTCGCTCGGCCACGCCGGGCCCCCCTGTGCCAGCGAAGTGCGGCGTCTGCCGACAGAGAGCTGCCGTTTGTTCGGGGAGCGCTCCCCACAGAAACAAACAGAAATAAAAAAAGAGGGGCCCCGTCTTTTAATTACGGCGTAATTTATCGCCTCGCTTGCTAATTAAATTGCATCTCCAACCAGTCTGCCGTCGCTGCACAGAGTCTGTGTTCGAGACCCCAGACTTTGCCGCAAGCGGGAACGGGGCACGGGGAGCAAAAAGGCGGGAGATGGAATGAAGCCAAAGAGGTGATTTGAAGAGGAGACGAAAGGAAGACGAGACATGAGGACAAAGGAATGGAGAGACGAATATAATAGGACAAAAAGAGGAGAGACACTGGGACACAAGACATCTCTGACCTCACCAGAAAAGGAAGCTGTATGTGATTCTTCTGTTCAAAAAAGCCCCGATAATTAAACAAAAAGTGACGAACTGCGAAAACAAAGATGCAGCCCGAAAGCTCAAAAGTTTGTCAAAAAGAGATCGCTCAGGGTACTCCGACTTCCTCCCAGAGTCCAAAACGATGACTGTTGGTTTATTTGGCTTTTCTAGTTGACCTTTGCCCCCCTGTCTTCTCAACTCTCCTTTGCTTTAAGTGGAATAGAACATCATTGCTGTTTTGCACAGCAGAGCTGGTGCAGATGAAACCCAAAAGGACTTGAAAAGAGGAATATAAACACACTGCACACTTTTCAGATTCCCTTTGTAAAAAGTGTTCAAAATGCATACATTTCTCCTTGATTTCACAATAAAATCCAGCAACAATACAGAAACGTGTACAGCCAATCCTGCAAAAGTGGATTTTGTGGTGTGACCAGGTCAAACACATAAAAGGAAAGAGAGAGAAAGAAAAAAAAAAAAGCACGTCTTTCTTCTCCTTATCCACTGTGTGCGTCAAAGGACATGTTGGGTCGCCGTTTTCCCCAGAGCCACAAATGTTTCCTTTTTTTCCCTACTCTTGTATAAATGCATGTCGCCCAGCAAAGTGCAGAAACTTGTACGACAAAAGTGCTCAGCGGGCTCCCTTGCTTATGGATGGTACCATCACACGGGGGGCCTGGTGACGACATCCACAGATTGTTACGTACTTATACGGGTAGCTGTAGGTCACTGCCATGACATTTTATTTCCCTTATGTGACCCCATGGAACAGTGGGACGTGAAAAGGTTCAGATGTGGTCATGATCACAGAATGCTAACCAACATTAGCTTTCATGTCGCCGCCTAAGACATTTTGTAAAACTGACTGTATGAATTCACGTTCATGAGACTTTGCTCGTATAAGCATTTGACAGGTGATACCTTATTAAGAGTGACTTAAAGGAGCTGCTGAATTAAAGGAAGTGAACTCATACTTAATGAATGTGAATATCATAGAAGAAAATGATTTACTTCAGTAATCTGATTGAGGTCGGAGCGCCTGGCAGTCGGGGGGGGGGGAGGGGTCATCGTCATGGTTTTCAGTTAAAAAATGTTTAAATTTGACATGAAATTTGAAAGCATCACTTGACACTTATGCATTATTGGAAGGTTTGAAGGTGAATATCTGAGTACCAACTACAAAATCTTTAAAAAATGCAAACATAAAACAAAACAAAAAACTGAAGCAAATAACAAATGCTAAGGCTGGTGGGGGCACAAGTAAAGCCTGGTGGCCCGCCAGGCTTGTAATACACTGGGGGAAACCCTGACATTGTGTAGATTAATAACACTCATGTTTTCATGGCCTTACTTCTGTTTATTGTAAAGATTTTCCGCTTACAGCTGATGAAAATACTACTAACATCAAAATAAAAACATTACAAAGATGCAAACATGGGCCTAATAACTGTTGTTGGGTTACTTCCAATCTGAAAAAACAATCTTCATCAAAACGCACATTGTAATTAATAAAACTATTGAATCGGTTTCAAATTTGAGCTTTTTGAGGCAAACATGCTAAATTTGTTGTACCCGTCATCTTTTTTCAGATTTGTATTTTTTATTGTTTGCTTGATGTAACACCAGGCCTCCGCCTGTGTTTAATAAATGCTGCATTCGCCCGCTGAGCTGGACTGATGGCCGTTGCTCTCATTATCCTTACAGTATGCCTGAGCATATACCCCACTCATCAGCGCTCGCAGCTACCATCCCCTGCTTCATTCAGCAAGGTTTTCTTATTTATTGATTTTCATTTCTCCATTATCTGCCGGGCGCTGAACAAAAAAAAAAAAAAGATAAACGTGACATGGTTGGGGAGAGGTACTGTCATTGTGTATGAATTTAGATAAGACATTTAAAGCTTGCGCAGCATCATGCATCAAGTTATCATCCGTTGTCAGCCTCTCGTTCATCCTGAGCTCTTTCCAAAGGGTCAGCCGGGTCGCTTCTGAGCCGCTATTTGAATTCAGGTTTGCTTCCCAGTAAAAAAAAGTCTTATCAAGTTTGTTTGGCACGAATCGGTGTATTTCTTTAGGTCTTTGAAAATGTACACAATGAGGCGTTCTTTTCAAGTGTTTCCGTAAATGCAGACGCCATTTCTGTTTTGATAATGAGGCCTCGGCTACATCTCGGCACACATACCTATTCACACAGCGTTTAATATATATCCTGTGTTCATACCTCATTTACTTTTTTGACAAAACACCTGTGGGGTTTTCTTTCTTCTTTGCGTGAGAGATGAATTCTCAATCAGCCTTCCTTCTCGTTTTTCAGCTGCTGATGCACACGGATACCAGCGACGTCCTAGAACTCGTGCACCTCTTTCAAATGCTTATTTGATTCAAATACTAATTTCCAAAGAGACTCTTTTTTCTTGTTTACATTAAAAATTCAAGTGGATTCTGAAAAAAAACTAACAAAAACAAGATGTTAAGGGAGGCATAGAACTTCTTTGTCTGGCATTGAGAGTAGTGAATTATATTAAAATGTACAGAAACAACATCCAAATCTGAATAAATAAATGCGTTACATGTGTAAAGTGGAAAATATCAGTGAGGAATTGAATGATTATGTTCAAGGGGTCTTAGAATTGCATCTCTGCTTTTTGCAGATGACGTTGTTCTGTTGGCTTCATTTTATGGATGTACAGTTTTCATCTGAGCAACCCGCAGGCAAGTGTCAAGAAGGATGCACACCTCCAAATCCAAGACCATGATCTCGAACGGGAAAAAGGACAGAGGGCTCTCTCCGGGTGAGGCACCATGTCCTGCCCTAAGTGAAGGAAGTGTCTTGGGGTTATGTCCATAAATGAGGGGAAGATGGAGAAGGAGATTGATAGGCGGATCATTGTGGCAACTGCTTAAGCTGCAGCTCTGCAAGCCAATACCGGAAGGAGTTCACAGGATTAATACCAAATCAGGTTGATGCTGACAGATACATAGCGGTTGATTCATGCAAACACTTCAAAAGGTAGCATACACGCAAGTACATCTAACAACTACCTTGAACAATAACTTACCTTGCAGAAATACAGAACACAACCGAACCATGGCTTATCTTGTACAGTCCAGGCTAAATACAATTCTGTGTGTTTTAAAACATGCAGATGGGGTTGCGAACCAAAGGGGCGCCACATTCGTCTAATAGTATTGGATTGTTGTGTCAGGATAGTCTTGTTGCTGCCCCAACTTCAGCTGCCCATAACATGTCAATGCCTTCAGGTGGTTACCGCTGAGTGCAGAGCTCAATTAGATGCTTGAGGTGTGAGCGTACAACAACACATCCTACACTGAGTCAGTGAACATGTCCCATCACTCCACCTCCTGATCACTGAAACACCGGAGGCTGTGTTTACCTGGCTGATTTGACGACAAGTGGCTAGCTCTAAGAGCGCAACGTGGCATCCTCCCTTTTGCTCCAAGAGACTTGTTTAACTCCCTTGGCATCCAGCGAAGCACTCAGCTAACGTCAGACGCGGTGCAAGCTCAGCTCAGCCATTGGAGGAAAAGTGATGTACTGAGATGTGATTCGCCTTAACCACATTAGTAGCAGTGTTCTGACAAACAGCTTAAATCGGCTTTGTATCGAAAGTGATTTGATATGGGAATCCCAGGGGGCACAATGGGCTAGATTAAACGTGGGCTTTGTGTGTCATGGAGCTCTCTCTGTGTGAGTTAGATGACTAAAGGCAATCAGCTGGAGACCTTTAGGCTCAATGCTCTTTACACTTTGAATGAGTCTGAAGCAAAGCTTGAAAAGTGGTAAACTGGTCTGCTAGCATAAAAAATTATTTTAGTGACCCTGTCTGCTGTGCACATGTTTGAAGGCCTCTCACGCTTCACCTTAAATTGTAGTAGCTTCCCAGCCAGCATACCTAGGTAGGCCCCATATGGAGAAAAGGAGGGCAGACAATATGGGTCCCACACGGGTTTGCCCATGTAGGGAGACCGCCTACATACCACCATGTAGGCGGTGGTATGGAAACCGCGAACAAAACCATGTGGGACCCATTTTGCTTGCCCTCCTTTTCCCCATATGGGGCCCACCTGTGTATGCTTGCTGGGTTGTTTGTTGTGTTACACCAAAAGTGTTTATTTGTCGTTTATTTCCTCTAAAGAGTTGTACTCCGCATCCTTTTTAGGTTTTCCTCATGAAGCCATCGTTTGAACATCTTGTATGATCGGTTCAACAGATTAGTTACCAGATCCCAACAACAGAATATAAACACACAATGCCATTAAAAAAGTTCATCTCATCAGCTGAAAGATTTTGATACATTTTAGCCACAAACTTCAGTTGTTTTTGTGTATGTGTGTTTTATGCAAAGTAGAAACACAATACAGCTCTAGAAAAAAAGATAAGAGGCCATTTAAAATGATCAGTTTCTCTGATTTTACTCTTCATAGGTATATATATTTGAGTAAAATGAACATTGTTGTTTTATTATATGAACTGCTGACAACATGTCTCCGAAATCCCGAGGAAAAAATCTTGTATTTATTCACAGAAATTAAGAAATGGTAAAAATAAGGAAAAAGATGCAGATAATGCAAAGAAAACAAGTTCATATCCATTTAGAAACAACAATGCTAAGGTTTTAACTCAGGAAGAGTTTAGAAATCAATATTTGGTAGAATAACCAGGAGGTGTTCAATGCAGGGGACTCTTAATTTTTTTTCCAGAGCTGTAAATGAAGTGGAAGGAAAATGATGCATTGTTTTTTTAATATTTATACAAATAAAAATATGAAATGAGGGATGTGCGTCTATATCCAATAGGGTTTTATATAAGGAGTATCAGAGTAAACACTTACAGAGTTCTATATTTATTAACCCATAATCTATTTGGGAATATCAGAGTTAAGGGCCTTTTTTTAGAGTATATTTTTTAGTCTGTTCCACAAGCGTGCCTTTTATTCTGTGGTAGATCAACAAAACTCTCACACTTCTCTGCTGCCCTCTACTGGATGATCTTCAGAAGCAATAGGAATAGCCCCAACCACGGTGAAGGTTTCTTGGTGGAGACAATGTACTGAAAATGAGACATGACAAATCTGATGAAATGAGGTTCAGAGGACGATGGTAATGACATGCTCTGAGATAATATAGCCATGCGATTCACGATTGGTGGCCATGATTACACGTGCCGCGTTTTATAGCCTTTTGGCAGGTGGGCGATAACGCTAATCACTCAAATCATCTGCTGTTGGAGAGTTTGATTGGCAAGGAATCTGGCTTTATGCATCCTAGTGTGTCACGGCTTCTGGGGAGGATGAGAAAACTTCACGCTGTGTTCTCACACTGAGGATAATGTCCCCAAACCCATTGGGATTATCAGTGTAATGCCCTTTTAACTGCTCTGATTAGCTACTTATGCCTTATTAGCCTGCCGCGCCACAACAAGAGGACACCGCCGTCCTTACATCGTTTCAGTGTTTGTTTTGGGCAGCAAAAATCAGAGGAAGTCTCTAAGGAGCTTTTGGAAATACTTGTGTGACCTTCAACAACGTTCAAAGCCACGTTTTAGCTGCCCAGTAAAGTGGAACATCGACTGTCAAACACGCCACAGATCAAGCTAATGCTAATGCTAATGCCTGCACGGCTTTCCCGCGGGGCAAAAAAAATACAAAGGATGTGCGAAAAGCACTCAGTGGCTCGCGCCGCAGTTCAGTGGAGTCCAAAGACAAACACATTTCTATTTTATTACAGGAGCAGAACCTCAATAGACCTGTACAAAGGTTTGAAATAGCACTGGCTCTAAAAATGCTAACATCTTACCTTGATACCTTTCCAACAATTTATAGTCCTTTTCGTAAGAGCGTCTGAACATCATCTTTTTTTCCGGTTGTATGAGGACCCTCCCCCACCTGTTGCTTGCCAAGTCAGTCGATCGGGTGACGGAAGGTTTTTACGCTGTTCCCTCACTCAACAGAAACCAAATTTTGGCTAATGGGGAAACACACAAATCTCCAGACTTGTTACTTGAGCAGATAGTCTAACATTCTAATAAATATTCATTTGTTTTAAGGTGAAGGATGGAAAAAAAAGGGATGAAATTCTAAATGTAGTGGGAGATTTTGCCACGGCAAGAAAAAAAAAATTATTCAAAGCTTTTTGTACACCAAAACGCAAATAGCAAGCTGGTTGTGAAGAGAAGGCGATAACTTTCCCCGGAAGAGACGATAGTGTCACGTTTATTTCTCAAGTCATGTGCGTTCATATTCGAGTTACGACGCTGTTTATGTGCCTGAAGGTTTTCTGTCAATAGGAGAGCCTCCTCCCCGTTTCCTGGGTCTCCTGCTGCTCACTGCAATTGATTTTTACATTCATTTCCAATAAACATCAAGCATCTAAATGATCTGCTTATTATCGTCTTTATATAATTTGATCAAATGCTTGTGCACGACCCAGAGTTGCACGCCATCAGCGCGGAGGCAGATGTTACCTGACCCAGGGACACTGCAGCCCTGGACTTTTAACCTCCGCATTCATGAGCAACCTGCTCCTCCAGCTGATCTCACAAGGCCAATTAGGATTTACGTTTTTGCATTTAATAAGAAGCTGTTGTACATGACTTAGGTGTTTATATGATAAATTAAGACAATTTGTCATGTAAATAGTGTGGTGGAAGAAGAAGAATATCTGTTTTTTTGTGTGTTTTATTTACAAATTAAATCCTACCTCCAGGCAATGACCGCTATTTATTGAGAACGTACGCAAAAAGCGATTTTCAAGTCTTGCCCACAGATTCTCAATTGGATTTAGGATTTAGGTCTGAACTTTGACTGGGCCGTTCTGGCACAAACATAGTATGATTTATTTATTTATTTTTTTAATGTGTTTTTGTAGCTCTGGCTTTATGTTTAGAGTTGGTATTTCAGTTCCAACCATCAACTCCCAGCTTACCCATCTCTGTGGAAGAGCAGCATCCCCACAGCATGATGTTGCCGCCACCATGCCTCACCATGTCTCATTGTGGTCTATTTGAAGTCAGCTTTAGAATTCATGGCATGCACGACATTTTATCTTGAATATGTTGTTTTAATTTGTCTTTGAACTTGTTTTATGTTGACGAAAACACATCTGGGGATGTTGCCTTGCAAATTGACTAAGGCTCTAAATGTTGTAGTGCTCTGCTTTTTGATTAAGCTTAACACATGTCCCCATGCAAAACTCAATACTTTTTTTTACTTAATATGTTTGAAAATCATGCAGTGGTCTCCAACCATTTAACATTATATATGTAAAATATATAAAGTGTGGGGCTTAATCACTTTCAAAATGATCTTTTCTACTACTTATGATCAGCAATTGTTAGATTCTACATATTCTTAGGCTGCTTTCCTAACTGGACTAATCTACTGTAACTTCACACCTCACCACTCGGCGTCCTGATGGGTGAGGAAGTGTGTGTGTCAGCGTTTTTGCCACTTTGCAGCTTTAAAACCTTTTATTTGCAGGCAGCTTCTCCAGCAGCAGCAGGTGGCTATCAGTTTGTTGTATTAGGGGAGGGGTTGTTTCAACAACTACGGATTGTTGAGTCTGTATTTTTAAAAAAAAAATGGGAGGGGAAGCAGAGGCTTCTGGGAGCTGAACAGTTGGTCTGCATTACGGTTCTGCTCCAAGTCACCCAATTAGTGGCTAACACGGCTCCATACTGCAGCGACGCTTCTTATTATTCAATGGCTGAAAAAATACCAGAAAATAAAATTGGTTTTCCTTTCAGTTTGAAAACAGCATTACATCTAAACGAAACAAAGACGAGCCGCAGAAACGCCAAAGATGAAGTCTCAACACATTGTTCATCTTTACGTTCGCTTTGGCCGTTTGGTGCTGCATCTAAGCTGTTATTGTCACTTTGGTGAGATGACCAATTGTGATTATTGTGAATTTTTTCTCCAAATAAGGTTGAAACTGGACAGAAAGGCTAAAATATATCTTTTGGATAAATGTTCACTAAAAAGCGGTAACTTAATCTTCTGGAATAGTTTTTTTTCCTATTAGCTGGTTTCTTGACATAGCTTAAGCTTTTAGGCATAGTCCCAGCCCGTCTAATGACCTTATCCAATCTAAAACCGAGTTTGGGATCATTCTTATATTGATATTTTTTTACATCCAATGGGGTATATTTTGTTACTGTGCTGCTGCAATAAGTGAATTTCCGCTTGCAGAGTTCATGTTAGGGAAAAAAGGTTTGTCCCAGAAAATTCCCCAAACTCCTACCACCGTTTCTACCATCATCCTGTCTGCATGTAAACGTCTGAGTAGAACTCCAGGAATACTTGAACATGAGTGGAATTAGATATTTAATTTCCCCAGCCACTGATTGGATCTTCTTCTGTCTGTTAAGGTGACGTGCTTCTGTTTGGTTTGTGACTTCATTAGCTGATCTCCAAGAGGCAGCTTGATGTGGCCAACCTGTGTGTAATGAGCATGGGGACTTTGCTGGATTAGCGCGGCATAATTGGTATGAGATTGCAATCCAATCAAAGATTCAATTAGGATGCGAGTGCTAACTTACACCCCCCCCACCCCTTGACTGTTGATTTGCAGTGTGTTCGTTTGAAATTAGAGTGTTTGTCTTTCGTTGACACTTAATCCCAGATAACATTTGACATACGTGTCTGTTTGGATCATTTGTTCTTTTTCACATTTCGTCACTTTACAACCACAAACTTCATGCAGCATTATGAAGACCAAAGAACGCACCAGGACGTGTTAGGGAGAAAGTTGTGGAGACGTTTCGAGTAGATTCTAAAACGATAATTCAAGCTTTGAACATCTCATTATGAGATATCTATTCACTTGGATACTTTTAAATATTGCTCCATGACCGAGCTCGGGCTGTTTTGCAAAGAATGGGTTAATATTTCCGACGTCTCCACGTGTCAAAAGTTTATCATTTTCACAAAATCACAGTACACAGTAAAAGTTTGCGGTTGTAACGTGGCAATATGTAAATAAACGCAATGAAAGACAATGGACACCAGAGGGCAGCAGAGGAAGAAAGCTGGACGGCGGTCTTGGGAATACATCCACGATGAAAAAGGAAACCCAACGACCAGTCAAAGAACTAGAATATATAGAAATGTGTATCTACGTTTAGCAAATTATTCTGTGTATCAGACTCTCGTTGTTTTATGTTGCTTCACTAATATACATGTCGTATACGTTGTAGTTTAAATTGAGGTAATACAGTTGCTCAGTGTTTCCTCTTACCCATAGGATTAGCTGGATGCATCTAGACATGAACGTGTAGCTGTTCTATCTACTAGGTTTCTATGGTGTAGCTGTTGTATTGTTTTGGTTGGGAAATTTGCCTGCTACAGCCACGAATCACTTTCACTAAGGTCAGTCTTTAATGCATGGATATGACTGTATGTATGAAAACAATGTCATTCGGTATGATTAACAACGCTATTAGGCGAAAATAAAAGCGACGATTCCTCTTCCCGTGTGTTCGTTGCTAACTGAGCGCTAATGCTAGCTAGGTGCATAGTTAGCTGCCAGCTCAGCAGTTGGGTTTGTTCTTACTCTTGCTAATGTTAAATCAAAGTGAGTGATTGCCGTGAAAGTCGTTGTCGGCATATATAATAGTGTTAAATAAAAACGTATGCTTTAGCCGTTAAAGCTCTTAAACGTGGTATTAGCTAGCGAGTAGGACGTTAGCATTGTGGACTGCAGGTGATGCTAGCTACTAACTGCTACTGGTTCTATAATTTAATTGCTATGTATTGTTAGTCGTGAGCATGAACATATATTGTTAATATTGTATTACATTAATGTTAGCACTAGCTTTCAGAAGCGAACCCGACGTTAAACAAGTAAATAATTCTCTCTGTACAGGTAAAAACTTTTCTAAGACGTAAAATACATTTAAGATGGTGGTTTAATAAGATATTCACATATATTTATTAACATTTATTTTTAACTCAAATATGTCATCAGCACTAAAGGAATGTAGAAATAAGGTTCCGGTTGATGTAATGTTAACATTTGACCTTTTATTTAAGCCAAGCTAACTGTTTAAAACAAAACATTACTTAAAAATGTGTCCATTTGCGTTCAGTTTTCTGTATATAATTTCCTTTGATTTAATTTTTTTTATTTATATGGATCTTTTGATATAGTCAAACCTGACATTATGTAACGAACTGCTCTATTTTTTAAAATTGAAAACATTGCTATACTAATATGGCACACAAATAATAATAAGTTAATTATTTATTATAGTATTATGTGGGAGCCAAGCTGTTGTGACATAATTAATTTTTTATTGACCTTGTGTGTTTTATTACTTTCTCTTTGATTCACAGTTAGCAATGCGTTTTCTTGCATATGAGCATTTTATAGCATATGGAGAAAACTCTACTGTTTGAACAAGAGAGGTATTATAAGCGTGTTAAGTAATGTTTTAAACTCAAATTTTAAATATTTTGCCGAGTCTTTTGGCGGTGATGGTTTTTTGCACTCACAAATATTTGAAAGTTGGAAATATTTAGCAATATGAATGGATGTTATTAATTTGATTATTTGATTTTGTATTACAAGTCAACACATTTCTATTTGTATTTATTAACAGCTTTAATATTACATTTGGTAGCTGTCTTGAAATGGCCCTCAGTTCTTCTTGGTGATCTCTAAGCTTATTTTTTTGTTACTGAAACCTCATTGATTGCTGCAGCTTAAGGGGTTGGTCAGTCAATTTCTAAAATGACAACAGATATTTGCTTTGACTCTTTAATCTTTTATTTGAGTAAACAGTGTGATAACAAACCCTGCTCTACTTCAGTCCTAAAATATCATCAAGCTTGTACTCTGAATGAATATATATATAGGTTGTTCCCCAGCAGAGGGCAGTGTTGCGCATTTATTAAGTGACGTCTGGAGAATTCATTCTTAGCAGGGGGTGCACATATTTTATGTGTCCTATTTGCCTTTAATATGTTTCCTCACAGCTGAGCTGTATCAGCTTTCAGCCCAATCTGTAAGAACTGCATGGCCGGTCCTAGACGGGGGCCAACAGGGGCCAGTTCCCTGTAAACCTGGTACTGATTCCAGTTTTTGCCCCCGTTCTGAAGGCATATTATTTAATTAATTCTTTTACTGTATGCACTGGCACAGAAACAACAACTAATACCTCCCTTCAGAGCTTTACTTTAACAGTAAATGAAATATTAAGGCGGTGCACTTCTAGCTTCAGCCGTATTGAGATTGGATCTCAGTTTTGATGCATTAAATCATGAAAAATGTCCCCCTTTTTTTGTTTGTTTTTCAATCTTTTGTTCTGAGCAACTGTCAAGTCAAGTTTATTTGTAGCAAAGCAGTTCAAAGTACTTTATGCCATAAAAAGATGATATTGCTGCTCAAGGTCTGGATCAGTCATCCAGCCGGCAGCTATGTTTTTGAGTTAAAAACTGTTTAAAGTTGACAGGGAATTTGAAAATATCACTTGACAGTTATGTGTTATTGGAAGACTGGAAGATTAATACCTAAACATCAACCATAAAGCCTTAAAAAAGCAATAATAAAATAAAAAACTAAGATAAATAATCAATGCTAGGCCTGGCGGGGGCAACAAGTAAAGCCTGGTGGGAACCCTGCAGCTACCACTTACGAAACAAGCAATAAACATTACGTTTTATCAAATGCCATCATAAAAATAATCAAGAAAATATACGTCCATTATAATGAACAATGTTCCAGTTACTAGGAATCAAAGGCAACACTAAAGAAGGTTTTAAGTCTTAATTTAAAGGAACCGAGTATTTCTGAGTTCCTTCATGTTCCAGATTTGTGGAGCATAAAAACTGAATCTCCATTTTTGGTTCTGGTTCTGGGAATGCAGAGTAGATCGAAACCTGAAGACCTGAGCGTTGTGGCAGTTTGATACGACAACCTTAAAAAAACACACACACAAAAAAAACCCGCTGACCCTAACTTGGCCGTTCTGGGCAAGAGAGTCTAGAACCGCCATTGACGAGCTAAAAACCAAAACGCTTAAAAAGTCTCGCTGAAGAACTGAACCGCATTTGATCGGTTCAGCTCGTCAGTTCACATTATTTACGCCTACATGTCACAAAGACATTTTCCACCTGGTCTCACACACATAAATTCTAATTTTGGTCGGCGTACGAGCGAAAAGCCAACATGGTGCAGCCCCTCCGCCCCGTTGAAATGCAACGTCTCTCGCATTTCCAGTGGACGCCGTTTTCCTTCCCCGTCACTTTCTCATTAATGATTGATGGCGGCAAGACATTTCTATTAGGGGAAACGTGGCCAGCCAGGAGGAGAGTTTGGAGCCAAGGCTGGGAGGAGTTTGGATGAAAAGTAGATCCAGCTGCAAAAAGGAGCAGTCTATTTCCTGGCACTGCTGGTCACTGCCTCCAATGTGTTTGAGGAAAAAGAAGAAGAAGGAAAAAAAAAAACCTCTCAATGCTCGACCCACTTTTGGCCGGCAGTGGGTGCCCCATCTGGCTGCTTCAGATAAAATCCTACCTCAGTTAATCACTGACCTTTTTGGGTCTTATGTAAATGCATATTACATTTACAGATATTAAGTTTCAGATTTTATTTTTTTTTCTCCCTTGTGTTCGTTGAAAGTGATGGATGAGCAGACGGGCTCTCCTGCAGGCAACGCCGACAACAGCCAGAGAAATGGAGACGAGGTAAGAGGCTAACGAATATCAAATGACATATTTTTCACTTTCTTTTTTATTTTTTTTTAAACCCCGTCCCCCACGGAGGGCAGGAAGCTCCCGCGAAAGCCGCTACCTGCCACCTTCTTCCACCTTGTCGCATCTCAACCTGCGCTGTTCCTGCAGAAACCACGACGCGGCAGCTGGACCAAAGGGAGGAAGAGGAAGAAGCCGATGAAGGACAGCAACGCGCCCAAAGCTCCCCTGACGGGCTACGTTCGCTTCATGAACGACAGGCGGGAGCAGCTGCGGGCGGAGCGTCCGGACGTGCCCTTCCCAGAGATCACCAGGATGCTGGGCAATGAGTGGAGCAAGCTGCCCCCGGAGGAGAAGCAGGTCAGGATGAGAAGTTTCCAGACGGCGCTCGGCTCCTGGCCGCGCAACCGTGAAGAGAAATGTCTGGAAGGTGGTGTTTGTGTTGGCTCTCCGCTGCGGCGGCGTTCAAAACCGGACGACGTCAGAATCGCGTGGAAAACTTTTCTTCTAAGCCAAACTAAATGTTAAGTTTTTCTCTAAAACATGTCGCTTTTTAGATCCTCCAACGTAGATTTTTTTTTCTTTATGGAATACCTGCACAGGATGCCTACAGGACAGTGAAGCTAATGATAGCCCTTTACGTTTTTCATGTCAAGTTTATTTATTTAGATGGCACGTTTCGTCAACAGTGGAGTTCAAAGTGCTTCACACAGCAAAAACCACACAGTAACCAAATATGAGACAAGCAATAAATATTGTTTTGTCAAATCTCATCATCAAAATCGTCAAGTAAATACACATCAGATATGATCAATGTTCCACTTGCTGCTTATCAAAAGCAACTCTTTGCAGTTTTCTGGAAGTCTGTTCCAGATTTGTGGTGCGTAGAAGCTGAATGCTGCTCCTCTGTGTTTGGTTCTGGTTCTGGTGATGCAGAACCAGAAGAGCTGAGGGGTCTGAAAGGTTGATAGAACAACAGCAGATCTGTAATGCATTTCGGTGCTAAGCTGTTCAGTGATTTACAGTATTCTCTGAGGTACAGGGAGCCAGTGTAGGGACTGTAGAACTGGAGTTATGTGCTCTAATCGTCCTGGTTTTAGTCAGAACAAGAGCAGCAGCGTTGTGGATCGGAACTGATCGTTTTAGGCAGACCTGTGAAGACGCTGCTGCAGCAATCAATGCAACCAAAGAATGGATGAGTTTCTCTAGATCTTGCTAAAGGATCAGTCCTCTAATCCTGGAAGCATTCTTCAGGCGATAGAAGGCTGACTTTGTAACCGCTGTTATGTGGCTCTGAAGGTTCAGCTCAGAGTCCATCAATACTCCTAGGTCTCTAGTTTCCAGCTGTAATAACTGAAGCTGTATGTTGACTCTAGATCGCTCCTCTTTAGGTCCAAAGACAATAACTTGAGTTTTGTTTCTGTTCAGCTGGAGAAAGTTATGACACATCCACACATTTATCTGTTCAGTGATTGGATGGGCTCAGAGTCACCTGATGACATCGTACTGTGTATCATCTGTATATTTATTGTAGCTAACCTTATTTCCTGCTATAACCTGAGCTAGTGGGAGCATATAAATATTGAATAAGATGGGGTCCCAGGAGCGAACCTTGGGGTACCCCACATGCCATACTGAAACTACTGAAACTAGGAAGTCCCTGTTCTTTGTCTAAGATCCGAACCAGCTGAGTACTGGACCGGAGAGTCCGACCCAGTCGATCCAATAACATGTCATGATCAACAGTGTCAAAAGCTGCATTGAGGTTCAACAGAAGCAGCAGAGTGGTTCTTCCACAGTCTGTGTTTACATGGCTGTCATCGATCACCAGGAAACCAGACTGAAAGACCTCAACGCGTGCGATTGGTCGTTGTTAAGAAACTATTTAACCATTGAAACATATTTTTTCTTTTTGTTTCAATAATCTTGCTGATGAATGGAAGGTCGGAGATTGGCCTTTAATTCTGCAAATCTCCAACCTGGTTTGGTTTGGCGACTTTTTGTCAGAAAAATCTCTAGCTGTTTTTTTTTCCTTTTAATTACTCTTATTTTCTACCAATAATTAAAAAAAACACTAGCATTTTTGAAAACGGATGCCTGGACTTTTGAACGTGTGACGCCTCCCTCCGCAGCGATATTTGGACGAAGCGGAGCGAGATAAGGAGCGCTACATGCGAGAGCTGGAGAAATACCAGAAGACTGAGGCCTACAAACATTTCACCAGGAAGGTCCAGGAGAAGCAGAAGGGCAAGAGGCACCGGGGAGGTGAGACACGGTCAGGCAGCCGGCCGCCTTTCCCTTTTTTTGGGGGCGGGGAGGGGAAGGAAGAAGGGACTTCCTGTTTGAAAAGTGTTTTAGTGAGACGCTTCCTGTGTCTGAAGATGTTTGGATAAACCAGTCATTGTTGGCTGAGGACTCCTGTCCAGACAGGATGACTCACAGGAAGTTGAATGCGTAGTGAGGGTAAGTGGAGGAGGAAGCAGTCAGGAATGGGTGGTTTCTCTTTTTTTTGCATGACCTTCTCGAGTCCTTTCACCAAGACGCCCAGTCACCGAGCCATCAGCTGGAGCGTAACTTCAATCTGCATGGGCAACTTTTGCAGACGCCTGTGTGGTTGAAAGAAAGTAAGGAAAATTTAAAAAGAGAAACACTGCAGCTTCTCCCCCCTGAAAACCGCCTTCTCGCTGTTCTCCGATTTAAAAAAATAAAATAAGAATAAATCACAACACATCACACTTTTTCATAGTAGGCATATTTCTGAAGGTGCTAGAGACAGGAAATTTTGAGCAGATGTTTGTAGCAACCCAACAAGAATCTTACAAAAATATTTTCCTTCTGGTTTCTAACGCAAATATTTTAGTGCACTTGACATAAGACAAAACTAACTCAAAAGCAACTTTCCAGCAAGATAAATAATGTGTCTCGTGAAATGAAATGACATCAGTCTTCACATGAAATCGGTAGTTTTAAGTAAAAAATAATGTCAGTTTTTTTATTTATTTTTAAAAACAATAATTCTACAAAACAAAAATTTTAGGTTAATACAATTTTAAGTCGATAATTATTGAATATAAATACAAAAAAAAGTCTGGCAGACTTTTTAACTTAGAACAGTAAAAATGTCCAATCATAGGTAAAAAAAAAAAAGAAGAAAAAAATGATCATGCTGAAAAGTTACTTTTAAATTAGCCTCATTTCAAGTGTTCTGAGATTTTTGTCCTAGAAAAACGTTTGTGAAGATTTTGTGTTTTTGCAGAGAAGTAATCCACCCATAGGAAGAAACCAAAACAAATGAGTTTGGAAATGAAGTCATGTGTAATAATGTGAAAAGACATAGAGGAAAAAGTACTGAAGAAAAAAAATACTCTTATAAATATATTTACTATATTTTAAAAAATGGTTTATTTCACCCACTGTAAATCAAACCAGAGCTACCAATGCTAGACGTGTTTTTTTGTCCACTCATTGGGGAATTAAAGGTCGCAGTGCATCAGGCAGATCGCGTTATGCAAAGCAGATTCAATAACCTTCTTTTTGCCGTATTTGGCCATGTTTTGCATCTGCTTATCTTGAAACTCTACATTCCCAGCAAAAAAAAAAAAAGCTGAGGGAAAAACAGCTCTGACTCTGCTTGGTAAAAAAAAAAAAAATCCCATTTCCACTGAGCTTGAAGGATTGCCTCATTGGAGCTCATTGATATAACGCGTCGACGTTTTTATTGACCTCTCTGCTTTCGTTCGTTTCCCCGAGTTCGTAACGAGCTGACGACAGGCCCGCGATCCCAGAAAACCTGACTCATCCGTGATGATGTCCCCTTCATTTATTCTTTCCTTCCTCTCCAGATGTTGGGCACCAAGTCGCCAGCGAGGCTCTTCATGAGGTCAGTAAGTCTTTCCTGCCTGGTGGTAACGCTCCAAATTGCCCTTCGTAAGTGCTAACTATCATATTTCATTAGGGGAAGGAGCCCTCTTCTAGTTCACTTAAGAGTTTTATGTGTTACACAACCCTTTGGTGAAAAGCTCTTACCTAAAGGGGTTTTGTGACTGGAGTGAGTTGGAAGTTTTATGAAATGATCACAAAAACATCGTCAACAACAAAAAAAAGATGAGTATTAAAGTCAGTTTAGAGCATTCTGCTTCATCGATGACTTCAGGGATGTGGAAAATCCGGCCGAAGACGGTGAATTTCTTTTCCTTTATGCTTTCCTCCCTCGTTTTGGGCTGTACTTTCCTCAAAGAGAAGCAGGCGGTCATGAAAAGGAACCAAACCAAATGGAGTGATGAAATCGTTTCACTCACCAAGGTCTTTCTGCCCAGGACGTTTTATACTTCATCAGAACTCGAGTGCAGAACTCCTGGGAAATCTTCGTGCTGCAGGTTCCTCCCACAGGAAGGAGGTTCTGCCCATAGTGGATGCTCAAAAGGACAACCTGCAAAAATTCCCAAAGCGCGTTCACAACGATAGACCAGTGACTGGGTTGGTCACTGTGGTGTTTGTGCTATGATCCGCAAAACTGAGGCTGTGATTTTCCACAACTCTAGAGTCTTTCTGTAAACTCAGTCAACGCTCAAGCGGCTCGGAAACAAATGTCCGAAGCTGAAATATCCGGGAGTTTCAGGATGTATTCAGGTTGATTAAAGTGTTTGGTTCACTTTAATCAAACTCTAGTTCGTTTTCCCAAAATGAACTACATGTCCGTTGTGAATATGCAAACTCCTGTCCGCCTAAAATCCTGGGTATCAGTTCAGTTGAAGTGAACTCTGGTGCGGTTTGAATCCAAGCGGACGGGTGACTGCGCCGAATGCAGGAAGTGAATTATACCCCAGGGCATTCTGGGAAAACCGAGTCTACCGGATCAGGTGTGAAAAACATCCTCAATCAGAGGAAGCAAGATGAGCCCTTTCTTTGCCAAGATTCTCTATAGAGGTGAGATGTATGCCTACTGCAGACAGCGGGCTTAAAAAAAAAAATACAGCGAGGTATATTGGGAATACACTGGTCAGCATCTTATTGGAGCAGGGAAAAATGTACTGCAGAAATAAACGCAGGGACAAAATAGCCGCCATTAGAAATCAGACTGGCGCTCAGGCTGAGGATCATTGCTGTGTCAGTTTGGGTCAATTTTTTTTTATGCACAAGAAAATTGGCCACATTGTAGAAAAGAATTGAGAAACATACAAGCGAAGCTGGAAATAACTAAGTTATTACATGTGCTTCACGCTCAGTTGAAAAGCTTGGTGGTATTGACTGAAGTTGCCATTATGACTTAGATCTTTTTATGCACGATTGTGTGTGGAGCAATCAGATCAAGTCATGCTGAAGAGCTGGTAAATCATGGGAGGGAACTTCTGCTTTTACACTTTAGCTCGGCTCTTTCTAAATAAATGATTCCATTGTGTGACGCGTCATGTGGTGATTTTTTTTTTTGAGAGATGGATGCGGATCAACTCTTGGTCTTATTTTGAACATGCATCAGCAGCAGACCCGCCTCGTGCTTGTCAACTTGCAGACGGATCGTTTTTGTAGATGTACGGCCCTGACCGGATTTACTGGATCCTCCTGATAAAGATGCTTGGAAGAGCCTGAAAACAATCTCATATAAATATGGAAATATTAAATTTTTTGATGCGAATAAATGTATTAATTGAGGAGAAATGCCATCAAAAGGGTCGGATTTACAAGGTTCATTGAGGGTCTACTGGATGGAGACCATTTTTGGTTGCCTATACAGTAAAGAATTTTTTTTTTTTTTACTAATTCAAATTATAGTGCATTACTAAACATTTATTTTATTCATTTATTTATCCTTTATTTCTTTAAAAATTTATTTTGCAAGAGAATCGTGGCCGGGACCGGCAGCGGCACACAAAACATCGACAACAAAAACAAAAAAGATGAACGGTGTCATCAATAAAATCATCAAAAGGGGAGATCCAAAGAGTTTTTGTCACCATTTAAAGATTTAACGGTCCTCCAGAATTTATTACGGTCTTTTTGTCGTCTCTGTTTAAAAACTGCTGAGCTTTTACGTTTCTAATTGCAATTTTTGTAATAATATCATTAATAATCATAACCAGGTGTGAACTGATTACACCAACTGGTGATAGGAGGTCTAATACATCCCTTGACCAACCAATAGCTCAAAGGACATAGATCACACAACACACACAAAAATACAATAACTTCATGATTTTCAAATAATTGAGTATTGTTTATTGTTGTAAAAATCCCAAAAGTGTTATTATAGTTCACCATATATGGATCTATGACTCATCTATAAAGAACATTTTTAGCAAAACACATTCATTAAAAAAAAAAAAAAAATTTCTGTGTAAGGCATCCTCCCCCAAAACATTTGGCGCCCTGGGCTACTGCCCTGAAAGCCCTTTCTAAAGTTTGGCTCAGTTCAGAAGTTAGCGGCTGTGAAATCAACTCCCCACTTAATGAAATCAGATAAAACTCCTAATATTTCAGTAGAAGTGATTATTTTTTTAAAAAATCCTTCCAAAAGAGCAAAAAACCTCCACAAAGTTTGGTTAGTAGATTTTATTGACATGCTAAATTGTAACAAGAAAACAGATTCAGACTTCTGTCCAAAACCAGGGGGAAATAGGCCTTCTCTGTTTTCATGGTTTTCTTAGTCCCCAGAACTAAATCCTTTAGAAAACCTGCAGGGTGAGCGGAAGAGAAGAGAGAAACAGAGCGCGTATCCAAGACTCTGGTTCATCTCCAGACACGTTCACACTGTTGAACTCAAGAAGCCCGAACTGCAAAAATAAGTCCTACCGCCTCCAGCTGCACATTTCAGAACAGAAGCGAGTCCTTCTGAAGGAAGTTCGCCGGATGACATTTCGGACAACATTTTTGGCGAAACCCAAGGCGAGAAAACACCATAGTTTGACTTTTATTTGTAGAAACCGTACACCAAAGACGCAAAACGCAACTTTAGGTGTGTAAAAATGAACTGTTAGTTAACTGATCAACTCCAAGCCTGTATAATCCGTGTTTCTCCCCCTGAGGGCCAGGGAGCACCGTCGGCCCTTCCTCTGGCTCCAAACATTCAGTGCTCGTCGTTGCGCGACTGAAGCCGGGGTTAATCCTCCTTCGAGCTGTGTTTACGATCCCAACGCTTAGCTTCCACTTACCCTGCAATTCATTTTTATTAACTTCAGCGTGTAATTAAGAGACTTTTTTCTTTTTTCCCCTCAGTAGCTACTTTCAGAGCCTCTCGGAGGGTTGCGGCCAAGGTGACTTAACCAGGATGAGCGTTGCCGTGGGAATAGAGTCGCCTTCCCCCAGATTAGCACCAGCAGGGAGATTCAGCATGAATGTCATTATGTTGGGTGGGAAATGAAGAAGGATGGCGCGTTGGTCCAAAAGGAGGGAGTGAAAGCTCTATTGTATCGCGCTCTCCTGTTTCAGCGCCTGTTTTTGCAGCAGATTTATTGCAGAGCTTTTCCTATCTCGGATGCAGAAATGATGAAATTACTTCCATCCCCGCATTTCATAAAAAAAACTGTATCGCAGCGTACGTTTTGTGGCCAGATAGAAAATCAATTACCAGCCCACCCAGAGCCCAGTAAGATGAATGACTGTGTCTGCCAGCTCGGCTAATCTTCCTCCCTTCCCTCTTTAATGTCCCTGGCTGTAAACAGAAAGACGCAGAGGGAAAGGACAGGACCGTGTTTGACATCCCAATCTTCACGGAAGAGTTTCTCAACCACAGCAAAGGTGAGAATGAAGGGAGTCGGGAGGACGACTCCTTTCTGCGTCTGAACGAAGCTCATTTTTATTTTGGCCCACATCAAAAATGTGAATGTACTTAAAGGGCCGGTTGTGCCTGAATTTGTTGATAAAACCAAATAAGCTGTTAAAATATCAGAAAATGACTGTTCTTCCAAGATTATGTGACTGTTTTAGTGCTTTTTTTGCAATCAAAAAGACAGATTTTGTGTTGCCAATGTAGACATTTTTTTAAGGAATTACGGACTACGACTTGGCATCCAGTAAGGCTGAGGCAGCAGCCACTTCAACTCAATATTTTTCACCAATTTTAATAAAAATTTGCAGTAAAAGCAGAAAAAAATTTGGAGATTTGTTGATTTTGTGTCAATTTTGCAGATTTGTGAGAAACTGGAAGGCCACATAAAAAGCTACAGTGGGCCAGCGCCTTGAGTTTGACACATGTGCCGTACAGTGACTAAAGCCAAGAGTTGACTCTTAACAGCATGTGTGTGTATGTGGATTTTTTTTCCCCCACCACCGTTAGCACGAGAGGCCGAGATGCGGCAGCTGCGCAAGACCAACATGGAGTACGAGGAGCGCAACGCGGCCCTGCAGAAGCATGTGGAGAGCATGCGCGGGGCGGTGGAGCGGCTGGAGGGCGACGTGATGCAGGAGAGGGAGCGCAACGGGCTCCTGCACCAGCACCTGGAAACCCTGCGCCAGGCGCTCACCTCCAGCTTCTCAGCCGTGCCTCTGCCAGGTGAGAGAGACGGCGCCCTGCAAAAGAGTTCTTGACCTTCTTGCATTTTTCCATGTTGTACCCAGTGTCGGCGCGTCTTTAAAAGGGAATTTTAAGATCGAGGTCTTAAAAGGTCTTAAATTTCAGTTTGAAAAAGCATGTTGGTCTTAAATATGTCATTTACAGGTCTTAAATTTTGTTGTGGCCTTGGAATTTATTCTCTATTTGTAGATTTTTTTTTCTTCTCATGGATCTTTTCTGTCAGGCAAAACAGACGTGACTTAAAGACATTATTTATTGCGTTCTGTGACTCAAGGCAGTTGCAGCTAGGAGTAAAGCTAGCTAGCTTTTTCATGTCCGTCATGGATAGCTGCAAAGTTGACTTACCCTTACGATTTACTTTCTATTTTCTTTAGTACATCTCTGTCTTATTATGCAGGTCTTAAATTCCATTCATAGTGGTCTTAAAAAGTCTTCAGTTTGGTTTGGTGAAACCTGCACAGACCTGGTTACAGCCACAAGCTTCTGGTGTGTTTTATAGGTAATTTATGTGACAGACCACCATAAGGCGGAGTATTCTTAAAGTTTCTTAAAGAAAAATTACTTGGTCTTAAATACATTAATCACAGGTCTTAAATTTGGTCATCTTATATCAATCTTATATTTTTTGTAGTTTTTATTCTCGCAGGACGTTCTGTCAGGAAACGGTTTGACTCGCGCACCGACATGCGAGGCGGTTCACGTCACCGCTTGCTAGCTGCTAAAATAGCAAGCGGCTAACTAGCCTCGCTGGCTAGTTAGCTAGCTTTTTTCCTAACATTTTTTCCCGCGGGAGTTCTTCCTGTGTCCCAACAAGTTTTTCAAAGAAGTGATTTAGAAATTCGGATTAATTTTTGCCTAAAGCCATTAAAGGGGGGTCAGGAAATCCTCCTAGAAGGTCTAAAACGATGGTCTAAGTGCAAAGTGTGTGGCAGAAAAGCAGCACTGAGCATTTTGCCTGACAAAACACTTTGAAAATTAAACACACATATACATAATGAGTCTGCTGCATCTAATGTACCAAACCCATTTTCTAAACAGCTGTAAACACTCAGGCAAAATCTGCTGCGAGTTGTCCTGTGCAACTTTATTTCACGTTGATATTATTTCCCACGCATTGCGACTCTCCTGATAGCAGACTCGGCAAACACCAGAAATAGACATAAAAGGCCCATAAATTATTACATCAGAGCTCCGTAATGAAGGATGATTACAAAACTCCAGGTAGTGCCTCAGGGCCGATTTTTTTTTTTTTCTTTCCTTTTGCACTTCCTGTTGAAGAGCTTGTAAATTAAATCGGGCAGAACGAAGCCTTCTGTGCTTCTTAGTTTGCAAAGAACAGACTTGGCTTTATTTTCCCCACTTTGATAGTGTTTTGTTTTTTTTTTTTAGTAGTTAGACTTGGATCAAATTAAATTACAGCAGTTTATATTTCCGGGGTTACGACTCAGCCACGTGTTCTCCGCATATCTTAGACTTTATTGGGAAATCTTCCTATAAAAGCGAGGCACGCTTTTGCTTTCATAAGATGATTTTATTGGCAGCGGTTCTGTAAATATGGAAGAGGATAAGGGCCACTTAAAAAGGAGAATTGCCTTTTTTTTCCCTCAGAGTTCTTAGAGTATCGTCTGTGTTTTTGGTTTTTCTTCAGTGGCCTTGGTCCTTCTCCATTCACAAATCGCTCAGGTGTCTTTGGACTACGTTTTTCTTTAAACGTGGAACTGAAACATCGAGTGCTTTCAGTTATTAAAAGAACAATTTAAAGTAATTGTGGAGTAAATATAGCGGCTTTAAGAAGCTAAAACTGCAGGAATAAAAGTGCACAAAACGTCCAGCCTTCAGCTAAAGACAGGAAGCTGAAGATTCTTTTGCGGAGAATTGAAACCGGATTCGAATACGGCTGAAAAGCGAATCCTCTTCCCTCCATTTCTCGACTCGAGAAAGAAGTGTGAGTGAGCCGGCGCTCCGAGGATGATCTCTTCCTGTGAGGTTATGGGGACCAACAACATCGTTTAGCTCATTAAGGGCTTTTTATGGGATGAGGAGGATTTTACATTCTCTGCATGTTTGTGCCCGCCTGCAACTCAGCTGCAGCGTTCAGGATCAGCAAAACAATTTCTAAGCAAATTGTCTCGAGAACTCCAGCAAAAAGTGCCGTCGCAGTCACATGGCTTGGAAGTAACAAACGCCTGGAATGGGCTGCAGCTTCACTCGGGACAGGATGCTTGTGAATGTGGTGCACCGAAGAAGAGAACGGGAGAGTTAAAATGATGCGTTCGCACGGGCAGTAGCAAAAAAAAAAAAAAAAAGATTACAAGTTATTGTCCTGTTTTTCACATTTTGCCATAGTCAATTGTTTGATTTATTGTGATTTTATCTGGAAGACCAACACAAAATATGAAGTGGAACGAAAATTAAATGTTTTCTTTTTTGTTTTGTTGGGGCTTTTTTAAGTTGAGTTCTGTTGTGTTCCCTGCACTGCAAACACACAAAATCTGTTTTTGGTCCAAAAGTATGTAGTTCCTGGAGCCTTTCGGCTGAAAAATCGCCCAATAGTTTGGCATGGGGACGAAAAGTCACAAGAAGGGGCCGATGACATGAGGCTGAGAAAAAAACGACTCCATTTTCATCACGCAACTGCGACAGATATAACCAATTTCCACTCGACGATGAACCCTTTAGGTTCAGTGAAACCTAACGCACCTATTTCAGATTTTTATTTGTAAAATAAAAAAGTTAAAAGCCACGAGTCATTTTCCACTCGCTGTGAAATGAACCTTTACGTTCGTTTTGCCGTAGAGAAACTCAGTAGAGCATCCGAAACCGTCGGAGCGGTTGTGAAGACGTTCACGAAAACGCTTGCGATGCGAATCTGAACACTGAGGACGCGTGCTTCCTGTCTTTAGGCAGCGGAGAAACCCCGACCTTGGACACCATCGACTCTTACATGAAGAAGCTCCACACCGTCATCGTCAGCAGCCCCCAGGAGCACGAGAGTCTCATCAACACAGTGAGAGACGTGGTTGGCCGCCTGGACAGGTAGGGACGTTTTTCACTACATCTACTCGCGTTCCCTGACTTTATTTGGGGTGGGGATGGATTTTTTGATATTTTTCTCTATCTGATTGGCCAAACAACTAGACCCAGAGGTTTGTTCGTGTGATATCGAGGTGAATCACTCTGAATACCAAACCATTTTTCTCTTTTGCCGATGTTCGGAGCAGATAATCGGACGGAGTTCAGCTGATCTCACGGACCAGGATTTGTCTTCAAGACGTCTCATCGACTTGTTGCAACATGTCCAGACTCTGCTATGGTCATATTGGTGAATGTGTTGTAGCGTCTCATATTAATTTATTTTGTCCTCATTGGTTTACAGCTGATTAATAAGGCGGTAGGGACCTTGTTGAACTGGACATTTTCTGTTGTTTCCATCCTCTCCATTCATGTCTAGCAGCTGCCTTCTCGCCAGACCCGTCGCCATCAAACGTTACCAAGAAAATATCCTTGACATGTCTGTTACTCTCATATAATCAGTCGAAGAAGAATGAGAAGAAAAAGAAAAACCTGTGCCATTGTTTGTTTTCCCAATTGTGAAGTGTTTGTATTTTCAATAAAAATGTTTTCATCATTCAATTTTCCCTTTTGTGACCGAACTACAATAGTAAACATTTACACATATATACATTTGCTTTTATAAAAAAAAAATCCAAAAACTAACACAAATACAGGAAATAGTCAAAACGTTCTTGCTCTTTTCCCTAAAATGATACAAATGTATCTAAACAAGAGATTTCTGGATCAAAAGTTTATTTTAAAGGGTTTCTGCAAAGTGCAAAAAGTCTGAAATATTTTCAATTTTAATGTATATTCTGATAAGTTATATATTTTATCTTCATTTGCTAAGTCTGTATTTTTATTTTTTTTTATATATTTTCTGGCTCCATTCTTTTAATTTTATTTATTTATTTTTTAGCAATTTGTAGTTCTGGAGCAGGAAGTTATTAAACTGTGGCAGAACTACAAACTCCATGATGCAGGTTTTTAGTGAGGAAATGAGGAATTAAAAAATCTCAAACAAGAATTTATTTTAATTTAAACCTTACATGCAGTACTGTATGCTACTACAGTTTTAGTTTCCCCAAACCAAATTCTACAAATTAAAAAAAAAAGTTCAATTTAAGAGGGCTTAAGAACTTCTCGGGTTTCTGGGGGTTTAAAGTCTTTGCACTCTATCCATAGCTCATCTGTGGCTAATCGCTGCTAATTTGCCGACCTGCTCGGTTCGCAGCAGCTAATCTTATTGACTTCCAGTTTATTCAGCCAGTTAAGCGGCTCTGCAGAGACGCCGCGGTCGGATCTGCTAAATATGTCGGCTTTAAAAATTAAATATTCCCAATTTAAAGCCTATAAATTTTAATGTGAATAAACAGATTTGCCTTAAATAATGCATTCCCGTTCGCCGATACTCGTTTAATTTCACACAGACGTGCTTACCGCCGACCAATGCGACCCTGATCGTGAACGTGGCACGTATCTCGACGGGAGAAGACGTCGACATCTGACTTTAAATAAATCACTGAAGGCTTTTGCTTCAGTGATTTGTACAGTGAATATATAAAATTATAGGACAGCTTCATGTTTATGTGAGTTCACAGTATTCTTTCGTCTGTTTACAAGCCCTATTATCATCCCTCCATTTGAATGCTTCTTATTTGTGGACAATCGTTGCCGCAACACAGATAACATTCGAAGTCGGCGGCCCATGTTCTGACATCTATGTGCGCATGCGCATTTCCACAAGGTAGGACGGATTTACGGGTAGCACAGATCTTCAGAGATTCCCACCGGAGATTCCCAGGATCAGGCTGTCTTGAAACGGGGCGTGTCGTCAATCCAGCAGAGCCTTAACATGTAAAGTGTCTGCGCTCAGTACAAAATGCAACGTCATGCTGATGGATTACTAGATGTTGGTCAGCTGACATAATTAGCTGGTAACGTACAATAGGAGTGTGAACACTCTCAAAAGTATTCACACAACGCCAGACTTTTTCACTTTTGCAGCAAGGGGTGGAAGATATTAACTTAAGTTTTTGTCCCGCTATTATTTTGCAGTACTATTATGATGGCGAGAAAAGTGACAATAAGAGCTACTTTAGGTCAATTGTATGGCTGATGCAGCCCAATAAATCCAAACTTTTGGAAAAACAACCAATGCAAACCCACCAAATCTTACCAGTTGTTTTTGGTCTGTCTAGTGCAAATATCTTAGTGCGCTTGAAGTAAGACAAAGCTGACTTAAATAGGTAGATTATTTCACTAATAACAAGACATTTTTCTCATGACATAAGTGTAATGATCTGCCAGGGGAACTAGAACTTTTTCATCGATATTACAAAAATGATGAACTTGCATGCCGTGCTGAAAAGGTACCTGTACATTACTTTGTCTTATTTCAGGTCTACTAAGATATTTGAACTGAAAACTACGCCAAAAATACTTGGTAAGGTTTTGCGTTTTTGTAGTGAATGTATTTGATGCACTACGCTTCTTAAGGACATCAGTCACATTGAGACGTTTGATGTGCGCCTCTAAACTGCACATATTAATTGAATTTAATAATATTTTCAATCTTTTTTTGTATCTAATGGTACAAGAATAAATCAGACTGCTTATCATGAAAATAAATGTATCGCAATAAATGATAAACGATACAATAAATGTCTGCCCAAAATAAACTACAAACAGGCACTTGTGAAATTTAAGAGCTCATTAATCTAGTAGCACACATGGTTTTGTGAAATGTCAATTTATTAACATGTTTCTTTAGCATTAGAACACAGGAAATGGAGACAAATACACGGTTGTCATCTTAGTTTGTTTATTTTTGTTGCAAATAATAGCTTGCTCCAAAACAAGTATTACATGACACTGTTTTCCAACAGTGGACTGATGAGACCATAACATACTCGTAATAGTCAAGTGGTCCAGTCAAAGTCCGGACCTAAATTCAAAAGAGATAATGTAGCAAGACCTAAACATTTACACTCACAGACACTCTCAGTCCAATCTTACCTCGCTTGAGTTGTTTTACAAGAAAATATGGGCAAAAAACAAGATCAATTTCTAGATAACACATGTAAAGAAATACCCTAAAAAAATCTACAGTTGATACTACGGCAAAAAATAAAATGATTTTTTTTGTGATGTGACCAGATGTAAGGGACTGCATCCATTTAAACCACACCAAAATATGGCTACATAACCGCATGGAACAACAAGAATGAGTTACTGTGACCTTTCATAAGCATTAATCTGCTGAAGCTGGAGCGTGTCCCGTAGCTGTGGACGAAACCAGATTGCCTCTCCTCTCCTCTCCCTGAGGCTGGAGGAGAGGCACACGTTAGTAACGGCACAGAAATCAGTGCCAGGCGATTTAAAATTTTTCTTCATTGAAAAATAGAAGCGTCAACCTGCGTCTTCCAGAAAAAAAGAGCAAGAAAAAACATCCAACGGTTACCAAAGCAAATGGCGTCGGTCCCGAGAACATAAATACCCGACTTCATCCATATTTTATCACTTGCTCAAAAGTTAAGTTCCTCTTCCTGGGAATGTCATCCAGCTCCTTTTATGAGATCCCTGATGAGATACGCAGCCTAATCCGACCATGGCCAATCTTCTTAGAGCTGAGGAAAACTTTGCAGAGTTCGTGCCTGCTTAATGTCATCCCTGGAGCAATGACTGAAAAAAACAAAAAAAAACAAAATGCATGCTGGATGAAAAATTTGGGAAGTGAAGAGCATCCCCCTGGGACTCTACCTCGGCCCGTTAAAGTTGTTTACCTTTTGGTTTATGGTGTCATCATGCAGATGTGCCGCTCGCTGTGTGCAGTGGGTCTCAGAGCTCATTTGTATAATGAGCTTAACAGGAGTGCTTTTATTATTATTATCATTATTTGTTGTTGCTTTGATGTTGGCCAAAAACTCTGAAAACACCATAGAAAGCATATTGAATGGTGATGGTCCAGGGCTTCTGCTTTGTAGGTTAGTTATCCTCTCTTTTCCAGGTGACGAAGAGGAAGATGTGTTTTAATGAAGGATAGAACAGCTGGAGAAGGGAAGCAGCTTTTCGCCCTTGTTACTGTGTATGAGCGGCAGGCTTTAATACGGGCTATATGGCTCACAGCTCAGGGCGCTGTGTGTCAGGGGGCGGCAGAAAACTTTAAAAAAAAACAGAAACAAATGAACATAAAGGAAAAAAGGTAATATTAATATTGCTTGTTGTTGTTTTCATTCAACAGGTAGTGTTCATCCTTGTTGTTTAGCGTTGTTGGAGAATTAGCTCTAAATCCAAATGGCCTAGTCCAAGACTCTGCAATGCGGCTCTTTAAATTTGACCCAAAATGTAAACGAATAAAGAAAAAAATGCTAGTTCCTGCATGTTTTTGTATTGTTTAAGTCGTATTTGCATAGAATTTCCACTAATAATAAAAGAAATTTGTTTATTGGTTAGTCAAAAATGAGATGTATATTTTTAGCTCTTTAATCTGATGAAAAGACATAAACAAAATAGGTCACATAAGTTTAGTGACTTTACATTATTTCTCAAGATTGAAAACAAAAATGGCTGTTTGAATCATAAATCGCTGACCTCTGACCTAAGCTAATGAGATAACTCAAAGAAGAACAGATCATCTATAATCTACATGGAAAATCACAAAAAATGCCACCGCAATGCTTTTTTTTCTCCATCATTTTGTATTCTTTAAAACCATTTGGATTTGGAAAACCTATTTTGGCAAACAAAAACAGAGTACTTTTCTTAAAAAAATTTATGTGACAGAAAAAAAACTAAATGATAGTAATACATTTGACATTAGGATTTACATTACACAAAGTAAACAACTAAAAATAATAAAAGAATAGAAATCAAATAAGCAGCATGCATAACTGAAAAAATAAACAGAACAACTCAGCATAATTTTCTTAATTTCCTTCATAGTGTCTAAGAAACTCTGTCAACTTTGACCACATTTCTTCAACATCTACTCCCTTTTCTCTAATACAAGGGAACTTTTCTAATAGGACTTTTTTTTTATTACTTTGTGTTGCCTCATTGTTGTGAAGTCCATAATTGCGCATTCTTTACGGTAGGGTTGATGCACCGCCCCCTCTCGCCCTCCTTTTTGTTTTTTTCTGGCTTCTGAAATAAACACCATGCCCTTCAGTCTTTTGTCTGAACAAAGAGACACTCAGTGAAACACAAACACCTTCTGCAGCTCCTCCACGGGGGCTCGTCCGGGTTGTTGGACGAGCCAGGACGGGGGGCATCGTCCTGGCCCCTGGAGCACAGCGGGGTTGATGTGAGGACAGAGGAGCCAGCTCCAGCAGAGAGCCACACAGATCCTGGACCAGCGGAGGGATGAACGGAGGGAGAGAGTGACTCAGAGGAGAGAGGATGAGTCAGTGCGTCATGTGCTGAACAGGCAGGCGGAGGTATCAGTGTCCTGAATGGTTTCTCTTCCCGCAGTGTCACGGGCCGCTGTGGTCAAACTGAGCCTCCTTTTGTCAGGGAGTCGGGGTCTAATCCACTCTGCACATTTGTGGCAATCCTTTACCATTCGCAACGGATAACGGATACAAGTGAGCATTTCAAAGCTGCACTGGGGATGGCCTGGTCCTGAATATGAATTTGGGTGAAAATACAAGTAACTTTTTGCAGAGTTTCTCACATTGCAATGTGTTTTGTTGGGATTTTATGTGACTGACCAACACAAATTGGCATGTAATTGTGAAAACAGAAACAAAGGACATGTTTTTATTTAGTGCCCTCACCCCAAAGTCAACACTTTATATAGACCCCTCCTGGTGTAATTCCAGCTGTCTTTTGTTTTGGTATGTCTGCACTGTTGTTTTTTTATTTTTTTGCAAAGGTTTTCAGCAGCCTCAAACATTCCCGTTAACTCTGACCTGCCAGCTGTCTCGCCTTGACGAAGAGTCCCATTGCCTGATGCTGCCACGCGCTTCTCTGGCTAATGCTCTCCTGGATCAAGCATCTGGAGATCAGCTGATCGCACTGGTTTGATTGTTTGTTTGTTTTTTGTCAGGGTTTAGTCAAATGATGTGTATTTGTACAGCAACAGGGCAGTTCAAAGTGCTTTTAGGTCATAGAAGCATAACGGTAACCAATTACGAAACAACCAGTTGATATTATGTTTTGTCAAATGCCATCATCAAAACTATCAAGCAAAGATGCAGCAGATATTTTGATCAGTATTCCAGTTATTTTTAATGAAAGGCAACTCTAAAAACATACAGATTTTACATGCAACATGTCAAAATACAAACAGGTTTAAGGGGTAAGAACCCTTTTGCTAGGTGCTTCTACTTAAGCACCTAGCATAAATAGCATCTGTTTGTATGTTTTCAGCTGAGGAATAACTAAACTGATCTTTGCTTGGTGAAAAAAAAGGAAACAATAGTCATCTTCCCTCATTATTGCACTCCTCCAGCCTTGGAAAATCCTTGGCTTCGGCATTCAGCCATGAGGAGGGGGACGACAATGCCTGGAATGTAAGAAGAAAAAAAACTTGACTCATTCCCACGTGTCGAAGAACTTCAGCTCCTCCTCTTCCTCCTCATCTCAGGCTGTGAAGGCTTCAGGTTCCTCTCACACAGGATTCTTTCTTTCTCGGAAGGTGGCTTGAAAAGTCATCACACGCGACAACTTCTGTCCTTTGGGAAAATCTCCTTCAGCAAAGGTTGCAGATCTTACTACGAAACCGCTGTCAACGTTTTGTGAATGATCGCGGCTTAAAGTCAAAGGATGACGCTTTAATCTACTTGTAAAAAGTCTTGGAAGGAATATTTTTTTTAGTTAGTTTTAATTAATTCAGATCACGCAGTTTTCCCACAGAACCCCGCGGGCACCTGAAGGAAGTGATTTCCTTTTTCCAGTGGTCATTTATCCCTCACCGAATGCATTATGTCAGTCGGGCTGCACTCGACGCTTTTTAATAAGCGTCACAGACACACTCTCTCTGTGGCTTTGTGCTGTGCATATGTTTACTCTGTGCTGATTCACCGTGTTTCCCCTACCAAACAAACAAGGATTTGAATAAATTAGGCTGACTGACATAAAGTTTCTACTTTGAAGTAAGCCTCCACGACTTCCTGTGAACAAATCCAACCGCAGGAAATGGATGAGGAGAAATGGAGGATGGGCCTGTGTACATGACACAATGAGTTACAGAGTAATACTCCAAAACAGAAAAGCAACTGCAATCATTCCTTGTCCAAGGGACAGCTGACTATAGTTGCTCTAATTCCAAATGAGCTAAGTCAGATTGACTTAAGATTTAAGCTACTAATGCCTGAACTGCTCTGTTAATATACATCATACTTGAACATTGCTTGTGGGGTTCCCCAGGGTACAATTTTAGGTCCTAAATTATTATTATTTTTTTCTTTTATACATAAACACAGTAGCTCTCAGGACTACACCTGTGAAGATGGGAGGTACTTTGTGTTGTAAAATTCTATATTTCTAAATAATTAAAAAAAATTTTTTTGCAGATATAATCTGACACATGGGCTACCCAGTGGTGCAGTTGGTAGAGCTGTTGCCTTGCAGCAAGAAGGTTGTGGGTTCGATTCCCGGCCCCGGTCTTTCTGCATGGAGTTTGCATGTTCTCCCTGTGCATGCGTGGGTTCTCTCTGGGTACTCCGGCTTCCTCCCACAGTCCAAAAACATGACTGTCAGGTTAATTGGCCTCTCCAAATTGTCCCTAGGTGTGAGTGTGTGTGTGTATGGTTGTTTGTCCTGTATGTCTCTGTGTTGCCCTGCGACAGACTGGCGACCTGTCCAGGGTGACCCCGCCTCTCACCCGGAACGTTAGCTGGAGATAGGCACCAGCAACCCTCCCAACCCCAGTAAGGGACAAGGGTGTAGGAAAATGGATGGATGGATGGATGGATGGAATCTGACACATACCCTGTATATACATTAGATTATAATTATTAAAGAAAAATATATTTTTCATTCAGTTTCAGCATCTGGTTTTTCTTACTTCACACCCACCGTCATTTATAGTAAATCTGACAAACTTTTAAAAATGTTCAGCTGTCAGAGTAGGATTTTTTTTTTTGTTGTATTTACTCATTTGGCATTTGTTCACAGATAATCTGTTAGGGCACACGTGTCAAACTCAAGGGCCGTGGGCCAAATCTGGCCTGCCAAAGCTTTTTATGTGGCCCTTTAGATTCTAGACTAAACACTAAGAGAGCTTAAATGTTATCAATCAAATCAATGCAGTTTTTATCTGTTTACTGCCAAATTATATCAATCAGTCCCTCCAGTTTCTTCAGAATTGTCCTGGAATTATCCTGGAAATTCACACAAAATCAGCAAATTGCGCTAATAACTGGGTGTTTATTGCAGATTTTTCTCAAAAATTGCCATAAACTTTCTTTCTTGTACTAAACAGCTGCCTCAGCCTTAAATGATGACAGATCCATGATCTATGCAAAGTCACATTTACAGTCATAAATAAGCACAAGTATTTCCAAATTAGTACCACACTTTACAGTACTTTGATTTTTATTTCAACCACAAAAAGAATCACACCATCTTGGAGGGACCGAGAAGATGTTCAATAATATTATTTAACTTTAAGAATTCATTGATATTTTAATAGTTTGTGAGCAGGTTTTACCACTACATTTTGGTGCAAACGGCCCTCCCAGCCAGCATACCAAGGCGGGCCCCATATGGGGAAAAGGAGGGCAGACAATATGGGTCCCACATGGGTTTGTCCACAGTTTTCATGGTGGTCCCACACGGGTTTGCCCATGTAGGACCACTGCCACGTAAGGCCCATGTAGGTGGTGACCCAACATCAAACCCATGTGGGGCCCATACTGTCTGCCCTCCTTCTCCCCATATGGGGCCTACCTAGGTATGGTGGCTGGGCTGTAAGAGCATTCCTGATCTTGATTTGGCTCAAAACGAAAATGAGTTTGACACCCTAGTTTAGGGTAATGAATTAAGGTATGCTAGTACAGGCCATTTGGAATAAGGTAAGTATAAAATACATTTGATCTTTAACTTGAAATGTACAAAATAAATGATGATAGCTTCCAAGTGTATCACCAATATCATGTTATGTAATTTTCAAAGGAAAGCGTGAGATCAGTTTTTATGTGTCCTGTCCCGTTTTACCTGTTATCCCAATTTACCCAGCTTACGTCCTGGACCATATGTCGACCATAAAAAAACAAAAAACCCGCTTCTTGCGGCAGGTTAATAGGTTTCCGAAAAATAATTGCGTGAAAGCAAAAGTAACGCTCCTACCGTGTACATTGCGTCTCGTCTCACAATTTGGATTTTGAAGCCAGTTCGGCGTCACTTCCAAACTGCGCGTGCACGCCTCCATCTGGCCGGCCCAATCTCTCCGCTGCGCGCGCTCCCGCATCACGTCGGTGGGAGGAAAAAAGAAACTGGTGCGGCTGTTGCAGGAGCCACGCAGAGCGAAACCACAGACTCCAGCCGGAGTTGAGCCACTCACTCCCGGATCTTTCAGGGCTGCTTTTCCGTGGGGACGTCAGTTCAGTCGAGATAAAGGCTTGTCAGGACCCGGATTTATTATGACCAAATAGTGGGAGCGGCGGCGACCAGGAGGCGCGAGGCGAGGTAAGGAAAAGTTAGCCCGGGCTTCCTTTCCTCTCTCATTGAAGGAGAGTTTTAGCCAGTTTTTTCTTTCGGACGCAAGTTCCAGTTCGTACAGCTGAGGGCGAGCCGTGTGTTCCCGTGAGGCAGTGCGGTTAAAACGTCAGCGGCTCGGGGTTTCAGGGATGCGAGAAGTTTTCAAACAGCCGAGTTTTTACCCGACTGTTAGCTGCTGCTGCTGCTGCTGTCAGGAGTTTCAGTAAGCAAGGCTCAAGTATTGAGGGGCTCGGTTCGAGTACACCAGGTAAGGAGCTAGCGCCAAACTCTTGACTGGTCTCTGTTTACTAAATGGGCTGGGCAAGACTGGAACTAGTTTTGCCGGAGCAGGGGTCTTTAAGGGGGTTTGTGCTTCAGATAGCTGCAGCTTGTCTCCATGTGTTTTACTGTAGTTACAGACAGAACTGACACCTGCCAGGCTAGTGTTGGTTTAATGTTGTCTTACTCTCGTTATTTTCATCCTCTTTTATTCGTCAGATTGTATTCTGCTTCTTTAACTTACGTGAGATCATTAGTAAATACAGCCAGCAGCAATAATGTTGGAGTTGGACTGATCTGGCTGATGCCCATTCTAATATTGGGTAATCTGATTTAATTATATCTTTTAAAAATATTTCCTTTAAGGACAAGCCACTTTATTAGTATTTGGGATGACATGATAGTGGTTTTAACCATTTAGGTTGAATGACATCAGGAAAATATTTAACTGCAACTGCTTTGCTGAAAATTGCGATATTGATTACCTCAATTCTCCTGCTGCATGTCGATGGTAAAACATCGAGTTTTAATTTCAACATCTTCGCTGCTAAAGATCAGGTGAAGGAGGTTGAGGGAAGTTAAGAGTATGTCAAGCTGGCAGGAAATGTCACGGCTAATTATCTGACATTTTACATATAAACACTCCTTTCCAATGGCAATATTGCCTGGACTGATACTGCAATGGGGATTGAGATTTGATATATGGCAGGGTTTCCCCCAGTGTATTATAAGCCTGGCGGGCCACCAGGCTTTACTTGTGCCCCCACCAGGCTATGCATTGCTTATTTATTTAAGTCTTTTTAAAATTTGTACATTTTTTAAGACTTTATAGTTGATGTTCAGGTATAAATCCCTCCACTATGTCAATAACACATAATTATCAAGTCATATTTGAAAATTTCCTGTCAACTTGAAACATTTTTTAACTCAAAAACAGGGTGGGCCGCTGGATGAACGACTGCCCTCGCACCTAACCACTGGGCTTAACAAGTTTTCTTCAAACCTTTACAATAATAGTGGTTAGGCACGTGACTAAATAAAGGTTTTGTGTCAGGACTATTGTGTGCAAATTCATGATGGTTATCAGTGTTATCCTGGTTCATGAGAGTATGTTTCAAAATACACAAAGAGTAGTAGTATCCGTTCAGTTCTATTTTACAGCCAGGCATTTTCCAAACATACAGAACAACATGAAAGTGGATTGACAATGTTTAAAAATGCAGACGAAGCGCTCGAGCACCAATTCAGAAATATATGAAAAGAGAATTATAACTCACAGATTTAGGGAGCTGATTACTGTGGGTACAAACAAGTTTTTCTATCTGTTGCTTTTAACTGGAGAAGCCTAACTACTAACTACTAATAACCAAGGAGGCTTGACTGCGACTTCCAGATCAATTTTCTAACCTGCAGTTTTCTGTCTGTGTTTGCTCTTGCAAAGCAAACACAGACAGAAATGTTGGGAACATCTCGAATGGGACAATATAATCAGATCTCCACCTTAAGAGATTTCAAGAATGTCTTGACATTGACTACTGGCATGTTTTGCTGCTTCATCAAGTCCATTGTTGCAGATGGAGAGTCGAGTCAAAAATATAATTCAATTCAATATTGATTGGGTATTTTCAGTGCTTTTTAGTTGTTGAAATCCCATTAGCTGTGGTAAGTGGTCATCGTGGGACGAGAACATGTTCAGTGATGGAAAGACTGTCTTGTCATTGCAAAACCAAGTTTCCTGTTATTCTTTAAACCTGAAGTCACACCCTCAATGCGTGGTGAGGATTTTTCTCTGTGGACTTTTTGTTAAAATTGGGAAAGGAGCTAACATGCAGTTTTCACCACATTCGTCCTAATTTCTCCTCTGTCTTTAACTGATGTAGTATCTCACCAATCATGGAAATAATCGTGTTTCACTTTGTGTGGGAGATCATCACCCTTTTGCTTTGTGACGATTGAAGCAGAGGAAAATTAAGAAATTTAGCTGAACTGCAAATCGGTTCTTTCAACAAAAAAAAAATGGAAGCAAGGTGTTCTTCAGTAATATAGAAGTTTCAGACATAATCAGTCCTACAACAGCAATAATTAGGTGGAGAACACATAAAAAAAAATGCTTGATGGATGCCCGATCAACCTGGGCATCCATCACAGGATGATAGGAACACGTCCAATGAAATAAAGAGAAACTACCCCTGACTGAAGTCGAAGTGTCCACTGTTTTTATACACTTCAGTGTGACCTACACAGTGTGCAACAATGGCAAGAAGCCATGTTGATGAAGCACTGATTTGCTCTGGGCAACTACAGAGATCCTGTTCATACGTCTCTAAATATGATTTTGAATAAGCTCAAAAAATGCATCAAGGTACATTCTGGTAGTTTCTGAATTTATATGTTGAAAAAGGTGGCATATGAAAAAAAAAGAAGAATGTTATTTTTTACATCGATTAAAGGAAATTTGCCCATTTCCAATTTCTGAACTGTACATTTTCAGAGTCCTACTGAGTAGAAACCAAGACCAAGGTTTTAATAAAGCAGGCTATACCATTTCGTTATTCTGTTTCTCAAATTAATGGCAGAAAATTTAGCAAATTTGAAGCTATAAAACTAACATTCAAATGAAATCGCTAACCTTTTGACGGAGCCAGTCTGGCTTTGCTCATTAGTCCTAAGTGTCACAAGTACAGGTCAGTGAAAGTTTAAGTACATCAGTGAGCCTCGGCTCACTCAAAGCACCCTGTGTGCTCCTGATAAACCAGAGCTCCTCTTGTTTCGTGTTGGCCTGTAGTGTTCAGTTCTTGTTTTTACTTACTGGCAAGAGGACTGAGACAGTAGCTATTAGGTCTCTGTCAACATTATTGCATCACCTGCGCTCAGAAAAAAAGCCTTAGTGGGGTTTGTAGCAAATCCGGGTATGCCTCCTGGTAATTGTCCTCTGAATGCTCGTCCCGGGAGCCTTGTGGGCCAAATATTTGTTGGAGGGTTTCCTACATCTCTGAGTGGGGAACATACCTTTCATTCTTGTGGCGAGCAACAGGAAGATTGTGTTTTCTGGTGATCTGGGTGTTTGTTGTAAACAGAGCAGTTATGGCCTTTTTTTTTATTATTTATTTTTTTTAGGTGCATTGTTTTGTTTTTTTATTTTTTACCATGAAGTTCAACAGGTAGAGATCGTATGTTGAAACAGAACATTTCAGGACGTTTTTTATATCCTGAATTTGTAATTCACCTTTCCAGGTTGTCTGCGGATCCTAGAAAAGCCTTAGAAAGTCTTAAATTTATGTATATAAAATTAAGGCCTTAAAATATCTTAAAAGCGTAGCAAAAAGTATTTTGGCCTTAAATATGTCAATCACAGGACTTAAATTTAGTGTTGGCAGGACTACTTAATCGTATATTATACGTAATCTTTTTCTCACCAGACTTTCCTATCAGGCAAATGTCACATGCAGACATCTTTGTGACTCATTGCGACTCATTGCTAACTTGCCAAGTTAGCAATGTTATTTAACCTTGACAAATGCAAAAAAAGCTAGCTAGCATAAGTAAGTGGGCAAGTGCAAATGTATTGCCAGCTGGCTGGACGAAGTTTGTACATTTCTTTGGAGAAATGTCTAAATAAGGTATTTTTTTTAAGACATTGGGTTTAAAAATAAAAGCAAAGGTCTTAAAGTCTTAAATTTCAGTCGGTAAAACCTGCAGAAACCTTGCATTCAGTTGGGATTGATCAGCTGGAAACCTGTCACTTAAGGTTTAGGTTTCCTTGTGGCACTGATGGAGTAGAAGAACTTTGAAATGTTCAACATTTGGTCCTTCAATACGCAAAAAGGAAATCAGCGACCAATTAGCTCAACAATGCTAAGAGTAACACTTTTTGTACGAGAAAAACTTTTGCCAGTTTTCAGTGAAACAAATTCCAACCCTTTCAATTTTTAATTACTTGACAAAACACTGATGATGTGACAACTAAATGGTTCACCCAAGAGTCTAATTTGGATGGACTGATTCAGCATTTTTTGTAATTTATTTCTGTTAAGAGAACTAATCAGCTTGAATCAGTCACTTATGAATAACATTTCAAATGCAAGAGGCCTCTTCTCTGACTGCTTTACTAAAAATGTACAAAACATTCTTTTCTAATTTGCTAATTACTGTATCTTGAGCTAACGAGCTGCGCAGCATGTACAGGCTGCATTATTTATCTAAAGTGGCATGAAAGCACCGAATGCTCTCAGTTGTTATTGTTTATTTTCTTAATTCATTTCAGTTTCAGAGTCTATTTAATTGCATCTCAGCATGAAGCTCACGGTCTTTTTGTGAAATAGAGGATTAATTTGATGTGTGACCGGCTGCAGAGGTTTTCCCATTTGCTGTGAAATTCAGTTAGATTCTCCTTTATTTAGTTTTGTTTATTGAAACAGTTTTTACTAGCAAAGGAATAACCACAAAACACTTTAGTTTTTTTCCCTTATCTCAACATGGTTACTAAAATAAATCACTTATTTTGTCTTATTTTAAACGAAGTTTTTTTTTTTAAGTTTACCTATGGTGATATTGTTGTTGCTTTTCTTTATTATTGACAAAATGTATATTTTGACTGCTAAGATCAGTTATTACTCTTTTCCATTACCACCGACTGAACCAGGAATTTAAATTCAAGCTTTGTAATTCAAGTATATTTTTACTGAGCAATCTTGGGTTGTCATGACATCCATTCAGAGCAGGGCAACAGCTAACTATTATTCTGGCTATTGATTATTCTATAGATTATTTTGATTAATTGATTGACCCCATAAAAAAATAGGCACCTTCTGCAATATCAGAAATGTATTAAAAGCTGAAAATAAACAAAAATAATTTAAATTCTTTCTTGAATAAAAAAATGAACACTTTATTGCTTATATTGAATAACTTTCCATTCCTTTAGTAAATTTGAACCAGGTGAAGTGAAAACTACACCACTTGAAAATTGCAGCTAAAAATATTTACAGAGAAACATGTTTGTGTCTTAAATGCAAATTTCATATATATTGTACAGTTTTGGCTTAATCACAGCTCTGAATGTGCTGTTTTTCAGCAAATGGCCTTTTTGAGTCCAAATACTCCAATTAACAATTAATCACTTACTAAATTAGTTGACAATTATTTTAATAATCAATTAATAGAAGGATTAATCTATGCCATTTTCAACACAGTAAGGGTTCTTTATTATTAAAAGCAAAAAAGTATGATTAATTACAATATGACATTATTTAACCACCATGATTAGGAAAAAGCCAGAATTTAGTTCCATTTCTATAATATGTAAAAATATATTTAAAAATATCTCTTTCCAGTTTGGCAATACAGGAGTAAAAATAACATTTCTTATCACTGTTGCAGCTACTGGAGCCTTCCTGACCATTTTAAGTTAAGATATTATGTTAGTAGTGTTAGCATGTAGCATTAGCACAGCTACCATGTAGCATCCTTCAGCATTTCTTTCCTTCTGGAAGATTGGCTGTAAGAAAGGCAACAACTTAGGCAAAATGTTCATTTGTATTGATTTTGATGCAAATGAGTATTTTTAAATAATTCATTTTTCTAGCATCTATCATATCAAGATATCTATTATTTAGAAAACCTCAGAGCATGCAGATGCATTCACTGCATGAGTTTCATATTTCTGCAAACAGTTTGTTGTCCTAGATCTGAAGGTTTTACCGTCTTTTTTTTTCTGCGTGAATAATTTTCTCACCACCCAATGTTTCAAAGCAACAATCATGGGGCTGTGATCTGCAAAACGCAATGAAAGATCAAATAATTCTGTATATCAGTTATTTGTTGGGCCATTATCTGCTTGCAGTACATTAGTGGTAGCAGTCTGTTTATCTTTTTCATCTGACGTCATTCTGCTTTAATGCAAGAAGTATAAAAAAGCGGCGGCTGATATTAGATTTCAGAGCATGAGCTGCACTGCATACTCTGCAGTAGAAAAGTGATCCCTCTCTCACAGCGGCATCCCAAACAAATTTTCTGTAAAATGTCAGGTAACAAGCCTCAATCTGACATTCACATTACCATGCACCTAAGCATGTTGGCTACAGTGGTGTTTTTTCTTTAAGTCAATTCCATGTTTATTCTTGACATTTCTATAATTCATTACTGCAACACTGGGAACCACATTTAGTTATTTTAATATCAACATTGGAAGGATATTACATAATTTCTCCTGATCTCAATCATCATGGTTAATTTGTATTCCATTGGTAATTGGAGTGTATTTAAAGAAAATCTAAGTTAAACGGGGGATTTCTTTTATTTAGCCCATGTTTAACCTACTTAATCTTAATATATGTGTTGAAGTTTTAAAATATAAAAGCACTTCAACCAAAGAACAGATTGGTGGTAGCACCATGATATGAGGTTACGTTTCTTCAGATGGAATAAAATGTTTTGTAGATGGATCTTAGTCATCAACACAACAGTGATTTAAAGGGTACAGCCAAATAAATTATTTAATACCAGAGAAATTAAAGTTTTGGAACAGCCTCGTCAAATCCAGCTGTGTTACAGCTGTTTAGTGGTGTTGACAGACTAAATGCTGGATTTTAACTAAAAAGCGTTTCAACAAAGTGTTAGCTTAAGGGGATCCAAACCAAAACGATCTGGTTGTTGCAGCTTGTTTAGTTTTCACATTTCCTCCCAAGCTATTTGTTTTCATGTTGAATCATGCACATGAGAGGTAGATAAAACCCTGAAATGATTAATCAAGGTATGATATCTGGCATTTAGATATCAGATATCTCAACAGATATCAAGGCATGATATCTGTTGAGAACTTTTAAGCAAAACATGAAAAGCTGTTTTGACTTGTTCAAATCCAAAACAGGTTTTACATATTTACCTGACGAACTGAGAGGTTTCAACTCCACAATCTCAGTTTTTCCTAAGCCAGAGGCTGACTGTAACGTCTCGCTCTGTTTACACCAGGCATTTGGTATATTTGTTGCTTTGCTACGAAACAGCCCCAAACAACTTTAGGTGCTTTTGAAGGTCAGCGTGCCGGATAAAGTACAGTTTGGGCTGGAGGCCGTCTTTTAAGTGAACTCAGCTCTGCTTGCAATCAAGGGAGAGCATCAAGGCAGAGCTAGTTTTTGTTATTGTTTAGGAATATTGGTCTTGACCTTAGCTCATGCGGGAAGGTACGTGCCGAGACTAAAGTGAAATGCTTTGTTTTTAGGGAATCAGATTGACTTTTTACATGTACGCACATGACCTGACGTGACCGTTCGGGTTCAGATTCATCAGATAAACGCGACACTTTCACACCAGGAGCTTTCCGTGTGCATTAATGCCACATTTTATCAGCAGAATTAGGGTGAAAGTTCGCCTGGCTTTGATAAGTTGGAGTCAATTTGGGATGTAGGTGTGAAGTGGTAGGTGAACAATGCAGCACCTTCATTCCCTTTACATTTGTTGGTGAGCTGATGCACCTCTGCAGGGAAGAACCTTGAGCTTTTTTACCAGTATTGAGCAGGAGCTGTTTTGTGAATAGAGTTATTGTTCTGGTAGAGGCAGGACAGTTATATGAATGCCATTACTTATTTTGAACAAGCCAAACGCTTTGTTTTTGACCAACCAAACATCAGTTGTTATTGATCAGCATCTCATTTCCATCAATTTATCCTTTTAATGGTGTTTCTGATTGCTTTATATTCCCTGTTGCTAATTTATTCATGTCTACAATAGGTTCTGGTTGACCTTTATAGGGAATGTTGACTGTGTAAACAGTGATTATGAGGGAAACTAAAGGCTCTGGCATTGCTGATAAGGTGTTAACTAGAGCCTGACCTTGGAAATGTCAACATAATAGGCTTGTAGCCAAGGTGTTCAGCTTTGGTACCTAAAAAAATCTTAGGAACCATAAATTAATTAAGTAAACTCAACATTATCTTTCCTTTAGCCGTTATCGTAGACATTAACCAAATGTTTGTTTAAATTGCATCCATTTACATGAGTTGTTCAGTGTCAAGTGTAACATTTCATTGAATTAATAACTGAGCTGGAGATGCTCTGATCAGTAAATGTTAAAGTGAGTTTATAACTGGTTGACTTCGTTGGTGCAGCACTTTAAGGACGATCAGAAGCTAGCTAACGGTAAACATAATGAGAGATGCATCAAAGAGATGTCAACCACAATGAGATAATTTTGAGCAAAATTGGTACGTGAACGTTTGGTAATAAACCTGAAGATCCAGTATGTTTGTTGGTGAATCAGTCATGAGATCTAACAGAATGTGGCAACAGCAGAAAGAAAACACAGTTAGCCTAGAGGTTTTTAAAAATTAAGTCGAAGGAAGTTTAGAAATGTACATTTGAAAGGAAACTGTTTTCTTTACACACATCCAAACATTTCTCCAGTTATTCGGACTGCAAAAGGGTGAGAGAGAGCAAGACTTTCAGCAGACAACTGGAAAACTTAAATTTCAGCACACCGTGTGCAGCTCCTCATAAATAATGGTAGGAAACCAAAAAATGCTGCTCTACATATTGTCCATGTAGAGAAAATCTAAATTCATTATCAACCAAGCTTTACACAAACAGGAGAAGGTTGCATCTCTATAAATTATATTTTTTAAAGAGAATACTTAAAGATTTCACATTTGCTCTTCTATCTTTAAACAGAGAAGGCAAAACTGTTCAGATGTGAAAAGGTGAACGCTGCAAGCAAAGTCACCCAGAAAGCCTTTTTAATGAGGCTGTACCTAATATTGTCGTTCTCTGTCATTCAAACACCTCTTGTTGTGATGTGATGTCTAACTACTTCCTACTTCCTGCATTTCAACCCAACAGCAGTTTTTTCTTTTCTCTCAGTTGTGAGTTTCCTGTTTCAATATCTTTAAAAACAAAGCTACTGTTTAAATCACAGTTAAAAGTTATAATCTGAAGCTGCTGCACCCAGCAGTTTAATGATTACGGTCCGGTTTTAAACGCATTGCAGTACTCAACACGAGATAAACTCTCCCTGCCGCTATGTTTTGTCTTGTAGAGTTCAAAAAGCAAACTTGAAATAGAAGCCAGCAGTGATGTAAGCCCGTTTTATTGTTGACGTCTTCCAGACCTCTCACCTGTTTCTCAGCTTGTAAAAGGCCCTATCATGCCTCACTAATGTCTACTTAATTGTTGATTGATGTGAACCGCGTCAGTGGGGATCAGCTTTTGCTTTTGGTTATGGAAAAACCTACAGAACCTTTCTATATCAGCAATAAATATGAGAACCTTCCATACACTTGATTTACTTTAAATAGTCTTTGTGACCCTGAAAACAGAGGTTACTTTTGAAGACTCCTGCTTCAACTTTGCCTTCCAGTCTTCAGATTTTGTATTTTTTCTAAGTGTCCTGCAAATAGGAGAGGAGTAAGGTCAGAATAATGTCAGATTAATAAGTCAGGACAAATGTCTTGCAAAAGACCAGTGACAATCTTTATTAGTAGATGAAAGGAAATGGTAGGAGCTGGGTTCAGCTTTTCTATCCTTGTGCAATCTAAAAATGAAAGCAATTCTGCCCTTCAGAGTTTTGCAGTCCTAGCTGGTCTCAGAGCTTACTCGGTTTATTTCCTAGGGCTGCAGAGGACGATAGGCTCCAAAAAGAGAGTGAATAATCTTTAGAGAGATTGAAATCTGCAGATTTAGAATTGGGTTTCCAGTTTCTTTGGCTGCCCAGTGCCTGCAGGCAAAAGTTGTGCAGTTCTGTGTTGCTAGTGGTTCAATCTGAGAGGTGATGGACAAATTGATGAAAATCTTTTTTATTTCACAAATCAATGCAAATGTTGTTCTCAAAATGTAAGCAACTGTGAAGATAGGGACTTTATTGTTGAATCCCTATTGGGAACTTGGATAACATTGCACACAAGCAATAGCTAGACTTCAGAAGCTGTGTGTATTTATGAACTATCACAGTTGTTCAAATAGTTTGGCTGTACAGACTGATCACAAAATACATTTTTACACTACAGCTGGTTACTCAATTTATATACTTTAAGAAATTCTAATTTTTGGAGAAAGGGAGACGTTTGGTTTGCAAACCAAAAAAATAATTAAATTGTATTTGCAAACAGTTTTGGAAGTCAACCAGGATGTTTTTGTCGTCAATACCAATCCAAGACCTTTAAAAAAAGCCAGTACAGTTGTTTGCCAAAAGCTATTCAATGTATATACCTAAAAATCTTCATTTTAGCACAGCTGACGATGCACAACGACTAGCAAGAGGTTTTGATATGACTCAATAATAACTCGTCTGTAAAACATTTTAGTGCAGGTCCTTGTGCAGACAAAACTGAAAGAAGAACGTGAACCGTCTCTTCATGAACTTAAAATTTAATGACTAGTGTTTCAGCTGCTCCTCGCTTCCAATCTCCAGATACCCATCACATTGAAAAATGTCTTGATTGGGAGCCTGATTTTGGATTTTGGATTTTCAGGACACCTGCAGGTGTGTACTGCAGGTGTCAACTGTTTCAGTTGACACCTGCAGTTGCTTCAAGACAACTGAAGCAGTTTTTACGTTAACAGGCTTACCTCATGTAAGAAGCAAATATCCGTTAAGGTGTTCAGCTACAGCTGTGCCTACGATCCCAACCAGCATGGTATGAGAGGACACTTCATATTCCAGTGGGCAAATTTGCATTTTAATCTGAGAGAGCGTTGGCAGCGGTCAGCCTCATTAGCAGCTGCTCTGCCCAATTTGCTCCGACAGATGGACCCCGAGAAATTGAGAGCAGTTACTAAACTAAGGTGGCACTTTATGTTGTTTTTTTTTTTTTTTATTTTATTCAAACTAGCCCATAATTTATTTTTTACCTCAACATTCAAGGATAAAGTTAAATTGCCAGACGTGTAAAAAAAGTCTTTGAAAGCCCTTTTAATGTACAAACATATCTGACCCTTATAGGATTATTATTAAACTCAAAAACGGACATCAGAAGATTTGCTATGGGTTAATGAATTTATTTACTGAAAATGGTGGGAGTGCTTAAAGTATACATTTATTTTTTTTTTAGCATTTGACCTGTTGAACCCAGATTAAAGCCGTTTGGGGACAAGACTCAGATCTCTGGCCTAGTGATTGGTTGGTACATCTCAACAACATTGTTAATTTAACTTGCCTACCAACATTTCTGGACATATCAATTTGAGTGTTTGCCTCACTAAATTAAAAGGAATGTGTCTGAGGCTAAACTCTTCAGAAATGGATGGATGAATGTATTCTCTAAAGCTGAGTCTGCTAAGCTACAACCAGAATGGACTGCAGGGTGTGGCAGACCTATGATTGCGTTCTCTAATATTAAACCTTCCACAGGTTTCATAATCTTTCAACCAGCTCAACACGACTCATAACATCCCATCCCAAAGTTGAATTCACAGAGATTCCGGTTTTTATGTCTTACTACCATAACAACGTCTCGTATCCATTATCTCGTTGGACCACCTGACTGTGGGTGTGGGGGGATTGGGACAACCCATTTGACGCTCAGCATTTCAAGGTGGTAAGGTCATTACGCAATATTCGCGGGGAAAACGCCTCGCGGCGTTCGCCACCTCAACGCTTGTAAATAAACAACCAGAGTCTGACCTCCTCTGACACAGCAAGTCCATTTTCCAGAAATAAATCCTGCCGGTGGCGCTCAAATTAAACCTGCACACTCACCCCGTTTTCAAGCCAGCCAGCTGAGCGAGAGCACATCTCCAATTACCTAACTCATAGTCCGTCCTTTCACTCTACATGCACACACACACACATCAGAGCCCGTCTTCACTCTGTGACTCCCCCCATCCACCTGCTTGTTTTGGTGGCACCTCTTTTTGTTTCTCCATCGTATGAAAACGGTACTGGTACGAAAACAGACCCTGGCATTGGAGCTCATACCAAAGCTGTATCAGTTCTGCAATGGGAGAGTGACATATCTGTCTGAGAATGGTGAGAAAGGAGTGAACACATGCCCATCCTTATTTGGTTGAGACGAACTGGTTTGTGGATTTTCTGTTTGCTTTGTGTATGACTGTGATAGCCAGTGGCTGAGCTGGCCAGACGCTGGCAGCCGGCCACGAGGCTTGGGCCATGAAAGAAAGAGGAACAAGAAGCTGGGGGAATGCAAGGGGGGTCTCTGATTCACAGAGCTGTTGAGTGACAGCAACAGGGGCAGCACTCAAACTGGCCAGCAGGCTTACTGCTGGTAAACAAGCTCTGCTATTCAGTTCATCTTCTTTGTGAATTCACAACTGGGATGAGATCAAAGTTAAAATCTGATGTTCCTGTTTTCCTTTCTTGTTGTTTTTTCGCTCTTGCATTGAGCAGGAGGAGATCAGCTGGAGCTATTTTTGCTGATGAGTAAATACAATTTAAATGCAGAACTAATTCATGCACATATTTATGTTGGCATGCATATTGCATATGTCTCTCTGGGCCGCTGTTCCAGTACAGCACCTGCACTGACTCGTGATTGTGAAAGGTTCTGTAGACATCACAGGAAACCTTAGCATTTGTGGATTTAACCAAAAATACAATTTAAAATAATGAAGAGCAATAAAATCCTGCTTGTTTATTCTAAATGTTTTAGTGGTTTTCTTCATGTGTGATATAAGCTGCTTTAATTCACAATCTTATACTGATATAAAGTCACTGCAAAAATGGTAATCTAGATGTTCATCAGTCAATCAGCCCTGGCTCTGATTGAAGAACTGTTGGACAGATGCAGAAAAATCTTCTTTTACTTTCTTCCAGCCAAATGCATCCCGCAGTTCTTCTGTTTTCCATTTATAAATGCGTCCACCAACAGCATGTACTTCTGGAGTTAAAAAACATTTTTGATGCCTAGGTGGGGATAATCTTGTCATTTTCTGTTGGATCTATAACTATAAAGTGCAAGTTTTTCCTATTATTCCTAGAAAAAAGAATCAGCATCTGTCAATGGTGTTTTCACATGTGACTCAGTTCAGTTGGGGAACAAAACTGCAACGTTTGTTCCACTTTCTGTTCCCCACCCTTGACTGTGGTAGTGCTGCACCAAGAACTACTGAAGGAAACGACACCAAAACCCCCAAAGAAGACAGAAGACATGAACGCAATGTCCTTAACACAATTTAAACAGCAATGCAGAAGGGTCAGATTTTAGCAGGGGTAGGATTTCTCTTTTGTCTTTGGTAAAAGACTATAGGCCTTTTTGTGTTAGACTCTTGCATTTATTTTGGTTAGAATTACCCAGAGTGCCTTGCGCTTTAGTTTGCTTCCTGCTTTTGGAGCGACCTCCGCTTTCATGCCAGAGTTTACCTGCCATTCCTAGATGTAGCTTGTTAGGTGGGCCAGAGTTTGTTTTTAGCTCTGCATCAGAGTTTGCGTGTCCGCACCTCCCCAAACGAACCAAACTTTCTAGGCAAACAAACGAGAGTTTGATTAAAGTGGACCAAACAGGGCTGGCATGAATACCACATAATCATCACAAGTTGGACCGAAGAGGGCCAAAGAAAAATGGAAATCACTAGTCACTATGAATAGCTCAAATGGTGCGTCCCCAGTCTATACCCATCCAACATTCACTGTTTAACAAAGTTTTCACTTTGCACACACTGCAGTTACTGGCAATAATATCTCAGCTAGTTGAGCAGCACATGTTAACTCACTGTTGTTGCATCAGCAAGAATTTGGCTGGGAAAAGAGGTCGCACTTCTTGATGAGAGCAGCGTTCTTCAAAAGACAGCATTGATTAAGTAGGTTTGTTACTTAGATATTGAGATGGTAGAACCAACACAGACTAACTGAAGATTTTTTTTAAAAAAGTAAAGGCAACACAAAGCAAAGAGAAGAGACTGTGCTTTTTGCATATTGTTTTTTCTGTGACACAGCAACACAGATGCCATAGCTGTGAAGAGGAAAGAAGTAAGGATGTGGTTGGAACTGGATAAAATGTTAATTTCAGTTTCTTGTAAGGGTATTTATGTAAACTTTTTAAGTGCTTCTGTGGGCTGCTATGTTTGTGTCGAGCATTCCTTTACAGCACAGATTTCAGAGACATCTTGTTGGTTTTTCATCCTGACACAGTTTCTCTGTTTACTTAAGAAAAGTGGCGCAGTCCTCGGTTACTTTTGTACCGGCGAGTTTGCTGACCTGCAATTAGTGCCGACCATAAACAACCAGAACCCCAGTGAGCGGTGCCACGGGTGGCTGCCCTCACCACGACAATCTGGAGTTTCCTTTTTGTCCTCAAATGCGTCAGATGTAGAGCCAGCTGCCCACCCCGAGTTTTCAACTGCACGCCTACTGAGATGACTGAAAGAAAGTTGTGGAGGCTGTCGCGAAGTCTGGAGGGAGAAAATGTATAAATACCACTGGGGGGGAAGCAATGCGTTGCCTGTGGCTTTAAAGAGGTTTTAGCATGTCGCACTCCCCTTCTGTCTACCAGAATCGGTTTCAAATATAGAGCCTGATGTCATGTGGAAGTGATGCTAAACCTTGCGTCTGAGATCAAATCCGAATCTTTGTCCCCTCTGGTTCCAGACATTGTTATGACATTGTTAATGTGCCACTCGACCTCACTCCCTTTCTTGGACATTTTATGTTCTTTCTTTCACAATGATTGCAGCAATTCAATCACTTGCCAGATATTTCATTTGTGATGTAATCTTTGGAAAAATAGTCACTTGCTTATGCTATCATTGGCTTGGAATGGAGGTATTACATGTATTTCTTTTCCAGATTATCAGCAATTTACTGTGGGTTTTGGTTTATCAGTTTCCAGATGTGTTGGGAACAAAATGTTGGCCTAAATCCACCGTGGATCAGCTAGCTGCCCATCCTGTGGCTTCCTGGCCATAGAAAGGCCATAGAAAATTGGCCTAAAGAAATAATGTTGCTCCTTTTGGATAACAGGGGATTCCATATATTTTTATGGGAAATAATACATGGTTCCTACACTCTGAAAATATTTGGAAATTGATTTGGGCTTTTATTTAGGTTTGGAGAAGAATGGATGAAGGGGAGGAAAATACACACAAATATATATAGAGAAAAATATTTCTGTTTGATCCCTGTCCCATTAACTAAACGTTGAATCCATCCATCCGGCATTTCAACGTTTTTGAAGGGTCAGATTAAAATTCTGTAATCGCTGTTGAAATAGTCAAAAGAAACTTTTGTATTAAGAAATGAGCGATTGAATTTAGAACCTGAGAACAGCAGACAGTGTGGCAATAAATGCCTTTGAATCAAATTTCTTTGCCTTGGCCTGTCTGGTATGACGAGAGTCTCTGAAACTTTTCTGTGTTTCCCAGTCAAATCCTGTAATATCACATGCGGTTTCGGGGGTTAGCGTAATGCAAAGTCTTTGATCCAGGTTATGTTGAGCTTGGCATGTGTGCTTTTTTTTTTTCCCCCTTCTTCTCATGGGGATCTCAGTATTTGCTTCAGTTTAAGATCAAATGCCTCGCCACACATACACAGCGCCCAAAGCTCGCTTTGACAGCATCTGAAATCGTAAAGTCCAATCACGCCGCGTTGCCAGGTTGGATCCAGACCTGATATTTTCTCAGCTTTCTACATAAAAGTTGTCTGCCGTATGTATCACCTTAACCGCAGTCTGTGAAGCCTGAGGTCCTGCAGGGACAACAGTTTGCATCACGGTAGCTGTGTGTCAAACTCAGACACATGGAAATGTTTTGACCGCTCGTCTGTTCGAAAAAGAAGAAACTGCGACGCTGTGCCAATTAAAGCGGGAGGAAGGAAGTGGTCAGCTCTAAAAACCCCAAGAGTAAATAAAAACCCAGGGGAGGCTTGACCTGGATCCTTTTTTTTAATATTTCAAGCTCGGGGCACTTCAGACCGATTGCTGCACCTTAACCTAAGAGCGTTTTAACTCTATTGTCTTCATCTGTATCAAATTATGTAAGTAACGTCTGGCTTGAGCTTCAGACACGTTAAGGATTGTCATTACCATCCGTGGATTATTTCATAGAAACACTGACGTTAAAAAAACCTCTACAAAATCAAAAATTAACCTCCTTTCACCTACTGTGAGCAGAAGAAACCAATATTCGGGTTGGATTATGTGCTTTAAAAATGAAATCATGTTATCAAGTGGATCCTCTTGGAGCACTAAATAACAATAAAACCTTTCGGTATAAACAGCCTTCCCTCCTCCAGGCCCTCAACTTCTAATAGTTTAGAACCACAAGCTGAACTCAACACTAACATTTCCTTATATAGCTTGTTTTCTTGCCTGAGCCAGACTGCGGGGTAAGAGGGTGAAACCAGCATGTCACGCCCGCAGGGATGAATTTAAGGGGAGGGGAGTGGCTCTTGTCTAATTTCTGTTGACTCACCGCTTTAATGAGAAGTGGGACGTGACGCCCGCTGTTTGGCGGTGAGGTCGGGAATTGCTCGTTAGTGTCTGCCAGCGTCATTAATTCACCCCGGCCTCTTTTGTCTTTCGCTGTTATGATTGTTATCGTGCCTCATCAAGGAGGGAGCTGCGCTTTTGTTTTTGTTTTCTTCTGAGGCACGTTCTCGCGTCGGCTCCTCCAGGAGACGCACTGACCTCAAAGATATCGCATTAATTATTTTACGTCTAGACTTGTTGTCGCACCATGTCAGGAAGATGTGTGATGATTTTGCTTCTTACTATGAGAAGATATCTGTTTATTATTTGCTTATGGTCCATCCTAGACTGTGAAAACCTTCAGTATTTTTACCACTTCCGATGAGTGAGAGAGCGTGGTACCCGTGGGTTATTTTTTTAATAACATTTACCCTCTGCTACTTCCTCTTCTAGAAGTAATCATGTAGCGTTATATCAGTTTATTATTGACAAATACCATTTGCTATCAGTAGGGATAATAAAATCTGGACCGATATTCAGATCTGATAAGCCTGTCGCAATAAGCAACGAGTCAATTAACCACATGATCAGTTAAAATTACTTTATTAATTACTATGCTGATTAATAAGTTTTTTTCAAGGGTGATTTTATTTACAGAGGCATCATAGTTCGATTTTATTTATGGTTTCAGTTGCTGGATATTCAAAATGTCTTTCAGTTCCAGTCTAGTCTTTGAGAGAGAGAGCAAATTCTAATTATTATCATCATATTAGTGGACGATGGTATCAAAATCACAATATTTTGACACCATTTGATACCACCTGTCAGTGGTAGCTGAATGGAACGATCGGATTTTTAAGTTTCAAATTATCGGGCCGATCAAGCTGGAAATCGGTTCATGTCTACTAATCTGCTAAACTCAAGCTGTACGTACATGTGCAGCTATCTTTTTTTCTTTCAAATTTACATCATCAAGTTGCTTCGATGTTTTCAAAAATGTCTGCCTTTCTTCCAGACAAGAAAGTTTTTCTGCCAGTTTTCGTTCCATGCGATAAATCCTTTCGTTTTCATCCGTCTTGTTCCTCCGCAGGAAAAACCGCGTACAGATGGAAGATGAGGAATTGGTCTGAAGCAGCAAGGCGCTGAGACGCTCAACCTCAGAGGAAACAGGAAGCTGGAGCCTGGCAGGTGAGCCGAGTCGCACTTTCTGCCGCCTTTTATTACCGAGGTGTCATCATGCGCTGGGTAAACAATTATCGCAGTGGGGCTGCTGCATCCCGATGTTGTGTAATCTCTTCAGGCATGACAGTTTTACAGAAGTGCTTCCTGGTTTTTTTTTTTCTCTGCTGTACATCAAAAGTGACTGTAATCCCACAGGCTTTTCTTGGACTTTTGTTATAGATTTCTTTTTTTTTTCTTCTCTCCTTTAGCGGGTCAGGGCGCCATGCTGGGTCATACACATAAATCAATCTACACAGCACGACAAGACGCATAAAGAAGAGCTGTTGTCTTAAATCATGACTTGTGGTGAAGCTTTCCCAGACAAACTGTTGTCGGCGTGTTAGTCATTACGAGACCTTGCACACGCCGTGATATCAGGAACGTTCTCACTCGTCTACACAACGGTTTAGTCACGGTTTTCCAGGTAGACCGGAGGGCAGCAGTGTGTGTTTCAGCGTGTGTTTGCTGCCAGCTGATGAGTTTAACTTTGCTGTCAGTCTGCAAAGATTAGCGTCTAATCTTATGTTTTAAAATACACAAGATTGGATGTTAGCTGAGTGAATCTAACAGAAATGTTCCGCTTCCATATCGTTCGATAAAACATGACTGACTTTGAAATTTGTGTTAAAATGTGCAGCATATATCTGAAAACCGTAAAAGGGAGGGCTGAATAGTTTCCGTTATTAAAATGCTCTTAGGTTACGTTATTCGCATTTCCATGTGCGTCATCTGATTTTTCTTCTTCTACAGTTACGGGATCGCTAAAGGTTTAGAAAGGATTTCAGCACAATGCGTAACTGTTTCTGCATTTTGTTATGTTGGGAGATTTTCAGTGTTCCAACATTACGAAACACGCTAGACTGAGATTTATTAGGTATTTATCAAGGGATGACAGTAAATTCCTTAGTTTCTGCAAAGAAGTTGTTTTGTCTGTGGCTTTTTTTATATTAACTATCATATTAGATTTACAGCTTATTATAGATTTGATGAACTTGGAACAGATGAGTGGTACAGTAATGTCTCTTGGCAGTTTTATGATGCATCATTCAAATTTAGCATTGTCCTGTCATTCTACTGTGCATAAATGGTAGCAATCTACTACTCTATTCGGTTTAAAACCGCTGCCTCTATCACGAAACCTGCAGTATGTTTTCTCTTTCACGGTCCAAGCACAAACAAAATTGCCTTACCTTGAGTCACAACTGGCAGGTCAGAGTTTAAAGTAAGCCAGTGAAAGCTTGACCGGTTCATCTTCAGGCCGAAGGTGATGTCTTCTACCAGTGTTTAAATGCTGCGTTTAGGTGCAATCTGAGGCCAAGTGCTCCTCAGTCCCAGTGGAGGTTTAGAGCACCGTGAAAGCCAATGTGTATTGACTGACGGTAAACAGCATGTGTGTAGATCCATCACTGCTTTGGCTCATGGATGCTCGTAAAGTTCCTCTGTTTATCGATCGTTTTCCCCTTTGGAACTGTCGGTGACAAACGGACAGGAATGTGTCCGGTGCTTTCTGCCTCTCGAGTTACCACTCCGGCTCTGCTCCTGAAAGTGCCTTTGCCTTCTCATTTGAAGAGTAATTCATGTACAGTGTTTCCCATTAGGACCCAGTTTATGGCACCTGATTGAATTGTACCGTAGAAAGCGTACACCTTGCAGCCGAAAAGTGTGAAAGAGGAGAAAAAGGCTTGACCCATTATGTCCTTGAAGCACACAGTGTTAAAATCAGCAGAGATCAATAAATTAGTAAGCATCTAGATCACGTAGTCCTATCACAATCCTGCTTTTCACCCCCCATCCACATCCCAAACCCCTCGTGTTTGTCCTGCTAAGTGGAGTGTGCAAGCTAGCAGCTGTTGGAGTTCCCATCAGAGAGCAGAAATGGATTTCACAAAGAGTCACAGATGTCTGAGACATCAATATAAAATGATCTGTGGGCCAGCTCTCTGCTTCTTTTCCTTCAACGACCGTTTCAGGGAAGTGGATCTGTGGATGCTGCGCTGTGCGCTACGCACACGCTTCCCAACCATGACAGTAATTGGATAATTACAGGTGGGATGATAATTTCTACAAACGATGCACAAAAAATGGAAACCAAACAATGACCGCTGGACGACTTCTACAAAACTCTACGCTGTTGATTTAGCTTCTCCTTCTTTGTCTTGAACTTCTCCTCTGCGTTAGCCGGTCCGCCTGAACTTGGATTATTTTCTTTAACTTTTTAGATGCACTTTGGTCCTTGACAGATAAGACCGTTTTTGACGAGCGGTGGGTGGAAGTTTCCCATAGATTCCACTAAGTTGTATCCCGGTGTTGCATGCTTTAGTTACCCCGAGTCCATTTCACTTTAGTTATGGTAGGAATGTGCCATTGCATGAGAAAAGGTCATCATTCCTGTCATGGCTCTCTCAAGTCCTTAGTCAAGGCTCCCAACATAAGGACATTCTTTCCCACACATGTAACCAAGATCCGTTTCATCAATAAAATAACTGCAAATGTTTATTATGTTTGGAGCTTGGCTGTTCTTTACTCAGAGCCTTTGGATGATGTAAAAATAAACACATTTTCTTGAAAAGACTTCCTCAGTTCATTCTACTTTATAAATAAACCCACAGTTGTTCCAGTCTTTTACTGGCCTCACAAATTAGTAACTTCCACATAGTAACTACTGAAACGTTAACTAGGCGCTCATTGTGTCATGTCTACCTTGTGTTTTAGTAACAAGAAGACACCTACTTTGGCTAAATACTTCTAAAGCATCATTTAACCAATAATGCTGAAACATTCTTTAGCTAAAGACTTGCTCCAGTTAAAGCAGGCTCAATTCATTCTAATTTATAGATAAACCCCACAGTTGTTCCAGTTTACTGGTTTCACGAATTAATAACCACTGAAACATTATCTACATTGTTTGGTGTAGCTAAATAGTGCTAAAAACCGGCTTCAGCTAAAGATTAGCCAAAGGAGCAAAGGTTTAGCTGCTTTGGCTAAGTCTTTAGCTTTAACTAAAGCAGGTGCCATCTGACATTTCTGATTTGTGGAAAATATATATTTGAGAAAATTTAATGTACTCCATATTACGGTGCTACTACAAAACTACACGACTGCTACTAAACTTTCGAAGAAACAGCCTGACAGTGCCAATCTCATACAACACTATGCAGACACTTTGTCTGCACCTATGAAGAGTCATCTCACAAACTGATTAATTCAGCTAATAATTATTTTGAAAACTTTGAGCCGTTCAAAGAAAAGTAAAACTTTCCTCCCCAGAAAGTCATTTGATTCTTGGATATTGAAATAAGATGGTGACGCCATGGCAGAAAGTAGCGCTTCCTGACTCAGTGGAGGATCTTGACTCTTCATCCATTGCACATGAAATATTCAAGACAAGGGGCACATCCAATAGTTCCTAAGCTGTCACATCACTTTATTTGTGTCTAAAGCTAATGGCTACTATTAGAATTAAGGATGATGGTAAAGGACTAATGATCACAGTAATGTGAGGACCGAAAAGAGAGCAAGGCTCTGAACATCAGTCTTGCGACTGGATTAATGTACAAGACATCGGCTAAAACTCAGTTTCAAGACTAGTTGTCATTGATACTTATGAACACAACCTTTTTTCCTTTTTTAATGGTGCTATTCTGTTATTCTCTATGGTGTTATTCGAGATTGTCCTGTTGGAGAATCTCGAACAGCGTATCCAATCAACACCTCAAAGATTTGGAATCGGATCAAATCAGGGAAAATACAGGAAATAAGGGTTTTTATGGATGGTATTCCTTGCCTCATAATACTGTCTTGTAATCTGATTTTCCGATATATTATCCACCAGTTTGCCCAGTGACTTTAAACTCGATCTCCACTAAGTCGTTTGGTCTTGCCACCAATTGTTTTATTGTTAATTCAGCTTCGTCTTGGTGGTCTCCTTAATGAGTCTGATGTTTCAGCTGCTCTGGCCTGGCCTGTTTGGCTCAGGCTATGAAAATGGAGAGACAATTTGGACTCAAAGCAAGACCGAGCTGAAAGTGGAGATGAAAGAAGTTGTGGAAGCACCAGTTGTATTGATGAAAGCAGCTGGCAAATGAGCTGCTTCAGTAATGAAGTTAGAAATGTAGCTAATCACGAGTCAAGTCACTGCGAAGTGATTTGTTTCTCCATCTTCAGCCTAATATTGCATGCAACAAATTATGTTTCATGCACAAACTTAGGCAACAGTGTAAGATGGATGTTTTTTTTAGCAGCACGGATTCACTCTGATGCCCTTGGGCATCGCACTCTTAATTGGACTCAATGAACCACTGTTAAGACATGTACAGCTGTAAACTTGCTTATTAATTATCTACTTTGTTTAGATAAAGAAAGGTCTGTGCCTTTGTAAATTCAGACTTTATTTAGCGTATAAATCCTCTTTAGTATCATATATGAAACATAAAAATTAAAAATGCTATTTCAGCCCAGTGTAGCCTGTATTTAGAGTGGATTTTGCATGTGACAGAGCTGCTCTGCTGCGTATCGTTGGCTTGTTGTGACTACTCGACTCCCAGCCAGATCCCCGATCTTCCCATCCTCTTTAGCGTGTTTTTTCAGCTGTGTTTACATTCTAGGCCCCTCTAAAAGTTGAAAAGTGGGCTGAATGCCTTCCCCAGTCCTCACCCGCTGACATCTGTCAAGTCTGATTATCATTCAAAACCAGCGTTCCTCAGCTCTTGTGCATAGTGAGCTCTTACAAGTCGGAAAAATTTCCAAAAATTCACAGAGGGAGACAAACATTGTTGCAAGGTCACTTAAAACAAGCTCCAAATCTTTCCGAGTAACCAGATATAATACTCAAATGAATAGAAACTTTATAGAAAACCAGAAAATACAGGCATTTCTGAATGAGGTCTTTCTAGGACATGTTTTGTTGATTTTAACTACAAATGGATGAAACTTATTTTTCATCATTTAAAACCTAAAAAGAAAACACTGTGAGCAAAATTGGACTGATAGTTCTTCAAAGACGCAACCTGGCAAAAATTAATTTATCCAAAAAAGCAAAACAAAAAAAAGCCATGAGATGAAAATTTTAGCCATCCATCAAATTTTCCAGACAGCCATTTATTTAGGTGGTCGTGGCATGATTACTTCGTTATGATGATGGACAGTTGTGAAGAATGTTGTTCCCCTGACGAGGCCAGATGGATAGCGTTGTGGTAATGTCGTCAAGATGTTAGCCGTCAAGCTGCGTGATTTGCAAAGAATGACTGATGATTAAACCAGATAGATCACTCGTCTCACACTTTTAAAGAGCAGCGCTTCAATACCTGCACCAGTCAGGTAAATGGACCCATCATTTTCAGGTTTTATAAATATAGATGTTCTCAAAAAGCTTGAAAGTTGGAAGTAGGAGAGGGCTTCCTTTTTACAGCTGGACCTGCACTGCAAGTGTGTGTGTCCCCTCTAAAAAGGCCCCACAGCACTGATTCACCCAAGGCCAGCTTCTGGATACCATAAATAGTTTTTCTGAGTGCGGTACAAATGTTTTCATGGTTCACCTTGTTCTTTAAGTCGCAGCATTTGACTGTTTGCGTTAACCGCAGACAGTGGGACAAGTAAAAATCCGCTGAGGTGAATTACAGAAAAGTTCCAGTCGTTTGAATACGATATGAAGGCAAGTGTGATAAAAGGTGCCGCACTTTATCAGTGCATCTCGCAGACCCCTTGAGGGTTCTTTGAACGTCTTGAAACTTTTCCACGTCTAAAGAGATTATTTTTCAGCCTCTTACAGATGCAAATTTATGACGGTTTCCCTCCAGTATCACAAGGTAATAACTTTTATCCTCAAATTGATGGCGTTTGCCTTTTTCTTTTGGAAACATTGCGTTGCGTTCTGTCAGAGGGCCCGCGGAGCCGAGTCTTTCTTCTGTCGCCAAATGACCAAAATGGAATTAGATTTTCAGGGAGGCGGGGAGGGGAAGTGAAAACTATTTTCAGAAGGAAAAGTGGGACAGAGTTAAAATTGAACAGAAACGGCACGTCATTTCGTATCCTGTCAACCTGAAATACGAGACAAAGACTTTTTGTTTTGCTTCCCGATATTTGCAATTGCAAACGTCCTCTTTTTGGGTTGAATGAGTTCTTTTATTTAGTTGCGTTATAAAATCTTGGGAGTTCTTTTAAGGTGAAAAATGGAACATCAAGATCAGAGACTTCCAAACAGGCTCTCCTGCTTTCCTCTGCAAAAACGTAAGTAAGTTTTAAGTTAATTGGTTTCTGTGGCATTCTGGATGTTTAACTCATTTGTCTCCTATAAAGCATATACTGAAAAACATCCTGTCAATTACACCGCTTTGTCTTTGTCTGCAGTTACTACTGACGTGCGTTGAATCATACGTCGTACCCAAATAAAAACCAGTTTCAGATGTGGTCTGGCAACACGACGCTGTGCAGATCTTTTTCCCTCATCAGAACAATGCAATGTGATAAAATTCACAGCAGTCTGCTGCTTCATTATGATAGATGTCTAAAACCTGTCATGCTGCAACACGATATTTCTCCTAAGGCCTTCATCGCCCGATCCGTGGTTTTGGCAGCGTTGTGATGTCCTGTCGCTGCACGTTTCCCACAAGCTCAGCTGTTGATGGAATGCATGGTTGGTGGAGTTGAAATGCTTTTTAGCAGGATGGCATAGAAGTACGAGCTTCGTCAGGGGGGAGTGAAGCATGACCTGCTGAGGGGTTCTGCAATCGGATTCAGAATAGCCTAAATAACTCGCGGCAGAGACGATCCAGAGTATTATCAATGAGTGTTTCTAAAATGTGTGTTGTACCAGAAGAGGGAATCTGGACTGTATGATTGTAGCTTGTTTCACGAGAACAAAATGAGTTTTAGAGGCATTTGTTAGAAATGTTGCACTGTGATTAACTTGGTCGTTTTCATGTTCTTTTGGGTTCTTATTAGCCAAAGTACCAACCCAACTGGACGTGCATTTACCTTGAAGATGTTGTCAAGATTTGTAATTTGGAAGCAAATCTAAGCAACACTCTCAGTGGGGCCACCATTTTTAATTTTTTCCCCTCATCTTTTCATTTCCTATGCTGCAGGGCTTCCCTGAGTGTATCATAAGCCTGGCGGGCCACCGGGCTTCACTTGTGCCCCCACCAGGCTAAGCATTGTTTATTTATTTTAGTTTTTTTAAACTATTGCCTTTTTTTAAGGCTATAGTTGGTGTTTAGGTATTAATCATCCAGTCTTCCAATAACGCATCACAATCAAATGATATTTTTAAATTTTCTGTCGACTTTAAACATTTTTTAACTTAAAAACATGGCGGTGGGCTGGATGACTGCCCTAGCGCTGGGCTTGGCAAGTTCTCTGGAGGAAACCCTGTACTGATACTTATAAGTCTTGCAATAGACGTAAAAGCTGCAATTTTTACTTTGAAAGGCTGCACTCGATTATTAGCGAGAGACGTCGATGAATCATGGGATGTTAATTACTCCTAACAATCTGTTCATAATGGTGACTAAATGAGTATATCTGCAAATAAGAGCTGCAATAAATGTCATTAGGTCACTAATGACAAACAAAGCACACGTTTAATATTCTCTCTGATTTGTCGGATCGCTGTCTTCTCCCTAAAGAGACACAACAGAAAATGGAAGTAATTATAGTCGCCATGTTGCATAAGAGTTATTGCTACCAATGGGGGATTTTAAAGACCATTACATATCGACCTTTAAGGTGTTTTACGCTCACAACAAAAATGAGAAATCACACTTTAATGTTCCTTTTTATTTTGTCTTTATGATTTCCAAGACACGCCTAACCGTATCGAGCTTTATCTGAAATCTTCACTCTGAATTTTCACATCCACATCCGCGTTCAGGGTCCCGCTTTCATGCTGAGCAGAGAAGAAATTTACTTGCAGCAGCATTTGGTTCCTGGTGTCTATTACGGATTAGACTTCAAAGAGCTAATTTAGGACCGACATCCTAAAAATAGAAGAGCAACACAAGGCTGTAAAACTCAGCGGGGAATGCCTGTGTTCACGTTTCTAATGAATTCATTTCTATGCATCACTTGCGGCGCTGATGGACTTCACCATCTTGCTGTGTTTTAATGACTACCTCATCACTTCTATTGCGCCGATCAAGAGAGTTGAAGTATATAAAAGAGCAATACGCTTCATATTCCCTACCCAGGTTTTTTTTTCTCTCGCTACCAGCAGTTCTCTCTCCTATTTATGGGATTCCTATTAAACAGAGTGAAAACGGATCTGTCTGTCATCTCTGGCAGGGCTGCAAGTCACAAATATTTCACTGATCGATTCATTTATTCAGTCTTCTGGCAATTTAATCCTTTATTCGGGTTAAAATAATAATTATTAGATAACTTTTATTAAAAGTACCATGGTTTCTGCAGTCAGCTGCAAACATAACAGACGATTTTCCAGCTGCAGTTTTAATCAGCGTTATCTCAGTAAAGGCGTTTCCATGGTATCAGTAGCTGCATTTCCATTGACCATAAAATTTAGCAATTTGGAATTACAAAAATAATTTTGCTAAATGTCAAAAAAAAAACTCTTGCTTGTTAATAAAAAATTTTAACACTAGGATGAGGTGGGCTTTTTTTTGGCTGTATCGAAATTACTGCAATGGGAACGTTTTTTTTTTCTTGCATCAAACGAGTCACATGATCAACAACCAGATGTTACTACTGGCAGAAATGATGAAGCAGACGATTAAAAGTAGTAGGAAGACGACGGCACAATATGTTTTTTAATGACTTGTCATGTGAACAAGCTTACTCATGTGTGATTTTCATTGCATTTTTTGTTTAATGGACACATTACAATTTTGAAAGTGTGTTGCAGAATATCAGACCTTTTGCGCTCATTTGTTTCTCACAGCAGTATTTCATGTATATTTCTAACAGCCAAATTGTTGTTTTTCTTACCAGTGGAAAAATTTAGCCATTTGACCTGCAGTACTCTCGCTATCAATGGTCAATATTTGAGGAACAATTAAAAATCCATTATTTGAACTTTGAAAACTAATGTTTTTATGTTCGTGTCTTCTGTACGTTTAATGTGTGAAGTTTCACTTTTTCATTAGTTTAAAAAATGTAGGTAATTTTACCCAAAACGTCCTGATCTTGGACGTCCATTATTCAAATCCTCCTTGTACGTCTTTGTGCCTTTCAAGCTTGTAGTTCACACTGCAGAGCGCCATGTTGTTCTCAGAAGGGAGCCAGACACGGTTGCCCTGTTAGATAATGGTTTTTCAAGCCTGGCTCCCTGTATGCATACCTGAACTGTGAGTCAGAACTGTACACTCAGATTAATTTTGCTCCATTTTATCACTCTCACCGCTTCATTCTCGGTGATCTAGTTAGGTCTGAATATTTCATGACGCAATGCCCTCCTCTGACTCCAAAACGTGCCAAAGCTGATCTGTCGTCACTCTGTTTCTATTGCTGTTCTTTGCCCTGCTTATGGATGGGAAAGGGCTTTTTTTTTGCCACTTTTACACTCAGACCATCTGAAGTGGTCGTCTTATATCACTTCATCTCCTTCAGAATTACAAGCTCTATGTCTTGTGGTAAGTTTTATTACCCTTTAAATTATGCATAGCAGTGCAACACAAGTAATGTATGTCTCGTATCAGGACAAATTATTCCCACATAGGACTCCTTTTTAGGTCAATTTTAAAACTATAACTTTTCTCTGTTTTTATGAAGCATTTTTACATTAGTAAGCCACCTTAGAGATGCTTTTAGCTAAGCTACGTTGCTGTAAGAGCTGATATAACATTTAAATCCAACGCCGACATTAGTATTACACAGTAATGCAGCAGGAAAACATTTTTATAAGATGGTAAGAAAAATGTTAATAGAATTGCAATGGAGGAGGAGGTCATTAAAAATATGGCAGAAACTGGACACTTGCATACGAGTTGTGTTGGCTACAGTGGTAGCTATGCAGCACAGCTTAGTTTCACAGGAGGTTAGAAAAGCAGCAGTTTAAAACTTGCAAGAGATGTCACTTTCAGCATAAGGTGGCAACTTTTCATCATATCTACTAATTTGGGTTTAGTTGCATTTATCGGGTAAATAAATATGGGAGAAATAAATACATATTTCTTTTTAGCAGAGAGAGTTGAGATAGCGTCACAAGCTAACCCCGTATTCTCTTAGTGTGCAAGGTTATCACACAAAACACTGATTTTTACAAGTTTCTAAAGAATGTATTTATTTTTAATGAATTAACATAAAAAATCACTTGTTTTGTATTTATACAAAGTATGTAAGTATCGGCTGATTTACCAATCATCCAAAATGAAAGAGAAGGGTTAATCAGTAAGCCAGCTGATTACCTCCTATTGGTTGGATTGCTGTTCTGAGGATAAATCTGCTTCCAAAGGACGGAATCATATTTTTATGTCTCTAACCTTATATTTTCAGTTTACTTATCCTTTCTATCTCATAGTTTGCATTTTGTAACCTTAAATCTCTGCAGAGTTGGAGACTTCTTAATAGTTCTACAGAGTCTATGCAAAAGTTCGTGCTGCATTTGAATTACTACTGAAGATAACAACTGACAGCAGCTCTTAGTTAGCAGCTACGAAGCTCGTATTCCGCATGTTCGGCCCTGCATGCAGAGGGAAAAACAATCCAGCGCTTTGCCGTTATCACTTAGTGTCAGTCGGCTCCCCGAGCTCAACCTCGCTGACGCAGAAGCCCTTTCATGCGCTTTGATCTCGTTAATAATTGCATGCCATGCAGCTGGAAAAGAAGGGCAGATTTAAAAAGCAGCAGAATGCTGCAAACTGATAGGGATAATAATACCGGGGGACTTGAGACTTTTGTGCTGTTTTAGCTCATTGTGACAATTGTGCGGATGGTCTCCGAGTTTTATTAAAATTATATATAATTTTTAAAACCAAAAACGGTATTTAATGGATTTACAGGAGGTGGATTTGAATTTTTGTATTTTCTGCTGCTCTTTTCGGTTAAAGGTCCTTTTGCAGTTTTTTCTCCCTGGCACATAAAAGTAAAAAGAAAACCTGCTGTCCTTCACTGTGAGACCGAGACACAGAACTGTTTTTGTTTTTCTTTCTCCTTTCTCCACTGGAGCTAGAAATGGATTACATTGACATTCTTCCATTTCGTTGTCATCCCTGGAACTCACACTCACCTGTTGAGTTATTCTCACAGCGTTGTAAATCCTTAAAGCTCTTAATGTTTTCACAGGGTATTATATTGGGCATACTGGGACTGCTATGCTGTGCACATTGTAATAAAAGTGTGTATTTTTTGTGTCATGTAGGATCAGATGTTTGCCTGATAAAATTTCATGATTTTTTTTAACTCTATACATTCTTTCCCCTAAGCCAGGAGCAGACTGAACGGAGCATGCAGAGCAGGTTGCATTGCACAAAATTCAGCAGCCGAAACAGTCGCTATCAAAACCACTATAAAGAGTAAGAAAATCTCTCTATCGCTACAGTGCTGCTAATATTCTAACAATTTATATAATGTAGAGTGGTGGAAAAAAAACTTTAGAAAATGTGACGCCTAGTTTTAGCATTTTGATACATTATTGCGGACATGAGCCTTAAAAAAATATGTACATGCACTTTCTTCAACCAAGAAGTTTGTTTCTGTTACAATGTAGTAAAAAGATCTGAAAGTCAGAAAGTTGAAAGTAATTTTTTTTTTATTGATGCAGCAATGTGAAAACTTTGGGCCAATATCGGATATTAATATTGCTGTCATGGCCGATAACCGATACTTACAGATATTACTTTCATTATATGTTTCCTCAATCTTTTGATAAAGTGACCTACAGGACGTCCACAAGTCTTTAAAGTCTTGAAAAATGTTAAATTCATTTAAAAATAAGGTCCTGCCTCGTCTTAAATTATGACGAGGCAGGACTATTCTATACTGCTCTATGTATTGTTTTCTTTTCTCGTGGGCAAAAAAAAAAGCTCGAGTTGCACACAGAGATCTTCGTTGAGTTCTCTGAATCGAGACTGTTAAGGCTAACACTAAGTAGCAGCTAATATGCGCGAGCTAGCTTTTTTTTTGCATGTATCCAATTTTGTCACCAGTTGACTGGAAGACTTGTGTACATTTCTGGGAATATATAGGTCCAACATTTCATTCATTAAAAGTCTTTAAAAAAATCTTAAATGAACCCTGGACTAACATCGGCCTGGTCTAACTTACGGGACTGATTCCAAGATATGAAAAAAAAAGAAGGACTAACATCAATGATATTGACTTTATCGCAGATATGTAAATTCTTCTGTTTTTACTTTCATGCTATAAAATGCTGCATGTTATGAGAAATAAATAAAACTTTTTCAATTATCAACAGAAAAAAATCTCATTGGCATTAAATCTAATTTTTACAAAAACAGCTGACCGGCTTTCAGCATCTTTTCACTGGTATTTGAGGTCGGAGGGCCTCCTCGCCATCACCCTCATCGTCTCCATGATGTCCGCACATATGTGACGGAAAAACGGGTCCAAGTGGAGGATGTGGTGGTGTGTTTGTGTGTGAGAGCACAGATGACAGGAATAGTTGTGCATGGGGTTTTGACTCGCATACAAACACAGAGCTCACACTCACAAATGAAAGAGGGGTGAACCATAATGGGCAGGTTGGCCGTATATAATGGTGCCTAACCACAGGCATTTTTCCCAGAAGCAATCTGACATTATGTGTGGTAACATGTGGTTTGTAGCAGCTGACTCACTAAAGACTCAGGTAGCCTCTGAAAACAAAACAAAACAAAAAAACAACAGCACGGATCTCTGGATCCTGGCTGTTTGGGAAAATAAACAAGCAGGTCATAATTGGACGACTATTCTGTTTTTCAGGAGAAATCCTGAGAAATCATTTAAAGTTGAGGAGAAGCTTTGAGCATCTGAACATAGAAAAATACCAACACCTACCAACACTTAATAATGCAAAAACAGCGCATTTTAAAAACAACATACTCTATTATAGAACACGCATTAAGTCAACATAAGCCCGTTTGGATCTGGCCTTTCTCTAACAAGTAGTGCCGTTTGGTTTCTGCAAATCATCATCTGGAAGAAAAGCCCCCTGACTTAGTCCTGCAGTCAAACGGAGTGATCAGATTGATAATATGTTGAAGGATTTATCTTTCATCCAATCCCAGAGAAGGACAAGCATCAGTTACCACAAGGCCTACAAAGTATCTGTGTTTTTCTAATCCGTCTCCCAGAGAACATTTGCTTCTGTAAAGTGTCTGTTTTTCATTAAGACGGCTAAGCACCGACAGTCGTCAAGGCGTTGCACTCAGCCTCTTGCTTTGATTTGAGCCTGGGCTTTTTTTTTTCTGCCTCTTTGCTGTTTTTGATTTTTTTTTTTGCCCACGGCAACATTTAAAACGCAGCCTTAAATGTTCATTCCAACTTTAATCCCAATAAAAACTGGACGTCGTCGCAGAAGCTTCTGCTTTTTTTTTTTTTTTGCACATGTTGACCTCGTGTGGCCCTTCCACCTACCGTGACCCGACTCTTTATTTTAATATCGACCCCCTGCTGTGTGAAACGCCAGATGTCAGGTGATGGGGCCGCCTACCCCGAAGAGGTCAACCGCCGACTGCTGTCACATCTGCAGGATCTGCAGGCGCGCCGCCTCCAGAGAAACGCCCCGCTTGGAGCGAAACGAACTGCGAAGGTGCCGCCGAGACTAAACAGCAGAGAGGCTGGTATTCATCAGTTGTCTTCGTCTTCAAAATGTTTTGAATGTTTCGCTGGGAATTCCTCTGGTTTGTTTCGACTGGAAAGAGAGCGAAAGTTTTGATTCACCGAAAGTCTTTTAAAGTCTCACAAAAAAAGCGACGGACTGTGGAGGCAGCAGTGGAAACTTAACGGGCAAACCATCTGTGGGAAAAAACAAAACAAAACAAAAAAATATTGGTTTTGTTGAGACTGAGCTGGTGTGGGTTGGCTCATAGGTTCCTAACACCTTCAGGGTTATCTTGATGGTTTTCACTTCAGGACATTTCACAGAGATTTACTATGAGCTTTTAAATATTTTGTCACATTAGAAGAAAAAAAAAACATTCATAATAATTTTATCTTAGTGGGGATTTTCTACAAAAAAGGCACCAGTTCGCTACATGAAAGAGCTGCAGATGCATTAAGTTATTTTTCTGTTTGAGCTGCAAACAGAAAACTCAGTTCATGAAAAGTATTAATCACAGAGTGTTGTAGCTTCGTCTGTTGCAATTAGCAACTGAGTTATAGACACTACCAGAAAGAGAATTATATAAAAACAAAATGCTTTAATGTAGAATAAGAAAAAAAAGATACAATTTGCTTTTCTAAATTATTATAAAGTGAATCAAGCAAAAGAAAAAAGAAAAACCTCACAGATCCAGTGCTTGTAAGTAGGCCTGTCATCCTAAACAATAAATCAATTAATTGCACAATAAATGAAAAGAAACTCAATAATTTTCAGTTGCTTTATTTATCGTTTTTCTTTTTTCTCTCTCTTTTTACCCAAAAAATGAATGATAAAAGTCTTTAGTCAGCTGTTTTGGATTCAACTATTTTTTTTTTTTAAAGACCATTTTGTCTTCACAATTTATTTCATTTGTCGTTTCTGTTGTGTTCTTTATTTATTTTGGATATTCCAAATGTCCAAAGTATTTCTAGTGTTTAAATATCCATTAGAATTTAAAGTCGATTGATCTTGAGAATGCGTTCTAGCTTTCTTATGGTGCTCTTACCATAAGAGATGTCATTACTTGACATTTACTTGAAAATGTCAAGTAATGTAACATTTTCAAGTTACGTTACTTGAAAATGGTCTCAAAACAACAATATTGTAGCTTATCACAATAAGTTCTGGGGCAATTTGTTATCATGACAGGCCTACTTGTAGGTCACAGTGGGAAAATCTAACCTAACTGTAAAAGATACCGGATTGCATGGCACTACAACGATGCCCCCTGTAAAAACACACAATTTCCCTCTGCTTTTTTAACCCTTTGTTAACTCCAAACATCCTTCACTCGTTTCATTTTTATTCCACGCACCTCACCTCGTCAGAGACATACTGGGTCACATCCTCTGTCTAGACTCTGTATGTAACGAACCGTTTGGCTGTTGACACGTCTATTAAATTCGCATTAGGCCGAGCAGGAGCGTCTTGTGCTTTAATCCATATCGCTGGCAGGAGGACAGCTGCTTCTGCTTCTGTGCCTGAGAGATGTTTGGCTAACAGGCATCCTGGAACCGATAGGGCTCTTTGGGAATTCAGTTCTGCTGGGAGGATTGCTCTTAGTCTCATTCTTTCAGGGGTTCTGCTTTAGTCTTTTTTTTAATCCCGTCTCTGCAACATGAGTTGCTAACAAGCCCCGGTGGTTGCTAAACGAGTTCGGTGGGCACTGGGATCAAGTGGGATCTATAATTACTGCTACGTCATGACTTCATCTTATACTTCTTCTCTTACCAGCTTTGTCTTTTAAGTTTTTCTGCTCCTAAAACAAAACTTGCCTTAGGGTTTTGTTTTGTTTTTTTCCCCTCCCAACAACTTTCCGTGCCTGTCTCGCTCCAGGCTCGTTCCCTCCCTTCGTCGTCGCGTAGCTCTTAAGCTCTGCCTCCGTCTCCTCCTCTCATTCATGCTCCGGCTTCGTCCCCACCAGGCTTTTCATGTGGCTCATTCATCCGCCTGACCACAGACCGGATTCACACCGGCGCTCCGTAAGTAGCGTGCTTCCAGTTTGCAGTCGCCGTCCGTGTTCGTTCCACCAATCGTCGCCTCCAGAGGCTTCCTCACAGGGCCACGTGCGTTCGCAGATGTAACGATCACACAAGCTTTTAAGAGACTCCCACAGAAATTTCCTTGAGTTTCGGAGGGAGGGGATTGTGCGAGAAGCGGCAGAGGTGGAGTCGTAGGCTTGATAACCTCCATCAGCGCCGTCGGAGGATTGGACGAGGGACACTCGACACTGATGGGACGCCCTTTAATTTAACAGGATGTGTTTGCGTTTGACCAGCTGGCTCACATTTTAATGAGCCAGCTCCTCATGCGCAGAAAAGCTGGAGTTTAAATGTTTGTTCAAAGTGTCACTTTTAGGCAGCTGTTGGAGTTTTGGTTCAGAAAATAGTTTATCCTGAGATCCACACATGGCTGTTTAGCAGCTTTTCTAATGTGGTTTTGTATGAATGATGTTCGAATTCTTCAGAAAGGCTCAATGGCAAAGCAGTGTTTTGTCACAGGAATTATCATTTTCCTTCTGTCCTTTTTTGACATTTCCTGCACATTTTTCCACTTTCTGTGGAGAGAATTAATATTAACACGACTTTGGACAGACTCAGTGAATTCTACTTTTACACTTTGGAAAGTGAAAGACAGTTCTGCATCAAAGCAGATTATCTGTTGATGCTTTTTCCGTGAACACAGCTGGTCGTGTTTAAAGCACGAAAATGTCGTTGCAGTTTAACGAGTAATATTGATGTCCTAATGTGGAGTTTTATCTCCTTCATTGGAAGCGGGCAGAAAGAGAAGGGAGGAAGACATGCAGCAAAGGTCCACCGGTCAGATCTTAGTTGGGTCCTAATGTATGCATATGTGCCTGAACATAATTTACAGGATAAAAACTGTAAGTGCAACTGTCACTGTAGATTGCAAGTGTTACGAACTTTATGCTTTGTTTTGAACATCGTAACATTTTATGGCTGGTGTTTCAGCTGCTTTCTGCGGGTGTTTGAGCTGTCAGGGAGCAGCACCCAGAGCAGTACAGTCTCTGTCTCTTTGGAAGACCTTACAAACTTAAAATTTTAGCAAAAATCTGCTGCACAGGAACATTTCTAAAATTGAGGATGTTTCAGCACGGCTGGCTTGGGCTCCCACTGGCAAACAAACTTGCAGACACTAGACCGGCATTTAGAATTGGGAGTTTATTCAAGGTTTACTTCACTTTCTTTCAGCATACATGGGATTTTATCACTCCAGTCTTTATTTTTTAAAATAACACACTTTTGGATTGCCTGCCTCATCTCAAAACTGCTCACTATGTGATTGTCAATTGAACATCTGTTTTTATATACATATGTACAGAAGTGATGGTACACTTTCTTCAGTAGAATCAATGAACATGTTGTCGTCTGTGACCGTTTATCTGTTTTATAGAGCAGAAAAGCTGGTTGCCAGTCGGTTTATCTCTCTCTTTCAACTGTTTTTCTGTGCCCTAAAAATAATCCGTGCACACTCTCGGGCTAAAATGTTGATTGGCATGGTTTCATACCTTTTTTTGTTCTTCACTTCATTCACTTCACTTCATTCGTGTGAACACAATGAGGGTACGCCAATGCTAGATGAACTGACAGGGAAACATTTGGAAGCCGTCCTCTGACAACGAGAGATGAAGTGTTGAAACTTTACCTTTTAAATTAACATCGGAAAAAAAACAGGTTGCAATGCAGTTTTTACTGTGAAGGTTTTATACGCTTGCAGAAACCTGATGAGATTCTCATGAACAAAGATTTTGGAGCTGATTTTGTTCCGTATTTCTATTTCTGGTGATTATGGGATAGAGGGAAACAAATCATGTTTTTGTTAATGTCGGCTACAACACGCAACAGCAGCTCCCACTGCTATGGCTTGACCACACTGATTTCCTGAGGTTGACGGCTACTCTGTGATTGCTCTGTAATTTAACAGACCTTGAATCTTTTCTGCATGCGGTGTGTTCACACTTAAACTGCAAGATTGTTTTTTTTTTTTTTTTTGGTAAACTTTTCTTTAAATCAAAGATCCTTCCTGATTGCTGTCTCTACTTAGCAGAAATGATCAAATTATGACTGCTCAATCTTTAGAAATAAGTTTTCATAAGGACAAGTTATCCAAATTTCACTTAGTTAGTTGAACAAATGAAAATTAAAAGTAATTTTTCAGTAAAAAGCCTGTCGATGTATTTTCTCCTTGTTTTTGTTGAGACAGTTAAGTATGTTGGTCAGCCACATTGGTTGTGTTGTTGTCCGCTTTAATTATCAAAGACACATCCACTCTAAAACCAGTAAAACTAATCAAACTTTCAGTGCTTTTAAATCTTTAGTCAATACAAAACACAATGGGCTTGATATGATTTCTGATTTTTCTGTTTAGTAAAGAAAAGTTTGCCACAATCGGCCCAAACCATAGCAGTATTATTGATATATCCAATCATTCTCTTACAAACATTACCTACTGTATGACACGGCAGCTTAAAGAAGAGAACACTCCAGATGTTTTGGACTTGTCAAAACATTTCGTTGCACCAATATCAAGACTTAGACATGCTCTACCTTGTGCTTAGCCACCACTCTGACTGAATTTACTGAGATGCTTCTCAAAAACTGAAGCAATGGACTGATAACATTATTTACTCTTATGCCAGGCTAAGCAGAAGCTTTGTCTGCACTAGTGAAGTCATTATTGAAGAAACCAATTATGTGATCAGTAATTATGGCACAAAATGAAATGAGTTTTTGATGTCACAAAAAGATAACTCGGTCTGTCCGGTCACAGTAGCGGACTGTAAACAGTATCAAAATGGGAGCATAACAAAAGAGACGACTTGATGATTTACAATGTTTCTTGTAGTTTAGATCCACATGTAGTAGGCTAAGAAACAATGTAATTGTAGGGTCAGGAGGTAAAGGTCAGACCTAAAGATGTACACCAAAATTTTAACATTTACAATTTATGAAAGGCAGCCCTGGTTGAGAAGCCACCAAGTGACCTAGAGACCTTTTGGTCTCTGCGTCACCTGGTGCCTCCTGCTGTGCCACCTGCCGTCCTCTGCCAACTGTGGTTGTAGGTCAGTATGCTTTAGACCCACAGCATATTGAACCTTAAATAAATGTCCAATACACACTGATGCAGGAATTCCTCACAAGTCAGTTCACAAGGTTAAGAATGACAGCGCTTCCTTAGCCAATTAGTAGCAACTACTTGTACGAGGCACAACAGTATGAGGCCAGGCTGCAGACCACTTGTGCGTCCTTTGCTCCTGAAGTGTTTTTAGAGAGAGCTAAGTTGCACCTGCTGCTGCAGTGAGCCAGACCACATGTTGTCTTTTTGTTAGATTTAAGCTCACCTGCTTGTTTAGTTTGATTAGAAATGCATTTCTAAAATCCCTGCCTGACGAATGGATGACTGGCGTTTTCAACATACTTTTAAGAAATGATGCAAACAATGAATTGACTTACGATTCATTGTCAATTAATGATCTACTAGATAAAAGATTAGTTTATCGCCAGCTAAGACTTTTTTTTAGTGTGGTAGTACGGCCGCCATCCTAAAGAGGCGCCGCTGGTCAATCCTAGGTGGAGCCAGTTGATACAGAAACAAAGATGGCGGCGCGATACCAGAAGAGGAAAGAGAAAAGATCCAGAGTCCAGCGTGAGGTGCAATATTCACTTTATCCTATTCTGTTTTGAAATATAAATACTTGACAAGTTCCTTTAGTTTCACATAATTTTTTTAAAAAAAACCTGGAATATTCTGGAAAATTTTGCTCTGTATGTGATGGAAAAAAGATGGTCGATCCTCTTCATAGAAGCGAAAACAACAGTTTTTAAGAAAATGGCTGCTCATTAGTCGAGCAATAAGATCAGTCAACGTTATATCAACCCATTAATCACAGACTATCATTAACCAATGGACTGAGTTTAATTTTTTATATCTGAAAAACTTTTTCAGATATAAGTTAAATCTCCAACTTTGCTGTTTAACAAAGATCAATGCTAAGTTGTAGCACTGAAAATATGCTCAATCCTGTTGCACTGACCAGTGTAGACAGCAGTCTGAACCGGGATCCTTATTGAGACAAATTTTTTTAAAAATTAAGGAAATCAGACTTGCCACAAACTATTATATTTTCTAGCGTCAGCTGTATTCATAAATCCATTTTCAGAAATGCAGAGGTGTGTTGAAGGTATGGACTTAAACCATGACTGCTTGTGTGGTATCAAGCGTGCCACTAAGCTCTAGATTTTAAGTGGCGATTTGTCTGTGGTGCTCCACCAAGCCATGTTGTTGTGTAAAAACTTCCTGTGCCTCGTTGAACTTAACCACAGACGTCAACTATATTGAACACACCATGTTTAAAAAAAAACAGGCTTTCATGACAGGCTTACTCTGTAATCTCTGACAGGGTAAGAGATCATAAATGTCAAGCTTTGAGAGGCAAACTGCGTTTTGGAACCTTAAAGCGTGTGTTGCCTGTAGGATATTTTTGGAACCAGCTGAGCTAACAGGCTTGCACTGTACAGCTTATTTATGGAGGACCAAAAGGTACATAATAAGAAATAAAAGGATAAGTGTATATTTAGTTTTTCCTTGTCCTTACATGAGTTTCCGTCAAGAAATGTATATGTTTTCTTTTTTCTTTTCCTCTAAACATGCGTTTTCCATCAAGAAATGGCTGACACAGTGACATTGGTTCCAAAGCTCTATTGGCCAATAGCAGAGGAGCTGGACAATGAAGACAGCTCTCCTCATTAACATAAAGATGCACATGGAAAAGTAAAAACAGGAGAGGATGCAATGACAAAAGAACAAGAAAAAGACAAAGCAAAATATTTACTTTTCTTGACAAAAACGCATGTTTAGAGGAAATGGAAAAAAAGAAAATATATACATTTCCTGACGGAAAGTCATGTGTAACTCATGTGTATTTATGCTTTTATTTCTTATGTTACTGTTGGTCCTCCGTACTTACGGGCCATTGAGTAAGAAAGGTTTTGTTATGGTATTATCATGTGATGTTCAATCAAAAGACAGTCACTTGGTGGATGTCTTTGCAACTATTGTGTGGTTGACCAATTGTTGGATATTATTATACCTTAATCCTAATTTCAAGCAGGAATAACACAAACAAGCTCAAATGACTTATAGCATTAGTTGTGACGACTTAAGTTTTAATGCTCGACAATTGCCATGATGTATTTTTTGTGGTTTAGCCACTATCCAGCCTGCCACACGCCAGAAGTGGGTCAAAATGAAATAGAAAAACCTGTTTTGTAGAGACACAGATTTTTAGATTCCAATTTTTAGGGTCACGATTCAGTTCAGAAATGATTTTTAATTAGAAAACCTATTTTTCTATTCAAATGGTCCAGAGATTGTTCAAATTATCTGAATGATGAGGGGAAAAGACGTTGTAAATAAATACATTTATCTGAAGCAATCAAATTCTTTATATAAATTTGACTACTTTATATTATTAAATATAAATATCAATTTATATTTAAACAAAAATAGGATTGTGCATACAATTCTGTAACTTTAATTTCCAGTATTTGATTAGCGTAGCTGCCTGCCTTTTTCTTAACCCTTCTGCAGTCTTTAGAGATAGAGTATTAGGATATTAGAACCCCGTGAACTTTTTACTCTGGCTGACGAAGTCGCACTGATCTGAGTTTGTTTTTCTTATTTGTGCATGGGGTTTCAAGAACTGTTGGTCTAACGGGATAACACCCCACTTCCCCACTGTCCGACAGTGCCATCTGCTGCGCTCATGTGGAGCGTCATGCTAAGACCGATGGAGGGTTAAATAAATAAAATATCAAAGAATTGTTCAAAATACATACGACGGGCAAGATGGCATTCTGCAGTGGCTAATTGGGCACGTCTTAGGATATGCAGTATAGTCGCAAATAATGGCAAAGACGTACAACTTAAACACGTTTTAAAATAGATTTTTGATCATTTTGAATTGATTCAGAATTACTAGAACTAGAAATTGTGATTCTCAAAAGAATAATTTTTTTTCCTGCAGTCACTTGGTGCAGCTTGATACCAGGCATAGGAAGGTAAAGATAGAACGAAGAAGTGAAAAACTTTGAGAACAGCTAAATGACAAACTGACAAGTCAATCTGATGTTTTTATTGAACTTTTCAATGAAACTGTTTGTGTTTCTGGGTATCAGTGATCTACTGGTGTGATTAGTGAATCCACCATATGTAAGCCATACCAAGTGATGAACAACAGTCCTTCTGTTGGAAACCTTTATTGGAGGACGAAGTGCCAAAGTTGTTTTTGCTATTGTTTGGACACAAAGTTGAAATTACGGGATGAATTTGACCATTTGTACAGCCTAACTGGTAAAACAGAAAGCTACTCCTTTCTTATTTAGCTCTTTAACAAATAAAAACATGTTTGCAGTGAACGGACACTGACTGGAGGGCTGAGTAATAAGACCAGCTGGGAACTTAATTTTCCAGAATGCACTTGGAGATATAAACACAACCATAGAAGTAATCAGTGCGTTTATTTTTTACCCCCTGATGCTTTTGAAAATAAAAACAAAATGCAGAGACACAGAATTAAAAGCTGACTCATGAGTCTGAGTATGCCGTTTAACAGTTCAAACTGCTATTACCATCCGCCGTAAAAGCAGCAACGATGGCTCATCGTATCCCTGGAAGGAGTCGAGGTAATGGCACGCTGGAGCTGTGAGTACTGCTTAGGGGAATTTAACAGGTAGCAGATGGACTACTAGAACCAGCTGTTGTTTATGAGCCAAAAGGGAGACATTGTGGTTTAGAGTTCAGAGGCAAGGACGTGTGTGCAATGGCACCTGTGAACAATCCTTACTTTGATGGAAATCTGCTGAGGTGTGCAAACCAAACAGGGTTGCATTGATTCACTACATCCTCTGAAAAAGGCCACAGAAGTTTAAAGCAACGACAGTTTGATTGAACTGCTTATAGTCGACATATTTCTGTCTATTCTGTTATAAAATGTTTTATTTTGTAACATAAGTTAGACATATGAGGGCAAATAAGTTGGTAATGTGAGCAGCTTCTCAGTCCAGCCCTTGTAAGAACGATTGCAAATGGCATAATGGAGGAAAATTGTTGTGATGATGAACTGCGGGCGGAATGTCGGAAAGAGTAGAAGCTTCTTAAACAGACGTAGGCCAATTTCAAAGCGTCAAATTAAGTCATGTTTGATATTCAAAGCCTTTTTATAACAACTGAAGGTCACACAGTTACTTGATTTATTTTTTCTCCAAGTTCATGTGTTTCCCCCAGCTGTTGCCGCCCAGTGGGGTGAGCCGTATCAAGAACCACAGCAGGAAATATGAACATGCACGACCCTTTTTGCCCTCCCACAGCTGAGGACGTCGACATTGAAGTTTTGGACATTTGTCTTACATACAACACAGCTTTCAAAGACTTTTTTCCCCATATTTTTTTTATTTCATATAGTAAATTTTCCTCATTCGAAATAAACTAAATTGGCTGCAACAGAGAAGCCAAGGCCTGCGGTTATTTTTATCGCAAATAAAACGTCTATTGCGGAACATTAAAGGAATCGTAAAAAAAATGTGGTGATGCTTTTTTTTGTTTTTTTTGTTTAGCCTTGTTTTTCTTTTCTTTTTTGTTGTTGTTGCATAGCAACCCACATGGAGCGACTTATTTTGCATCAAATACAAAACCTCCAACTCCAACTGATCCTACAACAAAGGAGGATCGGATTTGCTGACGGGCTGAGCAGACTCAGTTTGCTCATGAAAAAAAAAGTCTGTCTTCTCTAAACAGTTGGCATTAAACCCACCAACTGGATTAGGAAAGCTGCTACTGCCTAGTTTATTTTCAGCACAGCCGCAGCAGAACAGGGCAGAAACGAACGCGCCGCAGAGACGCAAGGTGCTGAAAGTGACGCGTTATACAGAGCGTTGTGCGTCCGAATCAAACCGCAGTAAATATGAACTGCATTCAGTCTCTCTTGTGTTTTCTGGCTTTTCTGCGTAGAGTGAAGATAATGTTCCCTGAATACTAAACGAGTCAGCAAATCTGACAGCTGTGCGATAAGGCAGCGGTTCCCCTCCAATGTATCATCGTCACACAAAACTGGAAAGTAATGTGAAACAGTATTAAAAAACCCCCAACATATTCCATATTTTAGCAGTCAAAAAAATTTGCCCATCAACATTTTAAGCTGGATTTATTGCCAAAACTCTCGCAAATGATTTACAGTACAGCGAACTGTGTTCGGTGGAGTCGGGTGACGTGAATATGACCCGACGTTTTCATAAGAAGCAGGTTCGTGTCAACTTTTGCACGTTTGTGTCGGATATCAGATAGCCGTTATGTAACGCCGAGCCTGAACTGTGACTGGCTCTGACAATAAGCTATGATCTGCTTCACGTCGAGCTCCTCTCTCTCTCTTTACTTCGTCTCCGTCTTCCTTCTTTCGTTCCACGTTTTTCATCTCTTTATCTCGATTAACTCTGCCCTGTGTGTGTGTGTGTGCGCCTCTCTTGTCATCTGTAGGCTCCAGCTGCAAGTGCTCTCAGCTCCATCATCTGGGACTCCTTGGCCGCCATGGCTGCTGCTGCTGCTGCTGCTGCTGCTTGATTCACTGCACTGTGAGTTAGCTTCTGTTTTATGTGAGAACGCGTGTGTGTCTAACAGGTTTTTGTCATATGAATTTGTCACAGTAAAGTTTTCACTCCGGTACATTCTTGTTTTGTCCTTGAAATAAGCTAGAAATATAATTTGAAGTTTAAAAAGGTGAAAGAAAGAGTACTAAGTGGTATTAGGAATTAAGGCCTCAAAATGCGTTAATTTCTTCTTTGTTAAATTTCTTTTTGTCTTCAAAGTTTGCCATAACTACGCTAATCACACATCTTAAATTTTGTCATAGCCAGACTTTTTAGTCTCTTATTTTAATTTTTTTTTTTTCTTCGTGGTCCATTTCTATCAGGCAAAAGTTTGAATCGCACGCAAACATCTTCACTGCCAGTAACCAGCCTCTAATGCCCACTTTTCTAACCAGCTTTTTCAGTTTCCATCATTAAGTTCAAATTTATCACCAGCTGGTTGGACGATGTTTGTCTTAATCATTAGCTAACTTTCTGTTGCCAACCCATATGATTTATTTATTTGCAATTTTCTTTTGTACATCCTGTCGTCGTGACACAGGTCTTAAATTCCATTCAAATAGACCTTAAAAAGTCTTAAATTTGAGTTGGTGAAACCTGCAGAAACTTTGTGTTTGGCTGTGTTTTCCCCCTTCACACTCACCCACTCAGACTAATTGCAGCAAAGCTCTTGCAATCCGAAAGTTACGGGTTTGAGTTTTGATTGAGGCGTTGCTTGTTTAGACAATTATTCCCTCTGGTTTTGGATGCAGTGCAGCTGGAAGAATTTTTGCTGTTGCTTTTTTTAAATTATTATTTGCATCACAACTGGGAGCCGCTATTAGTATCTCAAAGGCTTAAATAATACATAAACTTCGACTCCGAACAGAAAAAGAAAGAGGAAATTCAAAGCATCTCTTCCGTTCGATGTGGCATCTGCTGCCCAGAAATTGAGCAGTCAGGAGACTCTCATACAGCAACAAGTCAGAAGCCTTTTTAGAGTTGTTGCAAGACTGACTGCTACCAGATATCCTTCCTGCGATGTGATGTTACGACAATATTTAATTTCCCTTTGGAATAAATATAGAGTGTTTTTAAATTGATCTGTACAACAAGATGAAGGTGCAATTTTATGTTGCGTTTTACCTTGTGATGAACTGGTGTGAAGTCTCCACTAACCCTCATGCGGTCTTTAGAGATGGGGTCATTTGTGAGCTTTTACTAGTTTTTTTGTGTGTGTGTGTGTGTGTGTGTGTGTGTGTGTGTATGTGTGGTTTCAGGAACTAACAGTTTGACGGGACAACCCCAATTTTTCTGCAGTGTTTAATTTGGAAGAGATTGGTTAGTAAAATATTCGCAGATAAATTAGATCGTATTGTCACAATTATTTATTACAGTGAAAAAATATTAGATCCCAACTCTTTTCCCAACTTTTTGATAAATATAATTTATCGGCGTAAATTAAACATGGAGTAGGATAAACATGGCGCATAACACTGTACAAACTTTAGCGCTGCTTCTCCGGGATCAGAGAGTGAACTGTAACGTTCTGTAAATCAATATGTATATTTATCTATTTCAGTTTTTTGCATGAGACATAAACATTTTGATTTAAGACAGGCCCACTAGTCAAAGGTAGAACCCACTAGTGTTTATGACACATATCTCCTTGTCTGTCTGCCTGTTGTGTGTTTTACCTGGAAGGGAGAATGGTGCAGGATGATGTTGAAATTCCCCCATCTCTTCAGCCATCTTTGGTATCAGTTACTTTCTGCTTGTGTGCGTTTGGCGCTTTGTTTTTCAGAACAGCAGTGGTGTTGTTTGCACCTCTCGGCGCTCGTGGAGCCAGCGGGCTGCACTTTTCCACGTTCGCATGATAGAACGTTTTATTCTGCGATTAAAATCCTCCTGGATTCTCGGTTTTCATTTGAAATGCCTCGACTGCTGCCATTTTTATTTTCTCTGTTTTTGAGATAATCCGTGATGTGAAACAAAATCTGTGTAATAAAAAAAAAGGGGGGGTTTTGTTTTTCCCTCCTCTGACGAAGTCCGTCATGTTTGAAAGTGAGTTCATGAAGGTCTGCTGCGAAAACGTTCCAAACTCAAGCCAGACTTTCGGATCAGAACCACCAATCTCCAGAGAACACTTAGCAGGGCTTGGAAACAAAGTCCTACTTAAATCATTAGTGGGGGGAAAAAAAAATGAAAAGGGCCGGTCCCACCATCACTACCAGGCTGATACTGTCCAAAATCATAATGAGAAGGCAGAGAGACATTCTTCACTCACAGAGATGGTTTCTTTTTGGTGGCGGTAATTGGGAACCGCTATCAAATCTGTCCCCTTGTTCTATTTTCTCCCAGAGTTGAGAGCTGTGGCAGAAAGAGCCGTTTGTTCTTTGGAGAAAGTAGGACAAGCTTCTCCAGCTTCATTTCAGTCAGACCTCGTGTTTCCTGTAGCTTCCTGAATATTCCGCAGATGCAGCGTTTTGTATGTTCTCCAGCTCGACCAAGTGTGAACAAAATGGGCTTTCATGTGTTTATTCTGTTCTTCTGTACAGATAGAGAAGAGCTGTTAAATTTCAGTAATCTAATTTAGCTCACACACATTATATTCATTTCCCCAGGTGATATATTTCAAGTGCTGGTTGTTGTTCATTTGATGACTGGCTGGTGAAAATCCCAAAACGAATCCTGGCGACTTTGATAGTGACCGTCGGCTCATCTTCATTGCTGCATTTGGTGTCTCTTGTCTTTCTTTTATGGTCACCAAGAAGCATCGACACAACATCAAAAGTTGGCTAAACGCCCCACTGGAAGTTATGCTAGCACGTAATGTATGCTGAAACGGGCATTGTGATAAAATGGAATTGATTCTAAAACAGAAATTATGCTAAAACAAAAGTTATGCTAAAACCGATTCATAACTTAGTTAACAAAGTTAACTAAGGAAGTCACTAACTTCCATAACTAATGGAAGTTAGCATAACTTCCATTGTGGTTTGGCTGCATTTTTCTGACCCTTCTGGGCCACCGTATCTATACAAGCTACCATTTGTTTTTGCTATTGAAACAGTTTGACACCCTGAGCATTGAAGCAGGTGTCTGTAGTTTTGTCAGTCTAGTCAGGTCCTGAGTCCTGCTGAAAAAATGTAATCGGTATCGCCATGAAGCTTGTCATCACTTATGAACCGTTTCATTTCAACCTTGCTTTTCACTCCACTCCAATGTATTTGCCTTCGTAAACTGCCAGCTTCTTTAGCAATGGGGTTTGGTAATATATCCTGTCAACTCAGTAGTGTTCCTCGTATCTCTGCAGTCCATAACATGGCTAAAACATCACGTTACTCTAAAAGCGGTTTATTTGTTGGTTATGTTTGTCATCTTTTGTTCAGTCCAAGTCAGATTGTTTCATTTTCTTAAATGGAATCCACTTTGTTTGAAAGTGCAACCTGAATCCGTGTGAGTTTTACTTTTTGAATAAAATTATTCGCATAAATGGACTTTAAATTGAGATTAATGTTTACTGTAATGCATCTTTATCCATTAGTGTTTTAATATATATATATATATATACAAAATAGAATACTACTTCGAACTAGAGTTACATTAGCTTTTTATTAAGCTTATAGTTTTTTCTGGGAACAACTAACAGACCCGGTGCCAACCCTTTATGGTAACAGAAACGGTATAAGCATGTCTAAGATGTAACAAATATCAGGGGGGAAAAAATGCAAGTTTTGCAGTAACTGTTGCATCTTACTCCACGTTATGTCAAACAGATTTTTGAGCACTGAACGTATCTCGGGGCACACCTTGCCATTTGAAGTGCCTCAAAACCTGAGTTAGCGAAAGCAACGTTGTAGTCATTTATAACGAGTGCGTCAGTGGGTTTTTGAATCTGCTGTGATTCCATCTGATTGCTGTTCCCTGCATCCCCACTGGCTCTCTGAAAATAACCGGCTCTGCTCGTCTACCGTTCGTTTTCCCTGACACCCTCTGACACGGCTCTGTTTACCACAGGAAGAGATTTGGTGGTGAGAAAGCCTTCGTGAGCTCTCCATAGTCACCACCCCGCAGCCTCGGGCTACTCTGTGTCTTTTTCACATTGCAGTGTGCAGAGTGTTCTTGAATATGAAAGGCTGTGTTTGTGTTAAAGTCAAGAATACTGTAAATTTGTTGTTCTGTCTGTTTTTTCCCATAACATGGCTTTTTTTTCTCACAAAAAACATATGTAGGAGACAATTTAAACTTTGCTAGCTGCATTTGGGGATGTCCTGCATCCTTATAAAGTATTAAATTCATGTATCTAAAACCTAGACCTTGAAATGTCTTAAATTCATTTAGAAATTAAGTTTGACTTCAGTATGTTATTCCCAGGTCTTACATTTAGTCTTGACAGGACTGTTTAATCTGTTCCATGTATTCTTGTTTTTCTTGAGGGACTTTTCTGTCCGGCAAAAGTTTGCTTTGCTCTCATATTCCCTGCTTTCTGGCTTGAGACAGTTGAGGCTACTGCTAACTAGCTGCTAATGTACCCCTTCTAGCTAGGTAAGCTTCTTAATGTCTACCATAGGTAATTGCAAATTTGTCGCAGGTTGGATGTTTGTAGGTGTCTGTGGAGACACGGGTCTCAACTTTCATTCATAATGGTCTCAAAAAGTCTTTAATTTGAGTTGGTTGTTTGGCTGGTTATTCCAAAAAGACAGTAAATGTTGATCAGAACAGGAGAGGAAAAAAACTTTCTATGTTAAATAAAATTCTGCTTTTACACACAGCTGCCAGTTTTTAAGTGCATTTATGGAATTAGAATGGTTTAAAATAAAAGTAAATACTTTTACAACCACTTCAGCCACATTTTGTATTAAAGTGATGCATGTCACCAAGACAAATCACTGTTTCCTCAAGAGACCTGGTCAGATTAACGCGATTATTTGGGAATCGTCATGGATTTCAGGCCATTCTCGCATCTACATGAATGCTGAAGGATTCAGCATGTTACCACAGCAAAAACATGCCTCTAACAGCTGCTGCATCCTCACATCTGACCCCTAGATAGGCAAATTAAAAAAATCAAGAAGGCTGAAAAGTGAATGCATGCATGTGTCGCATCTCTAACATTTCCGTTAGAGATGTGGTCACAGCTGGAAGGGGGAGCTCTTAGGAAAATGAGCGGGAACCGCTGAGTTAATGCATTTTATCACAAGCGACGCATGCATTAATGTTTAACATACAACAAGCATAACTGGCTCACGTTGATACGTCAGTCATCTGTTGGCTGTTTTCTAGCAGCGTAGCAAGACTTCTTGGTATTAAAATGTGGAGTTTGTCTTTCAAAACAGTCTTCAGTTGCAGCATGAATGTGTCTAGTGAGATAAGTCTAATGTAACTTTATTGAGACTATTATTTTGAAGTCAAAAAAGGAACTGCTTCTGGAGTTTCGCAGGTTCTCAAAACACTTCAAATTTCTTCAAGTCAGAACAACTGCGTGGGAAAAAAACAAAAGTTTAACAGTAAAAGACGTTCAGATCGAACCAGTTTAATTTCTGTTGAAATAAACCCGGACAAAGTTAGTCCAGATGCTGCAAAGCAGTGAAACGGCCCGAAAACAGAGTGTTAAACTAAGCTGTTGTTTAATTCTCTTTGGAAGCTACAAATGACTTTTCAAAGAGACTCCAGGTTGATGTATTTTTACCTAAACATGCAGAATGTTTTCAAAACTGCGTTAAAGAAATTTTGACGTTTTCGTCTGGGAAAGTGTGAAATATTGTAATGAAAATGTGCACTGAACTGAATCAGTTCAGTCATGTGTTGGGTTCAGAGAGTAAACATGACCGACACTTGAAGATATAAAAAGATTATCCAAAAACACTCAGTAAAAAGCTGCCACACAAAATCATTCTCCCCTTTTATTGTCTCATTTATACTCAAGTTGGATGATTTTATTTATTTATTGTCTTTAATATTCAACACCTTGCATCGCCCCCTACTGACAGTTTGTGTCTGCATTCTTGTTTTTTGTGCAGGAGGCTCCACTTCTGCTTTTCAAAGATGTGTGCTTGTTTCATTGCACATCTGTTTGAAGACTCTTTTTTTTTCAATGCGAATGTAAACGTTGAGTCTGGGGGCCGTGGCCAGCAGGAGCTTATTTGGATTTAATGTAACAATAGGCCCTAAAATATCCCATGCTGAGAGGAGCTCGAAATAGGCAGAACTGAAATCTTATTATCGAAGAATGATTTTGTCCAAAAAATATAATGAGCATATTTTGTACAGCTCATTAACCCATCTAAACATAACGTGTTCAAGGAAGCATAATAGGCCACCTTTAAAAGTCTGTTTTGATTCATAACCATGTTTCTTGAATGCAAATTCTCCATTATGGGTTTTACTTCCTACAACAAGAACTCCTTCCTCTGCTGAAGAGGATCTGATCTACAAACCTGTTTATCATGAGAATGCAGCTGAAGTAGATAATCACCTTTGTAGATAGTGTTGCACACATGCATCTCCCTGCTGCTACACAAACTTTCCAAATATTACATAATGAGTCTCAGTTGCACTTCTTGAGCTTGGGCTGTGTGTGTGTGTGTCTCGTTTGTTCACCCTGTGTGTTCTTTGTGTGTACTGTGACTCCTACGCATCTGGCCCGGCCTGCCTTGCCACTCTGCTGGTGTTTTTCTGGAGGCTAGCGGGTTGCCTTCCCAGGAGACCTCTGCTGGCTCTTTCCCAGGCCCGACTGCAAGCACTCTCCCAGACCTTGCACAATACCAAATACCACAGAAGAATGTGGTCGCTTTCTCGTTTCACCCCCACCTTCTTTTTCCCCTCCCTCTATTTGCTCTCCATTTTTCCTCATTTTATCCAAGGTTCTCTACTGTCTCTCTCTCTTAGTTTGTGACTCATGAATGCCTGAAAATGATCACTCTTATCACACCATGTAATTTTTGAAGTCACGCCTGTCAGTTGAGTATGGCTCCAGATGTAGCTTAGCAATGCATTAACTCTTCTTCTGACTTGCCTTCTTGCATGACTTGTAAAGAAACTCCATAGATTGGTGTCGCTAAAGCGAACAAACCCAGTGTTTTCAAAAAGTTTCTTAAAAAAATCCCCCCTGAGCCACAGTTTTGTTATCCTGTGATTGTACAGAAACTAAACTGCAGATAAAGAGGCTTTAACCTGCCATCAGGTGATAACTGAACCCCTCTGTTTGTCAGGCTTTGTTTTGACAGTGACAAAGTCCTTGAGCTTTTGTATTAGTTGCGTCTAAGGTCCGTCTGTCACCGAGTCAGGGCAGTGCCTGCTGAGTTGAGCCTATAATGGAGTGATTTAGTTGTCACATTACTCACTTCTGTCTGTCAACACAATGAGCTTCAAGATGGCTTAGGGATGATTTTTGATCCGTTTTTGGTAAAAGGATGTTTCAGTGAGTCATTGTGCAATCCTTGCTTAAGTATTCACACAGTACATTTAGTCCATCCATCCATCCTTTTTCTAACACTCTTGTCCCTTAGTGGGGTCAGGAGGTGCTGGTGCCTATCTCCAGCTAACGTTCCAGGCAAGAGGCGGGGTACACCCTGGACAGCTCGCCACTGTCTCAGGACAACACAGAGACAGACAGGACAAACAACCATGCACACACACACTCACACCTATGGAGAATTTGGAGAGCCCAATTAACCTGCTAGTCATGTTTTTGGACTGTGGGAGGAAGCCGGAGTACCCAGAGAGAACCCACACATGCACAGGGAGAACATGCAAACTCCATGCAGTAAGACTGGGCCGGGAATCAAACCCAGAACCTTCTTGCAGCAGCTCTACCAACTGCGACACTGTGCACTGTGTATGTAGTATTACAGTAATTTGCTATAAGTACTGTGCTTTATACTTTTTACTTTATTTTCTCAGTGAATAAAGTAGCAAAAATGGGGATGGCACAGATAGCCAATAGTGTAATCAATGTAAAGCTGTCAATGTTGATGTTTCAGAGACCTTCCAATAAGACAGTGTCTGTATTTGGTAAATGGGCTGAATTTACATCATCATTATTATTTCCAGTCATCCAGACCACTCAAATCAAATTACACTACAGACACTTTCCTCCATTTGCACTCAAACACTTTAATACATTGATACGCTGATCAATAGCATACCTGGGGCTAAGTGCCTTGCCCACGGGCACATGGACATGGGGAAGCAAGAAGACCAAGGAACACCTGTAAGTTACGAAGAAAGTTGTGAAAAAGTTCACAGCACTCCGATTTTTAAGAGCCGCTCATCCGTTGATCATTAGTCTATCGATAAGATCAATAAACTTTAAATTTACTCGTTAATCAGTAACTATCAGTGAGACGTTATTGGATTTGAAGCTAAAGCTGTCTTAGTGCGCCACTGATGAGTCCATGAATCAGTCTGGAAGAAGAAGAGTAAAGATGTGTGCACTCTGTTTTGGGTATAAAACACATCCATCATCTTACTCCAATTTCTACTTCATTAGTACCGATGAGCCTTTGAATCATCACAGCCTCTGGGAAACAGTGCATCATCTTCTCCTCTATTCAGGATCTTCAAATCATCTTAAAACATTCACTTATTAAAGCTTTCGTTCCTTCTTTACTCTGGTTTTTTCTCTCCTATCGACTCTTAGACCTGTTTGAGTCAGAAAGTCTGGATTATTTGTAGCTCACATGCTGTTGTCGGTCGTGGTTGTGCTGTTTTCTTCCACGTTATTTCTGCTTCCTGCTCTAGCTTCATTAACCTAAACTTTATGACTTGCTGCTTTATTATTGAGAAAGGAAATTAGTGCTCTGAGAGCACATTATTCTCATAAGCACATACACCTTAATTGCAAACGTTCTGCTTGCAATAGTTGAACATTTGCTTGTAGTTTAGTATTTGTATTGTCTGCAAGGGATTCTTTAGCTTCTTTGTGTTGATGTTTGTGCGCAGAGGTTATTGCTGTTTTCACTTTAAAAAGAAGAATTAATGTATAATAATTGGCCTATTGTTTTCCTCTCAGAAACCACCAAACTGGTTCACTTAAAGGCTTTGTTTTCAAAATGGAAACTTCTAGGAATTTGCTTGTGTTTCTCTCAAATTCAATGCAAGTATGAAAATGCCAGAGAAGGTTTTGCTTTTATTTTACAGAGCTACGAATCCTCGTCCGTATTTAGCTGTAAAGTGATTACAACCCATAACATGTTTAATTGAGCAGCTAATGAGGGCTGTGGGAGAGAGCTCCTCGAGGCCGGAGTGACATGTGGTCCCTCGGTGAAGTGACTGAGCTGAAATTGGGTTGAAACTCCACATTGTGTGAAACGATTCAGCCGTGAAGTGGGCTTTAGTAGTGGAAATAAAAGCTTGCTGGGATATGCCACCCACCTCTGGGGTTACACAGTCACATTTACACTCTGAAATTTGAATCATGATTCTTTTTTTCCAGAGTAGCTGTTGATTGAGTAAAATAGTTCCCCCAGGTAAAGATGCAAACTGTTGGCACCGCAGAGATTTAGAGATGGATCCATCATTGCGTTTTAAAGTTTTGATATCCATCCATCCATTTTCTAACGCTCTTGTCCCTTAGTGGGGTCAGGAGGTGCTGGTGTCCATCTCCAGCTAACGTTCTGGGTGAGAGACACACAGGACAAACAACCATGCACACACACACACTCACACCTAGGGACAATTTGGAGAGGCCAATTAACCTGACATTCATGTTTTTGGACTGTGGGAGGAAGCCGGAGTACCCGGAGAGAGCCCACACACCCACAGGGAGAACATGCAAACTCCATGCAGAAAGACCCCGAGCCGGGAATCAAACCCAGAACCTTCTTGCTGCAAGACAACAGCTCTACCAGCTGCACCACTGTGCAGCCCGATTTTGATATTCTTTTTGGAAAACTTAAACCTTCCTGGTCTTTGAGTTTTCCAAAAGGCCACCAAAAAGTCCCAATACAAGATATTTCCTAACATAGTTTTGAGGGCTCAAAAAGATACATGTGGCTTTTTCTGGTGCAATCATGATGTATCTCTCTCTAAAATGTGTGAATACTATTGGTTTTAGTACCATACACATGGAAGTTGCACAATGCCTGCTGTGTGAATTGGCCTGATTCCTTAGCATTCTCCTGATTCTACTCTAAAACATCTCATACATGTCAAGTTACCCAAAAGTGTGAATACTAAAGTATTTGGATTAAAAACTGATTCTTCATTCCATGAAAAAAAACAAAAAACATAGTTTTCTATTTTTCCTTTATTTGTGTTTCTCAAACTACAAGCGTAGCATTTTAACTGACCCGTCTTCACTATATATATATACCTATTATAGAGTATGGAGGAATTTAGTAAACAGTATTTTTTTATCAGTAAAGCAGTCAATGCTACCCTACAGCTAGAGCTGATAAAAAGTGACCTTCATGTTATCAGTAGTATCTCTAACCGTAACGCAGCGTGTTGCTCGATTGCAGCGGCTGTCCTCGTCCTCGAAGCCCTCCTTCCAAACGGCAGCAGAAACTCCCATAACCCATCTGTTCATGACTGTGGATTTCAGCTTCACTTGTTCTCGTATTATGAAGCTCGGAGAGCTCCCACTCTCCCTCAATAAACTTGTTTGTTCCAAACAAGCTCCCATACCGCGCTCATTTCTGAGGAGGAAGAAAGACGCTGCTTCTCTGCGGAGGGCTGATTGCGTAAAAAAAAAAAAAAAAAAACTGATGTGAAATTTCAACGGGGTTCCGCCGTTCTGATGGATCACTTACTTATTTCTCAGCGTCATTATCTCTGTTTTCATTGCGGTTATTTTTATTTTTTTAACCACTTGTCTTTCCTTTGATGTTTTACGGCGTCTTGTACAAGCGTCTTTACACCAGAAACCACACTGCGCATTTTCAGTCGCAAACTTCAATGTGTTCTTTGATTTTTATGATGCCGTTTGTTCTCTAATGTTCTCTAACAAACCTCTGATGACCTTGACAGTACAGCTGGATTTATGCGCAGGTTAAATTACACTCCGCTGGCTCCAGTCGGGTAGAAACTACTTACATTTTTCTCTCAGGGGAGCCGGGTGGTAGTGGTGCTAGGTGGGGTGTTTTGAGTTAAAAAAATATTTAGAATTGACTGAAAATTGAAAATAACACTAGATAATTATGTGCTAAAGGAAGACTACTAACTATACATAAACACCAACTATAAAGTCTTAAAAAGGACAAACATAGAAAGAAATGCATTAAAACAAATATATATTTTTAACTTGTCATTTTATTTTATTCGCTGAAGTTGTTACGAGTGTATAAAATAACCCCATGACTCGGTTACATTTACCTTGGCAATTTTTGGGGGGGGTGCGGAATTACTTTTAGGACTACTAAGGTGTACTTTATATTTTTACTTGAGGAATTTCGTTATGATTTATTTCAGCTTTCTCCATATTATACCCACTGTGAGAAACTGCCCTGAATGAAGAACAAGCTTGTTTTAACAAAAAAATGAATAAAATAAAAAACGCCAGACAGAGATACACGTGCAGTTTTTGTTAAAGTTTCATGTTTTATATTGAAAGAATTTGATTTGGAAAATGATTCTTCTACCTGATTTGTTTTTTTAATTATTAATTCTATGAATAATTTTTATTCTGATCTTTAAGATACCAATATTTCTTCGTAGCTTTATATTTTGGTCCATTTGATGACGTAATTTTTAAACGGTAAATGACTGACGTTTGGATGATGTACTCAGTACTTGAGCAACGTTTTTTCCAAATACTTCTTCACTCTTACTTGAGTGATTTTCTGGGTAGCTGCTTTTTACTTTAACTTGAGTTCAAATACATTGAAGTTACGGTTTCCCCAGCAAACTTGCTTAAGCCCGGTGGTTGGGCGCTCGGGCGAGCCGCTCTATTCATCCAGCGGCTCGTCGTATTTTTGAGTTAAACATGGTTAAACAGGAAACTTGAAAATATCACTTGATAATAATGTGTTATTGAAAGATTGGAAGATTAATACCTGAACACCAACTATAAGGTCTTAAAAATGCAAAAAAAATATTAAAAACTTAAATAAATAAGCCTGTAGGGGCAAGTAAAGCCTGGTGGCCCGCCAGGCTTATAATATACTCGGGGAAAACCTGGAAGTAGTGTTATTCTTACAGGACTGTAATTTTTTGGTACTTTACCCACTTCTGCTTGGCTCTATTTACTAATTACGTGTCTCCTTAGGGATACAGAAAAGTTCCTGTACTGCTCTTTTTTTTATTAATTTTAACTCGTGCCTGTTGGGTCTTCAGAGGTATTCTACTCATCTCAGTGTAGCAGTCGATGCACCCTCCAACTTGTTGTGTCCAAAAACATCATTTAGACTCTGCTGGATAGAATGTGTCCTCCAATTTAGTCCTCCGAAATCACATTCCTGCTTCAAGCGCTGCTTTCCAATCCCCTTCTCTCTCTACCCCACCACACCAGCCGAGCAGACGGCACTTCTTTCCGAGTCAGAATCAATTTGACTCGCTGGAAACTGGTGCAGAGTGGACGGGCTTTGGGTGGTGCGCTACTGTGGCTAAAACATAGGGGTTCCTAAACTCGTAGTGACATCTTTGCAATCATTCTCAGACAGCTCCCTGATGCTTTATCTTCTTTAAGATGAGCATTTTTCTGGCATGTCAGTTCACTGATCTATAACTGATGGGCGAGAAAAGATGAGAAAAGGCCTCAAGTGTAAAAAAAAAAAAAAAAAAAAAGCTGAATGGAAAAGATGAAAAGATGGTCTTGGTGTCGGGATGTAGACAGTTCCTTTAAGGAGCTTCCTTTGGTGCAATCATTCGGAACATGACTCAATCGTCATCTCAGTGTTATAAATGGATGAGACAAAAGTAAGTATCGGAGTAGATTAATTAATGGATAAATGAATTTACGACACACTGACTATTCTACTGCCTGGTGAAGTAGAATATTTAAGGTTGGGATATTTTAGTGGACAGATTTGTTACCTATTAAAGAGGAATCGTTAAAATAAGTTAATCTTTTATAATCTCTCTAAAACATTTAGAAAAGTCTAACTCTTTCTAAAATCGGATTAGAAAGTTGGATTAGAATCGGCAGTTTGCTGATTGACAGCGCAGGATAGGTAACAAATTCTCATCTCTCTTCAGTGCTCCATCTGGAATTTCTCACATTGACTTGGATTTCTCTGGTAGAATTTCCACCAGACGAATCAGCGAGTTGTAAACTGTGACATTGACTTTCTGCACTGTTTTAGAATCGTAGTCTGCCTGTAGTTTCATCAATGGCAGCAGAGGAAGTGAACGTAGCTGTTCAGTCAATGTTGGCCACGTTTCACTTATTGAATTAACATTAACAGCCGCCTCGTTTGGATCAGTTCTTCTCTCTTTGCAATTGGGGATGACTGTTTGTAGTGCAGGTGATTTCCAGTAAGCTTCATAGCATTGAACTGGCACATTTCATGTGTCATGGCCAAACATAAGCTATTAGGTAAAATTTAAACAGAGGCCACGCCTTGAGAAGTAATCGTTTCTCAATAGCCAAAGGTTCACACTGTCTGCATGAAGTTACGCAAAGAACAAGGAGCTAGTTTTTACCAGCCTTGTTCCTACGGGCATAAGGCACAAGTGTCAAACTCCAGTCCTCAAGGGCCACTGCCCTGCAACTTTTAGATGTGCCTCTGCTGCACCACACCTGAATACAACAATTAGGTCATTAGTAGGGCCCCTGGATGAGGCAGTTTTCCGATTAGTCATTCTTTGTTTTATGCTGCACCATCCTGGAGTGTTTGCAGTGAACGTTCCAGTAGAGTTTAGCAAACTCCACACCTTATGTAGGACAGAAAAGCACCAACCCTCTGGCTCGTAAATAGTATCAAATAGATGTTGCAAAGTCTTGGTGAACCCAAGATGCCACTTCGATGATTCAGCTTTCTAGAGCCTTTTACCTGCCCTTCGAATGCTGCTCTTTGTACTTTGTGACTGGATATATGTGGGTCCTCATCAGGCTAGTGGCTGGACCTCTGCGTTGTAATATTTCCACTGCAGAGAAACAGAGTGCCACGGAAGTTCTTAAAAAATCCGATTGATCTGAAATGTATCAGTTGTTGCGATTCCTCATTAAATACTTTTGGAGATTGCAATACTAAACTCCTCTTTGAATTTCAGGCTTACTGCATATATTACCCTATTTCTTCATGTTCAAAAAGTCCCACTCTGGACTCCACGTCTTATGATTCTTCTAACTTTCTGCAAGTAAAGTTTTAACTCACCAGTTGCTTTCGGCAGCAGTACAAATCTGGGGCTCACACATGAAGCCTGTGTTCTGGGGGGCGGCGGCACCGAGCAGCAGGTGTTGCGTGTTATCTCCTCTGCAGCAAAACCAGACACTGTTTGCTGCAATCAGATCTGGAGCAGATGGCCACAGAGTGTTTTCCTACGTTGAATCCCACATGAACAGCTCACTCTGCAGCATTCAAGGCAGTCACAGACAACGAGACCAAAACAGTAAAAGGCTCATTGAACGCCCCATTTTGTTTTACTGTTTTTTGTTTTTTAGTGAGGAAAGGTTTGTGTTGGGTTCATAATCTCTGTGGCTACTTTGTTTATACGAGCCACACTTAGCTCCAGTGAACTCTCAGGATTTGTGTGGATATTTAAGATGAAACCATGTATCTCTTGTGCTTTGAAACTCCATAGTGTGTCCTCCAAATGTGATGCATTGCAGTGATGACAGCTGTCTTCAAATTCAAGAGATTTCCTCGTTTATCCACATATCACATGTGCAACCATCATGTCACTTGAAATGGAGATTAATAAAAACTTTTAGCAAAACATCGTCAAAAGGTATTTACTACTAGGCAATTGCTGCTGGTTTTTCAACAGTTATGAAACTGAAAAATTGACAAGGATAGCTTTACATTCCTTACAAAATAAAGATTTCAAAAAGCAACTTTACTTCACATTAGCTTAGAGCTAAGCAATAAATCAAGAACAATATATATAGCAGGATAGACACATTAATACATAATGGATCGGATAGAATATCCACTGAACTGCGATCCAGAACCACACAGCATTCTGGGAGATGTAGGTTCAACCTCTCACAGCGCAAGGTGAGCGGCATCAACTATCTTGTTCACTCTTTGGTGGTCTAGCAACAACTTCCTGAATAATTTGTGCTGCAGCAGTTTCAGGTTTCGCCACTGTTGCCTCATGGCTACATGAAAATAAAAAAAACAATGGCGTGGATATAAAACTGTGGCTAAAACGCTAATCGGTTGAGAGAATTTCAGATATTTAAAGCAAAAAAACCCAAAAAAACAAAGATCAATAATTAGCTATCGACTAAAATGAAATGATTTTATCATGATAAGTTTCTCAGCCTTACAGTAGTTCCCTTGTTTATTCATTGATTATTTTGGTAGCACTTCTCTTAAACCTTCTGAAAAAGTCTTGCAGAGTTGCTTTGCAGGGGTCCGAGGAGGGCAGGGATGGCCGGTGGATTTCATCTTGTGGTTTTGAAATCCTGACTTTTTCATATCTCAGTATCCCTTGATGCAGGAAACCAGCCCACGCTGTAGCTAATAAAAAGGCCAAAGATTGTATAATACAGTTATGATTTTAAAACGCTTTAGAAACAAAATAGTTCTATTTCATCACATTTCCATTGCCTTACATAACTTACATTGCATAATAAGCCAAAAATAGGTCACAATTTGGCTGATGGCCATCCTGCAAAAACATTAGCTTTGAAAGAAATGCTGTCATGCTGAAGCAAAAATAATTATACAGAAAGAAATACTGCTTATTTCATAGAGACTTCTACTTTGATTTGTTGTGTTGTGTAAATTTCGCATCTGTTGTGATAAGCACCCAACACCTACATGTCACACCAGATTAGATTATCTCCTGGCTTCCCAGTCAGCGTGAGGCACTGATATTTATCTTAAGCACAGTGAGAAATGAGATTACAAGCAGATTTTGCGTCCTTGTGGTTGCAGCGTTAAATTAACTCTGAACAGATGGGGAAAATGGCAAGGAATTTGAAGGTGAAAAAAAGAATCGCCACGTCCCTCAGTCGGGTTTTGTGCTTTGGGTTATTACGAGTTTCTGCAGTCTGAATCAGAAAAATATTCTTATGCTTTTAGAAAGACATTGTCAGTTGCTTGATGCGTCTCTTCTGTGATTTTGTTGGAGCGACGGCCTGCGTTTTCCTGGGAGGATGCACAACGTGTGCTGCGACAGGATAAATCCTCTCCAACCCTTTACCAGTCAGTCAGCAAAGTTTTGTTCAGGAGTTCCTGCTGCATTGTGTCTGGCGCTGGGCGGGGTGTTCTCATGTTGAAGTCCATCTGCACAGGATCTGACATACATGACTCCACGACTGATTCACACATCTCTTAGCAGTGAGTCACAGTTTCATCAGGATTTGATGAAAAATAACATTCAAAAGGTCATGTCATAACCTCTTAACCGAATCCCACAAAAAAAAAACTAAACAAAGCACTTTAACGTTAGGTTGATGGTTTCTTCGTAATTAAGCCGGTGTTAGAAGCTGATGTGTAGATTTTGAAAAAATAATATGTTATATGGCCCATCATAAAACAGCACACCTTTAACTGCTTATGTGATGACCTCACTACTTATTGCACGGTTCCTGCAAAGTCCGAAATGAGATTCAATCATTTTCCAAGTCTGGATAAGTACGAATAAACGTTTGAGTTTTCACATTTAATTTTGTTTTAAAAAATCTAAACAACTCTGAAAAAGTGCTGTTTGATCAATTCATTTTTTAACAATGTTTTTCTTTGACACCACCAGCTGAGGTTGACTTTTTAGCTCTCATCTGTATGGTTTCTGAGTTGCTGCTCAGTAGAGCAGCGGTTAGCTCTGTTGCCGTCCAGCAAGAAGCTTGTGGGTTAATTGGTGTTTTTGAATTGTCCTTTGGCATTTGTGCGTGTGCGTGTGTGTGTACAATGTTGTTACTCCTGTGCATCTCTGTTCCTGATGGACTCGCCACCTGTCCAAACTCTATCCCACCTCTGGTTTAGATACCAGCAAGTTAGTTGGAATTGTCCTTTATCACAGTGTCAAATTCATAGCCAAATTCTTACAGAAAATCTTTGCTTCTGTTTCATGAAGTTAGTTGTCATTTTTGCTTTTCTTTTTTATTTTTGTCAAACTGCTGTGTTTAGTCTGATTCCTGACTTTGAGCTTTTGATTTGATGACAAAGTTGAAGCCCTCTGTCTCATAATCCTGACTAACATTTCCAATTTTCTGCTCTTCATTATTTGTGATTTTTAGACTTATGGGCCATTTGGTGGGTTGGGATTCACATCACTACACTTTAAATGGCAGTAGCAATATGAGGTGAAAGTTTGCCACCTTCTGGAGGAATTGTGGCACTGCTTTCTCATAAAAATTTACTTCTCTATCCCTACAGGTCTTTATTTCATATCTTGTTGTTGTGATTGTATAGCATAGTAACCTTTTGTGCTTGTGTCACAAGGCATAACTTTATTGTCTGTATGTTACAGTACATTTTTTCTTCTCTCTGCAGGACTAAAAGTCATGTTTCAGTAACAAATTATTTCTAAGAGCTTGCATTCTTTCCTCTTCTGTGTTTCAGGTGCAGTTTCCCTCATTGTTGTTCTCCAGTCCTTTCCTGTGTGCTGAAGCTTCATGGAGGGGTTTCCTGTGCACTGACCTAGCAGGCTGCCCACTGGACCAGCTGCCATGTCTGCTTGCAGCACCTTCACCGAGCATGTGTGGAAGCCAGGCGAGTGCAAGAACTGCTTCAAACCAAAAAGTCTGCACTGCTTGACTCAGAGCAGTGGGGGGAAGCCCCCCCCAGAGCAGAGGCCGCCATCAAACCAACAACAAAATCCACTTCCTGCTGGGACCAGAGCTAACCCCAACCTTACAGCCAGCTCCCTACGGGCGGGGGGCGGACCTGCACGTTCAGGACACATCCGCCCTCCTGTGGCCAAGAAGCCAACCATTGCTGTGAAGCCCACTATGATGCTGCCCAGCTTATCTGCAGGACTGGATTCAGATGGCAACTTGCAGCAGCAAACAAATGTAATAGAACAAGGTAAAAGATCGGCTTTTACTGCCTGGAACCGCAATGGACTGAACAGAAAAAGGCCTGGTGGGCCGAACAATAACAATGACGGAGAGGATGACAGTGAGGAAATTGAAGGATATGGACAACTCAGCCCAAGGACACCCAGTGGAAATAATAACAGCGGACTGACGGATGTCCTTAAAGAGATCGCTGGGTTGGGTCCAGGCTCTAGCCCCACTCTCCTTTCAGGTTCCAAAGACCTATTTTGGGGGCGAATCAGTAGCTCATATCGTAGGTCCCTAGAAAGAGGCCTTCCAGCTTCCAGCTGCCTGGCCATAGGAAGCAGCAGCAGTGAAGGTGGCGCTCAGAAGCGGGTATCGCTCAGTGATTGTACCAAGATCATAAGCTCAGAGGGTGGACGCTTCTGCTACCCAGAGTTTTCCTGTGACAATGAAGATGATGGTGAAGAGGAAGATGAGGAGGGTGAAACTGAGAAGGATGATGAGGAGCATGAGAGCTGGGATGAAAGCGACGAAGAATTACTAGCCATGGAAATCCGTATGCGAGGCCAGCCACGATTTGCAAATTTTCGTGCTGCCACCTTGTCTCCAGTGCCCTTTGCAGTGGGGAAAAAATGGAATACGGTGCCCCTTCGAAACCGTTCATTACAGAGGATATGTGCAGTGGATTATGATGATAGCTATGATGAAATCTTGAACGGATACCCCTCTAATGGAAGCCTTCTTCCCTATGGACCTCGTGAGATGCAAAGCAGTGCTTTCCTCTCAAATTCAGAGTCTACAACCTCTCCAGAATCATCGTCATCGCTACAAGAAGACTCTCAAACTATTTCCAGCAGTGGAAGCAGCGTGTTTAAAAATGGCTTGCTTTCGCCTATAACTTCCAAGGCACTTGCACCGTGTACAACCCCCCCAACAAAGGAGCCTCCCAAAACGGCTCCAAGTCCAACCAAGGTGGCCGAGACCCACAAGGCAGTGCTAGCAATTAGATTAGAGGACCAGGATGGCAGGGAAGGGATGCCAATGCCTCAAGCCCTTCCTGGACAGCCAGTTACGATAAGTTTTAGCCCTACAGAGGAGCAGGCTAAACCATACCGTGTAGTTAATTTAGAAAAATCCCTCATCTGTAAACCTTACACTGTGGTAGACGTCTCGGCATCGATGGCCAGTAAAGATGAACAGAAGCAGGATTCGTCACCACAACCAAAAAACCTGCCAAAACCCTCTAGTCCCACATCATTCTGTAGCACTCCTTTAGTCCAGCCCCTCTCGCCGGTATCTCCTCTTTCCCCATCTTCTCCTTTGAGGTCAGTTTCACCTTCATCCATCGCTCTGTCACAAAAGAAAACCAGCCAAATACGTTACCAAGAAGTATGGACGTCAAGCACAAGTCCTCGACAGAAGATACCTAGAGTGGATCCAGGGAGTAATTCTGGCCAGTCTGTCACTCCTCAGTTTTGCAGTCACAAGTCGGCTCCCACGTCTCCCATTGCAGGCATGTTGTCCTCTCGAACTGTACCCGTAAAATCTCCAAATCTATCAGAGATCAAGTTTAACAGTTTCAATAACGCTGGCATGCCTCCTTTTCCTATCATCATCCGAGATGAGCCAGCCTATGCCCGTAGCGCTAAGAATGCAGTCAAGGTACCTATTGTTATCAACCCTAGTGCATATGACAATCTTGCAGTGTACAAGAGTTTCTTGGGTCTTCATGGGGAGCAGTCGCAAACAAAATCGGGTGGCGGTAGGGTTACTAGCCATACCTATGAAGAGATAGGTTCCTCTGAGAGTGTCCAGTCCTCGTCCACGGAGAAAACACTGTCTGGGAGAGGCACATCAGAGCAGACTTTATTGGAGGAGACAAAATTTCCACTTGAATCAGTGCCAAGTTTGCAAGTTAGAACCACTACAGATTCAAGCACTGTAACGAGCACTGTAATGAGCTCCGCATCTGGGGCCCTTTCTCCCACTACAACAATTTCTTCTGCCAATCTTGCCATTACTGCAAATCTGCTTAAAACCAGCCCTGCTGCTAACGCTGTTACACACTCTTATAGGATAAGTGGAGATGAGGATGATAAAGGCGTAACTTCACCTTCTGGGACAGGTGTAAGTCACAGAGAGGAGGCCAGTGCAGTTCTCTCACAGATTGTAGCGTCTATCCAGCCTCCTCAGTCACCTCCAGAGTCTCCCTCGGCACAAACCAAAATCTCCAGCTCTGAGGAGTTGTACGCCCTCCCTCCTGACGCCATGAAGGAGACCCTTTCTCGACCCAAGTCTCTGTTTTCCACCACTGATGGCTGTCTTTCCAAGCCAAAAAAGGAAAACCCCTCAAAGGTTTTGTCAAAATCCCAGAGTGCCTCTGCTGCTGTCCCACTCGCAAGTCCCCGATCAGAGCCCAGTGCTCCCTACCCGCCCCCGAGGTCCACATCCTCCCCTTATCATGCTTCTAACATACTTCAGAGACATTTTGGCAACTGGACAAAGAGCTCTGCCTCCAGCTCCCCAGTGCGACCCGGTGAAGGCGAATCAAGCCCCGGTGGCGAGGGGAGACGAGCTTCAGCCGAGAGTTCAAAACCCAAACGGTGGATCTCTTTCAAGAGCTTTTTCCGGCGGCGGAAAGATGAGGACGATCAGAGAGAGAAGGCAGAGAAAGAGAAAGGCAAACTGGTTGGACTAGATGGGACTGTGATTCACGTTCTTCCACCGCCACCTGCCCAAAGCCAGCACTGGTTCACAGAGGCCAAACCGGAGGATCCCACCCAGAAACCTACCATTATCTTCACATACAAACCAGACACTGGCAGCAGCCCTGGGGATGGAGATGGAGATGGAGAGCTGCGCATAGAAGAGTGCAGAGAGACTGATCTGCTGGCAGAAGAGAGTAGGGACTCTGAACCTTTGAGCCCAGGGCAAACGGCACCATCAGAAACCGCTGGAGGAGACGCCGGCAGCAAAGACCTCAGGTAATAACTGCTTTGTTATGCCTCATCAAAGTATCGCTATAGTACAGAGTCTGTTACCAGCTCTCCTATTGAATTTGGTCCGTCATATTGTTTATTTGAGTTGAAAGTGTCTTGCTTTGTGACTGTTCTAAATTTACTTTTTTGTGCTTCGTTCATCACCTGAACCGAACCCACCACGTCTTATGTCCTGCTTTTTAAATATTTAGAATCAGAAACAACACTAACACACATCCAGGGTGCCTTGAAAAAATTTCACAACATTTCAATATTTTCACATCATGTCAAGTCACAACTACAAACTTTTGCATAACTAAAGTTTGTGTTCAGCCTTCTCTGAGTCAATGATTTGTAAATGCGGCTTTTTCCTGCAACTACAGCGGCAAGTCATTTATTTGCTCATTTATGCACACGCTCACACACTGGTGATGGCATTAAAGTTTAACCTTTCTAGAAATGGAATTAATATTTGATGATATATCTGATGTAATTAAGCACTGAAAACCACAGCTGCGTATTGTGTAATCTGACAAATCTTGACATATCTTTCAAGAAAACGTTCATTTCCTCATCTAATTAACTTGCAGTTCACATTTTCATATGCCAAAAGTATCTTCAGTCCTTCAAAACTTACTCATCTGACCTGATCTCTCCTTTTTAAATCTAGCCTGAACCTTGCCCTGTTTTTCTCTCTCTTTTTTTCTTTTTTTTTTACGCTTGCCTCCCTGACATGTTGCGAACTGTCTGGCTTGTGTTCAAGCTGTTCTGCATCCTTTTCTTTGTTTTGTCTAATTTTGCTGTCCCAGTACTCACTTTGCTTTGAGCCCAAGGCCAGAAAATATTTTACTCCTCAATCCTGTCAAAAGCTCGGCCTCATTCTTTCGGGTTTCAGACTTTTCTGTTTTCTCCTCTTCAACTAGCTGCAGCTGTCGTCTTTTCTTTTCTCGGGGATTTTCAGTATATTCATTTCTTCATAACCAGTCATAACCTGGCAGGTGGATTCATGACTTTTTTTTAAATGTAAGAACAAATCAAGTTTGTCTTCGTTTTGCTATTTATATCGTATCATCTGACTGTTGCTGAATTCGGCTATATTAGGGTATGCCGTGAAATCCGAGAATATCTGTGACTCCATTCAAAATGCATATAACAGCTTATTTCAATAGTTCAAACCCCAAATGTACTTTCATATGCATTAATTCGCAAAGTGTAAACCGTCTTGGCAGCACTGCTGCAGAAGCTAACATCCACATTGTTCGTTATTCCTCCTCTTGGGCTTACAGCCAATCACTGGCGTTTGCAAAGCAGGCAATTCACGCTGCTTTGCAAACGCTAGTTAATGGTGTGTGAAGAAATCTTGTCAAAATCCCAGAGTGCAGCAGAGGCACTCGGGGATTTTGACACAAGATTTGCATTATCTTTCGAATAGTTTACTCATGCTCTACAAAAAAAATAGGTGCATTTTCAACACATAATCCAGAGTTACATTCCACGTAAAAATCTGCGAATAGTTGAATCCCCAAATATTGAACCGTAAAGAGACGGGGGTTCACTGATGGCACTTTCATGTACTGTCTTCCAGTTTGATATTTCATTAAAATGAATGACAATAGTACCGCGTATGCATGGAAACATTGAGGTGAACTAATGTTTAAATATCATCAGTCTTAATCTTTACTCGCCCACCAATGATGTCTTCACTTCTTGACTATGCCGGAGTTATGAAGACCAACCTCAAAAAGCCGCCTCGGCCAGACCGTCTTATTCAAAACTGTCTTTAGTCATTTAGTGACCTCTGAGGTAGATTTATTGCTTTTCCTAAATCATTACATTGTCAGAGAAAACCCAGATTTTTGTTACTTCACTGACAGTTTTGCCAAGCAGTGCGCATGAAAACAACCTGTGGTTGGTGTGAGTTTCTTCAAGTAGTCGGACACCGATCATAGAAAAGGAAAAAGCCTAAATCAACAGGGACATTTTGAGTTTACAGCATTCACTTTCTGTTAGTGAGCAGCTTAATCAGTATTGAGTTAGGGTTGTTACTAACCGCTGTCCCTGACCTTGTTTGAAGGCAATTCACCCAAGGAATGAAGTTACATTCCACATAAAAATCTAGGAATGTTAACTATTCATGAACAATCACAACCTTTTTTGTCCTGTCTTTAGTTTCTATAGTTGAGTACTCGACTCATAAAGTCCTAGTTTTGTGATTTTTATATTGTTGCGTCGCTTATTTAAAGTATCGCTCTACATTCTCCTAAAACTAATTCCTGCCAATAGTTACATTTTGTTTTACAACATGGAACTAAACTTTTCTGCGAGAGAAGAAAGTGGCTCGTTTTGTGGCTTTTCTACAAATGAAATCAGACTAGTCACATCGTTTTGGTTGGGAAACAAAGAGTTAACTCAGGAGATTTTTTTATTTTTTTTGCTAATCATGTTTTATTGGCAAACAGTGGGCGTGCTCTTCAGGGCTGGCCAGCACACTTTACCTTAGACAGGTAGGAGCTTTCAAAGAGGGAGAGACTAAGAAGACGACTTGTGGGAAAAGAGTGCTAACTTCCTTCGCGTTTGACGTAGAATGTGATTTCTCCTGCCTTGTCGTTCCGAGTTTTCCGATGGGAAGCTGTGTGAGCCAGTACAGTGGGTAAGAACTTGTCACCTTTATCTTTTTACACGCCTCTGAAAGCAACTTGGCCATGTGTGGCGGCGTTGACATTAGCCGGGAAGAAGGAAAGTATCCTTTGCCTTATTTTATTTGTACATCTTCTGGACATTCGCAGCAGTGTTCTGAGAAGGACAGAAGCGCTCGGAGGCTCCTCTGTGCTGCCTGAACAAGTCGGGTCCTGACAGTGAAGAGTGTAGCAGCCATGAAGGCATTCATTGTGTCAGGGGCCTGTGGAGATGCGTATCCACTCTGAATGTTTTGTGTCGAACAGAATGAATGCATTGAAACCTCACCTATCAGGTGGGTTTATGGCTTTTTTGTAAATCATTAATATTTCAGCTCGGTGCAGAATCCGGCTTTGTCGTTTGCTTCCAGAAGAAAAGGGAAGAATCTAAGGGGAAATTGAGTGTATTTATTGACGGCAGCACAAACAAACCCCCGGTAATTTACAGTTTTATTGATGCTTTATTTTATTTCTTCAACAGTCAAACTAACCATTTCGACCACCTTTGTGGTCACTCCCCTTTTCCATGCTTTGCGCTGACCAGCGGTCTTTCAGAGACTCTGGCTGCTTCACGGCCTGCAGGAACACATCTGAAACATGCCAGATGAGAGTTGTGTGTGTTTTTGTTTGTCGGATTCGGCGTCTGCTCAGGACAAAGGCAGAATAGGGCGGTCAGAAGCCGAACCGTCGCAGCAGGTTTCCTTTTCTTTACTGACACGCATGTGTCAAAATGAAAGCCTTTTAATGGTAAAGACAGACAAACTGATACAGTTTCACTGGCTGGCTGGAAATGCTACGTGTTCATCTAGACTAAGCCGAACTGAGCTGGGTTTAGGGACTTTTAGGGACTTTTGCCTGTCCTCATTCCCTGAGTCACATTAGTGTCATCCTGCATCAAATGTACTGTGGTACGTATGATGAAAAATGATACAGGAAGTGACACACGGTTTAAGATATAATTGTTAACGTGCCCTTCCCATAAACCAGTGGGTGGGAGGGGGGAAAATTAAACTTTTTGGGAACTTTTTACATTTCTGTCCATGTTTTTGTCTTTACTTTCCAAAAAAAGCAAGTCAGCTAGAATGATATAAAGTATAAATGGTTGCAGCTTAGTTACAGTAACAGGACCTGTTCCTGCACTTGTAACGCTACAACAACACGGCTGGGAAAACGACACACTTGTTTTTAAGTTCCTGCCGGCTTAAAATGGTCGATCGTAGCTCCTGTTTGGAAAACAGAGCAGTTTTCCAAATTATTATGTTCAAGAAGACGACTTGAGCATATCAATTAGTCCAAATACTCGGGCTTGTAAACAGCAGCTCTTTAAGGAAAATAAACGTCAGCTGCTGGCAGCCAATAGCTACCAGCAGTTTAGTAGCACTGGCAGGTAGGTAATTTAGCTTCTCAAAGCTGCATTTTCTTTCAAATATTTTACATGTACCCTATGAAAATAGTTGGAGAAATCTGCGAATCACAGTGAAGAATTGTTAGGAAAGTCACATGGTGGCTGGAGGCGTCCTGTCAGCTTGTAACATGACCCATATCTCCACTAACTACGTCAGATTAGCTTTTATTAACAGATTGATTTTCAGCTCCGGTTAGTTTGTGTCTGCTTCCTGCTGTTGTAGAAGTTTCAGAAGGTATTCCACCTCTTTCCAAACATTTCTGATCAAAGTTGCATACCTGCTCATGCCTTTCCTGCACAGTATCACCTCACTCTGCAGTGACCTGCTTTGCCTCATCCCTGCGTCTCGTTCCTGCCTTCATGTGTGTAGTTACCTAGAAAACCTCTTCACATTTCAGAAGCTTTCATCAGTCCACTCCACAACACGCTTAGATGGATGCAGAGAGCTGAAACACTGATTTAAGAGAGTTAAAAAAGAAAAACAACTAAACAAGGGCAACTTGTTGAATAACAAGAGAAAGTCCTTTTGTAAAGATCTTGATTGTAATTCAACAGCAGCTGTCTTTGCTCTTCCGCTCTTCGGTTTTGTTTTTCCAAATAGCAGCAGTTGTCATTATTTGAGGACATAATCCTTGTCAAAAGTAGAGCAACTATTAAAAGAAAACAAACAAAAAAAATTAGGTGAGATGTGTGCAATTACGGCTTTAATGAAGCAGAATTTCTGACACGCTGGAACATAAACGGCGATCCGTCCCTCTCTGTCACGCGCAGCCAGGTGCCGGCCAGCCACGCCAGGGAGCGGGAGCTGCCCAGGGTCATCCCTCTGCCTGCCAGAGTGAATCTGGGGCTGGTGTTCGGGGACGCCCACGAGGGCCGCGCCAACCAGGCCGCGCCGGCTGTCGCCGCCAGCGAGGGCAGCGCCAGCCTCGGAGAGCCGGAGGACGACGGGAATCAGTCTCACCACTCCCACTCTCCTTCGCCCAGCTGGTGCAGCGCCACCTACAGCAACCTAGGTGAGAACGGCTCATGGTGGAGTTGGGGAGAATTAAAATATAACCAAAAAAAAACTGTCTCTTCCTCTGTGGCTTATCTGTTGTATTTTTGTAAAATGAACGCCGTAAGCCAGGGGTGTCGAACTTATTTTCGTTTTGGACCAAATCCAGATCATGAATGCTCTTATAGGGCCGGTTGTGAAAGGATGTATCACTAAAACCTACTAAATTGTTAAAATCTCAATGATTTCTTAAAATTAAATAGTTTTATTGAACATCTTTTCAGTCCCTCTAGGATTTTGTGATTCTTTTCATGATTTTTTTTACAATAAAACTCAAAGTGCTTGTGGTACTAATTTGGAGATATTTGCGCTTATTTTTAATAAATGTGACTTTTTGTTACTCGGTGTATAGATCATGGATTATAATCTCACATCAATTAAAGCTGAGGCAACTGTTTAGTACACGTAAGAAAACGTTTGACAATTTTTGAGAAAAATCTGCAATAAACTCCCAAATATGTATCTGCGCAAAAAAGTGCGGGGATTTCTTGATTTCATGTGAATTTCTATAATAACTCTGACAAATCTGGAGGGACTGATTGATATAATTTGGTAGTAAACAGATAAAAACTAGGATCTAGAGGGCCACATAAAAAGCTATGGTGGGCTAGATTTGGCCCATGGGCCTTGAGTTTGACACCTGTGCCTTCAGTTGTGTTCAATTAAATTTAATAAGTAAGTTGGCCTTTAGTATAATAAGCACAGGTCTTAAATTTTGTCATTGCAAAAGTATTATATTTCATTTAATTTAATAGTCTGTTTTTGTTTCTCACTGGATCTTTCTGTCGGGCAAAACTTTGAGTTGCATTCAGACATCTTGATTGTGTTTTCAAGATGGTTGAAACGCTGCTAACATCCACGTTGTAGCCAGTTAGCGAGCTCTTTGCATCTAAGTTTATCTCCAGCTGGCTGGGCCAAATTTGTACATTTCCGTGGAGGCAGGTCTTACATCCCATCTGTAATCGTCTAAACTTTGAGGTGGTGAAATCTGCAGAAACACTGCTGACCGGCAGATGATAACATCAGTTTGCGTGTCTCTTCTTTGACTTTTCTCCAGCTTCAGCACTATTTTCTACTTGGAAGTTACTCCCTCCTAAACCAGCTAGGAGCTCCAGTTTATAAATGTCTGGTTCTTGCATAATCAGAATGATCATTAAAAACCTTCCACTGTATTTTACAGTAATGAGCAGGTAAAAGAAACAAACAAAAAAAACTATTCAGTTTTGACCGTGCATGAGGCTTTTGCCTAAAACTGTTTTTTATTTCTTACCTTTGCAAATATGATTTGCGGCACATTATCTGCATGCATGCACAATCACGCTCCATCTGGCTCTATCTAACCAAGCCGACGCATAACGAACTGTCTGACCGACCGCAGGGTTGCTGCTTGCATTACTGCTGTGCTCAGGTTTAATCTAACAGTAATTATAGTGACATCTTCGTGCGTCGATCCTAATCCTCTGGTCGGATACGGATATTAAAGCCCAGGCTTATAAAAAAAAACGGGTGTGATGAAAAGCCATCAGGTGGCCTGCTTGCAAGGGAAAGAATAAAAAAAGAGAGAGGATAAAAAAAAAGCTGAGAGGCTCATTAATGCAAGCTATTGACCTGCTTTATATTCCAACGGGTGCTGAGGTTGAAGCTTCAGGTTCTCGGAACAATCCGGTGTTAGAAGCAACACTTCCTGCTGCTGCTGCTAAAAGAACACACCAAACTGATTACCACAGCTGCAATACTGTCAGCTGACATTATTTATTATTATTATTATTGTTCTGCTGTTGCCGAGACACAGAATAAAAATTTTTTAAAGTAGCAATCTGATATGTGCTGGCTGATTATTATTGGACATTTCTGATCAAATAGTCAGAAATACAGTATTGTCCAACTTTCGCATTGCCCTAACATGAGTCATCCCAGTTTCCTCTTTTTTCCATAAATGCAAATATTCTTTCCAGAGCAGTCGAAATTGTCTGTTTTGAAGGTGACAGAAAAGTGTGGGGGGGGGCCTTGTTTCAGCCAGCTGACCATCAGTGCACAACATAGATAAAATTTTAACCAAGGCGCAGAACAGACTGGAACACATCATGCTTTTAAACTGAAATCAAAACCAAAAAGCGGTGGAAGAAAATTGAAAACTGCTATTGGAAATCATTGTAAAGCATCCAAAAGGTCTATTATTAACCTGTTAGCCCTGTGACTATTACATAGATTAGATCATGCTTAAGGGAAGCAAAGCTACCAAGGAACTCCTATTAACTTCTGCTTAAAAATGACAAATAAAACGAGAACGGGGCCACGGGAAGTTTGTCAAACAGAAAGAATTCAAGCCACAGGAAACGGTGATGCATGTTTATCATGCTACACAGTCAGGCTCATTTATGACTGATCATGATCATGGATCAGTTTGAATATATAAAACTGGGTGTTTCAGCAAGGATTCCCTCTTCTCGGGTGCCAGAAAGTTGGTCGACTCCATTTATTCACGTTTAAAGCAGTTCTTTAAAACAGTTGTTATAAAATTAAATATAAAGGATTGACAGGAAAGTCAAATCTTCCAGCATAACTCTAGAAATAATTGTCAACTAATTTAGCAATTGATTAATAATTGACTGAAGTATACAGACTCAAAGAAAAAAGGCCTCTTGATTAAAACAACAGAGTTGAACCAATGTATGTATTGCCTTATATATTTTTTAAAAAAAATTTGCAAATATGTTGTATACAGAACTCCTACACAGAAGTTTTAGCTTCATCCAGTTTGAATATTGTAAAGAAAAAAAAAAACATCTATCCAATTATTAATTGATAAGTCAAAAAAATTCAAAAAGATTATCCCCACACTACTGATGTTAAGTCAAGCAGAAAGGCTGAGTTTTTCACATATTATTAGAAATATTTTTTAGCTGCAAAATGCACACGTTGCTATAAATGATTTACTAGGGGAATACTGATTTATTGCATTGCATTCCATGCAACAAAATGTGCCTAGAATAAAAAAAAAAAAAAGAATTGAATTACTTGTTTATCCATCCATCCATTTTCTAACACCCTTGTCTCTAGTGGGGTCGGGAGGGTTGCTGGTGCCTCTCCAGCTAAAGTTCCGGGTGAGAGGCGGGGTCACCCTGGACAGGTCACCAATCTGTCGCAGGGCAACATGGAGACAGACAACCATGCAGACACACACACACACTTAGGGACAATTTAGAGAGAGACCAATTAACCTGACAGTCATGTTTTTGGACTGTGGGAGGAAGCCGGAGTACCCGGAAAGAACCCACGCATGCACAGGGAGAACATGCAAACTCCATGCAGAAAGACCTGAACCCAGAACCTTCTTGCTGCAAAGCAACAGCTCTACCAACTTCACCACTGTGCAGCCCACTTACTTGTTTATTTGCATCATTTTTTTTTAAAATTGTATAAAAGGCTTAATTAATTAAAGAAAACATCTGCAGTGCCAATTTTATTATCTAATTCATCGTCAGAACCCTAGATGACTAAAACAGTCGCTAGATTTTGAGAATTACATTGTGCCTCTTTAGGCACAATGTAATATGAACGCAGCTGTTAATGTGTAAAACAAGCGCCACTGGAGAGCCCATTGAAGCACAAAGAGCAGGTCGTTGCTGCAGTAAGTTGTGGTAGAGGCGGGCACCGCTGGCAGTGGTGCCCGCCTCTTGAAACATGAAGCTCTGGTGTGAGTAGGAAAGTTTTGGGCCGTGATCAGCTGCTGCGATACAGAACGGGAAATAGAAACAATGTGACAGCAGAGTGTGGGCATTGTGGAGCAGAAACATTAGTGAGGTGCTTCACATTGCACATTGCCGGCGCGTGGGTCTCGCTCTTTCTGTTAAGTGACTCATCGGGGACTAAGTATGTTTGCTGTTCTGCGCTACTTGCTAATTAGACTTTAAACGCGTGCGAGCAGCGTTTGTGTTTGTGTGCGCACTTGTTGTGGTGGTTAGATGTGTTGGGATTGTGTTAAAAGCTCCCTGGATGTCCCTGATGAGCTGCCTGCAGCCTATTTTTACTTTGCCACACACTGCGAATGAGAGAGTGTCAGAGACTGTTGGTCTAACGACAAACTATCCAAAGTGCATCGTTTTTGCTCGGCGGCGGGGAGGATGATCACAACCTCTGCTTTGAGACCCACGCCCAGTCAACACTGACGAACTGACTTGCCCTCCTCCTCTTGCCTACTCGTTCATCTTTGTTCGCGCACGCGAGCGTCTCCCTCACTCGCCCGACGGCACCAACTTGCGGTTCAATCAGAGCATCAGGCAGGAGGAGGCAGAGCGCTCGCTGCCTCACTCGGCGCTGGTGGGAGAGTTGCCCGTTTCCACACAGACTCTGGAGATGGAAGCAGAGAAGAATGTTTCCCTCCGCCTCCCTGCTCAGCGGCTGCGTGGTGTTAGCTAAAAAACTATTGGAGCATTAGTGGAACTGAGGTAGGCTTGGTTTACTTGCTTTCGTCTCCTGGTGTTTGTCTTTGTTTCTTCTGTATCGGTCAGTCTTACCGCCAGGACCCACCCACCTCAGCTTTGTTGTTTCAAATCTGCCGGATCTTAAATCACTTTGTTAACTTTCCCCTATTAGTTACTGGAGAACAAGATTCTGAAGTCTGTAGAGATGGAAGTGAGCAACGCAAAACAATGAAACCTGCTCCTTTTTTTTTTTTAACCCATTGCCTTCTTAAAAGAATTTGAAGGAAATTTCTTTTAATAAATTTGATGATCGTCTGATAAAAACAGCTTTGATTAAAATGCATGCATTTTATTAAAAAAAAACATAACTCTTTTTATTTTTTGGTATCACTTCAGACCTAACTGATTGCATTTTAAGTCCATTGGGATTGCCAAATTTTTATTTGATAAATGCCAGAGTAATAGATCATTTTATTTTTATTTCTTTAAAGAAGTTTACACACATTTCCCCAATACTTTTTTTGATTGTTTGAGTCAGATATGTACAGATATCTATCATTTTGGCCAAAAATTTACATTTTGGTTTCATCAGACGGCAGTACATGTCTCTTAAGAGAAACGATTTTCTCCCTGATGACACTTTCTAACTGTAGTAAAGCATTATTTTGTTGCTTTTGGAGTAATGGCTTCTTCCTTGTTGAGTGGCCTTTCAGCCATGGTCAGTGTCGGTGTTTTGCTGTGGAGAACGACACTCTCCTGACACCTTTAGGCTAGAATCTTTCCGGGGGGGGGGAGAGGAACAAAGTATTTTGTAACCCCGCCCCCCGATCTGTGATTCCTGAAGATTACGATGGTTTTCTGTGCTTTTGTAATTGCATATACTTAAACTAAAGCAGCTAAACGTGGCACTCCAGACATCTAGAAATCGTAACCAAAGGATGAACTGAAGATGTGAAGGTCCACAATTATTTTCCTCACCCAGTTTCTTTAGATGTTTGCCATGATGATACAAAAAGGAGCAGGAAGTTTGAGGCGTTGGTTTAAAAGTACATCCACAGGTGTGCCACATTCCTCCATTTAACTTGGCGTGTCCCTGCTGTGGGCTTTCCTGAATTTGTTAAAGGCATTGTAATCTTAATGCTTGCAAACCTCGGAAACTCGTAAAAACTTCCCCATCTCATTATTCTCGATGTTTACTTTTTATACAGCATATAAATACGTAGTTTAGGTGTAGTAAACAAAAAAAAAACAATAAGTTATACCATTTAATTCATTTGGTTTAATCAGAGTAACACATCCAGTTATGTAATTCAGTTGTATCACAACAGAAGATCCCTGTGACTGGACCAGGGAGACGTCTGCTTCCTTGAACGGATTACCGCAGATTGCTGGAGGAAAACATTAAATCTATTCCTTGTAGGGAGGATTAAGGAGACTCATTTACTTCATCCCGACTGCTCTGTCCAAAGACTTTGACTGCATACTTAAGGCGACGGCAGCGTGACTTCCACGTGATGAGCTGCTCATCCTGTTTTACCCGAGTTTGTAATCAGGAGCATTTTATACAGTGGGGAGGAATGATTTGCTAAATCGGATGCCCAGACGACACTGATGGGATCAGTAAATCTCCAGAGCAGTTGACTGAAAAGGTCATCTTCTTTCTCTGTGCAGTCTTGCAGTATTAATCTCTAGGAAGCCAAGGAGTTCCTTGTTAAATCAGCGCTGGTGTTGGTCTGTGACCTTATGAACCCTGTCCTTCTTTTAATACTTGTCATGCAAAGGGAACAACCTTTTAGGTAATCCTTACCTCAGGCCCTGAGGTAAGGATTTCCACATATTAACAACTGTTTGACCAATAGAAGTTTTGAAAACGGGTACCTTTTGTTGCTGAATGCCCACAAGTTACTCCAAATTTAAGATAAACCAAAAGGTCACTGACACCTGAGGAGCTTGACCTTTCAAACCTTTAAAAACTCATCTTTCTCTTCCTGCAGGTCAATCAAGAGCCAACATGATCCCACTCAAACAGCCTCGGAACCTCAAAGCCTCCAACGATACTTTATCCTCCATGGAGCTTGATGGCTCCACGGAGCAGTCGGCATCTAAAGCCACACCGCCACCTCTGCCCAAGAAGGTTGTCCCTCGCTCCAGCACTGAACCCAGCCTCGGAGTCAAAGAGCCCAGTCAGGGAGCCCTCAGACCCGGGGCAGAGGCTAAACCAGGGGGCACCAACCTGAGCGTGGCCAACCCTCTGTATGACTTGGACTCTACCTGGGAGACAGCTAGCCAGAGCTCCTCTCTGAGCTCTGAGCCACACCGAGCTCACGACCACGAGAGTGGCGACTCTTTGGAGAGATCGTCTGCCTCCGCAGCCGCAAGCAAGGGTCGCCTGACTAACAGTGCGTCCACCCTCATCCCCCCGCCTACTGCTTCCACACCAGTCACTACCTCTGGCAGGGACAAGAGGGTCTTCCCAAGCACAGAGTCTCTGGGTGGAAGGGGTCGGACTGCAGGCCGTGGAACCGCTGGCCTAGGGGCCTCCAAACCACACAGACCCGCTCTTTACAGGGGGTTGGACAGCTGGGATGAGGTGGTGGGCAGGATCCGGGGACTTCATACGGACACCCTACGGAAGTTGACGTCGAAATGCGAGGACCGCTTTATGGCGGGCCAGAAGGACCACCTTCGATTTGGCACTGACAGCTGGTCACACTTCAGGTTGACCACCGGCAAACCGTGCTGTGAGGCAGGGGACGCCGTCTACTACACTGCCTCTTACGCCAAAGACCCACTGGTCAACTACGCCATCAAGGTGAGCGTCTGTTAGTAAATCAGTTGGTTTTGCAGGATGACTAAGGAAGACCACCTTATCCTTACACCTGGTTATTAATAGTTTTATGCAGATAGCCTTAGCAAAGGTTTGATCCTTGGCACTCTTTGATAAACTCATGAATGAATGGTAGAGGTTCAGCTCCTTGTGCAATACGGGATATTTACGGCACCTTCGTTCGTCACTCTCAGAAACTCATCTACCAGCCATGTACAATGCGCTCCGCCACTCGTTTGTTCAGACCGGGATATGAAATTTATTGTGCGGTTCGTCCGTAAAGCTACACTATAAGCATCAACTACTCAGCCGCCCGCCATGTTCAGTTTATCCGCTTACCTTTATAGATCCTCCCGCAGCGCTCGCGCTTCCCGCAGTTCACTTTGAACCAGCAGCTTCCGGTGGAGAAAGGCTGCCGGACTCCAGGCTCCGCTCCAATCATGTTTAGGATGATTATTGCTCCCCCAAAAACGATGAATACTCGGGCATTATCACCAATCAATAAAATCCCTGCTGTCCGAACTTGAAGGTTGGACGTTATGCTGCTGACACGTAGCTTCCGTCAACAACTCAGAGGCGGAAGTGAGAGCGTAGCGCAACGCTAACAAAGTCCCGGCCAGAACAGGGTGCGCTAAATAATAAAACATATATGAACGAAGCTTCGAGGCAGGTACATTTTCCTCCAGGAATTTTAATAATCGAAGCACTCTAATCATTCAAGGAATCATTTCAGCCCTAATTCAATGTCCAACCATAAATACACAGCCTAAAACTACAGTTTGGGTCATACCTCCTCAGCCCTGTGACAGAATCCGGCTAATGACCTAAATATTTGAGTCAGACATCTAAAAGCTGCCAGACACAAGCCCCAAGAAATTTGAGGTCCTTGATTTAGGTCAAAGCATGGGTTAGAATGGCCCATTCAAAGTCCAGACCAGAAGCCAACTATGAATATGTGACAAAACTTAAAAAGTATTTGTGTTTGTTGATTCTCATTCTCCACGAAATACCAACATCCAAAAGAAGATCCAGAACTCCTTAAAAACCGGCTGCTGCAAATGTATCAAAGGAGGAATCAGGAAGACTGATAATAAATACAGACTGATACAGACGTTTTTCAGATTTTTCTTTATTAAACCAAAGAAAAATTAGCTTTGTGCTGCTCTGTCACAGAAAATGCCAACAGAACACTTTATAGTTAACAGGGCAAAGTTTGAAAAAGTTCAATGGGTGTGAATGTTTTTGAACGGCTCTATAAATGAGCTTCATGATGTTGGTTTAATTACACCCAATAAATAAAAGTGATCCTGAATTACACACCGTAACACTCCAGCTAACAGCATAATCCCTAAATGCTCCATGTAACGTCTGATTCACCTGCTAAACGCTGTTTAGAAGGAGTGTTTGCTTTGACACCAGCAGGGAATGTGAAGAAAATCTCATATGGGGATTGCCTGAAGAAGTCCTCTTGTTTTGTTTGTATGATGTTAACTCCTACCACTTCCTCTACAGATGCAGAGGAAGGTGTTTACCTAAAAGTGCTGCCACTTAAACTTTGAGCCCTGAGGATACGTTCTTGTGCAATAAAACGTGTTCGTTCACTGGGGTGGGGGTGTGTGTGTGTGTGTGTGTACAGACTAAAAAGCTGCTGTGGCTGGTAGAGTTTAAAGAGTTAACCACTTTAGCTTTATTACTTTAACAGACCCATTCTTTTCTCCATGACAATTCTTACGTCTTATACGTCGGTCTGCCAACGTGTCTGTGGAGATTTTATCTACACATCAGCCAGGATGACTTCCTAACTCTGTGAGTGCGTCTGAATCAGTTCTAGTGAGAAATGGGTCAAGGTTTCCAGCTTTAGTGAAGGAAAACTGGCATGTTGGTGCTTGTTTGTGCTCTGCTGTTTCTGCCTTGTTTTATACAACACAAGAGTGAATTCCAGCCTGGAAAGGAAAAGCTCTGAAGTCCAGGTCAAACTCAGAAAGTATTCTATGAATAGAGCAGCGTCAACTTTAAGTAAAAAAAAAAAAAGATTTCTAAAATGATCATTAGCAATATCCCATATATATATATATATAAAGGTGGAAAAAACACATTATTTATATCAACCCAGTTTTATTTATCAAACCATGACTGACATGTTAAAACATCACTAAGCTGCTTCAACAACTGATACTCATTGCACATCCCTAAAAACAATCCAATTAACGAGTTATGGAAAATAAATGTACCATGTGCTTTATTACAGCTCATGTTTTCCAGCAGCTGAGGTTTTCTTCTGGCAGAATTAAAAAGCCATTAACTGCTGCTCAGAGGCATCCCTCTGTTTCTTGTAATCTCACAGACTATTACACTCTTGGCTCTGGGAGACTTTTTATTATGTTATTGTTGTTGTTTGGCTGACCGTTTCTGAGCATCAGAACCCTCTTTAACTCTCCTAAAGTCTCTGAAAACAAAAACGCTCTTGATAAATGATTAAACAAAAGAATGGAAATGATTGAGCTCATTTTGAAAAAACGATTAAAAAGTACAGAAGCCATAAGTAAAGGAAATGGTAAAAATTAAAATCTGCTGTGTTTAATCTGCAGATCTGCCGGAGTCATGTGAAGGAGACACAGCAGCAGTTCTTCCACAGCCTGGCGGTGAGACAGAGCCTCCCGGTGCACTTCAACATCCAGCAGGACTGCGGTCACTTCCTGGCTGACGTCCCCGCCCGACTGCTGCCTTGGGAAGAGGAAGAGGAGGGACAAGATGAAGAAGAGGAGGAGGACGCGCGGAGAGACGAGAATCATGAAGGACGGACAGAGATGGACGCAAAACTGACAGACTCTGAAGCGTTGAAGGCTAAGTCGGCTGAGATCCCGGCGGCGGGGAACATGAACTCGGCGGGCCAGCTGAGGAGCCGAGTGGTGGTCATCACGCGCGAGGTGCCCTTTCAGACCGTGGCGGACTTCGTGGCAGAGGGCGTGGCCAGGCACGCTCACAAGCCCGAGCTGTACGAACGTCAGGTGTGCCTCCTGCTGCTGCAGCTCTGCTGCGGCCTGGAGCACATGAAGCCCTACCACGTCACGCACTGCGACCTGCGGCTGGAGAACCTGCTGCTGGTCCACTGCCAGCCTGGCAACCCCTGGAACCTGGACGTGCTCGAGCCCAACAACAACAGCAGCGGCGGCAACGGCTCGGGGGCCTCCGCCGCCGCCGCCGCCTCCACCTGCCCCGCACGTCTCATCATCAGCAACTTTTCCCAGGCCAAGCAGAAGAGCAGCCTCATGGCGGCCAACCAGGACACCCTGCGGGACCAGTCGCGGCTGGCGCCCGAGATCATCACGGCCACGCAGTACCGCAAGTGCGATGAGTTCCAGACTGGGATTCTCATCTACGAGATGCTGCATAGACCCAACCCGTTCGAGGAGACCCCGGACCTGAAGGAGCGAGAGTACACCTGGGCGGACCTGCCGCCGCTGCCCGTCAGGTCGCTGTACTCCCAGGGGCTGCAGCAGCTGGCCAGGCTGCTGCTGACCGTCAACCCGTCGGAGCGGATCCAGATGTCCGAGGCGCGCGCCTGCCTGCAGTGCCTCCTCTGGGGGCCCCGGGAGGACCTGTTCCATGCCCTGGGGTGCGGCGGCGGTGCCGGCCCTGTGTCAGGGGCCACCGCCAGCCAGCGGGAAGCGACGCTGCAGAACTGGCTGGACCTTAAACGGACGCTGATGATGATAAAGTTCGCGGAGCGTTCACTGGACACGGCCTGCAGCGTGAGCCTGGAGGACTGGCTGTGCTGCCAGTACCTGGCGTTCGCCACCACGGACAGCCTGGGCCGCGTGGTCCACATCCTACAGCAGCCGCCGCAGCCCCACAACCAAAACCAATCCCAAACACATCCGGCGCACACCCACCGCCTGGCTCAGCCACAGCAACTCTAAGCTGTTACTATGGCAACACCTCCTAGTTCTTCCTCTCTGTCTCTGCTGATGAAGTGTGACGTAAGCCAACAGTGAGCGCCCGCCGAACGCAGAGCGGTTTGTTTTCCCCATCAGACCGCACGGCGAGAGAGACGGAGTCTCATCAAGCAACAGCATGATCTCATGATCAGATCCCATTAACGCAATGTTCTTAAATCAAGTTCAGTGACGAGCTGAAGCACAGGAGTCTGCAGGAGTCGATCTGATCAGAAGCAGCAACAAGTTACCAAACATGGAAGGAGATTTTAGCCATCAGGTTCTGCAAAGATGTCAATGAGACAAAATTCTTCAGAAAGCTCTTAGCAGTTTGATCTGTAGAATAATCTTATGGTTCAATAAAAAAAAACATACATGATTTGATATGGAAAAATAAGAAGCCAAGATTTTTTTTTTAAAGGAATTTGATCAAAATCAACATTTTAACCCCAAAAACACTTACAGGCAAGTCAATGAGTCTCTGGTGTCCTCATCAAAGTTAAGTGCTTTAAAACTCAAAAGTGATGCAGAGTAGATGAAACTGAAACCAAAGATCAGCCACAAGCTGCCCACTAGAATCTGAAATGACAGGGTTATCTGGCTCGATCAGAGACATGTTGCTTTCAGATCTGGTTTTGATAAAACCTTTCGATTTTGATTTTAGTCACTGAATTGTGTCTTAGCACTCTGTGATTAATTATATTCAGGAGCACCGTGTGTGTCAGCACTTGCTTTAAAACAGGATTTTATTAATTAAAATGAAAACAATTATTACAGAACTGACATTAAACTAACTTTGTCAACTTATGTTGGTGCTTAGCAGCATTAGTGCAGTTTGCATTCAAAAAACAGGTAATTCCCAGATTTCTAAAAGGCTGTCTGAATTTCACAAAGGATGAATCTGAGCAATTCTCCTCTCAGATGTTTAGCCTTCCTGTTATGTGCTTGAAGTCTTGCTTTCTCTCGCTCTCTCACAGCCGTAGTCATCTTGACACATAAAATAAGCAGCTTACTTCTCTGTTCTTCCTTTGAATTCAGCTGTGACCAACTCAAATTCAGTCTTTTATTCAGTAACATAGCTTTGTTACCGACCTGGTTGCTCTGGGCATGGTTTGGCCACATTTCATCTGAATGCACAGCAGGTCGATCTATTGCAGACTGGCTCTAATGTTTGCATCTCTCTACATTTGAGTTGAATGCCTTTACGTTCACCGTCCCTGAAATGAAACGTGGACACATCCGCTCATGGCTGCAAGTCAGTGGAGGTACTCAATGTTTGTGCAATGGATTGTTTTGTCACAGTGGTTGATTAATTGACTCCTCCGTTAGTTTTTGTGGCACATAAACTGATTTTATTTCAGACTTGCAACTTTGGGGGGGAATTAAAAAAAAAGAAGAAACAAGTGAATTTCAGAGTGAACAACTTCTTCCATTGGATGGAATGTTTCATGGACTGCAAAAAAGCGAGTCTTTATTTGTTTGTCTTGTTTTTGTCGAGTTGTTTTTGAACAGTTCTGAGTTATGGATGAAATTTGCACATTGAGTCAGAGTGGCGGCGGCGGCGGCGGTGGGCCTCTACGGACGCCTGAGATCAGAACACGACGGACGACTGGGAAAAGTTGGGAATTGGACGATCTGGTTAGACATTTGAACTTCGCTGCATCCTCCTACTGAACTGCATTTTTTAAAAGTATTTAAGCATCTTTGAAAGGTAGGATAAACAAAATACTCAACCACTGGGATACGTTTCTCATCATCTTGTTCTAATCCAGCCAGTCCTGAAGTAAATCCAGCTCATCCGTCATGTTTAACTAAAGAGATCCGTGTCATTGATTGCAGCATTTTAGCTTCAATTTGCTAGAGTCAATGCAGGTACTCGAGTCTCCGATCCGCCATTCAGAATTTCCTTTTGAACAAACTCAGTGAATGACATCTTTAACTCGGATTCAACACTTTCTTTCACAAGTTTCCTTGACTGGATCCGGTTGGTTTTACAGTGTACAGAGTCTGGAGCAGAAGCGTTGCTATGGGGTCTTTGCTTCCAGATGTACAGTAGCAACTCAATGGTCCACAGAATGGAAATAAAGAGACAAAGTAGGAGGAAGTTTGTTACTGCGGTAGAGTGTGGTGAGGAATGTGTGGGGCAGCACTGGTGGCTGGCCGCCTTTATACAGAAAAATATATAAATTTAACCTTTTCTCTATTTTAATCTGCACACTGTTTTATTGAGTACAGAGCACCTCTATTTCTCGTTAGAGCCTAATAGTCATTTATTCATTGTTGTTTACTTGACTTTCTTTCTTCTCGCATGTTCTGGAGGAAGAATAAAGTGAGTAGCTATCACTGTCCTACGCGAACAAATGCCCAGAGAAGATCTCCGTTTTCACACGCCACAGTGTACAGTATTTTACTGAGTTTGCCTAATGAGGAGAACAACCACTTTGGCTGAAGGACATCTTTTGAACCGGCTTTCAACAAGTTTGGATGTGTGCCGATACATGCCACTGAGCTCTGTAATGCTTTCTGTGATGATGTGTGATGAGTATGTCCTCTGGCTTCATCGCCGTTAATTGTTGAACAAGTTAGCCGACTGTAACAGAACAATAAATGTGTTTTTATATATATACATACTGTCTTTGTGTCTTTTGAGCCTAAGTAGGTTTGTGTGCTTTGGCGGCCATTTTCATAAAGATAAGTTTTATGTTTCTGTAGGGCTTTATGTTGGCTTTGATTCATCTGAGTAACTGTTATAATACCTAGCCACAACCATAAAAAAAGCATCAAATATATTTCTTTAAGGTACAGAAATATGTATAATGAGCCAGAAAAGTTGTAGGTAACACAAGTAAGCACAGAGCATTTAAGGTTAATAGTGAGTTAAAAAATAATTATTGCCAAAGTAGACATGTTATGTCATCCGAAGATTTTGAAGTCTAATGCAGGTGGTTCTTATTTTCTAATTTAAAAATGGAGGTTTCCTCTTTAGCCACCAGGGGGAGACATTCACAAGGCAGAGAAAACCCACTCATCTTTACTCATTAATGTTGTCTACTTCCAACATAACACATTACAATCCACTCACACAACAAACATTCAAAAGTGGGGAAAGGCCATAAGCTTATTTCAACCTAGTCCAGTTCGCTTGTAACTCATCCATCCATCCATTTTCCTGCGCCCTTTTTCCCTTATTGGGGTCGGGAGGGTTGCTGGTGCCTATCTCCAGCTATCATTTCGGGCGAGAGGCAGGGTACACCCTGGACAGGTCGGCTTGTAACTCACATTATGTAAAATATATATTAGTTATGAATTAAATTTCAGCTCACTAGAATTTATAAATAAGGCAGCCCTTAACAAAAAAAAAACCATAGCCCATTTTACAAGATTTATCAAGTCCATATTTAGAAACAGCCAATCAGATGTCAGGCAGCATCCCCTAATCCCGTCGACTGAGATTTGACAGATTAAATTAATTTAAAAAGATTGATTAAACCATGAAATACTTCTGTTAAGTTTTTAAATGCAATCAGAACAGATAAATGAGGCACAAATATAGTTAATTACATCTTTTTAATCAGTTATTCCTGCATTAATTTCTTGGTTTTAATAAATTTATGAGACATTTAAATAATTATTTCTTATTTATTGTCATTTCATCTTATGTATTTGGGCGCCTTGCCCACCTCCATTCCAGACGGCTTACATAACTTAACAATGAATCATCCCTGACGGCTCAGATCTCTGGAGAAGCAGACAGAAGCTGAGGGAAAACTCAGAAAGTTAAGACGAGGATCCTCCTGAATCGCTCTCACTCACACCCCTCCCCATCTTGTTTCTGCTACACCCCCTCCCTGTGATTGCGTTGCGTAATCGCGGCGTACAGTGTGTGTTTGTCTGTGTAACGAAGCAGGTAGCCAGCTCCTGTAGCCTCTTTCTCCCTCTCTCCCTCTCTGTGAGCTGATCAGCATCAGCAGCAGGAGGCGGTGGACGCGTTTTTCTTGCATCCTGGACCGGTTCAGGTTGCGCTGCAGGGGAGGGACTTTGCTTGTGCAGACGGGACTGAGCTGCAGCAGGGATGCATCAGGCTTCAGAGACGGACCTCTGAGTTGACTGGAGAAACCCAGGGCCTCCTCTTTCCTCTGAGAAAGAAGAAGCGTGAACGCTGCTTCTCTACCACCTCTTCCCGCCTCTTACCCACCCTCCCCCATCCCCATCGGGGGCAAATAAATCCCGAACACCGCTGGAGTCGCTGGATGGAGAGAGTCGCCTGAAGAAGGGAGAGCGGTGGAGTTGCTCTCCTCCTCCTTCCCCCCTTTCTCTCTACTGCACCAAAAGAAAACCCAGGGTAAGCTCCTCTCTCTCTCACACATACACACACAATCGCTTGCCTCTTTCCTCTCATCCTGCTGCTTTTGTTGACTGGATTGTCTTAAAGCAGGTAACTGCACCCCTTAACGCATCTCCTGAAGCTGAAAGGCGCTTTTTTTTCTTCTCCCTGCCTCTCAATCAGGATCCAGTTGGTTTGTGTTTTTACAGTAGGGAACAGGTTGTTTCCAGATGTGGCGGTCCAGGGTGTCGCATCCTGTGGCTCAACTCCAGCTAAAGGAAGTTGGAGTGCAGGATGCACTCTAGAGCAATCTGAAGACACCTGATTAGCCAATTTAATTTAAACTCAGTATAAATCCAGCTGCTCTGTGAAGGCCTAAGACGTTAAGAGAACATAGTCAAGTTTAATTGTGTAGCTCATTTAAGGAACAAGGCAGTGCAAAGTGCTTTAGACCATAAAAACACTAACCAATCATGAAAAAAGTGACAAAAATTACATTTTGTCAAATGTACGCCACAATGTTCCATTCTCTGTTAATCAAAGGCAGCTCTACACTTTAAATCTTTAGTCTAGATTTAAAGGAAATCTAGACTAAAGTTAGTTTTGCAGTTTTCTGGAAGTTTGTTCCAGATTTGTGGTGTATAGAAGCTGGATGCTGCTTCACCGTGTTTGGCTCTGGTTCTGAGGATGCAGAGCAGAACCAAGTCACAAAGTCACCCGCTGACATTGTAATGTAGAGCTCTGTGTCGTCTGCGTAGCTATGGTAACGAATCTGATTTGTTTTTATAACGTAAGCTAGCCGGAGCATGTAAATAGGAGGGGTCTGAGGGTTGAACCTTGTGGTACCCCTTCTCCATCAGAGGAGCAAAAAAACAGCAAACAAGTCAGGGAGAAGATTGTTAGCTAACAAAATAGAGATAAATACAGGAGAATGTTAATGCGTTAGAACGGCCCAGTCAAAGTCCAGAGTTAAAGCCAATATAGTCCCTTCGGCAAGACTTGCGAAATAACTCATTGCTGTTCACACACACTTCTTCCGATGATGACTCGATAGTATCTAAATCATCCCCACGCTTTTCGGATTTATGTTTGTAAGAAACATCAAAAACAAATTTTTCAAATTAATCAGCCTGTTCCTCTGAGGATCTGTTTTCTACAGCGACAAACACTAATGGAGTCTGTCCCACTGTCTTAGTGATGATTAATCCAGAGTTTGGTTAGCACCATTTGATTCTAAATCCTCTTCTAAGGTGGCTCAAATGTGGAAAGGTAGGAAACCGTTCAGACATTATGCAACCCTGCAGCTCATATGCAGACTCCACTGTCGTCTCCAGGGTTGATCCTGGGAATCGGTGCGTGCACGGTGATGAAAACGATGCTGCTCAAGCTTTTAATTTTGGGTAATCCCATTAGATGAGGCTCACCGTAGCAACACGCCGTAATGTGGTTTAATCCTCCCTCCTATTCTGTCTCAGAGGCAGCCGAGGGGCTTCTGGCACCTCCTGGGTGCTCATGCTGTCATGCTAATGTGTCTGTACTATTTCACATTTGGTCCTGTTACAACTACAAGCCATATGATAGACAAAAAAGAGTGGCATACGTATGTACCTATCAACCTTGAATCTTGAATCAACCTTGAATCAGCTATAGGCTGTTTTTCTAGTTAAAGTTCAGGCAGACTGGACAGCTTTGAAGTCAAAGATTCTCTGTGCATCAAAACTAGTTAGTCTGGATTCTTGATTGGTTCCTTTGGCTTGTGTTAGAACATTCATTGTTCTCCTTATGTTATTAGCACTATGTCAGTTCAGGATAAATCCCTTCTGGTCCGGGTGAATTGGTTTTTTAATATGTTTCTATATCCTTTTAGCTAAAATACTGGTCAACATTATGCACTGGTCTGTGCATAATAAACTAATTGTCCTATATCCATCTTTCCCTCCCTTATGAATAACTGAAATGGCCAAATGTATTTTAAATTCAACCTTCACTCCTTCAGGTTTATTTCTGTTAATTCCATCAATTTCGCTTAAATTGAAAGTTTCAAACTTGCTGAGAATATTGCAACCCTTGCATGTTTCACCTGATAGACGGGTTTTGTTTTCATTGCATGCGGAGTTTGTTTGTTGGTACAAAAAGTTCTCGTAAACCCTCTTCTGGTCAGAACACCTAATTCTTGTTGTGCCCCTCATGATTCACGGAAAGCAGAACTTCTACTCGGGGTTTCTGTATCAATGGCTGGATTTGCGGGCCGCGTCACTTGTACCAGAAAGGCTACGTCCCGGTGATGTGTGTTGATGCGTCGCCTCTGTTCTCCCTCACGTTTGGGGGGGTTTGGCTGATGCTTGGCTGATGTTTGACAGCTTCTCAATGATCTGTTCCAATGTGAAGGAGTGGGTGTTACTCCGCCTTCGCTCAGCTGAAATACGACCCGCTCAGAGCAATTCCTTCACCAGCACTTGCAATCATCTCAACTATTCCTTTAACACGGACCCCCGCCTCTCTCGTTTTTCTCATTCCCTCACACACACACACACACATTTCGCCTTCCTTTCTGGACTCATTAGAAGTATTATTACATTAGGGAAGTACTAAGATGAAAACTGAAGACGTGAGACTTTGTGAGTCTTCCGAGGCGCATCGAGCGCGTTATGAGCCTGGTCTTTCCTAACTGGTGGCTTGGGTCTGGATGTATCACAGCTAATATTTCCAGAATAGATCATGTGATGGATTGCCTTTTTTTTATGGCTGCAGTTTGCTGCCAAATGTAGCTGCAGCTCAAATCTTTGAAAGGCCTGTAGATGCAGCGAGTAGGCTGGAGATAAATCACTTGGATCGTTTAGGACCAAAGGTGAGAAGAACTGAGAAGTCAGCTTACTTCAGAGCTAAAAAATTTTTTTTTTAATGCACCAATAAAGATGAAAGAGAAAGTCTACAGTATAAAAGTGCGGTTATCAAACTGGATCAACAAGGGCTCCTGGATTTTCTCATTTGTGAGAAACCTGGCCTGCAGAAGGTGGGCAGATGTCTTTCCAAAACGTGAGGTCAGCTCTTACAGACGTTTCTGCAGCACTAAGTGTTTCCACCGTCGTGTATTAGCTTAATTGTTGGGTTGTTAATCTCATGAGTGGTAGCTTTAATTTGTTTGTGTGATCGGGGGCAACACCTGACACTTGATTGATCGTTTTTGCTTTAATGCTAATTTACCGATCCGAGAGTCAAGATTAAAAACCGATGGAATTTTTTATTTTTTTATTCATTTTTTTCCAACAGATTATCCACGTTGGTCTGGACTTTGACTGGGACATTTTAACACTTGGATATGCTTCAAGTTCAATCGTTCCATATCAGCTCTGGATGAATATTTACCCTGCAGAGTCCTAACAGGATGCTCCTGTGTGCAGCTCAAGCCGACTTCCTTTCAAATTTGAGACGTTTCCTTGTAATCGTCATAGAAGACTACTACTACTCTGGGTTGTTCTAACAGATAAAAAGCCAGTAGGATTTTTGAAGTTTTTCCATAAAATGTGGTAAATTTCAGTTGCTATGAGTACATTTTCAATATAAAGCAGCACATGAAGGTGTTCACTTCATGTCCTGGACAGTGGACTTACAATGGAACACATCAGTATGAGTGAATCCATTAAAAACCAAATTCAGGAGCCATAAAACTCACTGAGAGCATTTTTGTGCAAGTTTGAGAGGAAATATTGAATTCATTCTTTCACCAGAGTTAAATTAAATCACACCTGGGAGAGATGGAAAGTACCTCCTCGATGTAAAACCAGCAGCAACAGCAGGGACTGTCTGCAGGGATCTGAGCAGCTGTTGGAGGAGACTCTGATTTTTCTTAAACTTTGGCTAAAAGATGGCAATGATGGAACTGTTAATCTAGTTAAGGTTGAACTTCTGAACAAAAATGTGATGGATATCCTCCAGGCCGTCATAGAAGTCAAACGTATGTTTTTATGGAGACATTTTGCTGTGTGGTCTCCATTCAGGTCTGCACGGTTAGCGTGTTTGTGCAGGCTGAGACGACGTTAATGCTCACTATTCGCTTCACAGATCTGTTAGAGCTTTAATTTGGGCTGAGGAGAAAAGGGGTCAATACATCCTTCTCTGAACAGGAGGGCGGACCTAGAGGACGTAAAAGGCGGGGAAGACAGTTAAAGCATCTGTTAAGGGAAAGCGGGTCTTCCTGTCCTTCTGGTCCCTCCAGCATTAAAAGCCTGTAATGGATGGATTGCCATAAAGTTCTGAAGCATTGATGTTACCCAAATGATTGGCTCCAACAGCTTAGGTTATCAATTACTTTTTATGCTTTCATTTCCACAGAGCTCATATAAATGAATGTGACAATCAGACAGATGATGGTAGTTCCTTAACATAATTTGCTTTGTGATCAGCTCAGTAGACAAATGTATTGTGATGATGCTGTCCTCTGCATCTCGAACTGGACCTGGAGTTTATGTCGGCGTTTGACTGGTGGCGTTGTTAGTTGGTGGCAGCACCTAAAACAGGCCTCATGAGTTTTACAGAGAGCGTCCTGCCGGTAGCGCCAAAATGTTGAATTATCCCCCAATCTCATTCTTCTAATCTCTCATTTTTACCTGTTGTGGGCCTGCGACCCAGTTGGTAGCAGTTGTTAGCTTTGCTAAACCCTAACCCGTCCGGGTTAGCATGTTAGCATGCTTGCTTACTTTAGGTTAAGTGAAAGTTTCTCTGGATTTGTTTGCCTCTGTAATGTTTTATTTTATTCTCTACACTTAAAGAAACTGCAGGAATGAAGCGCCAAACCCAAGTCCTTGTTCTTCAGCTGTCCACATGGAGGCGACATGTTGTGAACTTTTTTGTTTACTTGAATAGAGAAAGAACGTTTGCGTTCTTATTGACATTAAACCAGAGCAAACCCTTTCTGCTTTAGCACAGTTAGGGTTGTGAAAATTATTTCTATTTTCTTATTACCGGAGAATTTATTTGCTAGTATTGCTCTGCTAGCATTGCTGTGCTAGCATGGCTCTGCTAGCATTGCTATGCTACTCTTGCTATGCTAGCCCTGATGAAGATGCTGAGTCTTTGTAAGCATTTTAAAAATATTAAACACATGGATGTGTCTTAAAGCTTCATTTCAAATTCACTACTTCCTCCTGGGACATTGTGGGAAAATGAAAAGAAATAATTTAAATCAGGAATATAAATGTGGACTGACGTGAGCTGAACGGCCACACACAGACGAAAAATTAATTACATCGAAAGCACCATAAAAAGACTAAGAGATTAAAAGTGTTTGACCACAGCGACCATCATTACAATTTAAGGAAATAAATAATTAGCTAGTAATAAGTCTTACATGTCATGGTTGGATATTCCAAGGCTCTGAGTTACAGTTTTATTGTTTTATCTGAGCTAATGCAGCGTCTTGCTGCTGTGTGCAGATTTATCTTCCTTTGGTGCCAGCACTGATATTTAAAAACTTGTGCCAGTGGGAGCTTCTTTTACTTATACCATGTCTTAAATGAATTAAACCAGAAAGTCGAGGCGCAGCCGGATTTGTCCAGCGTGTGGTACGGAGGACACTGGGTGCAGGAAAGAGACGCATCGCCCCGCTGGCCGAACGCGGACTGCGGCTGTTGTGTGATATCCCAGCACGGCAGCAAGGCTGGTTATTTGATTATGATGCCATTGGAGGAAATTAAAAGCCAAATTGATCAGGTTGTCAAGGCAGTTTCTCTGACAACAGTCACCTACTTTGTTTCCATTGTCCGTCTCATCAGTGTCTTTTTCATTCCTCATCTAACCTTTCATCACTTTTAACCTGTGCTAGTTTGTGTCCTTGTGTCTCTTCTTATTGAACAAAGTTGTTCAATATTCAGCTCCAGCAAAAACTATTCTGCTCTCCCAACAGGAGTGACTGTGGCTCAGCGGGTTGAGTTCTCCTCTTGCAGACGGATGGTTGTAGGTTCGATTCTAGCGTTCTCCTGTCATGTGTGCATGTTCCCCTCGACAAGGCATTTAACCCTTGACCTAAACATGCCTGCTGCACATCGGTGTTTGTAATTTTTGGCAGCTAACATCATTATGTGAGGGATTTTGTGCTCACAAAACAGGTCGGTGATCATCCATCCCCAGATTCAGAAAAAGCTACACCACTTTACTGTCACAACCTTTTCTTAAAGCAGTGGCTGGAGCATCTTCTAATGCTGGAAAGCTCAGGAGTTACAGAGTCAAGTTAGCCAGGAGCAACGCTTCCCAAACAGAGAACATCAAAGCAATCAGCTGACTGACTTTAAAGGATTCAGGACTGCGATGCTCCATCAGAGAAAAGACTTTAGGAATCTCTACGTAAACCAATCCCTCAGTCTGACTGGATCTGAAAACAAATAACCGAGTTCCCGACATTGAGTGTATTCTTTCTGTTCTATTTCTGTCCTTATGCAATCTGCTATTGAGTCCGTGAGCTGACGTGGTTCATGCTGAGCTGAGACACCAGAGGAGATTCCCTCCCTGTTCGAGATCCTCTTTCCTACATAATGGCACCCCAGGATCACGCCCTGCACTGCGCCAGCCACTTTCGCCGGCCTGCACGGGTTGGTTGGGAAAAAAAAAAGAAACAAACACACAGCCTGCAGCCCTCCCCCAGTTTTTCTATACATCATTAGTGTAATGCTCCAGTTTCCCCCAAGCCGCTGCGATGTGGGGGAGATTCCAACAAGCAGGGAGGAGGGAGGAGAGGCTGAATGAGTCACACGCAGGCCAGCACCCATCTTTTTTTTTTTATAGCTGTTCAGTTTTGCTTTGTGCTTTTCCACATAGCGGTTGGGGAGATTTCGTGCTACATGATGAATAACTATAGCAACATGGGTTCACAATGTGCACAGTGTGAGGCACCTGTCAGTTCCTGTTAAAGAAACACTTGAGAGGCATGGAAGGCCCGCCTCTCGACCGGAATGTTAGCTGGAGATTGGGACCAGCACCTCCTGACCCCAATAAGGGACAAGGGTGTTAGAAAATGGATGGATGGATGGATGGATGGATGGATGGAATCAAACACGGAGAACCAACATTTAGTTTTATACTAACTTTCTTCTTTTGTTTTCTCTCTTTTTGCTCTTTGGTTTATTTTTTTTGTTTGTATTTCCTTCTAACTCACGTAAAGCACTTTGAATCGCCTCGTTACATAAATAAAATGACCTCACTGGCGGCAGAAACAAATGGTTGAGACAAACGACTCCGGATGCCTTTGGGAATCATCGACGAGCTCCAGAACAGAAACTTGAGGTAGGAGCTCTTGCTACTGGGAACCAGGAACCTGAGGCAAATCCTCTATCTTTGTTATCCCACACACTAACAGCAACAACTAAACCAAACCCAATTATGCGGTGGGATAATGGCTAATGCTTGAGAGTAAGCCTTCACAGAAAATGCTAAGAATGGTCAGGAGCCGCTTCCTCTGTCTGCTTTGAGCAATTTGACTAAGTGGTTTGTTGGACCCGTGTTGTTGAACAGGGACACATTAACAGTAATTCAGGTTGAAGTGATTCAGATCGACGCGTTGTGAAAGCGAATGAGCGTTTCAAGTCTCTGTTGTGTCTGGTGCCTCTTCACCCTGTTAGTTTTGTTCAAATTAAACTTTTTGCGGAGATGCTACGATGTGAATTTTACTCAACAGATTTTTGGTTTCCTGCAGGCTGGATGAGACATCATGTCCTCGGCTGAAAGTGAGGATTTGTCAGGCTACCGTTTGAGTGGTGAGTACGTGAGAAATCTGTCCATACCTCAGGTATGAGAGCATGTGTCCCGTTTGTTCCCTAAAGTCACCCACTCTCTCTGCTCAGATGCAGAGCCTGAAACTGTGGATCTTTATAGAGAAACTCTTTCATTGTCAATCATTAAATGCTGCCAGCTCTGAGGCTTCTGGACAGTAAAACACCAGAGCGGCTTTGAGGATCGGTTTGTTTTTCCCGTGTGCTACAGTGGTGCAGAACCCACCAGGCTGGGAAGTGGGGATTTACTTGGTGGGCTTTCTGGTGCTGCTCGTTGCAGCGGGGCTCAACATCTGGAAGCTGTGGAAATCTGGAGCCTTTCCCGCCCCTTCGCCTTTCCCCAACTTTGACTACAGATATCTGCAAGAGAAATATGGAAACTCCTTCTCAGAAGTCAGACAAAAGGTAATATTTGTTTCAACTTCACTAAAAAAAACTTAGCTTCCTGTTTAGCTGACGAGTTGAAGCCTCTCGGTTTTCAAGTGCCTGGTGTTCTGTGAGCCCAACTCTTTTCTTAGAAGTGATTATTTTTATTTTGCATGTAGTTGTTTTGACACCAATTCTAAGCTCAGGTATTCAGTGATAAGTACCAGTCTAATATGGCATTAAAATTAATGCTAGAGGCTATAATTGAAAACTCAGCAACTTAAAAGCACTTAAAATGTGCTATAAAATTACCTTTACCTTTAAAGTACAATAAAATATCACACTGCATTTCCTAAGTTTTACACGGTTTACATTCTCATTGTAGATGAGTTCCTCTTACCAGGGATGTCCTGGACGCAGTGGATCCATTTTTATTAACGCTGACAAATATTTTGTCTCAACAGGGGCTCCTGTTGGGCAGCCTTTTGCATCCATTAATATGTTTGACGCATCTCATCCAACTAGTCCTCTGTAAACACCCTGATGCATAATAGTTTGCTAAACTGCTAAACTTTGACTTATTTTTTGATATTACCTATTGATTATTGGGAGTACGAGATATTTCGATGTGTCTCCAGTTAAAGTATGTGGATAAATCCTAAGTAAAATGTTGATCACCTGCTTCAGAATATTTTCTTCGAACATCGTTGAATTTAGTGACGAGTGTTTCAGCTGCTTTCTGTCCAGAGTGCAGCTCCTGGCGCAGGTCACATGACACACAGGGAAGCTATGGGAACCATTGTAGACTCTTTTTGAATATCAATGTGAAGGGTGAGTGAAACTGATTGTTCTGGAAAACATAGACTCCTTAGATGAAAATCTCAGACGGTTTTACAGATCTCAGTACCAGCAACTGGTTTAATCAGAGAAACTGATGTAAATCATTTAAATCGTCTTGATTAACACCACGGAGAGATCAAAAACAAACCTAAAAGACTCAGAAGAGAGCCAGTGAAATGCTGCTATGTTCATTCTAAACACTCCCAGTAAAATAAAGTACATTAACCTTACTAGGCTTTTTAAGACAGGACGTTCTGCATGTCCCTTTGGCCTTCTAATTATCTCCTTCTCTCTCTCTCCAGAGAGTGGCGGCCATCAACCACCGGCGCACCTCCACCACCTCCAGCCGTAAACCCAGCCTGGCCCTCGGCGACACCCCCGACGCCTTCAGGGAGCTGGGCCACCTGGAGCTGATGAGCAGGGAGCTGGACCCAACAGGCATGGCTCAGCTCAACCGCTCCATCTCCACCGACTCGCTCAGCTCCATCTCCTCTATCGCAAACAACTTCGGTCACGACTTTACGGTCGGCCAGCTGGAGGTGACCCTGGAGTTCGACGCGCCTCGGCAGCTGCTCCACATCACCCTGCACCAGGGAAAGGACTTGCTGGAGAAGGAGGAAGGGGACTTCCCCGGTTGCTTCATCAGAGTGTCGTTGGGGCCGGAGGAATTTAACGTGGGAGTGACGAGGGTGAGGACCTCTCCTTGAATGCTGGTGTCAGCAATGTTAGAGTTAATAATTTCTTGACCACTTCAGAGTCTGATCACAAGTGTTTCCTTGTGCGATAAAAAGGAAACACTCTATTAGTTACTTTGTAGTTTACCTTTAAAGTAGGACTTCGTGTCTATCTTCTCAGCTCTCTGAAGGAAACAAACGCACCCGGTATAATACTTTCATTCTATTGGCTGAGAGGTTGCCAGGCGACGGCCCTTTTTTTGTTCCAAGCACAAAATGATTCGCAGAAAAATCCCCCCATACACACATGGCAAAACTGCTACAAGCACTTCTCCTACCCAGCAAGTTGCTATTAACAAAGTTAAAAAGAAGATCAAAACATTGCCACAACATCGTTAGTAAAGTAGTAACATTTCTTGTTCTTGCTCATGCTGCACTATGCAGACGCTCTGTCTGCACTGATGAAGAATAACTTGCCTGAAGATCATAAATAATCTGAGGAACCCCAGCAGACACACTCTGACTTTGGCTAATAATTTCTTGACCACTTCAGAGTCTGATCACAGGGCATTAAACCTTAATTACTTGATTGATAAATATAAAATAGAACTGTGGTGCTATGTAAAATGTCTGTCTTGACAAAGTGGAACGCCATGAATTTTACACGCTTTTCTACATTACCTGAGTGTAATAATAGTGAACCATAGGTAAGGTTTTGCATTTTTTATGTGGCACAAACTCAATCAAAGCATAATTACTGAAGGTTTTCCATTTGAAATGTGGGAATTGTTACATTACTCTGTTGTACTAAAAAGTAGATTTTGACTTCACCAAAATTAGACAGCGGAAAAAAATCAAGGTATAGTTTGAATGCATCATTAACATTTTTGACAACCTCAGTGGACCTAATGTATCTCTACATTAGGTTGTAGAGATAGAAGTGTCATTTTACCTTGTCAGTGTCACACGTAGAGGGGAGTTCGGACTCTTTGGTCTCAGATCGGATCCCCGGCTGAATCTCCACTGTGACAGAGATTTTTAAATCCGTCCCGCGGGACCAGGAGCTCGATCGGAGCGCCTGACAAGCCAGTCGCTTCTGGCTCCAGAGCAGCCTGTTTCATTTGCTGCACCCGTGGGAGCTGCAGTCAGGAAGGTGGATTTCACATTGTTTTACTGTCACAACGGACTGATGGAATCTCAGCTCGCTCAATTTGCCACTACAGAACCGCCCATCACAGTGCAGGACCCATTTCCTGTCTGCTGTTTTCACAAATACATTACGGCTGATTAGGATTTCTTGTGATGAACCATATCTATCAGCATTTAAAATATTTCACTCCTGCCTCCCTGCTGTCTGTGATCATTAATTATTCATACTGGAAGCAGAGCCGACGTTGCTCACTGAAAGAGAGGAGTCACTATAAAACATGGCTTTATTTTTAAAAAGTAAATATTAAAAATATGACGGAGCTGACGTTTTAAATTGTCCACAGTATATCTGTGGCATGGTGACCCACTGTGACAGCAATCTGTGTATTCCCCAGATAACGTAGACCTTTTTTTTCAACATTGCTTTCCTTGGCATGCAAAAATCTAAATGAAACTTAATCTTTTCTTTAACTAGATTCTTATACCTTTTATACAAACACTTATGGTGAAAGTATATTCTTAAGTCTTCATTCAGCAACAACGTCCACACCGAAGAGTGTTGATGTTGGTACAACCCGTTAACGCTACGTTCACCGATTGGAAAATAGTATCCGATCTTAAAAACGCCTGGCTTCATTCACCAACAAACGTCTTCCTGTAGCAGGTTAACATGGCAGTAATTATGTGCAAAGGGAACATATTTTAAAAATAATCCAAGTAATATTCATAAAAGCACAGTTTCTATTGCTTTCGCTTAAGAGTCCATTCCTGTTGATTTTCTTGAGTATTCTCGTACCGCTAAATCTCCTCTCCGGGTTTTCCTGGTTACCTACAACAGCTCGCCAAACTGCTTGATCCAAACATAAACAACAAAGTGGAATCAGTCTGAACTGGACCAGGTAACATCTCACTGTGGATAGGCCGTGTCACGAGGTTATGCAACCTTTCTGGTGTAGCTGTGCTACTAGTGGTTCAGATGTCTGAACGTCTTTGCTCGAAAGAAGTCAAATTAAGTTGGTACTTGTCAAAATAAAAGTTATTTTTTAAAAATAAAATACTCCACAAACTGCATTTAAAACATGTTAGCCACTCCTGCCCCAGCAACGTTAGCCTTTGTGACCTAGCCAGTTTGCCCCTTCCCAGCTAGCATACGTCAGTGGGCCCCATATGGGGAAAAGGAGGGCAGACAATGTGGGTCCCACATAGGTTTGCCCATGTCGCATATTGTCTGCCCTCCTTTTCCCCATATGGGGCCCACCGAGGTATGCTAGGTGGGTTTCCTCCCATTATGAATGCTTTTGACACCCCTGCTGTGTTACCATCATTTTAGAGTCTAAAAATGATACAAATAAGAATTAGGATCCTCATGAAGGGATATATAAGTAAATATGAATACATTTTCCCATGAAGATCAGATTTGATCAAATCTTCCCATGAAGATTTGCCTCGTTTTCCTCATTTGTGTTGCGGGAGCCTGTCCTCGTTTCGCAGTCGTTTATACTCAGCTGCTAATAGCTCACCTTTCAAAGTGGCGCCACAAAATTCACAGCTAATTTTCCTCGCTGCCCTCTAATATGAAACGAAGGGAAAGCGCCCGCGTCCCTGCGCCTGCCTTCTGTTCCCACCTCCTCGTTGCCAGATCGTCCTGCTCTCGGTCCCAGCTGGCTGTGAGTCATCTCTCCGCTGTGTGGCTCTGTTTCTTCAGCCTGACATGTTGGATGCGCAAGCTCATCGGCTTGCCGTTCCCTTTGTTTCAAAGTGTCAATCTCGCCGTAACGATGGCAGCAGCCACTGATGCAGTGGCATCAATACTCTGGGGAGTTACTGACATTAGCTTCGCTCATTAGCGGTCAAGCAGGCTCCTTTCTTCTCCCTGTTCCTGCTTATTCTACTACCGAACATTGTTGCTATTGTTCCCCCCCCATCTACTTCTTTTCTTTTGTTTCCTTTTCTTCTCATCTCATCTTCTTTATATTTGCTGCCACGGCTTCTTGCCTTCATTCTGCCCTGTAATAATCTTTTCTATTCTGCTGTGACTCACACTTACACATGTCCACACACACTTCCTCTTTTTATTGCCTCGTTTTGTCATCGCCGTCGTTGTCTCCTGAGAGATGAGGCCAACACGGCAGCACGAAAACCTGATTTGCGCTGTGAAAGGTCAAAAAGCTGGAAGAAACGGAAACTTCTTCTCCAGATATTTTTTTTATTATCATTTGTGCAGATATTTGGCACTTATGATGCTCTATAAGTTCAACATCACAACCCAAAGCTCACATAGTGGCCCTTTGCTATGATTTATGACCTGTTTTACTGCACTGCCACTAGTTTTGACTTACTAGTGACCTCAGTTACTCTTTCAAATGTCTTTTCAGACTTTCAGTCACATGACAAAATCAACAGTTTCCCACATTTTGGAACAAAATGATTGTTGCTGAAATGTTTTTATTGATGCTCTCTTTTCCGTACCACACAGGTAGCTGTAATTTCTTTCTTTGTTTCCTGCTGTGACTAGTTGCTAAGTAACCTCCCGACGGTGTTAAATAAAGACTGCTGCATTAGCTTTAATGGCTAAACCTGTTGCTTGGTCTTAAGTACTCTCTGTTCTGTGCTGATCAGAACCAAACGCCATTAGTCCGCAGTGTCTTGTAAAAGATTTCACACACCTTTAACATGTTTGGAGAATCTTTTACTTCAGCGTATTTTATGCTATAGACCAGAGCAAAAAAGAATAAAAAATAGCACGATTGCTTAGCAGAAAGTAAATAGTTTCTCGATTTCAGTTTTTTGGGGATTGGAAGTTGCTTCTGCAAGTCTTACTGAATTTTTAATTTTTTTTTTATAAGTTGTCTCAAGCTCAGTCAGATTGGATGGAGGACATCTGTGGACATTTAATCTTGCCAAAGATTCTCAGTTCCTAGTTAAAGTCAGAGCTTTAACTAGGCCATTCTAACTCCGTCCCAGTAATTCTAACTTCTTTGTTCAGAACTAGGCTTGGGCTGGTATCAAATTATGAAGGTATGCTTACGTAAAAATATCAGTTTCATGTTATCACAGCATTTTGATTGCAGCTACTCTAAAATGTATCTACAGTGGCCACATAAAGAACTTTGCAGAAACCAACAGTAGTGAAGAGCATCACTTGTCAACAGATTCTCCCACAGGAGCTGTGGGGTTCTGCAGCTCCTCCAGAGTTACTATTGGCTTTTTATCTGGTTGTCTGTTGAATGCCATGTGCAGTCATTAAGTCAACCAGACACTCTTCTTTGCATCAAAGTATTCTTGAGTCAGACGTGAAGCCAAAGCTGAAGTTTGAGCAAAACTGGTTCAGCGAAGACGAAGACTAAAAGAATCAGGATGTAGCAGCGATCAGATCAGAACTTCAAGAGACCAATGGATGAACCAATGTCTGCAAACCTCCATGCACACTCCATGCACAGTCAACAAAGGATTCCCTCCGATTATTTTGGCGACTTGCTAAGTCATACAGAAAATAAGTATTTCAACTCTCACTGCTGACGTTGTTCTGCAGACTATTTAATCACGTGGTGTACTTACCTTATCAACATTTGTGTCACCGTCTCGTACATTTCGACCTCTCTCCGTGTCGTTCCCGCAGGTCCAGACGAACGCTTTCACCGTCATCTTTGACGAGCGCTTCTCCGTCCCCATGGACCAGTCCGCCCTGGACGAGTACAGCCTGCGCTTCGCTGCCTTCGGGATCGACGCCGACGAACGGAACATCAGCGCAGGCTTGGCCGAGCTGAAGCTGTCGGACCTGGACCTGACCATCAGACCGTTCAACGCCTGGCTCTACCTTCAGGACGTCAACAAGGTCCTTATCACAGCGGGGACCTTAATTCAGTAGATGGGAAGGATCGCTGCTGAAAATAAGCTCCCAATTTGAAGCTCCTTTCAATTCCAAAAGGGAAAAATGGAATTGGAGCGTTTCACTGTTTACATTGTGGAGGTTGCAGACAGCATGAGGTGGTCAGCAGAGTGTTTTGATCCCTCTGCTGGCCATGAAACAAAACTACACATCTGCTATAATAAACAAGCGTCAGTAGAAGTTGAAATTCATTGAGCACGACTTTGTCCATGGCTTGTTGCTTCATGAATCACACGAGAAGTTAAAGTGTGAGCAGTGAATGTAGATATTAAACTTTAGACCTGCATAGCAGAGCCAGAGGTTCGTAATGCGGTGCATAAAAATGGTAGATTCAGTGTCTTTGCTCATCCAACTGAAATGTTTCAGACTTTGTGAATTTTTTGTTAAATAACTAAATGATGATTTTCTTGTTGTTGTTGTTTTTTTTTTGTTTTTTTTACAAAAATGTCTTGAATGGCTGATTTTTAGTTGACTAAATATTAGCCCAGTCCCTTAAATGACTCCTGATGATTTTTCATTCCAGAATCTGTTCCAGAAAGTATTCCGATTTTCTCATGCAGCCTTTGCCTTGATTCACACATCTTATAAACGACCAATCCGTCGGTCAGGATTAGAATCCAGCTGCAGGAGCTTCTTACCTTTGCGTGTCTGACTCTGCAGGCCGTGGACGCGGTCGGGGAGATTTTGCTGTCTCTCAGCTACTTACCGACAGCAGAGCGCCTCACTGTGGTCGTGGCCAAGTGCAAGAATCTAATATGGACCAATGAGAAGAACACAGCAGGTGAGGAGAGGCTGTTGTTTTTCTGTTTGTGAGTTGATTTATTATGTAAAAGGGTTTCATCTCCATGCAGATGATCGTGGCGCATCACCACTGCAAAAAGGTTTTTTAAAATATATGTTTAAACGATGTGAAGCACATTTACCTGTACAAATACATATATATATATATATATATATATATATATATATATAGCCTATATTTGTGCACTTATACTACCCATAAGCAGAGTTTGAAATAAATTTAAGTGTCAGGAAGAAATAAAATTGACTTTATTTTGAAAACCCAAAATGCAAAATGACTAATTAATTTACTTTGACCTTCATGCATAAAGTGTGTGGGAGGACATTTTGATCGTCATCCAGTCGGGTAGTTGAGCTATAAATCACTCGTCTCACTTGTTCTACGGGCAAAGGTCACCTGAGCTAATCACGTGTGCTCCATGTGAAATTCTTAAAATCTAATTGAAATGTGTTTATTGGCTCATAGAGAGCCAGGAGAAGCTGCTCTAATGCGAGTCTCTGGTTCTCCACCATCAGATCCGTTTGTCAAAGTGTATCTGCTGCAAGACGGCAGGAAGATCAGCAAGAAGAAGACCTCCACGAAGCGAGACGACACGAACCCGATCTTCAACGAAGCCATGATCTTCTCGGTGCCGTCCGCCGTCCTGCAGGTGAAGCTTCAGACTGTAGACTGGCTTTATTTGGTCAATAAGGGCCAGTCTTGACCAGTAACCAGTAAAACAAAAGAGAAAATGTTACAATAGACTGAAAAGGTTCAGTGTTTAGAAAAAATAAATTAATCACAGTTTGCATTTGCCAAAAAATGTGAGCATAAGGAATTTTAAAATGAAAAACTTTAAATATTTTGCATATATGGAGTTTGCATTTCTTTTTCTCAAGGATCTCGGGCATTTCACTGGCTAGCTAGTAAGCAGCATAGATGATTTTCTTAATATCAGTGGAGGCCAAACATCTTGCTGAAAGTGCTCAAGGGGCGCATCTTTTTTTTTATTGTTTTTTTTTTTTTATTGATAAAGACACACCCCTTAAAAACTTGTTTCAAAGTATTTACTCAGAGTGGAGTTAAAAACAAATACATGCCACACTTTTCAGATTATTTGAAACTAAATTGCATGCTTTTTATTACTTTTCACAAGAATGCTCCACTTTGGTTTGTGTTTGTGACATGAAGAAATGGGAAAAGTAAAAAAAATAAAATAATTTTAAAAAAAGGGAAAAGTCTGCCTACTGAACCAAAACAAAGTTTTAATGTAAGTTATTTTATTTTTTTGACTAAAATTGGCTATCAGTTCTGTATTTATTTCCAGTTTGCGCATAATAGCTATCGCTCCATTCCACAGACTCGACCTTTTCCACCCAAAACCTCTTTCTGCTCCCACAGGGAAATGTATCATTGAGGTCAAAATCAATAAAACCATCAGAAAACTTTGTTGTTTTTGGACAAAACCAACAAAGCGGAGTCACGTCTGCAGACCCTGTGTATGTAACCGTGTCGCTCTGCTGGCAGGAGCTCTCCCTGAGGGTCACGGTGGCGGAGGCCACAGACGACGGACGGGGCGAAAACCTCGGCCACGTGATCATCGGCCCCGAGGCCAGCGGCATGGGCATCACCCACTGGAACCAGATGCTGGCCACGCTGAGGAAGCCCGTCTCCATGTGGCACCCGCTGCGCAGGATCTAGTCCCACACACACACCTTTACCATGGAAAATCCTCTTCTCGTTCCTTTGGACTCTCGTTTGTTGCCGTGTTACAATGTTAGGATGTAGATTTGTGAGCGATTTTTATTGGTACCACAGTGGAATTGAAACAACATCTTCACGTAATAGGGCTAAGTTAAAAAAAAAAAAGTGTAATATATTTGGTTAATTACAGACTTCCATCCTGTGGTAATCAATCAGTTTTAGTCTAAGTTTGGTTCTCCGTTGAACAGCAGGAGGAGACATGGACATGAAATGTTTTTCTTCCTTTCACAGGACTTTCAGCGTAAAGTTTGGGTTGAAGTGTTTGGTTAGAAAGTTCCCTGTATTGCATGGTGCCTACTCTGGGTGTAGCCTCTCATATGTGTGTTGGGAATGACCGACCGGGCGGAGGGCGGGCGTCGCTCCTCCTTCAGGAAAAAAAAAACACAAGCGTTTGTCATGGGTTGGGCCCTATTGGTTTATTATTCCCTAGTGGATTCTGAGCCGTTTTAAAATTGCTTGTGTACCTTGCAATGAGTGAGACTGAGAGAGGGTTCGTTTTTTTTGTTTGTTTCGTATTTATTGTACATTTTAAAAGTATATATATATCCAGGTACTTTTATCCAGGTGAAATGATTGTAATCTGTAGCAGTTGTTTCAGGGTGGCCAAATCGTAACGTCAGTCTATTTTTAACGCAATAAGCAGATTTGGAAAGTAGAGCACCGTAACTCTCCTCTCTCACTCATTTTTGTTGTTTCTCCAAAAATTATGTGTACAAAATCACGTTTTTCCAACATTCAACTTATTCAGAAAAAATAAAGCATAACTATCATCACTGACCAGGTAATGAACTCTAATGAAAACTCCTCTGGGAATTTAACTTGTGATGTAAAGCATACTAACTAACCCCTTGGTATAAGTTTGTTTTGAGAGAAAAAAAAACCTCGACGATCTCCTTTGGACACAGCGGCGTGACAAGATGTTCACACAGCTCAGAATGTCAACGTGGCTTCTGATCTGTCCGAGATAATTCTCTAGAAACTTGAGCAGTTGTATTTTATTGTAACTTTTAAATGTACGGAGAATTAACCCTTCACGCTTTTTTTCTTTTTTTAGTTTTGTTCGGTTGGAGCTTCATCTCACTCCTCGTTTTGCAAATCTGTTCAAGAAAATAACACACATATGGTAATACAGAATGAAAAATACATTTCCTATGTGCCAAATAATGAAGCAATACTGTCATTCATTGTCACAATTTGCATTCAACAAAGCTGTAGCCTACGTTTGACCGTGCATGAAGATCCTTGGCACCTGATGTGAACGTGCCTCAAGAATACAGTGTATAGCGCGAATGCTGTTTCAAATAAAAAAATTTAATGAGATTGATTTATTTGTTTATCTCTTCTGGGCTTGTCTTTCAGACCTCAACAAATTCAAAAATAAAAAGAATAAAGACAGGAAGCAGCTGAGAACTTGTTCAAATTTGCAACCTTACATATAAGAACACTGAACTCAGAAATCATTCGTACAGAACATAATGGGCGCACAAGAAGAAGAGTTTTGTGTTGCAATGCGAGTTCATACGAGTAGAAAGAAGATAAATGTTTTCTAACAGGCAGTAGCTTGGAGACCTAATGGACTGCTGTGGTTGACTGAAAACCGCGCTCTGGAAACCCCAGTCTGCCTGTAATGTGCCACGGTTGTGATTAACGCTTGTAACAACAGACTTATTCCCAAGGAGAATGTTATATTAGCATGTTAGCTTTGAAACAGAAGTAGTGAGAGGAAGGAGTAGAAAAACAAATAGCGTTTCTGTGTAAAAAAATAAACGCTATTTTATGCTTTTACATAAAAATATAAAAGTAAACTCACTTTTTTTACACATAGCCGCTATTTGTTTTGCCTGTGAGAATTTATTTGTCCTACAGTCTGTAGTGGTCTGTACTGCAACTCTGAAATTCTGTTTATAGTTAGATATCTCACAACAAAAGTGTGAGATTAATTAATAAAAACTACAGTAAAAAAAAATGAAAAGCATTTTCTTACCTGAGAAACTTTATGCTCACAAACAACACTTGTAATTGCTTAGCTATCATTTGTTGCCACAGAAACAAACTGTGCTGAGTTTTTGTCACTGAGTTGCTTCCTACCCTAAATCTTTGATTCAACAGCTTCCTATTTATGGGGCAAAACGTGTTTATATTACAATATTGTTTTTGGTTTGTGATGAGATTTCTTCACTTACAATCACTTCACCTTTCCCACATGGTGGATGTTTAGGGAAACAGATAGCACTCACTCCATTCTTTTCCATGTCATTTTATTGTTTATAAAAAGCATTTGTGCACATATCATAACAATATTTCTGTTTTACAAGGATGTGGTTCCAAACACTGACAATTACATATGCATTTTAAAATCTGTGGAAACCTGATTGTGAATTATATGTTTATGCTAAAGCATTGGAAAGGAATTACATGAAAAACGTGTCTGAATATGTTTTCTTAAAACAAGAATACATATTTAAATGTCAAGTGTTTATACACATTGTGAACACTCACTGAAGTGGAAGTAAGCGGTCAAACAGACCATGTTTGGATAACACTTGAGAGACAAACTAACTAAGTGGCCTCTACAATGCTAATAGACAATAAACAATAAAAAGGCAGTAAGAACAAAAAAACCTCTCATTACAAGTGCAAGCTAACAAACAGTAAACTGAATGGTAGGTGTAGATGTGATAAAACTAATTTTTAGACGTTTTACTCATTTAAAAAGTAAGCATTCTTTTCTGTTTAATATGACTTAGTATTAAATCTTCTGAAATTGTCTTGTGCCTTCGTTCTGCATGTTTAATACTGAAAAATGCGTGCATTCAGCTTTATTTTAATGTTTCTGGATATTCTTCTTCTTCGTCTTTTGATAAATTGACTCAAAGTAGCCATAACGTTATACAACTGCAGCCCTTATTTCTTTAAAGACAAATAGGTCAGTTCAGTCCTCTCAGCCAATCAGGAACGAGGGGCGAAGGAGAGGCGGAGTCACGTGGAACAAAGTCCTGCGAGATTTTCTGTGGCATTGAGGTAAACAGATAACCACTTTCTCCAAGACACCCACTGTGCGGTTTGTCGAGATGGCGGAGAACAGAGATAAAACTACCGACCAGATGAAGATATGGAAGGAGAATAGAGGCTCCCAGGTTTGCACATTTTTTTTTTGCATTTTTATGAAGGGTTTTGCTTGCACTGCGTCCGGCTTGCAAGAACTGGGTGACAGGTCGTCTGGGGGTAACAAGAGTCAAACCCCGTCGATTGTTCAGTCTTTGTCCGCTCATTACTAACGTCATCTAATCTCAAATATGCTAGTTTAAGTAGCTTAAATCATAATTCCGGGTTTGTAGTCGTTTTGTTGCAGTAATGAGGGAGGTTGCTAATGTTTTGCTAACTGAAATGTAAACAACGCCATTAAGCTAGGGCTTGCTCTTCCACGCATTTTAGTCGCGACGTTAACAAGTGAGCTCCTAAAATGTCTCCGAGGGGCTAAGTTAAGTTGAAAGACGTGAAAGTGGGCCATGTTTATTGCATATGGTGAAACCTGGGCCTTTAGTTGCATAACAAGACCACAGTACAGTCCACGTTAGTCTGCCAAACTGACTGAAGTCCACTTGCTCTTGCAGCTGAATGCGAGGATTTAACCCAGTTCAGCTCTGAAAGGATTTTCCTTCGTGACGCACTTTTATTTATCACAATATATATGTTGCATATTAAACTGTTCAGGTTTATGCAAACAAAAACAAACACATTTAATGGGGTAAAGTCAGTGTTGCTTCACTTAAAAGGGTTTAGTTAAACCACAATTTTCAAAACTATCTTAAAACGTGAAGTTAATGTAAAATAAAGCTAAATAAAAAAAACAAACAATGCATTTCAAAGCACATGATTTCTTGTGAAAAGTAAGAAAATAACTCTTGACCTGTATGTTTTTATAAATTGACATTTGCAGGGTGTTCATGTTGAAGGCATTCACACTCTTGACATAACTGCTAATAAACGCTAGCTAGCAAGCTAGTGTTTATTAGCTAGCTAGCTAGCTTTTTTTGCGTGCATCATTGATGAGATCGTTCATAGTTGCCACTGGCTCACTTCTGCTACCGATTCGTACGATACAATGTGCATTCTGTGCAAAAGAATAAAATAAAAATGTGATTTTATTTCCCAAATTTCCTTTGTTGCATGTCTTTAATTTCATTCATGGTGGTCTTAAAAAGTCTTAAATTTGAGATGGCGGCAGAGGTCGTGTTTACTTCTGTTGTCTTCGTACAGAGGAATCAAAATCCTCTTTTCTCATCCAAAGAAGGTTCTTGACATTAAACTGAATTTAAATGCTATTAATATTGTTGCGCTAGTAAACATGTAAAGTTGGGGGGTGGTTGTTAGCCAATACGCACTAACAATTTTCATCTTTCCATTGGGTTACTCATGAGAAGTACTTTTAATAAGAGTAAGTATGAATGATATGAACCAAAACTTTAATATATATTTATTTTCTTTTGTTTCAGAGACCAGATGTGCTAACTACAGGAGGCGGCCATCCCGTTGGGGACAAGCTCAACCTGCAGACTGCGGGGCCGAGGGGCCCTCTGCTCGTGCAGGATGTGGTCTTCACCGATGAGATGGCCCACTTCGACCGGGAGCGGATCCCAGAGAGAGTGGTGCACGCTAAAGGCGCAGGTTAGCTAACGATTGTTTTCTAGCTCATGTGTAAATTCAACCGCTCAAGGCAGCAAGACGGAGTTTAAGGTTTTTTTGCAGAAACTGCTTTCTGTAAGTAATAATTTAACCTATTTCCATCCGTGTGTAATTTAATTTCTGAGCTCTTCTTGTTCAAAGGAATGTTCTAGAAGTTTTAGAACAAGACTATTTTTTTTCCACATTTAGACTTCAAATAAACAGCAAGTCCTCTTGAAAAGCTGCTACTTTGCTCTCAGTGCATATATGAGAAAACATTCAACAGTTATGTATCAACGTAAAAGTAACTTTTTATCTTTCTTCACATGATGCAGGCGCGTTCGGCTACTTCGAGGTCACTCATGACATCACTCGCTACTGCAAGGCCAAGGTGTTTGAACATGTTGGGAAAACCACCCCCATCGCCGTCCGTTTCTCCACCGTGGGTAAGAGACTCACTTTCATTTCCAAGAAATATTCTCACACTTTGGTAATCTGTAACCAATAATTAAATTTTACACTTGAAAATAATTTTACTCAAAAATGATCCATTGATGTAATTCTTCATCGCAAGAGCCAAAAAAATGTGTCGACACATCTGGCTATCTACCTAGCAGGCAGCTACTTGCTAGCCATCTACAGTGCTGCAATATGTATATTTTCTTATTTAACTATGACGTCCACATGTTTCTACCCCTGCAGCACCCATATTCTATTCTGTTCGTGACAGCAGAGGGCGCTGTTGTGCAACTTTAATGTGTGGCTCTGTTACTGCTGTAGGTCTTTGGATGATGAAGCCACATGTAACAAACCGAATATTATAAACGATGATTAAAACGCTTTTGTCCTCAGCGGGGGAGTCCGGCTCAGCCGACACCGTCCGAGACCCCCGAGGCTTCGCTGTAAAGTTTTACACCGAGGAGGGGAACTGGGACCTGACGGGCAATAACACCCCCATCTTCTTCATCAGGGATGCAATGCTCGTAAGCTGCTGTTTAAAATTTGGAGTTCAAGTGAGAAGATCAGACACTTTATTTATTACTTTATCTGTGCTTTCTTTTTTTTTTTCCTTCTTCTTCTTCTTCCTCCCCTGCAGTTTCCGTCCTTCGTTCATTCCCAGAAGCGTAACCCTCAAACCCACATGAAGGATCCTGACATGGTGTGGGACTTCTGGAGCCTGAGGCCTGAGAGTCTGCATCAGGTAGCCGCGGATATTCAACATTTCGCACTTTTAGAAACGAGGCAAAATAAACACATTTCCTCTAATGATTTGGTAACGGGGATCATAGTCGCTTCCGCTAGTGAACATCTTTATCCGTTTTATTCGTTAGTATTTACTTTAACAGGCTCTTTATCTACCTTTGGACTGTGAAGACAGTTTGGTTTGTCACAGATTGTGCCAGACTTTCCACACGGCCACAATGGAGCAGGAACACCTCTAACTCCTCTTCATGTTTATTCAGATTCTCGTTAGAATCAGTGGCATCAGCAATTCTGCCTGCGGTCAAGTTAGATAAAAAAAAAAAGACTACATCTACAAGAAATCATATTAGAAATTAAGTATCAAAATAAAAGATAAAAATGCAACTATTATTTTAGGAATTGATTAATCGGTTATTGTAATGAATCATGTAAAAAAAAAAAGCCGTACTCTGCATATTTTTTTATTAAACTACTTTAGCTGTTTCTGTATAATAGAATTACAGTCAAAGATGGAGATAAACAAATAATTGAGCTTCTTTTAAAATAAGGGAATAATAATTTTATTGGCAGAAATTCAGTTCTTTAGTGAATTTGAACAGACTGGATATAAAAAAAATTACACTGGAGGAATTTTTGTTCAAATATATTGACAAACAAAGGTGGTTTTATATTTATATATATATATTATTTATATATGTATATACATATATATATGTATGTGTATATATATACATATAATGTATATATACATATATGTATATATATATATGTATACATTTTGTACTGTTTTGTCTTATTGCTCTGAATATGTTATGGGGTTTTTTCAGCATTTTTTACTGCAGTTAATGATTAATTGATTACTAAATTAGTTGATTATTTCAAAAGTGATCAATCTCATTAATTTTTTCAGCCTTTTATACTATGATGCCCTCATATGTGAAACACATACGATTCCCAAAGGATCTTATCAAACTGACTTTACTGCCACCTTGTGGTCAGTGATCATAGCTAATTTCATTACTATCATCAAATGAAGCATCTCTATTTGATTTAAAATCATTTTGACAGCAGTAACGGTAATAAAACATATTCAGGTTGATCCTTTTTTTTTTTCCCCTCTCAGGTGTCGTTCCTGTTCAGCGACCGAGGCCTGCCTGACGGCCACCGCCACATGAACGGCTACGGTTCCCACACCTTCAAACTGCTCAACGCTGACGGCGAATGCGTCTACTGCAAGTTCCACTACAAGGTCTGTTTCTAAAACTGGTTTGTTGGTTTGCAGAGCTCTGTGATGGATTTCATTGGGGGTTTTTTTTTGTTTGTTTTTTTCTAAAGACTGATCAAGGAATAAAAAACTTGTCTGTGGAGGACGCAGACCGCCTCGCAGCCACCAACCCAGATTACGCCATCGGAGACCTGTTCAACGCCATCGCTAACGGCGACTTCCCGTCCTGGACCTTTTACATCCAAGTCATGACCTTTGACCAGGCGGAGAGGTTCCAGTTCAACCCCTTTGATCTCACTAAGGTACGGAGTCCCAACGAGGTGGAACAGCTGATGATCCCTCCGGTTTGTTAAAGAAAACTAAACTCTGGGTTCCTTAATATCAGCAAAACGTTATTAAAGCAGAGGAGAACGTTTTAATCAAACGATTCCTTTGATTTCTCTCTTGAACGTGTTCGATCTTTTCCAACTCTCCCAGGTGTGGTCGCATCAGGAGTTCCCTCTGATCCCTGTGGGCAAACTGATCCTCAACCGGAACCCGGTCAACTACTTTGCAGAGGTGGAGCAGCTGGCCTTTGACCCCAGCAACATGCCTCCGGGCATCGAGGCCAGCCCCGACAAGATGCTGCAGGTGACGCAGTAGACTGAATCAGCTGAGGAAACAGTGTTGATGTTTACCAGAGGTTGACCTCATCCGGCTCGGTGCAGGGTCGGCTCTTCTCCTACCCAGACACGCATCGCCATCGGCTGGGAGCCAACTACCTGCAGATCCCGGTCAACTGTCCCTTCAGGACCCGCGTGGCCAACTACCAGCGAGACGGCCCGATGTGCATGTCTGATAACCAGGGTGGGTTCTTCACCTGCTGCTCAGCCTTAAAAAGCCTTTAAGTCTGAATCCATGTGTCGAAAATTAAAACCCTAAAAGGTCTTAAATACATTTTTAAGATATTTAATGTGTTAATCACAGGTCTTAAATTTTGTCTTGACAGGACTGTTTATCCCATAGATTATACATAGTATAAAAATATTTTATTTTTATTTTCTTTGGGAATTTCTGTCAGGTAAAACTTTGAGGGTTCTGTCACTTACTGCTAGCAAACCATTGCTAAATACCTAGCTAGCTTCTTTTGCATCCTGGGTAAATGCTAATTTATTGCCATTCAGCTGGACAGAGTTTGAACGTTTTTATGGAAATAAAGGTATTAAATTTCATTCTTAATAGTCTTAATAATACTTAGATTTGAATTGGTGAAACTTGCAAAAACTCTGTGTATTATTATTATTAATATTAATGTTATATTATTATTATTATTAATGCATTTATGCTGTCTGGTTCACTGTTAGTGAGATAAATTAAGGCTGTAATTCTACATTTTGCAAACTTGAAACACCTTAAAAGTAAACTCTGTTTGCTCCCAGAAAGTTTTCTTGGATGGACAGCTTCAAGAATTAATACATGCATAGCAAGAATAAGTAAAATAAATAAAGTTAGTCTCTTATGTATTTGCAAATATTAAAATATATATATATATATATATATATATATATATATATATATATATATGTGTGTATATATATACTCTTTGGTTAGTTCAAGTGCCAGCTTGAAGGGAAAAAACAACTTCCTATTATACCTTTGGCTTAAAATATAATGATGGACACTGATTTTAAAATGACCAGAATTTGACAGGTTTATGTAAATTTGTACATAAACTGGTTAAAGCATGTTTGTGTGGATGATTAATCCACCGACGTGGATTTCTTCACACCTCCTTCTGTCTTTTTCCCTTGTGATGTTTAGATGCTTGATCCAATGTAATTTAAAAAAATCTTCCTCCTAAACTCAACCAGTTCTTGCGTCGTCTGACCTCTAGGGGGCGCTCCAAACTACTTCCCCAACAGCTTCAGCGCTCCGCAGACCCAGCCTCGCTGTGTGGAGTCCAGGTTCAGCGTTTCGCCTGACGTCGCCCGTTACAACAGCGAGGATGAAGACAACGTGACGCAGGTGACGATGACCACGCCGCCGCTAACAGCCTCTCTGCGGCACAGGAAGTCAATGTTTTCAGCCTGTTAAACTCAGTGCAGAAAATTATCTAAACATATCCTTCGAAGTAAAACGATAAACAGCTACGTGGAATTACAGTGGGAGTAAATAATTTTTTCCACCTTCAGAGGTTTCACACATCTAAAAATGTACGCAGCTCCACCGTCCTTTTAGCTTCATGTGCGTTTGGTTCGGTGGTGCAACTTGAAACTGGAGACCAATGGAAACTTAGCAATTAGATTAAATCATCTTTTCTCAGACAACGCTCACTCAATCTCTAAAAATACAAATGTAGGTGGGATTTTCCCAGCATGTGAAACACAATATGTCCTTTAGCTTCTAAAATGGAGACTTCGTCAACATATCTATTGAAATTGAACAAAAAGGTATTTGAAGGTAAGAATGACATAACCACCCATTGTCATGAAGTGTCCTTTGGTAAATAATGACACATCTAATGGACTTTTAATGCAACTTTGCAATAAAAGTGTCATTATTTACCAAATTCCCCGCTTCTCACCAGGAATGTTAGCTGGAAATGGGCACCAGCAGCCCTCCAGACCCCATTAGGGTCACGAGTGTATAGAAAATGAAAACAGTTATAAACATTCTTGACTCCTTCATGTTCATGACGCATGTAATGTCATTCTTACCTTCAAATAAAGAGTTAACAAAATAAGTTTAATCTCCTCTGAAGTAAAAGACCTTAACAGTAATGTTGATGAGGAAGTGCAGAGAAGTGATTGGTTTGTAGGGCTGCGTTTACTGCGTCTGGTTGGTTCTGACCGGGTCTGTGTGCGGCCGGCTGCAGGTCCGGGCCTTCTACACCCAGGTGCTGAACGAGGACGAGCGCCAGCGGCTGTGCCAGAACTTGGCTGGGTTCCTGAAGGAAGCCCAGCTCTTCATCCAGAAACGAATGGTGAGTTCACGTCAGACTCCATGTGGAGCAAACGCTGCATATGGAAGATGAGTCACTACAGACGGCATTTAAATGAAGTAAAAAGATTGTTTCTCTATTTAATGAAGTGGAAACTAAACTTGCACGCCCGCCTGCTTGCTTTGTTATGTGGTCGCTATGGAAACAAATGGGGAAACATTTTTAAACGAGGAAGAATGATGGTGGATAGATCCCGACATTTAAAGCAATACATCTGTGTTTTTTTTTATGTTTTCTGCTTTCAAGTTCTATAAAGCTTTGACTAGGACATTTAAAATGTTATTTTAGTAATTCAACCACATTAGGCTAAAATGAATCTAAATCTTTGACATTTTAAGGTTCAAACTATTATGTCTTGTAAACTTTGATAATTAGGAATTATAGATAATGAAATCCTGAAATTCAGTGTCAAAAACAAATTAAATTAAAGCTGCAAGCAGCCTCTTTCTGTTTGACTATTCTTAAACTCTGAATTTTTTTTCTAATGTTTACTTTTCTATTTTTAATTTGCTTGATTTTTTTTTTCTGTACAAGCACTTTGAATTGTCTTTGGCTGAAAAGGTGTTGTATAAATAAAATTGCCTTGCCTTTTGTAGATCTGCTGGCAGAGTTGTAATTTGCACAACCTTTTGACCTTGTGCATCACTTTGAAAACAGGAAACATGAATACAGATGCATTTATTCAACGTTCTTCCTGCAGGTGGAAAACCTGAAGGCTGTCCATCCAGACTACGGAAACCGGGTTCAGACGTTACTCAACAAGTACAACGCCGAAGCCAAGAAGGTAACCAAACATTATCCTGGAGTAAAAAAGTTCAGTGAACAGAAGTGCGCTCGTTTTCGTCCCATCTAATGAGCTCGTCTCCCGTCTGCGTCGCAGAACACAAACATTCGTGTCTACAGCCGTCCAGGAGCCGCCGCCATCGCCGTGTCCTCCAAGATGTGATCAGCAGATCGGCTCAGATGCTCATCAACTGGCTCAGCATGCTAATTACTGTGCTTGAGCTTGGTTGTGGTCCATTGCAAACATTTCATTTTTTTTGTATTAATTGCCAGGACAAGTAACCTTCAAAAATGAACTTTATAGCATTGAATTCTATCAGGTAACACTGTTGAGATTAGGCTGCAGTTTCATTAAGTTACCTTTAATGCATCTGATGCCTTGCTTCTGTTTCAGTTTCATTCAGTTAACCAACAACATTTGATGAACCTTTTCTCTAATGTATTACTTGAAGAAGTTTGTAGCGAATCAAAGTTAATTTTGAAAGTACGTCTGTTTGAACCGATGCTGATCTTTGTGCCTGGCTCATGCCGCAAAGCGACCCATCGCTTGGTAAAGCTTCTGGGTTGTTTAACTCAGTGAATCACTCACTGTTGAATGTTAATATGCCAATTTATTAATCTGCTTTCAAATAATAAAATCGTAAAAAAATACTGGCGGGGTGAATATTTTCTTCTGCTTATGTAGATGCTTTATACTGTGAAAGTTGGCTAAAATAATCTTGTGCCCCGTTAAGTACAGCTGCGGCGCCATGAGGAGCTGATAACTTCAGTAATTCAATTGATTGATATTTAAAACCACAGTATGTAACTTTTCTAAAAAGAAAAAGTTTTTACTTATTTCTTTTGTGACAGTTTGACATGAGACAATCTGAAAGAAATCAAGCTTCTTCTGCAATCTGACCAAATACACATCTCTGTCAGAAACAACCAATCAGAGCCAGTCGGAGAGACTTTGTGTTATCAATCATGCTAGTGTATGCGCTGCTCATGCTTTGCCCTCACCACAACAGAGCTGAGCATAATAGTGCGCATAGCCACTAAAGATGGCAGATAAATGGTTTTCTGGAGCGTTGTTTCTCTGCTGTTTGTAAATTTAGAAGTGAGTACACAAGCTGATTGACAGCGCTAAGGGCTTCCTCCTGGCTCTGATTGGTTGTTTCTGACCAGATTACCGGTCTCATTATACTATCATGACATTGTCATAGTTTTAAGGAATATGTAGAAACAAAAAAAACTTTTTTTTAATAAAAAGACATCTTATTGTCTTTTCACATTTTCTTAAAAAGACGATGTCAATGTCCGTGCATCATCTTTCTCTTGACAGATAATAGGACACTGTCCAGGTAATTTACAGCAGAGAAATGAGGAAGAAAGAGTCATAATGACTTTCTGCATCTTAAGCTCTTTATCAGTTCAATCTGCTTCAGTTCTCCAGAACCTGCTGAGCTGCTGGCGCTACAGGAACGGCCACAGATGCAGGTCACCAACCTGCAGTTGTTGCTTTGATGCAGAATGTCATTCCTGAAGTCACATGACCGTTCCTCAGAGCGCTGTGAACATCCCAGCTGTGCAGCCCTGCGACGAGATCATCTGCTTTGTGTATAGAAATCCGCTCTGCGTGGGACTGGCAGCCCTCATTTTCTCCATAAAGGTCAGTTTTTAAGCTTTGGTGGTACTCATCATCAGTTAAAGAAGCAGTTTGGAGTGAAGTGGATGACAGGTGGTCGCCTCCAATGTGCCGATGAGCAGTGAAGATTTTATTTCAAACCTCAGAGCTCAGTCTGTCACTGCAACAGATTTTCCTGGATGATAAATTGCCCCAGACGTTATTGCGATAAACGATAAAATTGTTGTTTTGAGACCATTTTCAAGAAATGGCATAAAAATACAAAAGCTTATTCTTAAAGATGGACGAACCTTAAATTCTAATGAACATTTAACTCTGGAACTGGACGGCATTTTAAATAAGCTAAACAACAGAAATGACAAACAAAGGAATCATGGAGTGTGTTTTACTCCCACATCGATTCAGACCACAACACCCTCGGTTTTCAATCACTCTGATCTTTATACGACCCTCAGCTGTATTCACTATATTGTAACAAAAAGCAAAGCAAAAACCAGTGAAGGGCTTTCTATTTCAAATAAAGTAGAGGGGTCTTCCTTCACTGCGGAGGGAAGACCTGCACACAAAACTACGACGCTTTCTGTTTTACTGACTTTCTGTTCTTGTTTAACAGAAATAGTTTTGCTGAACCAACTTTTCTAAGCCACTACTGTATTCTACCATCGTAACTAAATGAAAAACCAAAACACCGGTCGAGATCTGTGGTTTTCAGAAATTTAGCAAATATTCTCTAATCTATTGATGTCTGCATGAGAGTCTGCACGCTCTGCAACCATGCAAACCAACTTGTTTTTCTGCTGAAGGTGCAGATTTCTCAGAAAAAAAAAACAAAAAAAAAAACCTTACGAGGAAGCACTGTCGTTTAGCTGCAAGAATAAACCCCTGGCCGTAACCTTTCCCCAAACTTTGTTGAACCACCTTTCTCTGCAGGAACTCGACTCAGATCCATGCAAGGCAGGAGTCGGAATGTATGGCAAAAAATTAAAGATTTAATCGTACAAACAGAAACAAATTTGAAATTCGGAGAAGTTGGGAGGTGTGAACAATGGAAAGAGCCAGTAGAGTCAGAATGAACCGGAGAGCAGTGGGAGGCCATTTAGCCTTAACTGCGTAGGAAGAAAAGGAAAAGAGTGCTAGAACGACAAAACCCACAGAGACTGGAATCAAAGAACAGTAAACGGGTGGAGGGCAACTCAACGTAGCATGAGAAGGACGCAAGCAACGCAATAAAGTCAGACAGTTGTGAGATAAAACAAGAAGTAAAGAGAAGGAAGAAGAACAAAAGAAAACCCAATACTATGACACTTCCTGTTTTACTGAGATTCTGTTCTCGTTTAACAGAAATATCTTTGCTGATTTCAGGCCAGAGACCACAAGGTGGTTGAAGGTCTGGAGGGAGCCAAATGTTACGGCTCCACCACTCACGTTCTCAACACGGTGCCGACCGTCCTGGCATCTGCAGCTGCCTTACTTACGGTCATTGTTCTGCTTGCTTTCACTTCTCATTCCCGCTAACCAGCTTTTCTGTCTTTGCTCTGGTATCAAAGTGAAACTGTGGCAGTTTCAGTAGTAGTAGTAGTGAGGTTTAAGACGGTGAAGAAGAACTACGATTGTGTTGCAATTTGCTTATGCACAATCTGCAAACTACGTCCTGGCCAAGATGAATGGAAAGCCTATTGATAAAAAAAAAAAACACTATGCTCTTCAAAACCCAGATTTGTCCTTTCATTTGTGTGTGCTGAGTCTCCAATTTAATTTTGACACGTTAAAATATTGTGTCACAAACTGACAAAGTGGGGATAATAGAGACAGGAACCATTGTAACCGGATGTGAAAGCTGACATTTTGATTAATTAACTTGTCTGAATTCGATGAACAGTCACGAGAAAATGAGCAGCGCCTCAGACAAGGATGTTTAAAGGTCAACTCCTGACATGTCTGCATTTGAGTTTGACTGGAAGACATCTTGAAAGGCAAGAGCCTCTGCACTTGCTCCGGTTCTTTAAAAAACATGCTTTCTGGGTCTGATGCGGGATCATTCAACTGAGGTTCTATTGTATTCTGAGTTGCCATTTTCCAAAACCAATTTTCTATTATGTATAACGCTGTTTTCTGTAAATTTATTACAACAAAACACGACGCGCATAAGACCGATTGTAAACACCATGTAGCTTTGCAGTGAAATGACAGAAACGGTAGGTGGTTCTTAAAGAGACAGGAAGCCAATTTCAAGGTGTATATTATGTTCTAAATGCCAGCTCATCCCTCTTCTGTAGGCACTGAAAGTTCCGCCATGTTGTAGTTCTAACCTTCAGTCATTGTAGTTCTAAAGAGCAGCTCAACTGTCATGTGAGTGAGACACAGTTAGGCTTTCTAACTGCTTTGCAGTTAAACCTGAGAGAAAAAGATAATAGAGGCGTGAGAGGAATATTCAGGCCTTTATTTCAGTAACCTTTTTGTTATAAATAGCTACACTAATCCTATGAGTAACTCTGGTTGGGTTAAACCACTTATATGGTGCCCAAAACATTCTAGTTGTAACATTGTGCTCAGCTCTCCTCTGTAGTGAGACAGTTCTGACATTCTGCTCTGCCCTCTGTATTAACCATGGTTAGAACTACAGTGATGGCGTTTTTGTAGTCCAAACCAGCAGCTCTGCCTTCTTCTGTGTTCCGTTGCTATGGTTATTAATCCTCTGCCAACTGACATGTGTGTGTGAGACAGAAAGCTGGAGGAAATTCTATCTTTGTGAGACACCCAGTCAGTTTTAATGAAAAAAGCAGGCCGAACAGCTGCTTCCCATTCAGGATCCGTAAGGCTGATCCGAAAACCGTTTGAAGCGTATAAGAGGGCGATTTCTCGTCTCCAATACTACCGCAATTCATATCTGTAGCTCACAGACAGTAATTACAGCGATGAGAGAGAGATCGTGTGCGCTGAGCTCTGAAATTTTTCAGAAAAGTCTGGAAATGAATGGCTGGGAGCCTGCGGTTAGCCTGTCACTTGTTTTTGCTCTGAAACACCTTGACAGAAAACCGTAAGCCCTAGAGTAATTTCGAAAACATTTTACGGGAGCAGACATTTGGCGCGATGTCCTGACCGACTTTCAGAGCAATCGAGCGATATTTGTAGGCATGAGGGCGATTTCAAAATTATTTTTTGGGTCAAAAATCCAGAGCAGCAGTTGATGTCAGTTACACTACGTTTCGGCAGTTGGAAGTTTCGCTCGTTCGTCGCTTGTTACGTAGCCATTTTTACTCGAAGCCCCTATAAAAGTAATGCCTTCGATCTCGAAATCGAGCCACACGTTTTGATAAAACTTTTGTGGGCGGGCACGCAGCGGTACGAGCTTTTCTATATGTATATATAGATCTCATTAACGGAATATTTGGTTTTTTTTTTTTTTTAAACGGTTGGAAAATTTTAAGCCCCTTCGTCATTTGACAGGTTATAATTAACATCCTTGACTGGAGCACATGGGCACATTATAGACTTTACGGAAAGAGCTCAAAGCAGAGGCAACTAAAATAAATCAATAAGCAAATCTGTCTGAATATCATCATCTCATGGACTCTGAACTAAATGTGTCTCTCTGACCGGGAGCTGACCGCGTTATGGACCGGACGCTTTGGAGCGTCTGGTTAGGAAACTCATTGCAAAGCTTTAGTTGAGATGGAGGCTTTAACTCCAGTCTGCATTACAGAGCAGAGAAAACTAAAGAGAATGCAACGTTGTTTTAATCCGTTTAGAGTCTAATCCAGAGTTTCTCAACCTTAGTTGGGCCAGTGGGCTCCAAACAAGACATAAACTTCATTGGAATCACCAATGAAGAACAGATGTGGAAAACAAGGCAGGACTAAAGGAAACTAAGGAACACTAAAAATGACAAAAATCCTAAATAAAAACTAAAAATGACCCCAGATCCTAACATTTCCCTCTTTTTTTTATTTTTGTTCAAAAAAACTGAAACAAAGCACAACCCCTCACTCGTGAGCGGAGGGGGATTAGGAAGGAGGGCCAGAACTAAAACAAAAACAAACTAAAGTCTGATGGCCTGGCGATGAAGGATACAAGAATCTGAGGAGGATGTCGGTTTAACAGCAGCCTTGGAGGACACCGGCAGCAGAGTAGAAACCTTGGGGGACGCTGGAAGTGGACCAAGTACATTTGGTTGAAGCAGGCAGCGGAGCAGGAACCTTGGGGATGCTGAGGATGTGTCCCGTCCTGACCGACCTTCTAAGCCTTGTCACAGGTCTTGTCAGCCGGAAGACAGAAAGGACTCGCTACGAATCCTTGGAGGTCACCCGGAGACGGACAGGACTCACCACAAAGCCCTGGAGGTCACCCGGAGACAGACAGGACTCGCTACGAATCCCTGGAGGTCACCAGGAGACCGACAGGACTCGCTACGAAGCCCTGCAGGTCAGCCGGGAGGGAGACCAACGGGACTCAGTTCCCTGTTCAGATTTCTGGTGGTTCTGCTGCTCCTCATTGTCCCTCCTCGTTTGGCATTGGCATTTATCTGCTCCAGGATGATCTTGTTCTGCTCCAGGGAGGTGATTTCCTGCTCCAATGTGGTTTTTTCCTCCACTAAGGAGGTGACATTCTGCTCCAGGGCAGTCGTTTCCCCTTCAAAATATGCGATTCTGTTCTGCAGGACCGCAATTCTCTCTTCCCGTTCGGTATTTATATTCTCCAGGCCAAATATTTCCTTTTGCAGGGTGTTGTTTTCCTCTCTTAAAGCGTGGTTTCCCTGCTCCAGGTTATTGTTTCTTCTCTCCAATGTGACGCGTCTCTGCCTCGGAGAACCAGTTTCATTTACCAGAGCTTTGTTTTCTTGCCCTAGGATAATTAATATGTTGTCCAGTACAATGTATTTGTTCTCCAAATTTGTGCTTTTGCTCTCCAGGACAGTGTTTTTCCTGCTCCAAAGTGTTTTTATCCTCCTTCAAAGTCATGTTTTCATCTAATAGCTTTTTAAACCCCTCATTTTTCTCCTGGAGCCGCTTGCTTATTTCAAGAGAAGCTTGCTCTCCATTCCCAATTTGAGTTTTAAGCTCTTCATTGGTTTTTGTCTCTCAACACATGTCCTGTTGACTATTTTCAAGACGCCTTGGAGTCTCTATTTCGTCACTTAAATTTTGTTCCATTTTCTTCTTCTACTATTCTGACTTATAGTTGTTCTGTTTCTCTGTATTTGTTTGTAAGAAAAGCTGTTTTCTATATTTCGTTCGGAGACAGTCCTTCTACTTGCTCTCTGACTTCTGCAATGTTACAACTGTAGAAGTTAAGAGAGAACAAACTTTATGGCTGAGCTGATGGACATTGGAGACAGTTTGGCTGGTAAAACGTCACCAAAGCTGAAAGCTGAAAACAGCGGCTCTACCCACTCTTACTTAAATTATGTTTGTACGCTTTAGTCAAGTTTCACTAAATTGTTTATTCAACTTAAATAATGTGAGTAATGTACATGTTTGGCCTGAGAATGGCACAAGACTAAGTTATTTTGAGCAAACTGGATTTGAATATTTCCGTTACTGGAGCGAATGCTTCAGCTCAGCAGTGCGCATGCGCAGTGAAGTGCGGGAAGCTTCCAGAATGTTTGTGGACTTAAACATTGGAAGAAGCAGAGCTTCTCTAAAGGTGAGCAGACTTTACCCAAAGAGCTCATCGCAGAACTAAAATCAATGAATAAAAAAAAAAAAAAAAAAAAAAAACACCTTTCTGAATATCATCATCTCATGGACTCTGAACTAAATGTGTCTCTCTGACCGGGAGCTGACCGCGTTATGGACCGGACACTTTGGAGCGTCTGGTTAGGAAACTCATTGCAAAGCTTTAGTTGAGATGGAGGCTTTAACTCCAGTCTGCATTACAGAGCAGAGAAAACTAAAGAGAATGCAACGTTGTTTTAATCCATTTAGAGTCTCAACAGAAGAGCCAGCAGTTTATTTTGGGGAAACAAGCGCAATGCACTGGAGAAGAAATGCGCATAAATGCTCCACCTTTACGCTCCAATTAGTCACATCAGATGACAAAGGCCAGATATCTGATATATAGTTACATCCAGCAGATCAGTATTAGCTTGTTTTTATGAGTATTAGCATAATGGAGCCTGATATAAATAGATATAGATAGATAGATTTATATCAGGCGATACCAGCCTCCATTACATGGACTTGTATAAAGTTTTATACATTATCTTTGTATAAAACTCCCCCACTGTGTTTAACCCCCACAGTCTTAGCTGGACGCTCTGGAAGAGTGAGGCAGATGTCATGGTCAGACAACGAAGGATGTCCCGTCACACTGTCAGTTCCCGAAACCACAAAATAAAAAAAAACATTTATAAAAGCTCGCACAGGGTTCACTTGGACCCGAAGGAGGGTTAATGTGTTAGACCTAAAGTTCATAATGTCCAGCACGCCTCACGCTCAACAAGCATTAAATTCCTATCCAAATAAAGATGTCATGATGGGCTTAGCTAGTTTGCGGTTGTAGGAAAAATGGAAGCCTGAGTCTAGAACGGTGAGTGAGTAGTGCTTACTTGGTCGGTTGTTGGTCTAGACTGGGGGGGGGGGGGGGGGGAGGAGGAGGAAGACCTTTCAGTGGTCAGGTGTGCAGGGTTTCTTTGGTGCGTCGGATGACGCTCGGAAGAGCGGCGGCGTTGGAGGGCGAACAGGCAGGCGGAGGCGTCGACGGAGAAGACAGACTTGGGCTGGAGATCGGTCTTCCACTTTCACTGGTGAGTGTGGAGGCTCGGGCATCCGTGGGGTAACAGCCCACGGCGTCACGAGGAAGCAACGAGGAACAGGTCAGGAGCTGCTGAGATCACCTGAGGAAAACGGAAGCCACAGGGAAACAAATTACTCTCAGATCACGAGGCGGACAGAAACAAAACAAGAAACTCTGAGCTGGCTCGGAGGGGCTGCGAGGTACCATCACTGGCGACACTCTGGCGTTGAGGTACTGGCAGTCTGCCTCTCTTAACCCGCCGCTAACGAGGTTTTTATTTTTTATTTATTTATTTTTTTTAATAAACTTTATTTCTTATAAACAACAAAGTACAATTGTGCTGTGTACATATAAGACACACAAAACAATACAGAATAAAAACAAGACAAATATAAATGCCAGGGGGAACATGAAGTACAATAGTGACAAGAAAATGATAATTTTGCATAAAGAAAAAAGTACAAATTGCAGAATATGTGCCAGAATCAGTGAATTAACATAGGAGATAATCCAAAATTCCAAGTTGATTGCAAGTCCTTATTGTTGTTTTTGCTTTTCGATTAATTGAAGGTTGAATTGTAAATATATAATGTTTAAGTTCAATTAAAAAAACTGAAAAGTCTGTTTTTTTCCTCAAAAATTTACATTTATGTAGCTGAAATTTAGCTTTAATAAGTAACAAATTGATAAAGAAACTTTTCAAATTCATTTTTTCATTTTGTTGAAAACCAAATAAGACATTTTCCCAATACAAATTAAAGCCTGCTGATATTTTTGAGTCAACAAAGTTACAAAAATGTTGCCAAAATACTTTAGAAAAAGAACACAACCAGAACAAATGAGTGACAGATTCTGGGTAAATGTTACAGAAGGAACAGTTTACATCAATGTTAGAGTTGAATTTCTGCAGGTAGACTTTAACGGGGTAGATTCGGTGTATGAGTTTAAAAGACACTTCTTTTACCTTGTTGGAGAGAAGAAAGTGATTCGGGAGCAGCCAGATTGATTTCCAGGATAAATTAATATGAAAACGATTCCAATATGGTACAACTACCGGAGCAGAGGTCACTTCCCTCTGAAACAAGGATCTGATCGATTTATTATTGTTACGAGGAAGAGGTTTAAGACATATTTCGCCAACAGGAGAATGTATGGGAGTTAAAATGGGAGAATGATAACCGATTCTTGGCTTCTGCTTGAATAACATACAGATTTTTGTAGAAATGGCACCAAAAACTTTTGCATATTCTCCAGGAGAGACAGGAAAATTAAACTTGGAAAGAAATTCTTCATAACTCCACAACAAGCCATCACTGTTAAACAACTGGCCAACCAGAATAATGTTATGAGTAAACCAGGAATCGAAAAATATAGTTTTCCTCTTATACAAAATGTCCTTATTATTCCAAATGAAATAGCGGTGAGGAGAGAAGTTGTGTTTGTAGATGAGTGACCATGATAAAAAGGCCTGCCGGTGAAAGTTGGAGAGTTTTGTTGGGAGTTTCGCTATATCAAAATTACAAACTAAAAAGAAAATCAGACCACCAAATTTAGAGAAAATATGGGAAGGTATAAAGTTCCAGAAAGACGCTGGAGAATTGAAAAACTGACGGATCCAATTAATTTTAAAAGTATTATTCAACATAGAGAAAGGTAAACAATTAAGTCCTCCGTTTTCATATGAGTTTATTAGAGTAGATTTTTTAATATAATGAGTCTTATTCTTCCACACAAAATTAAATAACAGTTTGTCAATCTCTTTCTCACTTTTATTATCAATGTCTAACGACTGTGCAGCATAAATGAGTCTAGAGAGACCTTCAGCCTTCGTAAGCAGAATGCGGCCACGCAGAGACAGATCTCTAATTAACCACTGATTCAATCTTTTTTTAGTCTTTTCAATTACCGGGTCAAAGTTCCGAGAGCTTCTTCTGTTTTGATCCTTTATAATATTTATGCCTAAATAGACAACCTCGTTTTTAACTGGTATGCCTTCGATTGAAGCTGTGGAGCAGTCCTTTATGGCCATTATTTCACATTTTTTAAGGTTAAGGGAAAGACCAGAAGCTTTGGAGAAAGTAGCAATTTCCTTAATAGCTAAGGAGATTTGTCTTTCATCCTTTAAGAATAAAGTAGTATCATCTGCCAATTGTGTTAAAGTAACCACTTTATCTGCAATAGCAGATAAATTGCAATATCTGCAATTTATCCCTTTTAAAGGACCAGCTTTAATATGTTGGGCCAGAATCTGAGCCACCAACAGGAACAGATAGGGGGAGACGGGACAGCCCTATCTGATTCCTCTGCAGAGGCTGAATCTAGGCGAGGAGCCATTTCTCAGTTTGATGGAGCTGTTACTGTTTTGGTACAAGGTTTTAATGATAGAAGTAAAGAATTTCCCAAATCCAAACTTATCTAGACTTTGAAATATAAACTCATGTTCGACCGTATCGAATGCTTTATAAAAGTCTAAAAAAAATATGAAGCCATTATCATGAATAAGATCAGGATAATCTAAAATATCCAAAACAAATCTTATGTTATTTGATATATGCCTATTTTTCATAAAACCAGACTGAGTTTCATCAATAATGGAGTGAAGAACGGATTTTAATCTTTTAGCAACAACTAATGCAAATATTTTGTAATCATTGTTAAGAAGACAAATGGGACGCCAATTATCTAAAAGTAAAGGATCTTTTTTTGGTTTTGGTATTAAAGTGGTTAAACCCTGAGCGAGGGTTGCAGGGAGCGAACCCTTTTCTATACTTTCATTAAAAACCTGCAAAAGAAAGGGAGCGAGGTCGAACAAAAAGTGTTTGTAAAATTCAGCACTCAGCCCATCGATTCCAGGGGATTTGTTGGTTTTGAGATGTGAGATAGCATCCACGATCTCTTGCAAAGAGACTGACTCATCACATCTTTTCCGTTCACTAAGAGAAATTTGATTAATTGATAAATTGATCATCAGGGCGTCAGCTGAAGTTTGACAGAAGTTGGAAAGATAAAGAGTTTCATAAAAGGAACTACAATATTTAGCAATATCATCCAGATTATCTGAAACGGTGTCGTTAATCTTTAGTCTGGTAACAGAGTTACTGACTAAATTGTGTTTTTGTAAGTTAAAAAAGTAATGAGTATTTTGTTCTCCCTCTTCTAGCCATTTTCTTCTTGATCTAATAAAAGCACCCTTAGTCTTGTTAATGTAAAAATTATCTAATTTAACTTGTAAGTCTGCTAGCTCTTGTTGTTCAGAGTTATTTAAATTAAAGGGATTCAACTGAGTGAGCTCAAGTATTCTTGATATAATTTTTGTTTCCTCATCTCTGTTTACTTTAGCCTTGTTACTACCAAACTTTCTTAGAAATTTACCAGATTCAAACTTAAAAAGCTCCCAGTTAAGACCATAAAGATCATCAGTTTGAGCTTTATGCCAGAAGAATTGTAGTAATTCCTTTATCTTTATAGTGACCTCATCATATTTTAGTAAAGAGTTATTTAATTTCCAGTATGAAGGAGAATTACAAAAGTCTTTCTTGTCTGAAAACTTAATAATTATTTCAATAACTTTATGGTCTGTAAGTGGGGTAGGTAGGATGTTAACAGTCACAGTTCCCTTGTTTACCGAATCCGAGATCAGCCAGAAGTCTATCCTAGATCGTCGAGATAAGGAATTATTACTCCAGGTAAATAAATTATCTTGTGGGTGTTCAATTCTCCAAATATCAATTAGATTAAATTTTTCCATAAAAGCTTTGACAATTGGACTTGAGGCATTTGGACGACCAGGAGGCCATTTATCAAGGTCACCATCAAGGACAGTGTGTTAATCTCCTCCTATGAGGACTGTAGCCTTTGGGTGTTTTTTTTAGCCATTCTATAAAAATGTTTTCAACATTGAGAAACAGCTTATCATTTTCTCCTTTATTGTTGTAGCCATAAATATTGGCACAAATGAAAGGATGGTTATCATAGACGAAAAGCTGACAAATAAAGTGACCCAGCGAATCACATTCAGTAGAAATAATATTCCCATTAAATCTGTGCTTTAAAGTCATAACTCCTGCAGAACGCTCAGACCCATGAGAGCCAAACAGAATTACCCCACTGGGATTTCCAAAAAGTAACATCATTAACTGTAGAGTGACATTCTTGAAAAAAAAAAAAAAAATCAGATCTAAAATTTTTGGCGAACAAAAACAGCGCTTTTCTCTTTAACATATTGCGCATCCCCCTGGCATTAAGAGAAATGAGAAAAAGAGATAACATTTGAACAAGAGAAGTAACTTAGTGTACGAAGGTAGTAACAGATAACAAACGCCGTAGATCAGTACCTTATTAAAGTTCCAGTTCCCAGTTTGCAACCATGGATGAAGTTCTTTCTAGTGAGCCCAATAAGAAGAGAGAGAAAAAAAAACAGACCTGCAATTATTCCTGCATTGGAGTAAACAGTGCGGGTATCTCCACACCGTTGATGAAACCACGGCCCCCTACGAAGTAAGCCGATTTTCCCTCTTCCCGAGCCTTCTGGATGCTTGGCCACAGTTTCTGTCGGGATTCACGATCTTCTTTGCAAAGGTCTTCGGTAAAACGAAGTCCATTTTTTTTTTCAGGAAGTCATTTCCTTTAGCTCCTTTCCATATGTAATCACGATATCTCCTCGCAATGAATCGAATGATGATAGAACGAGGCCGAGAGCTACCGGTGAGTCTTCTTCCAACTCGGTGAGCGTCATCAATGAAAATCTGAAGCCTTTCCTTCTCATGCGGAAGAATCTCCCACCCGCCGCTAACGAGGTGATTGTCTCCTGGTGCGACGATGACGTCAGACGCCCTCCTACCAGCCGACTCCAGAACTCCCCCTAGCTGAGAAAACCCTCAAACAACCCCAGAACCTAACAAAAGAAACGCGTTTTGTAATTACATTGCAAAAACTCAGTTCCTTTGCTATCACTGTATAAGCTCAGGTCGCTTAAATCTTACCTGTCTGATAGAACCTTTTGTGTGTCCATAGGCAACTTTAAATCCAAGCTGAACGAAATTATCTGCGGAGTCCCCCAAGGTTTCTTCCTGGGACCACTTCTTTTCAATACCTGCGGCGCACAGACCAATTGTTACGAGAAAAAAAACAGAGTAAAAGTACTAATTACATTCAGATGAGGTTTTCACATCCTTTCATTTTTTTTATTTCTTTAGGTAAAATGCGGTTCGGTTTAATCGTTTATAAAATATTAAAATAAGGAAAAAAATCACCGGGTTTGATGAGTGAATGTCGTCAGATTCCAGCGTATTTAGGTGAGTTTTGACGCTTTGTGTTTGATATTGTCCACTGAAAAATGTTTGCGTTGCTGCCGCACATTTTCACGACAGCGAAAAGGTGTGCCTATGTTTACGCAAACCGACTTGTGCGTAAAATATGGCGCAGCACATTTTTTGTGCGCACGCAGGCTTTATGCATGAGGCCCCCGCCGAACGTTGTAATCTCTATCCTCCGATCCCACGGGTAGGTTTTGCTTTCATGGCTATATTATTTAGCATAATTAAAAAAAAAAAAGGTCATCTGTCTTAGTGGGCCATGCGCCTGTGCATTACTTTGTGTGGTTTAGCTTTGTGCTGTTTCTTTTGCAACACGCACGTGCTGTGAATTGGAGTGAAGTGGTTGTGCTTTCGTGCGTCAGGTGCTGTGATAGTGTTGTGCTACTCCCCCCCCTCCTGAGTGAGCAATTACTTAAGTGTGTATCTAAACTGTGTTTTGATCACGTATGTCAGGCTGTGCATGAATATTTGCACCAAATGTTTGAAAAGTTACTGCTTTACAAAGAATCTCTGTATTCAGTTGTTCATGAGGTCGCTTGCAGGGATTCCTCCAACTTTTAAATTTTTTCAGACTCCAGTTTTGAAAATGGAATAAACTCTATTCCGCCATCTAAATGCTTTGTGGAAAGCATGCCGTACTCATTTTCCCCAATGCATAGGCGTAACCAATATTTCCCAAGGCCCCCAGCCCAGGGCCCCCAAAGTGCTGAAGCCCTGGGCTGGAGCCCTGGTAAGCCCATGCTAAAATCCGGGCTTGATAGTGGTGTTCCTGCCCTGTCGGCTGTATTCTTTTGGTCTGAATCATTTCTCTTGTGTTCTCTAATGTTCTGTAAGAAAAACCTCAGAGTCTCCCCAGAGCAGCTGGACTGATGCTAAAAGCCAAGTAGCTGTTTTGTGAAAGCAAATGATTGTTTTTGCGAGAGTAAAGAGGCTTGAACACTCATGCAAGCCACACTTTTTAGATTTCTATTTGTAATTTTATCATTCAAAGTTTCAAATAAGCACTGCTTTGTGCTTTACTCGACTCAAATCAATTTTGTTTAATAAAGTCCATCCTCCTTCTGCTTTTTAATGACTTTTTCAAAAGAAACTGCCTGCCAGCAAATAGACGGTTTGTGGAGACAGGAAGTAACTTTAACTCTAAAATCTCTTTTGCAAGCACAAACAGGTTGTCTAGGTGTAAAATGTTAGAACCACTAAGCTCTGCAAAGAAAGCGAAAATAAAAGGACAGTGGGCTTTTTTTTTTTTTTTGCACTAGTGCGACTTCCCATTATGCCACAAGCATCATAGAAAAGGAACCCACTCTATATAACACACCAAGTACCTCAACAGACTCTTCAGATTCCTCTTCCACCTGCAGCTGAGCTGAGAGCCATGCATCCTGATTACTGCAACCAAGCGGCCCCTGGACAGCCTGGGGGCCCCATGGGAGTTCAGCACACCATAGTGAACGTCCCCACCGAGCCTCCAAAAGATTACCTGGTCTGGTCGCTGTGCAGCTTCGTCTATGGAAACTTCTGCTGTCTTGGATTGGCGGCTCTCATTTATTCTGTCAAGGTGAGTTCATGCAAATAGTTTCCCGTATTCAGTCTTTAATAGGAGCGACTTTGGCTCATGATTATCAAAGGAAAAGGAAAGGGAGACACAAACCGTGAATAAACATCGAGACTGGCTTCTGATGGGCTTTTTTCATAAAAGGTGTTTACAAACGAGGTTCACTTAAAGTATAATTATGACTCATAATTATGAAGCTGACCACGGCTAATCATGCAACACTCGACTGGATCACTGAAAGATTAATAACCGAATCCTCTATTTCACAAAATTCAAAAATGTTAAATTTTTTAATTCAAAATTTCAAAATTTTATTGCAATATCTTGTTATACCATTGTGGCAATGTTAAAAATTATTTTAAAATATATGTATTATTACTTTATTAGACAACAGCATGGCGCAGAATTCATAGCAACACAAATACTGTTCTTAAAAAAATACTTAAATATACGCAAGTATATTTTAAACATACTGTATTTTTCTGAAGTACATTTTAGTATGTTGTCAAGTGGATATATTTATTTCTAAAAGTGTAAAATAAACACATTTTTAAAAACCTGGCTTTTAATAGTTCTAATAATCAACAGTTGTAAAACTCAGTTTGCTCAATTTTAAATAATTTTTTTCTGCGAGTTTCAAGAACAACACCTTTCGCCTTAAGGATTGTGATCTGGGTGTTTTTAATCACTCTTTAGTGATTAACTTATATCAGCAGATAGTCTTTTTTTCTTTAAATGTTACCTCTCATTGTTTCCTCAAAAGTCACAGTTGAGACTTTTAAGACATGCGTATTAAATGTGCAGCTGCTCTGGAACCTGTCACATAAGTGACTTTATGATGTTATTTTCAAAGACAATAGAAAATAAAAAAGTTAATTGGCAGCTTTACATGCTGGTTATTCATTAAAATAATGTATTTATTTATTTGCCGATTTCAGGCTAGAGACCGGAAGGTGGTTGGAGACCAGGACGGAGCCAGGCGTCACGCCTCCTGCGCTCGCATTTTCAACATCGTGGCCGTGAGCCTCACGTCTCTGATTCTCTTCATTGTCATTGTGGTGCAAATCGTCGGGGCTGTGAAATTGGCACAATATACACAATATACAAGGCAGAAAGGCTATTGGAATGGCAATTAACCATCTTTCATTCTGTTTGAGGGTTTGTCCCACGCCAAGGCTTGTTTGTTCTGGTTTTTCTCTGATGTCAAAGCAAAGCTGGTTACAGTAATACTGGTAATAAAGCCTAAAGCAGAGAAGAAGAGCTTCATTTCTGTAAAGTTTGCTTATAAGCCAAACAGCAAAATGTGTTCTTGCTTACATGAATAAAAAGCTTGTTTTATGATAATAAAAAAAGACAACGCTGTTGCTCTCTAAACCACAGAGATGTCTGTTCATTCATGTGTGTGACGAGTCTCCCATTTTAATTCACTCATTAAAATATTGTGACACACACTGAGAAAGTGGGGGTAGTTACAAAAAAACAGAAATCTCTGTGAAAACTGAAATGATGACAGTTTTCACAGTCATAAAACTGTGAAAACCCCCGTGTTTTGCAGAGCAACTCAAAACAAAAAATACTTATAAATCTGGTGCTGCACCTGCAATTTCCACTCTGGTACCTGAAGCACCATAAAAAAAAAAAACACCCCACAAAACCCAGTCTGCACAGTGTGCCAGTTCTTCTGGCGACGCCTCTGCAGCATACTCATGTCTCCTGCCGCTCTGCAGAACAGGAAACATGAAGCATCCTCCGGATGAGGACAGGGATCCTCACACCATCGTGGTCGCTGTGCAGCTTTGTCAACGGGAACCTTTGCTGTCTTTTCTGTGAAAGTGAGTTCATGCAAATAAATTTGTGTTGAGTGTCTGCAGCTTTAGTGTTTTCGTTAATGTTGTAGTGTTTTGCACCTCAGGGCCACCGTACAAAGGAAAGGAAAGCAAATATCATGATAAGGCATTAAAACTGGCTTCCCCTGCACATTTTGTCAATCAATACAACGAGACCAGGTAGCTCAATTAAATCAACAGGAACGAGCTAACAAAAACCAGATGCTGGGGGTATGAAATAAAAGTACAAAGAGTTCAAACAGGTCAATCACAATTGACTGGAGTACCCAAAGAAAAGGAAACAAAAGAAACCCCACCCGAAGAGAGCAACCGATACTCCCACACAGACTTTTTAGTCTCACAAGTCACAAGCAGTCCAAAATAGCTTCACAACAACTTCAATCACAAACAGAAGACAAACGGTGGGGAACAGCTTAACAACACCTCCGGCTACTAGAACCCAAGCATGCACGGGGAGAACATGCAAACTCCATGCAGAAAGACCTGGGCTGGGAATCGAACCCAGAACCTTCTTGCTGTAAGGCAACAGCTATACCAACTGCGCCACTGTGCAGCCCTAGCAATCATTTTTAAATGCTTCTTTTAAAGCTATTTTTTAAAGATTTTTTGGCTCTAGTGGCCTTTATTTGAAACTAGCTAGCCAGGAAATGGGGAAACAAGAGAGGGGGAAGACATGCGGAAAATGTCACCAAGCCGGGAATCGAACCTGCGACCGCCGGCATGAGGACTAATGCTTTTTTTCAATGCTTTTTTAAAGAAATTTAAATGCCTTTTTTTAATGCTTTTTTAATGCTTTTTTTAATGATAGTGAACAGGACTATACCCTTTGGCTTTTCAGAGAAAAGCAGACATGGGCACAACCGTTTCCTCATAAAGGAACAGTGATGTCATGTCCTGAAAATACACAACCCCCCCACAAATACAAAGATTATCAGCCACAAATTCTGGCATTTTTTTTTCTCTTTTTATAACAATGCAAAACTGAGACCCTTCTCATGTTTTATAGTCACCAAGGTGAAAGAATAGCTAACTCTAATGCTTATTAGCATGCATCAATAAAACTGATAAACTCACATACATTACGTCTCTAAAAATAACCAAAAGTGAATTTGTCTGAAAATAATACCCATAACTTCTACAAATTACTACACATACCAATCTGGGTTGCCATGTTGGCTGCTCAGTCGGCTGAATCCTCCCAATCCTGTGGCTTTCACATCTGCTCATGTATCCAGAAAACAGCAGCAACCATCTGTTTACTTCCAGTTTTTCCTAAATAATTATCACATTGCTTGCATAAGTGGGAAATGTCTTTAAGGAGAGAGGGATTCCCTACAGCGCGGATGCTGCATCTCAGCTGGAAAATGTGGAAAAAAAAAAACAACTATATGATATTATGTATACAATAGCCTAATACATATTATTTTGTATTAATCGTCTTTGTTATCATCATCATTTTTGTAAATTTATATAAATATGTATTGATATTACTAAATAAAAAATAAAAACAAATTATGACTGGCTCCGTGCTTTGTAAAATGTTCACCATACATCAATATAAGAATATTCTATTCTATTTTCCCCACTAAGACTATTTAAATACGTATCAAGTTCAAAAATACTTTTAAAGAACCACCTTGTAAATGTTAGCAACAGAACAGTGAGGAGGGCAGAGATGTAGAGAACAACAGCGATGGAGGAGCGCTCAGTTCCTGCAGAGCTTCCAGTTAGAACTACACCATTTTGGTGGAACACGTACTACAGGCACATACGTATGTTTTATAATATATTTACCACAAATAACAAAAAAAAAAAAAAAAAAAATTTTCACTTTTTTGCAAAATTCACCAACTGCACAATTCTTGTTTAATAGTAAGTAGTATAAGATAAATGGCATTTCAAAAGAGCAGAAGGAATCTTATGCTTTTTGAACAATAACAATATTTGTTGTTAAGCTGTTGCTAAGAGACAGCTGAGTTTTCTGGTAACCAAGTGCCACAAAGTAAACAAATGATTTTTATTTTTGGAAAATTTAGAACTGCAAATTTCTTGTGTAAGCAGATAAGCAGTACTTCAAAAGAACATATGTTTTATAAACAATAATATTAGTTGTTGTTAATTTGGTGTTAAGAGATTAGCATTTTTTTGTGTTGAATGTTTGTTTTATAATATATTTACCACTAATGACAAAAGCTTTTTTTCACTTTTCTGCAACAACCAACAGCACAATTCTTACTAAGTAGTAAGTAGCATAAGATAAGTAGAATTTCAAAAGAGCAGAATAAATCTAATGTTTTTTGAACAATAACAATGTTTGTTTTTATTCTGTTGCTATGGTTACCAGAGCCCATTGTCTGGTGACCAAGTGGCGCGAAATAAACATCTGATTTTTACTTCTGCAAAATTTTGACTGCAAAAGTAAAAATCAGAAGGCAGTGCATTAACTTTTGCACCATGGCCGGCCCAAGCCTCCACGGCATTCTTGTTTTGGGGCCCTCTAGTTCTGCTAACAATGTGGATTGTTGCAATCAATAGTCAGACGATTTGATCATTTGCACACCTACTGTAAGCTTATTGCATCTCTGATAGTGTTGTTTACATTAAAGCCGGTTTTCTCTGTACTGACTGGGCTCTCCCTTAGAGATAGGGTGAGAAGCTCAGTCATCCAGGAGTGACTCAGAGTAGAGCCACTGCTCCTTCAAGTCGAGAGGAGCCACTTGAGGTGGCTCGGGCATCTGGTCAGGATGCCTTGGGAGGAGCTGGAACAAGAGGCTGGGGGAAGTCTGGGCCTCCCTACTTCGGCTGCTACCCCAGTGACCCGACCTTGGATAACCGGAAGAAGATGGGTGGATGGATGCAGGCTTATTAGCATACATCAATAAAAATGATTAACTCACATATTGACATCTCTAAACATAAAGATGCCACAGAAAGTAAATTTGTAAATAATACCCATAACTACTACAAATTACAACGCATACCAATCAGAGTTGCCATGTTGGCTGCTCAGTCAGCTCTATCCTCCCAATTCTATGGCTTTCACAGCAGCTCATGTATCCAGAAAACAGCAGCAAATGGCTAATCACTTCCAGCTTTTTCTAAATAAACAACAAAAGCCTTGCACTATACTGGCTGCAGTTCGTCTCATTGCTTACATTTTAGCAAAAAGATGGTAAGATGATTAACTGATGCATGGTGGGTTAAATACCTGACCAGTAGTTCCATTTTGTTTCCAAAATAGTTTACTATAGATACAACATTTTCAAATATTTGAGTGTTTATATTCATAAAAATCACAGATTACAAATCAGATCATGTGGGCCTATGAGTTTTATTTAAAGCGATGTTTCATATTTCTATATAAACAAACATATATATATATTAAAAAGTTTATATATCAGAAAACCTTTCTTATATATAGAAATGTTTATTGAATTATTTGAGTAACAGGACTTAGTGTATTAAATCTGAGTGTCTGAGTGATTTTCTGTGTCCACAAGGGGGTGCCACAGGGTCCTACACTAGGTCTCCTACTCTACAGTTCGTTTATGAATCAAGACAAAACGTGTGGGATGCTAAGATGCATTTTTATGCTGATGACACAGTTATTTACTGTTTTGGATCAACTGCATGGGAAGCTGTTAAAGGGTCCAGATCAGAGATGAAACTCTGACACAAATTGTTCTTATTATGATTAATAGTGAGCTCCGCGATGTTCTCTGTGTGTAAAGTTGAAACTGTCACCTTTATTTAATGCCCCAAAATAAACTGCTGGCTCCTCTGTTTGATCTGTATCCTAGTGAACTGCTCTAAGAAGTGCAAGCAGTCTCTCCAGTTGTCAGCTTTAATGCAAGCAGAAGAGGCAGATGAAGTCCTAGGCTGCTGTGAAGATGTTTTTGAACGTAGCTTTACACTTGAAATATTAGAGACACTGTCTTCAGGATTTATTTCATCCAGATCTTCAACAACCTGATCATCATCAACATTATTTTTCTGTTCAGTATATGGATCTCCTGCTTCATGCAACCGAACCTTCACATTATCCAGAAAATGAGAGAATCCCTTCACCGTGCACTGAAAATACAGTTTGCCTTTTCACTTCTTCTTCTGGTAATGGCAAACTTAAAAGGGATTCATGTAAATCGGTTGAATCTTGATAGCACTTAATAAACTTGACAAAGTCAGAAGACACTTTCTTAACATTTTCTTGTGACGTCATTAATGCTGAGATTTTCTCCATAAATTTTGAAGCTTGTTTACACTTTAAACTTCGTTTTGTTTTATGCTTTTATATAAAACTCCAAACCATTTTGTGTGAATTTGTTGGTTCTTTTCTCTTGTGACATCTGAGTGTCGTCCTGTTTGCTCAGACATTTTTAGCGATTCTTTGATTTAATTCAAACATTTAAAAGCGACATAATCCACAAGGAGTCCACAGGATAAAGCACAAACGTCTCTTTGCTTAAAGAGGTCAATTCTTGTGAAGAAACATTTCCACAATAGGCGTCGGCACATGTCTTGATCCAATTAAGTCATCTCATCAGTCTTTGCTGTGAAAATAATGTCTTTAAACTCCAGTAGTTTCACCGTTTTCCTTTATGGCTTGAACAATATTGCCACGTACCAGTTTGATGAATGAATGACGTGTCAATCCAGGCCTGACGCAGGAGGTCGATCCAAAACCTTTTGTTTGATGGTAATCCTGGAGATCCATGAATCCAACGTGTCAATTGATGAGGGATTATTCCTTTTAGCCCACGGGCTGGTTCCTTACTTGAACCATAGGGGGGCTTTTACTTGTAGTGGCGATTGTTTGTCAAGTCAAACATCCAATAAAAGTTCCATTAAGCCACTACTAAGGCATTGGGGTCATGTTTCTCTATGCAGGAAGGTCCATTGTCCAAACTTGTAGATTGTTTTGGGTGGTTTATTTTTCCCATTTCAGCAAACAATTACAGAGTTCAAACTTTCCTTTGTTCTTTCTGCTACCTCTCTTGCTCTGGTAAAAACCACAGGCCCCAAATGCAAATGCCTGCTGGTCCGTCACCAGGCCCCTACACTTATAGAAAGTGGACCAGCCCACCTTTCTTCCTGTCTTACTTGGAAAATAAATGAGAAAAATAATAAAAGAAAAAATAAATAAACATCAACAATTAATAACCTACAAATAAACTGTGTAAATAATACAAAGAAATATAAATTTAAGAATAAACTAACAAAATTCAAATGGAAATGAGAAATAAAGAATAAATAGCTCCAACACGCTAAAAAAAAAACGTTCCATTCTCCGCCAAACTACAAATGCAGAGCATTATATGTAAGCAAAGTCATAGAAAAAACAAATAACACTCTCACTAACTGAGACTCGAGTCCTCCTGTTAACCGCATAAATTATGTTTATCATGTTTTTAACGGCAAAGAGCCGTTAAAAAGAATCGGATTGTTCCTGAACGCCACATTTCACTCCGCATGGCTGAATGAAATTAATGCTTCATGAAAGTTAGCAGGCTGAATTTATGCTTACAAACAGGCTAAAGGGCTGCAGTTGAAAGACAGGCAATTATTAAACACATATTTTATTGTGGACAAAAACATTAAAGGCTCTCAAGTAAAAGGAATGGCAGTTTTAATTAATGTTGGACTCATGAGACCATGCTAACATTAGCATATTAGCCCGTGAAGACTTTTATGCGTCATCGTTTTTGAGAAAAATCAATCAAAATCAACCGGTAACCATATATGTGAATAGTAAAGGCATACATGACACATGACAATATATTGAAGAGAATAACTCACCTTTAGAGAAGCTCTGCTTCTTCCAATGTTTAAGTCCACAAACATTCTGGAAGCTTCCCGCACTTCACTGCGCATGCGCACTGCTGAGCTGAAGCATTCGCTCCAGTAACGGAAATATTCAAATCCAGTTTGCTCAAAATAACTTAGTCTTGTGCCATTCTCAGGCCAAACATGTACATTACTCACATTATTTAAGTTGAATAAACAATTTAGTGAAACTTGACTAAAGCATACAAACATAATTTAAGTAAGAGTGGGTACTGCATTTTAGAGAATAGGCATCAGATGGGGCCCTTTGCCCTTTTCTGTTTTCGGGCACAGTTTTCTTTTGACCTTGGTCCTCGGACTCTGCTGTACTAGTCCGTTATCCTCAAGAGCCGCTGTCTCCCAAGTTCAGATTTCAGCGTTGGTGATGTATTACAAGCCGAACTGTCTCCAATGTCCATCAGGCAGAGACACGTCACATTGGAGAGAAGAAACAATAACCTGGAGAAGGGAAACCACGCTTTAGGACATAAAATTGTCGCCCTGCAGGAGGAAATCTTTGGCCTGGAGAATGTAAACACCGACCAGGAAGAGAGAATTGCCACACACAAAACAGAGTTGCATATTTTGAGGGGTAAATGACTGCCCTGGAGCAGAATGTCACCTCCTTGGTGGAGGAAAAAAACAGTATGGAGCAGGAAATCACCTCCCTGAGAGCACTGTCTCTGCTGCAGAGGCAGTGCTGTCTGGAGCAGAAGAGCACTGCCTTGAAGCAAATACACACCACCTTGGAGTAGAAAAATATATGTAATATTAGTTTATTATATATATATATATGTATATATGTCATATGTTATATGTTATATATATATATATATATATATATATGTGTGTGTGTGTGTGTATAGATGTATACACACACGTCATTTTAATTGCCCCCAATTTACAAATTTGCTTTCTTTAGCATCGCTTATTTATTTATTTATTTTTTTGAATAATTCAAATTGTCCTCACTTCGTACCTTTTCTTTTCAGGGACCGAATTGCAGGCCTGAAACCATGTTTTTAAAAAAAGAAAATTGTTAATAAAATACTGTGTACCATTCAGTTTGTGTTCTGGTACGTGACGTTTCAAAAGAATCTCCCCCTGCTGGTAACACTGCAACACTACAAGCTTCCTGAGTTCACAGACGTTTCCCTGTTCCTTTCATTTCTTGTGATTGCAGTGCTTTTCCATAGCATTTCTTTCATTCCTATGTGTACGTTTTGCAGTTGGTATCATTCGTGTGTTTTCAGTGCGTTTGCACTTGTCAGCCACTGTTTTAAAAAAAACAAAACAAGGTAAAGTGGTGTGTTCAGCTTTACCCTGATTCAGAACACAAACCTTTCAGTTGGAATCGCATTTAGCTTTGTTCACCAACAAAGCAGGCTGTAAACAGAGAAAGGAAATGTTCTCTGAGAGTTAGTAGAGGGCTCTTCCTCTAAACAAATACTTTATATTTATATACGTTTTATCGATGTAGAAACGTTACTTTTGTGTACAAATTGCACAAACGGTACTATTGTCAGTAAGGGAAGAAAAACATTTCTAAACCACTACAGTATTCTATCAAGATAACTAAAAAAGTAGATAATGACCACCAGCTCTGAAACTGTACCAACACTCTCTTCCTCCGTTCAAGTCTTAGACCCACGATGTTCAGAGTTTTATCAATCCTGGTTTATTCGAGTGAAAATGTTTTGACTTCCCAGCTTCGAGTCATCGGCCCGTTCTGTGCACCTCCAAACAGCCACATAAACCACCTGGTTTTCCTGTGAGTGAACAGGTTTCTCATAACGAAACCTTCTGACAAGGACTTGTGGTGGCTGCAGATCTGTGGTGGGACTGCATACTTTGGCTTTGCACGAAATCTTCTTGTAAACCCATGGTTGTAGGCCTTTTTTATTACTTTGTTGAACCACCTTTCTCTGCAGCAACTCGACTCACATCCAAAATCCAGAGAAATCGTGAGGTGTGAACAGACAGTGGAAAGAACTGGCAGAGTGGTGGGAGACTATTTAACCAGAGCGAGAGCAGCTGCATAGGAAGGAAATGGATGTTAGAATCACAAACCTGCAGAGAACTGAAACTAAAGAGCAGTAAACGTGCGGAGCACAACTTAGCATGAGAAGGACACAACCAGCACAACACAAAGTCAGACACAGACGTGAGAATAAAACGGGAAGGAAAGAGAAATCAATAAAACACAAAACTATAAAACTCAAAACCACAACTGACAATGTATTAGCATTTTTCTACACTTTGACGAACCCATCCATCCATTTTCTATACTCTCTTGTCCCTTAATGGGGTCTGGAGGTGCTGGTGTCTATCCCCAGCTAACATTCCGGGCGAGAGACGGGGTCACCCTGGACAGGTCGCCAGTCTGCACTTTGACAAACTTGGGTCGATAAAAATCTGGACTGGATTAGTGAAGAAAACTAACTTGAAATGATCCCAAATTTCAGTGGGATCCTTTTCTACTGAACTCAGTTCAAAAACCTTAGGTTCAGATTGATACCCCAACTTTGAAAGTGTGTGTTCAGGTTCAGGTTGTAGAAACTCAGAAAAGAAGCTGTGATGTGACAAATAAAAAGAAAAACATCACACCGACCCGTAAATCAATGTAAAATGTAAACATATGTTGTTTGACATCAGGTTCTAGACTCTTCCTGACTGTGTGGCAGCTCATGTCTAACAGAAAAAAAATATCTTTTACCAAACAAGAGAAAGAGTGGCCTCTACTTTCCATGATGTTGAGTTGTACTTTCAGTCAGAGAGAAATCAGCCATGATAGATGCAAAAGGTTTCAGACGAGAAAGTTAGTACCATTGATTGTAGTTTGAGTTCAATTTTAAAATTAAAATTAAAATTAAAAATTATTTTTTGGTGCTTTCAGGCCAGAGACCGGAAGATGGTTGGGGATCTGGACGGAGCCAGACGTCACGCCTCCACCGCTTGCGTTCTCAACATTGTGGCGACCGTCCTGGCGTATTTAGTAGCCATTGTTTACATTGTTGTAATCTTTACTGCGTTTGCATGAGTGAACCATTGTTCAAGCTACAGATCATACTGCAATCGCAATTATTGGCAGTAACCAACTTTCAGATTTTATTATGGATTATCTAACACTATAACGTAATAGTTGCTCTATTTTTGCTCCGGTGCCAAAATGAAGTTGTTAGATAAGAACTCACACACTCTGGTAGTGCTAGGAGGACACAGGACAGACAAAGAGCATGACAGCAATGACAAGGACCTGACGGGGAGCAGGTAACACAGATGGGGTTAAATACACACAAGGGGATAATCAGGGAAACAAGAGGCAGCTGGAGACAATCAGGGGAAAGACGAGACGACACAGGCAGGAACTAAATGAACAGAAAAACACAAACAAAAATCCTTTTACTCACACTTTCATTGTGTGCGGAGAGACTCCTATTTCATTTCCAAAAGTAAAGCGGTAACAACAGCAGTTATACAAAAATACAATGTAGAACATGGCTGGTTGTGTACTAATGCAGTATTTCCTCCTCCCCCCTGGTGCCCCACCTGGGTGAGGTTGTCAACTTCAAATGCAAAGGGACCATTTTGGAGGTGGCAAGTATTGTGGTTTTTGCACACTGACCTTTTTTCAGTGGTGACATTTCCACTGTTAAGCCGCGACTCTCATAAAAGTCAAAGCCCACTGCGGATTCAACAGATCGTTCAGATCGTCCTCCACCTGCAGCCGAGGTGAGAGCCATGAATCCCGGGTACTCCTCTGCAGCTTACCCTGCTGAGACCGTCGCACTGCAGGGCCGGAGACATGAGGCGTCCCCTGGACGGCCTGGGGGTCCCTCAGGAGGTCAGCATACCGTCGTGTATGTTCCCACTGAGCCCCCAAGAGATTATCTGGTCTGGTCGCTCTGGAACTTCGTCTATGGAAACTTCTGCTGTCTTGGATTGGCGGCTCTCATTTATTCTGTCAAGGTGAGTTTATGGTAATAGTTTATCAGAATTTTGTCTAAAATGTAAACATTTTCTGTTTGTTTGAAAAAAGGACAGAAATCATGAAGAGTGTTGAAGCTAGTTCCTGATTCCTCTTTTGGTAAATGGGCTTTATGCAGTTTGGACAAATCTAGAGACCAATAAGAATAATCTGGATAATTAAGGATTAAAGACAAATTATAGTATGAAATAGTTCAAATAGTTAATAGTTCAAATATGAAACTATTTCATTGATATGGATGACCTTTCTACTCAAACTTTGAGTCCATATTAACATCCCAAAACAAGGTCGACAAGTTAGACTCAACTTGTAGCCAAACGTTTTTTAAACTAGAAAAGTTTAGCATTTAAAGTTTCTATCTTGTACTTTGAAGACAATAACTCAACGTGCACTTTGGTAGATCAAAGGTAAAAGTCCCAATGTCTTAGCAAACGACAATGGAGAGCATTTATTCACCATGTGAACCGATTATTAAAATAATATTTTTTTCTGCTTTCAGGCCAGAGATCGGAAGATGGTTGGAGATGAAGACGGAGCCAGGCGTCACGGCTCCACTGCTCGTGTTCTCAACATCGTGGTGACCGTCCTGACATCTTTAACTGTCATTTTCACCATTGTTCTGCCCATTGCTATAATTACAAGCGCTTCAAGATATTAGAGATATCACTTCATAACTTTTGTGTGGCATGAGGGGTTTTCAAACTTCACGACTCGTCTGCTTTTATTTTGGTGCCTCAAATAAAATCGTAACAATACGATAGTAGTAAGATCTGAGGCAACAAAGAATTTAATTTGAATAAATTTCGCTTGCTTAAAATCTGCAATGTCTGTTTTAGCTCAGATGAATGAAAAGCTTGCATCGTGATGATGATAAGAAATAATTCTGACTCTGTAAAACACTGAAATATAACTTCTTTTGTGTGTAGAGTCTCCTGTGTCATTTTTTAAACAAAAAACATATTTGACCACAAGGTGGGGTCAATAAAAACAAAAGTCTTTTTAACTGGATTTGAAAGATAAAACTATGATAAATGAATCATAACATGCATATTACCTGATGCAGAATTGAATAAAGAATCATAAAAAAAACGAGCCGCACCAATCAGATGAGGTCACACAAATAAAGGTCAGTTGTTGCCATGGTGAAATTGGGCTGGTAATGGTAAGGATTTTTTGGCTCTAGAGGCCTTTATTTCGGGAATCGGGTTGTGCTTAACCCCTGCACCACCACAGCACCTCTAGTCAATTCCTTTTGAAAAGAATTTCTTAAATTATTATGCAAATTCAGAATTCTGAAGACTCAAAGTTAATATTTGCCCATATCCAAAAACAAACAAATTATTAAGAAGAAAAAGGGGAGAATCTCTTTGTCGCACGAAGCAACTGGAAAGGACAGGATTGCATACCGACTGTATGAATGGTGAAATTTCCCCTCTTAAGCCAGGACATCATAAAAAACAAAACTCAGTCCAGACAGCGTACCAGTTCTTTAACAGATTGTTCATGGATCATGTTGATGAAGCGTCGCCTGGACAGCCTGGGAGTCCTGGAGGAGTTCAGCACACCGTAGTGAATGTCTCCACTGAGCCCACTTGAGATTACCTGGTCTGGTCGCTGTGCTGCTTCGTCTATGGAAACTTCTGCTGTCTTGGATTGGCGGCTCTCATTTATTCTGTCAAGGTGAGTTTATGCAAGTTTCTATTTAATTTGTCAGAAATCATGAAGAGTATTGAAACTGGTAAATGGGCTTTATGCAGTTTGGACAAACTGTTCAAATCTAGAGATTAATTTGAATAATATGGATAGTTCAGGATTAGAGACATATACTTTAAATCACAGTGTGAAAAGTTCTTTTCACAAACTCAAACATCAAGGTAGCTCAATGGTATCGATGGCCTTCCTACTGAACCTGGTTAAAAAAAACTGAGTCTAGCTCAGTGGTTCTTAACCTTTTTTGCTGGATCCACCGATTTCATATGCAAATTCACTAAACCCTTCTTTAGTGATAAATAAAATATGAATTTTTTTTCCCAATTCAAGATATAGGTATATTTTTTTTACTGGTGCACAAGATGAGCCGTGCATGAACATCACCTTGCTCAAACAAAACCAGCACTGCATGAACTCACAACAAATTATGGTAATACTTTATTCCGGCCCCCACAAAAGATATTTCAGTCCCAAAAAATAATTTTTTACTATTGTACTAAGTAAAAATAAATTTGGATTTTAAGAAGAATTTTATATATATATATATATATATATACATATATTAAAAAAAAATTTTTTTATTTTATTTTATTTATTTTTTGTTGTTTTGAATCTTCAAAATACTTTTTGGGGCCTCCTCCATGCAGCTTCAAGAAGTGTTTTTTTAGTTTTGCCGTTACAAGACCAGTGTTGCTCAACTGGGCACTGCATGTCATGCACATACATGCACATAGGTGTGCATGTATGTGCACATACATGAATCCATGTTGTACATATTCGTCCGACCATTTTCTTTTTTTGCTCAACATATTTAGTATGAGGGCTGCATAGAGGTGCATTTGGTAGAGCTGCTACCTTGCAGTAAGAAGGTTCTGGCTTCGATTCCCGGCCCGGGATCTTTCTGCATGGAGTTTGCATGTTCTCTCTGTGAATGCGTGGGTTCTCTGGGTACTCCGGCTTCCTCCCACAGTCCAAAAACATGACTGTCAGGTTAATTGGCCTCTCCAAATTCTCCCTAGGTGTGAGTGAGTGTGTGTGCATGGTTGTTTGTCCTGCCTGTCTCTGTGTTGCTATGCGACTGGCGACCTGTCCGAAATGATAGTTGAAGACAGACACCAGCACCTCCTGACCCCACTAAGGGGCAAGGGTGTAAAGAAAATGGTTGGGTGGATATTTATTATGGTTTAAAATATGAAGAAAGAACCCCCACGACGCACAACCACAGCCGTTGACTACTTCTCGCACTAAATTCTCCACAGCACTGATTGGCCAAGCAATGGGAGGTGATCCTCTGCAGCAAGTGATGGCGTGTCATCACGACTTTACACAAGTTTGTCTTTACCTCTGTCAGGTTTAAACACCTTAAGACATTCTGAGATACACAAGGAAAGAAAGGAACAAAGTCAGTAATCAATTATACTCGCGAGGAGAGTGCTCAGAGACGTACTCAGTTACAATCTCCAAACTACTCTGATCGATCTCTGCTCCCCTCACTCTTTATTAAGTTGGGAAACGCCCTATTTACAAAATGTTTTCGACCACTAAGGGGTGGCGACACAACTGGTCGAAAACAGCCATTGCAGATAAATATGTCAACATAACAGTATTTCTTCCAAATAAGGCAATCAGCAAGCCACAGCACATCTTGAGCAAAGAGGGTCATCACGGGTGGAAGCGAACTCTATGTTCCCTTCATACTTCCTCCTCCAGCTGTCATGCCTCACTTATCTGGTTCACTGCCTGTTTCCTGTGGTAACACTCAGAAACACATTAAACAGCCACAGCACAAATGAAACATTTCAAAATGATTAAAATGGAATAACATACTTGCAAAGATAAATCAGTAGCTTATTTATAATTTATCTAACAACCTCCGCAGCAGAGGCTCCGCTGAACCCCTGAGACCGACTCATCGAACCTCTGGGGTTCGATAAAAGATTAAGACCTCAAAACTGTGTGGATCAAAAGGCTAAAATGTCTAAAAATATATTTTAACTTCTATGTTTTACTTTGAAAGACTTTGTGTTTTTCTAAAAAAAAAATAAAACAATAAATCAATGTGTGATTTGGTTAATCAGAGACCGTTATGACCCCCTCGTGGCCTAGGGGTGCAGGGGGTGTAACATAAAGATGTGTCCGGGGAATAAAGAGGAATATGGTGAAAAGTAAAATGTAAAATGATTTATTACAAACAATGCTTGCGCAAAACAATACAATGTAACCCAAATTAATCTAACGGAAAATACTAGCAAAGTCAAGATTCTTAAGGGCCAAAAATAAAATTACAAAGAGCTCTAACAAATCAAGCCAAAATAAACCAAACAACCCAGAATAAAAGAAAACCACACGAAGAGAGCACGAAGCCTCCCAAACAGAGTCTTTAGTCTCTCAAGCAGTCCTTCGCTGTTTAACAGCAGCAGCAAAAACCCAACAAAAGGCCAACAGTGGGGAACAGCCTGATAACACCACCTGGTACTAGCTGTTCCCACAGAGGAACGGTCCGGGTCCCTTTTTATGGGGAGCAGGTGGACCTCGTCATGGTCTGATTGGTGACACTCCCTCGGCTGGTCCAATGGGGGTGCGGTCAGCTGGCAGCCAATCAGGTCGCTCCCAGTCGGATCCCTGCACAACACACACTCTTGGGCGGGCTCTAGCGGCCAGGGGCCGTAACACTCCCCCCCTTAAAGTACAAAACCCAGTTTTGTACAATACTTAGTGTTACAAAAAAAAACAAACATACTCACATCCTAGAAAGGCCATCTGCGAGAACATTTTCTGTTCCTTTCATGTGTTGGATGTTCAGATTGTATTCTTGCAATAATAACGCCCACCGCGTAAGGCGCTGGTTGTGGTGGTACATGCGAGACAGAAATACTAATGGATTATGATCAATGAACACATCAATTGGCAAACTATTGGGCCCAAGGTAAACATGGAAGTGCTGAAGAGCCAACACCAGAGCCAGGGTTTCCTTTTCAATGGTGGTGTAGTTTAGTTGATGTTTGCTAAACTTTCGGGAGAAATAACATATGGGATGATCTACCCCCTGCAAGTCTTCATGAATGAGCACTGCACCAGCCCCAGCAGCACGGACATCCACCTCTAGTTTGAAAGGTCGGGTCAAATCAGGTCCTTAAATGCGACCTGAAGGCTCTGATAGTGGATGAGTTGGTGGAGGTGAGCATGATGAGGGAGTCTGATCTGCCTGTGGCTGTTGCTGCGCCAAGCCCAACGGCTTTGTCTGGGGAGGACCGGAAGGATGGTCCTCGGGTAGAGACGGCAGGAAGCGAACGGGGAAGGACACCTCGAACGCTCCCCCGCTATGATCCACTGTCCTTAGAAGGACGAGATGGTGCTCGTTTGAAGGTATGTCTGGCACGTCTCCAGATGGAGGCTGAGGAAAAGGCTCAGGACAGGCGAGCTCAGTTGGAGCTCGAGATCAAAAAGTTGGAAATAGAGGCTGAGAAAGCCATCCAGCTGCGCAAACTGGAGCTGGAGGCCCAGACCTGGGCCCCCGCTGCCTCTGTCATGCCAGTTTCCACCCCCACGTCCACTATGCCGTTTGATCTTAGTAAATGCATCTCCTTAGTCCCTGCGTTTAGAGAGTCCGAAGTGGACTCCTAATTTGCCACATTTGAGCGCATTTCTGGTGCCCTACACTGGCCCAAGGAAACCTGGCCCCTCTTGCTGCAGTGCAAGTTCTCGGGTAAAGCTCAAGAGGTGTTAGCCGCGCTCCCTTTGAAAGACAGTCTGGATTATGATCGGGTTAAGGCTGCGGTCCTGCAAGCCTATGAGTTGGTTCCAGAGGCGTACCGCCAAAGGTTCCGACAGCAAAGAAAAATGGCTGGACAAACATATGTTGAGTTTGCCAGAGAAAAGGGCATTCTCTTTGATAAGTGGTGTGCTGCATCAAAGGCCAACGGTTATGAAATCTTACGAGAGCTAGTTTTGCTAGAAGACTTTAAGAAGTGCATTCCTGATCGGGTGGTGTTGTATTTGAATGAACAGAAGGTGACCACTCTTGCGTCTGCTGCTTAGCAAACATCAACTAAACTACTCCACCATTGAAAAGGAAACCCTGGCTCTGGTTTTGGCTCTTCAGCACTTCCATGTTTACCTTGGGCCCCCAGTAGTTTGCAAATTGATGTGTTCATTGATCATAATCCATTAGTATTTCTGTCTCGCATGTACCACCACAACCAGCGCCTTACGCGGTGGGCGTTATTATTGCAAGAATACAATCTGAACATCCAACACATGAAAGGAACAGAAAATGTTCTCGTAGATGGCCTTTCCAGGATGTGAGTATGTTTGTTTGTTTTTTTTTGTAACACTAAGTATTGTACAAAACTGGGTTTTGTACTTTAAGGGGGGGAGTGTTACGGCCCCTGGCCGCTAGAGCCCGCCCTATAGTGTGTGTTGTGCAGGGATCCGACGGGCAGCGACCTGATTGGCTGCCAGCTGACCGCACCCCCATTGGACCAGCTGAGGGAGTGTCACCAATCAGACCATGACAAGGTCCACCTGCTCCCCATAAAAAGGCACCTGGACGATTCCTCCCTAAGTTGCAGCAGGCAATAAGAGAGAATCTGATGTTCTCTGTAAGAACCAGTTATTAACAGAATATATTTTTTCTACTTTCAGGCCAGAGACCAGAAGATGTTTGGAGATCAGGACGGAGCCAGACGTCACGCCTCCACTGCCCGGGTTCTCAACATCGTGGCGACCGTTACGATGTTGTCTATGGTCATCGTTCTCTCCATTGTTGTGCCCATTGTTGTGATTGCAGTCACTGCAAAAAATCATAGATGACACTAAACCTTTGTAAGCTGTGAGGGCTTCTCAAACACCATGACTCCCTTGCATTTCTGTTTTTACTCTGGTGCTAAAATGAAAGTGTAACAGCAGCACCAGTAGTAGATCTGAAGCAATAAGGAGCTCCACTTGCATCAAGTTCGCTTCCTTAAAATTCAAACTTTTTAAGGAAGCGATTTTTTGAGAAAAACCAGGTGAAGTAGCTTTCAGTCATCTCAGCTCAGATGAATGAAAAGCCTGCATCGTGGTGTTAATAATAAAGAAAACAATAGAAATGTCCTTTGTGTGTGTGTGGAGAGTTTCCTGTGTAATTTTTAAATAAATATATATATTTGGTCACAAACTGACTCAGTGGGGATAATAAAGACAGAAATCTGAAAGCTGGAATCATTATAACAAATGAATCATTACATTTATGTTATGTGATGCAGAAATGAACAAACAGTCATGAGAAAACGAGCTGCACCAATCAGACAAGGTCATACAAAGGTCAGTTGTTCCCATGGTGAAATTTCACTGGTAATGGACTCAGAGTATAAATGTTGACATCAGTGTAGCTGCAGGCAGACTACTCAGCTGAATATGTGAACTATTTTTAACATATAGAATTTTTTTCAAGGTTGTACTTAGTGGAGTTTAGCAAATTTGAAATTGCCAAAAAAACACAATTTAAAATATATCTGAGATACATTTTTGTGCTAAAATGGAACAAAGGCAGTTATGCGAAAGTGCAACATCTTCTTTTAGAACATTGCTAGACTGAGTCTGCAACTTCTCTGTGCTAGCATGATTCAGCTGCGTGTCCATTTTCGCTTCGTGTCAAAGTGAATGAAAATGGTAGATTTTTCTCATCCACTCAAAGTGTCCTTTGCACTTAGTGCTTTCAAAAAATGACCAATCATCGCCAACCAATCAAAATACTGCAGAAAGGAGCCGAAATAAGGAACCGACAAAAAACATTATAGAATAAATTTTTTATTTTGAAACCTAAGAATGTGAAATTGTGCATTTTAGGTGATATTTGTATATTTTTAAGCCGCTTTGTTATGTATGAAAAATGTTTCAGAAGATTACATTAGATTTTTTGAGGTGAACCAGGTGAAGCTCAGAGTTGTCTTGCTGTTTCATGATAATGGAGAGTGTCTTCAGAGACTCCATCTCAGGTGCACAAAGTAGCATTACTGCAGATCCTTCCTCCAGGCTGCAGCAAGACTTTATAATCATCTCTGTTCGCAACAAACTCAATCAGTTTTTAAAGCCCTGCTGTCATTTGCAGTTGTTTTTATTTTTTGTAATAAAGTAGATTGTTGTTTTTCATGCACAAATATACAAGGACATGTATTTAGTTTTTTTAAATGATCATTTGTTTTCCTTTAAACGCATTGTGCTATTTTTAATGATTAATTTACCCTACAGTCACTTATTCTTGTTTTTCTGAATAAGAAGGTTCAGCAAGAAGGTTCTGGGTTCGATTCCCGGCCCCGGCCTTTCTGCATGGAGTTTGCATGTTCTCCCTGTGCATGCGTGGGTTCTCTCCGGGTACTCTGCCTTCCTCCCACAGTCCAAAAACATGACTGTCAGGTTAATTGGTTTCTCCAAATTCTCCCTAGGTGTGAGTGTGTGTGTGCATGGTTGTTTGTCCTGTTTGTCTCTGTGTTGCCCTGCAACAGACTGGCGACCTGTCCAGGGTGACCCCGCCTCTCACCCAGAACGTTAGCAGGAGATAGACACCAGCAACCCTGCTGACCCCACTAAGGGACAAGGGAGTATAGAAAATGGGTGGATGGATGGATATATATTTCTACATTAATTTAAATATGTTTCTGTCTATTTACCTTTAATTTGATGGCTGAATAATGGAATTTCCCCCACTTTGAAACTATACAAGGATATTTCTAAATCTATTTCTTAATGCCAACACTACCGGTTTCCCATTTGTTTCCTGTTTTTACTCACTTAAAAAACAAATGGCAAGAAAATATGGTGAATATTGTTAAATGTCATGCTTAAATAAATATAGAAAAGGAGTAATCAAACTGTTGAGGTATAATCTAAACCGGCTGCCAGCGACTACTGTGAAACTGAAAGGAAATGGATTTTAAATAATATGAGGCCGAAGCTTCAAACACAAACTTTTTGAAAGCAAAGTCACAATCGACAATTGGACTAAAACATCACATCTTCTGAAAAGGTGTTCTGTTGACAAATGGATGACCTTCAAATTATGGGAAACAGATACACCTACTGCATCACATATTTATCTTCTTCTCTTTAAGTGCTTTGCATCACTTTTGTGGTCATTTTTCTGGTAAACTCCATAATGTGGAGTAACTGAATTACATCACAGTGGCATCTCCTGCTTACCACATGTCCTATTTACCACAACCTTTGCAAATGCAACTTCATTAGTCATTTCTTAAAGTGGGAAAATAAAGGAAGGGTGAGTCATATCCTGTTTGTGTCGCTGAAACTACACAAAACAAAACAAAACAAAAAAATGACAGAGATACAGCAGAAAAACTAAGGAGATTTTATGTGGTTTGTTTTCTTTTTCTTGGTTATTGTTGATCAGGTAAAAAAGTGAATATAAAAAAACAAACGAGGTTGGCATTGCAATTTGAATAAAAATAATAAACATTTAAATTATGTGACAAACTGACTACTTTCAACATTTTCGGCTACCATGATGTCAGTTTTAAACACCTTAAGACATTCTGAAATACATAAGGAAAGAAAGACACAAAGTCAGTAATCAATTATACTCGCGAGGAGAGTGCTCAGAGATGTACTCAGTTACAATCTCCAAACTACTCTGATCGATCTCTGCTCTCCTCGCTCTTTATTAAGCTGGGAAACGCCCTATTTACAAAATGTTTTCGACCACTAAGGGGTGGTGACACAACTGGTCGAAAACAGCCATTGCAGATAAATATCTCAACATAACAGTATTTCTTCCAAATAAGTCAATTTCGACAAGCCACAGCACATTCTTCAGCATGGAGGGTGAGGGTCATTACGCATGGTGAACTCTATGCTCCCTTTTCTCTTCCAGCTCTCATGCCTCGCTTATCTGGACTCGCCATCAGTTTCTTGTGGTAACACTCAAGAACACATTAAACATTCACAGCACAAATGAAACATTTGAAAATGATTAAAATGGAATAACATATTTGCTTAGATAAATCGGTAGATTAATTATAATTCATCCAACACATGACAAAAAGTCTAGACACAATTGCTTTAGAGTATGTGTGTCAAACCCGAGGCGCGGGGGCCAAATCTGGTCTGCCGCAGCTTTTCTCAAAGCTGATCAAAAACATTGACCAGCTTTAATTGACTGTTAAAGTGATCGATATGTTGAGTAATAAAAAGTCACATTAAACACCAAACATTAGTGCAAATATCATAAAAGTTCCTTGCAAATATTTATAAATTAATGTGTTTCTTTTTGTAATCAAAAAGAAACACAAATCACAAAAATCCAATAACAGCTATTTATTAATATTTTAACAGTTTAATGGGTTTTATAAATACATTCTGGCACAACCGGCCCTTTAAGATCATTGATATGGCCCAAAATGAAACTGAGTTTGACACCTCTGCTTTAGAGGAACAAAACTTCCAGGCCCATAAACTCAAGAGATTAAGAAAAATTGGATGAAGTATGATTTTAGTAAAAGAAAAAAAAAGATGGTATGTCACTATTGATCAAGGTTGCTGATGCTATATCCATACTGAATTTGAATAAGCTAACAACTAGCATGCCTGGTCACCTGCTTTATTAGGATCATTCCTGTTTCTTTAAACAAACTTTATCAAGAAAGATGGCTGCCATGCAACATCTGTAAGCGACTCACATTAGAAGCAATGATGTGTTCTTTTGACTGAGTTTTCTGTAACCTTCTATGCTCCACTAATCTGGAACAAACTTCCAGAAAACTACAAAACTGCTGAAACACTGAGTGCCTTTAAATCCAGACTAAAAACCCACCTGCTTGGAAACTCCAAACATGTGGAGAAACTAACAATTTCTCTTGACTAAATGTGACGTTTCGATTGTTGATTCCATGTTGTGCAGCTTTATGTTTTCATGATGTAAAGCACTTTGAAATGCCTTGTTGCTGAAATGCGCTACACAAATAAAACTTGATTGATTGATCTATCATGATGTCAAACATAAACATGTTTTATAATGCAGAACTGAAGATGGCTTGAGATTGAAGATCTGGATTTCAGATGTGGGTAAAAGACGACTCGACTTCAACCATTAGCCTCCTCGAACGCGGACTATAGATTATTTTACATGAAAAGCAGAATAAAGCCTGCCTTGTGATTTGTGAAACCTTAGTTGAGCTGAATAAAGGGCCACACTAGTGCTTTCACAAATCGCTTTGGCAACCACACTCAGTGTGTTTTGCACTTCCTCCGTCGTCATTCGGTGGTAAAAATTTCCACAGTGAAAACCACAAGCACCATAAAAAGCATGTCCCTCCCAGATAAATTGTCAACTACTCAAGAGACTCTGCAGAGCCCCTTACCACTTGCAGCTGAGAGCCATGCATCCTGTTTACTCCAATGAAGCGTACCCTGGACAGCCTGGGGGTCCTGGAGGAGTTCAGCACAGCGTAGTGAACGTCCCCATTGAGCCCACAAAAGATTATCTGGTCTGGTCGCTGTGCAGCTTCGTCTATGCAAATATTTGCTGTCTTGGACTGGGGGCTCTCATCAATTCTGTCAGGGTGAGTTCATGGAAGAATGTCCTAAATATGTGTCTTTGATATAGCCAGCTTTTGTTTGTTACTGTAAAAGGGAAAGGGGAAACAGGAGAAGAACACACGACTCATGAGCTGCCAGATTATTAGGGTGAAACCCAAATGGTAGACACCTGAAACCTCGAGACTAGCATTCGGAGTAATGTGGGGTGGATTATTCTAGATCAAAAACAAATAACTGGTGATTCCTTTGTTCCACAAAACTAAAACAATACACTTCAATGGCATTTCTGTCAAACCCAGTTCCAAAACTTCAGGTCCAGATTTGATACCCGAACTGGAAGGATTATGAACTTGCAAAGGGTTTAAAAAAAAAAAACATTTAAACTTACTATTTTTTACTTTGAAAAAGTGTGTATCATAGTACTACAAAAACGAGAATTCAAGTTGTGATACAACAAGTCAAAGATAAAAGTCCTGATGTTTCTTCAGGCAGTAAGCCTGATGAAACTTTGACCCATAATACTTCATATGGAGAATAACCCAATGATCTCCATGTGAACCAGTTTTAAAAGAATGTTTTTTTTTTGCCGCTTTCAGGCCAGAGACCGGAAGGCACTTGGAGATCCGGAGGGAGCCAGACGTCATGCCTCTTCCGCTCGCATTTTCAACATCGTGGCCGTGACCCTGACGTCTTTAACGGTCTTTATTTACATTGTGGTGGTCATTGCTATGTCTGCAAGACGTTAAAGCTACGGATCCTCCAATCTTGATTAACCAATTTTCATATTGTATGAGGAGGATCTGATCTTATCTGGTTGTTGTTCTGCTTTTGCTGAAATAAAACAGTTAAAGTCTGCTTATGTCAAGTCTTGTTGTGGAAAATGTTATGCTTGCATCACACCCACTGTTTGTATTTATGTAATTAACATGCCGCTGAACCCAGCTCGACCCATGACTAACAACACCCTGGAGTGAGAAGAAATCACATTCTGTAAACAATTAGTGAATAAATATGGGTGTTTAAAGCTGCAGTAACCAATCAGAGCCTGAGGGAGGGTCTTTTTCTGGAAAGCAGATTTGGGCACGTCGGTTTCTAAAACTTGGTAAGTAAAGGCGGATTGAGTCAGATCCTGTTATTGTTGCTTAAAATGTTCCCACAAATTAAAAGCATTAAGAAACAGGAACCTTATATTGCCTCAAAAGTAACAGAATATATATTTTTCACAGACCACTAAAATATAATGCTTTCTGAATTTTACCAAAAAACTTGGAGGTTACAGTCAGAGGTTTGATCAGAATCCAAGCCAGCTTTACATCAAAAGTAAAAAGTAAAATAGATGGACAGAAGGTGGCACAGATCGGATGATGACTATTAAAAAGCTCATCGACAGATGCTTATGGCTAAATCAATTTGCAGAAGTTCATGTTGGTGTAGAGAATATAGATCAGAAAATGTAATGATGACGTCAGAACATGACGGCACAGGGTCGTCAAGCATCAACCCAGTTCACTCATAACAAGTTTTGTGTTGCTTGACAATTGTGAGTGAAAGTTATAGTGTTTGGTTTGGCAAGTTCGCAAAGTTCGCTGCTTGGCCACGCCCCCTAAACATGCTCTAAAACTCACGATTTTGATAACTTTTACTCCCCCATGCCGTAACTACATACTGACCAAAAAATCTAAATCCCCATGGAAGAGTTTGTTAAAGTTCAAGGTGTGTAGAAGTGAAAATGACCAAAATTTGCCCTTTGAACCAGAATGGCTGTCTCCCTGTACGTTTCAGGAGGTACCTCCAGGAAACTTTTTTTCTTGATTTTAGGGGAGGAATCTACGTAGGCACAGAATTTCAGATCTTTGCGACCTACGGTTTGTCCTATCTTATGTTAGGGGGTGCTGCAGAGCAGTTTGGCCATGCCCACTCGAGATTCCATTGGAATCTGAAAATTTTACGTGGGAGACTATTTCAGGTGAAGTTCGGTCAGTATTTGAATATGTTAAAGCCTCCACAAGGCCGCATATAATGGCAGAAAAGCAATAAGAAATTTTGTGATTACAACAGACCTTTTCTCCTCAGGCTTAATAAAAGTTACTCACAACAAATAATACAAGTCACATCGTATACTCGACATAGAGTGAGCCTTAATGCAAAACAAGTGTATACAAAATGTTACCTCTTGATGCCTTAAGAATGAAGAAAGAAAATAAATGCGTCATCAGCATACTTAATGACTATATGATATCTAGATTACTCAGGGAGCTGCGTGGTGGATGGTCTTTCTACAGCTGACAGATGATGTCAGCGTCCAGAGAACAGTCTGGTGTCACTCTCCAGGTGCCGTCCTCAGCTGCCATGCTGCAGCCGCGGTCCTGAATGCTTTCATCCGGCTGTCTTTCTCCCCATTTAGTAAAGGTCAGAGGATTTCTCATGTTGATGTTGATCCAGGCTCTCTTCTCATGTTGACCCATCAGTTGAAGCAGCATGTGGTTCTCCTCCTCACTCTGGGGCAGAGCCAGCTCCAGGCCTTGTTGCTGGCAGAAATCTGCAGCCTTCTGGAAGGATCCTCTCTCCTTGTTGGACACAAAGTATTTCTGACCCACCTTTCTCACAAAGTCAAACCCTGTAACTGGAAAAAACATGCAGAAAATTTGTTGACAATTTAACATCTTTTGAGCACTTGAAATAATCATGTGGCTGTCCTCTGAGTCACTGCTTTTCATCCTCTTGTAACTATATTTAGATGTTTACCATATATGGACAGGTGTCTAAAACTATAAATCAGACATGGAGGAAAACATTAGATCCTCAGTAACTCTAATAAATCTTTTGCTGGTTTAATTCTTGGCTGATTAAACTTGAATAGAAAACCCACCAAGGTCCAGCTTAGCGGTGATCTTCATCAGTCCTTCAACATCCCGTGTGAAAGATTTAAAGAGCTCTGGTTAAAACAGAACAGGTTTGGTTACCAAGGTTCATTTGGCTGCAGTTCAGAAATATTTTTCTGTGGTCTTCTCTCTTTTACAGAAAGATGTTTTTAATCTAATAACTTGCATTGCATAACAGTGAAAAATGTCAGAGTCTTGGATTTTAAATTGATGACTTGGTCTGTTAAAACACGAGAAATGTTTTACTGTTCTACTATTATGTTGAAGATTCAGTGATTGTAATGTTAGCAAACAGTCATCACCTCGTCCACACATGGCGATGGGTCCAGATGGTCCTTTTTCTCCCTTCATTCCAACAATCCCTGAATCCAAAAAGAGATACAGAAATCTTTGGTAAGAAAAAAAATTAAGAATATGGCTACAGTATTTTTTATTACTCCTCTCAGTCTCGAGATTTTTTCTACTTTCAGCTCTTCAGAATTTTTTTCTTTGCTTTGTGAGCTGATACCTGGTGCTCCTGGTATTCCAGGAAATCCAGGAAATCCAGGATCTCCTTTTTCTCCCTTTCTTCCTGAATCCAAAAAGAGATGAATCAGTCTTCACTGGCCATAAAAAAAATAAGAATTTGACTACAGTATTTTTTATTGCTCTTCTCTGATTCTCACAGATTTTTGTTCTATTTTTAGCTTTTCAGGAAAACTTTTTCTTTGTTTTGTGAGCTGATACCTATAGGTCCAGGTGCTCCAGGAAATCCCGGGTCACCTTTCTGACCAGCTGGACCCGGCAGCTGACTGAGGCTCATGGGAACCATCAGACAGAAAACACAGAAGGGAAAACAAAGCCTCATCTTCTCCATGAAGTGTTGGATACTGTAAGCAATTAGTTAAATGTGATACTTAGTTTGAAAGATAATTTTCTCGACAGAAAAGACGAGGTATTTGATCAGCTCAGACACACGTTTAAACATTTAATCCTGTTAAAACAGAAGTTTACAGTCAGTTATTGTGACACGTCTTTCCAAGACGAACATCAGAAATGCTGAAAAGTATTGAAGTCCCCAATAAGTGAGATTGTGAATCTTTTTTTTTTTCTTTTTCGAAAATTAACAAAGTAGTTCAACAAAGAAACTGTGCAATGATAAAGAATTCATCAAAGAAACTCACCGTCAGAATGTGATCGTCAGAACGTGCTGCTGCTTTACCGTTCAAAAACCTTCTGGTGTGAATGAAGATTGAGGAACATGAGATCGAGCCCAGGGGAAAAGATGTCAAGAATGATTAACAATGTCAGAAGACAAGCAGAGAGTTCCTGTGGTCTGACAAAATATCATTCTGTTGCAAAGCAGCAGCACATTCTGGATGGTCACATTTTCACAGTCAGTTCTTGTTAGTTTTTTATCATTGATGTAATTTATGCAGAACTTCCTGGATTTCCTGGATCACCTGGAATCCCAGGCAACAGCATGAAGAAGACACATTCTAGTGATAGAGAAAACACAATAATTTGGAGAAGGACGAGAGAAATAAATAAAAGACCTGTAGCCAGACTCTTTCATGAATTTAACCTGCCCAAGTAAGATTTCTTCATGTTTTCTGTACTGGGTTCCCTGGACCACTTGGACCCGACACCGAGTGTGGACGAGGTGATGGCTACTTCCTGAAACTAATTGTTACGGCCGGTGGCCTTGTGGGTTTTCTGGTTTTTTTCTTTTTTGTACAGCTGCAGCTCCCTACTCGTCTGCTGGGAATTGGAAGCAGCCCTCATCCTCCAATGCCACGCCCCTGGGGTCTACAGCAGAGCTGATTGGATCCCCAATCAGATACCTCCACCAATCCCTGCTGAGGCCTCCCTTTTTAACCTAAGCCTTCCTGGGACAAGGCGTGGCTGATCTGATTTGTTTGTGCAGACAGCTTGCCACCTCTGTCGAGTGAAGACTACTGCTTGTAGCTGTGTCTTTGTGAGCTTTGTTGTGAATTGAAAGAGTGTTGTTAGTTTTGTCCCTGAGGTTTTCTGTTCAATCTCCAATAGAGATTTGTAGTTTGTTTTTTTTGTCTAACCTTGGTTAATTTGAACTTAAAGCCAATTTTGTTTGATTAAGTTATTTTGTGTATCACCCTGGACGTTTTGTGGAGTTTGTTTTACTTAGTACTTTTGGTTCTAATCCCCTAACTTTTGATTGTAGTTATTTTGTTAGCTTTTGTCATTACCAACACAAATAAATCCTACTGTCACTCCCTTTTACATCTGGGTTGTTTAAGTGTTGCATCCCCTTCCCCTGGCTGAGCTGGGTCGTAACACTAATAAAATACTGATCTGTCAAAACTACCAATGACCCCAACCTGTTTGGAAAATCACATGAAAATCAAAAAAACAACAACATCCAGTTAACCTCCATATAACAGGACACTGTCAATGTACATGTAACATGTGATGCCTCCCAGAGTAATGGAGGTCAACGACACGCAGAGCTACTTATGGATACTTACATCAGGAATTTTACTGCTAACATCAACATTTGTTCCTGTGTCCTTCACTAGATATTTAAAAGAACATGGTGTGATTTGGGTTTTCTATATAAATAAAATTAGTTTTAGAAAAATAGAAAAAATTGTGAGCCACTCCTCGTGATCAAGGCTTCATAACTCCATTTTGTTTGGAGATTTTGTTAAATTTGCTACGAACATAACGTCATTCGTCTTCTGACATGAACAATAAAATACATTATTTTAATGTTAAAAAAGCATAGAAGTAAACTAACTTTAGATGTGAAAGTTCACTGTAGAACCACATTGTTCAGTTCACAGAAACGCTCTGCTTGTTCTCTGTGAGTTAACATTCTTTACTAATTACCTTTTTCTCTGGGTGGATCTCAAATGTATGACTCCAAAATCTTCACCCGCATGAGTTTTAATCAGAAAAACAGCAGCACCTTCTGGAGGATCACATTTTGACGGTGAGTTTTTTATTTAGACCTTTTTATCATGTTTATTTTATCTTTCAGTCATTAGAAATCCTAAACAGAATCTCATTTGCTCGTGGGTCTACGATACCTTTCAGCCTCTCTGACCTTTGTCTTGTGAACAAGTGACAGAAAGTAAGTTACTGCAAACTTCTAGTTTAAATATGTAATTACATTATTGCTAGACAAGTGCTTATATGTCAATGTTTGATTAAAAAACATAAAAACTGATTTAAAAAAAAAAAATTTCCAAAATATTTTTTTCAAAGGATCCAACACTACTTTGAGAAGATGAAGATTTGTCTTCTCTTCTGTGTTTTTTGCCTGAGGGTTCCCATGAGCCAAAGTGAGCTGATGGGTCCCCCTGATGATATAAGTGACAGAGGACCACCTGGACCACCTGGACTATCTGGACCACCTGGTAACCCAGGTGACACACATAAAGGAAAGCTTTTCTGAAGACCTAAAGATCAAACAAAAACGATTTGGAGGACAGAAGAAAAAAAGCTGTAACTAGACTCTTCCTCTTAACCATTCTGACAAATAAAGATATCGTCATGTTTTTCGTATTGAGGTGCCACTGGAAACCATGGACAACGCGGACTACCTGGACCACCTGCAAGACCTGGACCGCCTGGGCCCGTCATCGTGTGTGGACGAGGTGATTACTGTTTAATGAAACTGGCTTGAATAAATATAGTTATGGTGACAATCAACATTTGTTCCTGTGTCCTTCTCTAAATTGTCAAAAGAACATGATGTGATTTGGGTTTTCTATGAGGCAATAAAATCTGAAAAGCTGAATCTGAGATCAAACCTACAAATAACTGTGAGCCACTCCAGATCAACGCTTCAGAACTCTATTATGTTTGGTGATTTTGCTCAAATTTGTTGAGAACATAAATTCACTCATTGTTTCATGAATAACAAAATTCAATATTTTAATGCTAAAAAATGAAGTAGAGAAGTCACTTAACTTTGTTTTTAGATGTGAAAGCACTCTGTAGAATCACATCTGTCAGATCACAGAAACTCTCTGCTGGTCTTCTGTGAGTTGTTTATCATTCTTGACTAAGTATCATTTCCTCTGGGCTGGAGCTAAAATTTCTGACTCGAAAATCTTCATCCACTTCACAAGGTTTTTAAACAGAAACGCAGGAGCACCTTCTGGATGATCACATTTTGACAGTGAGTTTTTTTATTCATTTGTATTTTATTTTATCCTTTAATCATTGTGCCTTTTTAGTTTGACATCATGTTTGGGAATGTTTAAAACATGGACTAATTGAACTTTTTGATAAATATAACTAAAGAAATCCTGAACAGAATCTCGTTTTCTGGTGGTTCTATGATACTTTTCAGCCTCTCTGATCTATGCGTCTTGTAAACAAGTAACAGAAGGTAACTTACTGCAAACTTCTAGTTTAATTAGTTATATTATTGCTAGGTGCATTTATGAAATATCCAGGTTATTTGATTTAAAAAATGCATTATAGAAATTACGCAATAAAAATTAACATAAGTTTTTTCACAGGATCCAACGCTACATTGAGGAGATGAGGATTTGTTTTTTCTTCTGTATTTTCTACCTGATGGTTCCTGTGAGCCACAGTGATCTGATGGTTCCCACTGATGGAAAAGGTGACAGAGGACTACCTGGACCACCTGGGCCTCCAGGACTACCTGGACCACCTGGGCCTCCAGGACCAGCTGGACCACCTGGGCCACCAGGACCAGCTGGACCTATTGGACCTGTTGGGTTGCATGGAAAACATGGACCAGCTGGACCAGCTGGACCAAGAGGACCATCTGGATCTATCTTCATGTGTGGACGAGGTGAACATCCAAAACTCTGACATTTTCACTGCTATGCCATGTGAATTATTTGAGGATTATATAGTGAATAACATATCACCGTAGAGGAGAGAAAACTGGTGGAAAATATTTCTGAACTGCAGCCAAATGAACCTTGATAACCAAACCTGTTCTGTTTTATCCAGAGATCTTTAAATCTTTCACACGGGATGTTGAAGGACTGATGAAGATCACCGCTAAGCTGGACCTTGGTGGGTTTTCTATTCAAGTTTAATCAGCCAATAATTAGACCAACAAAAGCTGTTTTTTAAGAAGAGTTACTGAATTACTGAGGATCTAATGTAGGATCTAATGAAAATGTGAGTTTACACATGTATGTCCATGTATGACAAACATCTTAAATGTCTTTATGCAGCAAAATTAATAGAAGATCAAAAGCAGTGATTCAAGGATGAAAACAGAGGACAGCAGCACAATTACAAACCCAAAGTAATAAAATAAAAGATAACCTTTTCCAAATTTTCTGCATGATTTTTTCCAGTTACAGGGTTTGACTTTGTGAGAAAGATAGGTCAGAAATACTTTGTGTCCAACAAGGAGAGAGGATCCTTCCAGAAGGCTGCAGATTTCTGCCAGCAACAAGGCCTGGAGCTGGCTCTACCCCAGAGTGAGGAAGAGAACCACATGCTGCTTCAGCTGATGGGTCAACATGAGAAGAGAGCCTGGATCAACATCAACATGAGAAATCCTCTGACCTTTACTAAATGGGGAGAAAGACAGCCGGATGAAAGCATTCAGGACCGCGGCTGCAGCATCACAGCTGAGGACGGCACCTGGAGAGTGACACCAGACTGTTCTCTGGACGCTGACATCATCTGTCAGCTGTAGAAAGATCATCCACTAGGCAGCTTCCGGCCTTTTTACAACTTAATCCAGATTAGTGCATTCAGACTGCTTTCATCACTGTGTCTTGTTCCGATGGTCCTGATGGAGTTTATCCACCCTGGACTGGTTCCCACTGCATCAGAAAACCAAATTAGAGACAACAAAAAATGTAGATTGGTTACCACATTTCCTTAATTCACTTTTTCTTAGTTTGTTTATTTTTATATTGTTGAGTATTAATTATTGGGCTGATAAAGTTATGTTTAAATATCACATTGTGGTAGACCACCAGGGGGCTCCACTCACACCCAGGTGACAGGATATTTTGTTTTTTAAAAAAATTGTACAAAAAATATAATTTTTTGTGATTACAATTAGTCTGTTGATCTCAGTTGAACTGAAGTAAAATAACTATATTTTTATGTAACCAAAACGCATTCAAGGGCTTCAATTGCAACTCAGCTCAGGCTGTGATTACTCAAGTGTAAAGCATCTGGTAAAACTTAACAAATAAAATACTGATCTGTCAAAACTACCAATTAACACAGCCTGTTTGTTTATGTCAAGCAGGGAATAGAGGAAAGCTACATGAGGAAAATCATGCAGAGAGAGCAGAGGCCACGATGAAAAAAGCTTTTTACTGTGAGGTGACGATAGTGCTGATCACAACCTCTATGATTGTCAGGTCAAATGTATATCCAGGTAAACTGAAGTGGGGAAAAATATCATTCAAATGCACTTCCACATACATCAGCATGAAGCTAGGAATACATCACTTTTCATGAGATGTCACCAAACAGACTGGGACTGGGTAGTAAAGAGATGTTGATTCGATCAGTAGGTATTCATGTAACCAAAAGGCTAGCAGGACTTTGCCAGAGGTCAGGTTGATGGTGATCAGGAAAATCTCCCAACCAGTTTGGACGTGTTGGTTTGTGAAAAACCCAGTTGGAAAATCTTCTGTCCTCTGTAGAGAGTTCTATGAAGGATTTTATTTTGTATGAGCAAAGGATAAGAGCATTTAGGGTCTTACAAATTTTACTCCAATAGCTAAAATCTGAATGAAGATTGTGATTCTACCTTTAACGACTTTTATGAATATTTGAGAGCAACTTTGGGCTCCAAAAGCGGTTCAGTCCATTTTGTTTAGATGTGAAAGCACTCTGTAGAATCACATCTGTCAGATCACAGAAACTCTCTGCTGGTCTTCTGTGAGTTGTTTATCATTCTTGAATAAGTATCATTTCCTCTGGGCTGGAGCTAAAATTTCTGTCTCGAAAATCTTCATCCACTTCACAAGGTTTTTAAACAGAAACGCAGGAGCACCTTCTGGATAATCACATTTTGACGGTGAGTTTTTTTATTCATTTGTATTTTATTTTATCCTTTAATCATTGTGCCTTTTTAGTTTGACATCATGTTTGGGAATGTTTAAAACATGGACTAATTGAACTTTTTGATAAATATAACTAAAGAAATCCTGAACAGAATCTCGTTTTCTGGTGGTTCTGATACTTTTCAGCCTCTCTGATCTATGCGTCTTGTAAACAAGTAACAGAAGGTAACTTACTGCAAACTTCTAGTTTAATTAGTTATATTATTGCTAGGTGCATTTATGAAATATCCAGGTTATTTGATTTAAAAAATGCATTATAGAAATTACGCAATAAAAATTAACATAAGTTTTTTCACAGGATCCAACGCTACATTGAGGAGATGAGGATTTGTTTTTTCTTCTGTATTTTCTACCTGATGGTTCCTGTGAGCCACAGTGATCTGATGGTTCCCACTGATGGAAAAGGTGACAGAGGACTACCTGGACCACCTGGGCCTCCAGGACCAGCTGGACCACCTGGGCCACCAGGACCAGCTGGACCTATTGGACCTGTTGGGCCGCATGGAGAACGTGGACCAGCTGGATTCCGTGGACCAGCTGGATCCCCTGGATTGCCTGGACCAGTTGGACCATCTGGATCTGTCTTCATGTGTGGACGAGGTGAACATCCAAAACTCTGACATTTTCACTGCTATGCCATGTGAATTATTTGAGGATTATATAGTGAATAACATATCACTGTAGAGGAGAGAAAACTGGTGGAAAATATTTCTGAACTGCAGCCAAATGAACCTTGATAACCAAACCTGTTCTGTTTTATCCAGAGATCTTTAAATCTTTCACACGGGATGTTGAAGGACTGATGAAGATCACCGCTAAGCTGGACCTTGGTGGGTTTTCTATTCAAGTTTAATCAGCCAATAATTAGACCAACAAAAGCTGTTTTTTAAGAAGAGTTACTGAATTACTGAGGATCTAATGTAGGATCTAATGAAAATGTGAGTTTACACATGTATGTCCATGTATGACAAACATCTTAAATGTCTTTATGCAGCAAAATTAATAGAAGATCAAAAGCAGTGATTCAAGGATGAAAACAGAGGACAGCAGCACAATTACAAACCCAAAGTAATAAAATAAAAGATAACCTTTTCCAAATTTTCTGCATGTTTTTTTCCAGTTACAGGGTTTGACTTTGTGAGAAAGATAGGTCAGAAATACTTTGTGTCCAACAAGGAGAGAGGATCCTTCCAGAAGGCTGCAGATTTCTGCCAGCAACAAGGCCTGGAGCTGGCTCTACCCCAGAGTGAGGAAGAGAACCACATGCTGCTTCAGCTGATGGGTCAACATGAGAAGAGAGCCTGGATCAACATCAACATGAGAAATCCTCTGACCTTTACTAAATGGGGAGAAAGACAGCCGGATGAAAGCATTCAGGACCGCGGCTGCAGCATCACAGCTGAGGACGGCACCTGGAGAGTGACACCAGACTGTTCTCTGGACGGTGACATCATCTGTCAGCTGTAGAAAGATCATCCACTAGGCAGCTTCTGGCCTTTTTACAACTTAATCCAGATTAGTGCATTCAGACTGCTTTCATCATTGTGTCTTGTTCCGATGGTCCTGATGGAGTTTATCCACCCTGGACTGGTTCCCACTGCATCAGAAAACCAAATTAGAGACAACAAAAAATGTAGATTGGTTACCACATTTCCTTAATTCACTTTTTCTGAGTTTGTTTATTTTTATATTGTTGAGTATTAATTATTGGGCTGATAAAGTTATGTTTAAATATCACATTGTGGTAGACCACCAGGGGGCTCCACTCACACCCAGGTAACAGGATATTTTGTTTTTAAAAAAAATTGTACAAAAAATATATTTTTTTGTGATTACAATTAGTCTGTTTATCTCAGTTGAACTGAAGTAAAATAACTATATTTTTATGTAACCAAAACGCATTCAAGGGCTTCAATTGCAACTCAGCTCAGGCTGTGATTACTCAAGTGTAAAGCATCTGGTAAAACTTAACAAATAAAATACTGATCTGTCAAAACTACCAATTAACACAGCCTGTTTGTTTATGTCAAGCAGGGAATAGAGGAAAGCTACATGAGGAAAATCATGCAGAGAGAGCAGAGGCCACGATGAAAAAAGCTTTTTACTGTGAGGTGACGATAGTGCTGATCACAACCTCTATGATTGTCAGGTCAAATGTATATCCAGGTAAACTGAAGTGGGGAAAAATATCATTCAAATGCACTTCCACATACATCAGCATGAAGCTAGGAATACATCACTTTTCATGAGATGTCACCAAACAGACTGGGACTGGGTAGTAAAGAGATGTTGATTCGATCAGTAGGTATTCATGTAACCAAAAGGCCAGCAGGACTTTGCCAGAGGTCAGGTTGATGGTGATCAGGAAAATCTCCCAACCAGTTTGGACGTGTTGGTTTGTGAAAAACCCAGTTGGAAAATCTTCTGTCCTCTGTAGAGAGTTCTATGAAGGATTTTTTTTTTTGTATGAGCAAAAGATAAGAGCATTTAGGGTCTTACAAATTTTACTCCAATAGCTAAAATCTGAATGAAGATTGTGATTCTACCTTTAACGACTTTTATGAATATTTGAGAGCAACTTTGGGCTCCAAAAGCGGTTCAGTCCATTTTGTTTAGATGTGAAAGCACTCTGTAGAATCACATCTGTCAGATCACAGAAACTCTCTGCTGGTCTTCTGTGAGTTGTTTATCATTCTTGACTAAGTATCATTTCCTCTGGGCTGGAGCTAAAATATCTGACTCCAAAATCTTCATCTGCATCAGTTTTAAAGGGCAAATCAGCAGCACCTTCTGGAAGATCACATTCTGACAGTGAGTTTTTTATTTAGATCTTTTTTATCAGGCTTATTTTACCCTCTAATCATTGTCCAGTTTTTGTTTGACATTTTCATGCATGTTTAAAACATAATAATTGTATTTTTGCTTTATGTAACAGAAGAAATTCCAAACAGAATCTCATTTGCTGGTGGTTCTACGATACTTTTCAGCCTCTCTGGCCTCTGTCTTATAAACAAGTAAAAGAATGTAACTTACTACGAGCTTCTAGTTTAGACCAATAAAAATTTCTTTATGTTTTTCGCACTGAGGGACCATTGGACCACCTGGACCATGTGGACCAATGGGACCACTTGGAGTACCTGGAGCACCTGGACGCCCTGGACCCGTCACCATGTGTGGACGAGGTGATGACTGTTTTCTGAAACTAACTTGAATAAATAAAGTTATAAATAAAGTTATGATAACATTACATTCACTGAATCTTCAATACAGAAGTAGAAGAGAACGAAATCACCTATTAAAGCATCCAAAACTCTGACATTTTCACTGCTATGCCATGTGAATTATTTGAGGATTATATAGTGAATAACATATCACTGTAGAGGAGAGAAAACTGGTGGAAAATATTTCTGAACTGCAGCCAAATGAACCTTGGTAACCAAACCTGTTCTGTTTTATCCAGAGCTCTTTAAATCTTTCACACGGGATGTTGAAGGACTGATGAAGATCACCGCTAAGCTGGACCTTGGTGGGTTTTCTATTCAAGTTTAATCAGCCAAGAATTAAACCAGCAAAAGATTTATTAGAGTTACTGAGGATCTAATGTTTTCCTCCATGTCTGATTTTGAGTTTGCTTATTTGTATGATGAACATCTAAATATCTTTATGCAGCAAAATTAAAAGAGGATGAAAAGCAGTGACTCAGACGACAGCGACATGATTATTTCAAGTGCCCAAAAGATGTTAAATTGTCAACAAATTTCCTACATGTTTTTTCCAGTTACAGGATTTTACTTTGTGAGAAAGGTGGGTCAGAAATACTTTGTGTCCAACAAGGAGAGAGGATCTTTCCAGAAGGCTGCAGATTTCTGTCAGCAACAAGGCCTGGAGCTGGCTCTGCCCCAGAGTGAGGAGGAGAACCACATGCTGCTTCAGCTGATGGGTCAACATGAGAAGAGAGCCTGGATCAACATCAACATGAGAAATCCTCTGACCTTTACTAAATGGGGAGAAAGACAGCCGGATGAAAGCATTCAGGACCGCGGCTGCAGCATGGCAGCTGAGGACGGCACCTGGAGAGTGACACCAGACTGTTCTCTGGACGCTGACATCATCTGTCAGCTGTAGAAAGACCATCCACCAAGCAGGAAGTAATCATTCAAAATGATTTATTGTTTGCTCTCTTCTTACATTGTTGGGTCTGTTTTATTATTTTCAACCATTTCTTTACATAACCTGTATGTTCGTAAGCAACCAAAAGCCCACCAAGCTGACCTGCATTGTGGATTAGCTCAGACTATATATGCTCAAGTGCATGGCATTGGTAATACTTAACGCTTGGACAAATACACTAATAAATGGGCCAGATTGACAAAGCGTGGAATGTGTGTTTGTCTCTAGGAGGAGACTGAGGGGAACCTGCAAGAACCCCAGAGAAAAGCAAAACTCTGAAACCTTCAAGCTGTGAGCCGAGAGCGCTGCTAATCCTGACATCAGATCATTTTAACATGTCAGGCTAAAGTGACTCTTTTGCACTTTAGCCTGATATGCTTTGCTAAAGTGTCCAATCTTTCCACAATTGGAAAGATTGGATTGCCATTTAGTCTCTTTGAAATGACATTCATTTGCATTATGGTTTTTCCCTTTGCATCTGTAGCACATATTTGTTTTTACTGGCCTCATCTTGTGAATGTTTGCCTCCCTGGTCCATTCACCTTCGGCGCCCCTCAGCTGTCAGTCTCTGTCTCCATATTGAAAGCTAAACTCACTGCAACATCTTGGCATATTTCCAACAACATCTCCAAGCATTCGACAGAAATAAAACACGGCGATGTTGATGAAAAGAAAAATCGCAAAGTAGTTTTATATCTGGATAAAACTACTTTATATATATATAAATAAAATAAGGTGTTTTGTATTTAGTACAAAATGGGAATGCAATAGAAATAGACAAAAAACCATGAAGTCCACTTTGTTTTCTTTTTTTTTAAATCGATGAAATAATCATTTGAAAACTGCATCTTTTCTGGGTTTGCGGGTCTCGCGTCATTTGCTGAATGTTTTCACCGCTGCATTACGTATTTGACCAAATTAGAAAACCAACAAAAACGGAACAGTAGAAAATATAGAGCATGACATCACCCACCCACCCACCCAAAAAAAAATAAAAATAGCATAAAAAGTCCCAAAGAATGAGATCACCATTTTTTTGGTTCCTTCCTTCTTCATATGAAGTCCACTTTATCTTGGTCGTGGCAGCATATCCAGCAGCTTCTACTTTTAATACAGTAAGTTCTTTTATGCTGATTTCTATGTGTTTTTACTGCAGCTTTATCGTTTATTTTTAAAGACAAGTTGTAGATTGCTGCTAAAACGTAAAGCAGGTGCAGATTTTTAAACAAGAGTACATGTGGGCTCATGGTAAGATCGCAACCAGGTCCGTTAGCGCGCTTTATTCTCGATAATCTCAAATGAGTTTTTAGTTAATAAATAACACAGAAACATGAGACGTACACATCGATGCACGTTTGAAGTCTGAGCCGTGTTTTATCTCCATTTCAGTTCTGCAAGTCCGACAAGATGAGGCTCACCGTCTTATATGGCATCATTTTGTTGATGACGGATGTCGGCGACTGTCAGTATCCGTGTGTTTACCCTCCGCATTGCAACAGAATTCCCGTACCAGGGCTTCCAGGTGAATGACAAAATCTTCCTTGAAAGGTTCACGTCTGTGAAATACGTCAGAAAATACAGAATTGCAGACCAAATTAATGTCAGTTTGACAAGAAGGCTGTAAAAAGACAGAAAAAAGGAAGAGAAACTCCATCTTCCATGTTATTGGGGAGGTTCCTTACACAGAATGATGAGACAGGAATTCCCCCAGACAAGCTTGGGAGCATGATGTGATTATGACAAAGTTTACTAGAATGACCAACAGTTTCCGAACTTCACACTCGTCTCTATTGCATAAGGAAGACTGTAAGCAGAAACGACGCAACACTTTGAAAACTTGTCTAAAATCAATGGTTCTTTGTGCAGCGCCACTACAAATGTCAGTTAAAATTCAATCTTTTCTTCCTAACAAAACCACAACTTTGGCCTGCTTTCCCTTTCTAAAATGTCAGTCTTTTAAAATGGCTTCAGTACAAATTAGTTCAACTTGAAAGGTACATTTTGACCTTTTCTTAAATCTAAGTTAATTTGGGGAAATGTGAAAGCGCCATCAAACTGATGCAGACCAGACAAGCAAACTCTGGTATAACCTCGGCCTCGGTTCCTTGAAGTGAACTCTGGCGCGGTCCAAATGCACATGTGAATGCCGGAGACCGATCCAAAAGAAGTAAGTGGACTATAGCGCAGGGCATTCTGGGTAAATACAACCAAAACAAATGCGAGTCTAAAGCAAGATGGGGAATTGGTTCATGGTCTTTTACTAAAGACAAAGGAAAGATCCTAGAACAGCTCAAATCAGACGCCACTTCATTTTTGTTCACATTTTGTGAAGAAGAAGGAAGTTGTGCTCAGAGGTTTTTATGTCATTTTCTTTCAGTGGTTCTTGGTGCAGCGCCACCACAGGTGAGGAGGGGAATAGATGGTTCTGTTTGGGTAATTTGACACAGTGCAGTGTTGCAATTTTACACAAATTTTTAGTTCTATGCAAATTTAAGAAAAGTAGACTAAACTTCCAAAATAAGAAGAAAATATCTGGAATATTTGAGGATCTGCATCTGTCCAGTGCAGATGTTTAGGGTGCATCTTTTCTTTGTTCACATCTCTTATCTGACTAGAAATTATGCTGTTAGTGATGTTGGTTATTTTATTACATTTCATGTAATAAAATAACATGAACTAGAATTAGATTCTCTACATTTATTAGAGAGTCTAATAAATGTAAAAGGAAAAGTGAAGTGCAGTTTTCCTGAGGGAAGCATTACTTGCACTGCATTTTGACGGCCAAGTAATGATCCTACGGCTGCTTTACTATGTCAATGTTTTTTGTTCGAATTATCATTTGAGCAGATATTTTCTCAAAGGAGCAAAAAAAAACTGTTTGGAAAGAATAATGGGAGCAGTGCATCTGAATAATTTTATAGACATATAAAGTGTTAATTCATGTTAGGGTTTCTTGTTCAGTTTTTTCTCCCCTTGTTTTCCCATTCAGGACCACCAGGACTTCCTGGACTGGTAGGATTTCCTGGACCAAGAGGACCAGCAGGAGAACGAGGTCTGGTCACATCTATCCGTTTTTGACCAATGAATGAATAATTATTATAATTCTGTGTTTCAGGCAACCCACATTTTATTTTTTACATTTATTGTTTTTTTTTTTTTCTCCCCTCTTTTCACTTATGTCTACCAGGACTTCCTGGACCACAAGGACCAGCTGGAGAATCTCTCCCAGGTATGTTTTGTTTTTCTAGTGACATCTATAAAGTTTTAAACCAGTGAATGCCTGGCTGCTGTAATCCTGTGTCCCAAGTTTTATTTTTTAAACGCTAAATGTTGGTTTTACTCTGTCGTGTTCTTTTTTTTCCCCCTACTTTTTGTTGTGTTGTTGTTGTTTTTGACCCAGGACCAGTGGGAAGGCCTGGCCCACTGGGGCCACGTGGACCAACAGGTCCACAGGGGCCACCAGGAACAGATGGACTGCCAGGACCGAGAGGAAAGACAGGACGGGATGGACCAGCAGGGCCAGCAGGAGTACCTGGACCATCTGAAATAGGTACGAAAAGGGTCAAGCAAGGTTTTCCCCAGAACACATAGAGGCCCGGTGGTTGGGCTCGGCTAGTCTCTCGGCCAGCGCCTCGCCGTGTTTTTGGGTTGAATATTTTTTAAAGTTGACAGGAAGACTGAAAATATTGCTTGCTGATTATGTGTTATTGGCAAATTGGAAGATTAATACCTGAACACCAACTATAAAGTATTAAAAATGCAAACATTTAAAAACAAAAACTTAAATCAATAAGCAATGTTAAGCCTGGTGGTCTGCCAGGCTTGTAATACACTGGGGGAAACCCCGGGCCACGGCTGTATTGTTATAAACCATAAGTTACTTGAACTTGTTTAGATGCTTCTAAGCTCAACAAGTCTAGGTTTGAAACAGCGGTCCAAAATGTCCAAGTACCATTTGGAAGGGTAAGCCAGCTGTCTTTATTAGAAATATTTTCACTTGAGACAAAATCACATTTAGTTTAACTTCCCTTTGGGATCAATGAAGTACTTTTGAATTTCAATTCAAATCTGTAAATATTGCTGCGTGAATGGCTGGAGAAGCTGATCAATATTTCCCCTTACTATTTGTTGGCGATACCAATGCTAGTTGTGGTTTGTTTTGTTTTATTTTGTGCGGTCCATTCCAAGGACCACCGGGACCAGCTGGACCACCTGGGAAAACGGGCCCGGCTGGACCACAAGGACCACCTGGAGAACCAGGTTTCACATGTTTTGTTTTGCAGTCGCATTTAATTTTTTGTGGTAGGAACGCCTTCCACAAAAAAACAACAACATAAAATGCCCCAAACTTAATGGTGCATTAAAGATGTATAAAACATAATTCATGAATATCTGTGACAGACTGGATGGATGGATGGATGGATGGATGGATGGATGGATGGATGGATGGATGGATGGATGGATGGATGGATGGATGGATGGATGGATGGATGGATGGATGGATGGATGGATGGATGGATGGATGGATGTTAATTTCAACAATCCACCTCCTACTAAAAATCATCATCTTCTCAACTGTTTTATTACCTTTGAGAGATATAAAAATAAAAAACTGTAATGTTTCGATAGGCGTTAGCTGCAGTTGTCCGGACTTCAAGGCCATACAGCACCAACTGACCAAGCTAGAGCTGGGTAAGTATCACTATTAGGATCCACTGTAATGCATTTTGTAGCAGAGCTGATTTCGTTCGTACTCTTTAAATCAAATCAAGTCGTGCATTAAGCCATTTATATAAAAATAACTCAAGAATAAAAGGGGCAATAGTCTTAAAATGTTTAAGACCATATGTTTAAATTTAGGTGTTTTATTGAAAACAATTTATTTTGTTTTATTTTTGTCATCCTTTCGCATTTTTATGTTAAAACTGTATTATTTTTATTTTCTTTCCTTTAGCTATAAATTACAGCTTCGTCCGAAAGGTTGGTGAGAGATACTTTGTGTCCAACAAGGAGAGGCAACCTTTCGAGAAGGCTGTGGAGTTCTGCTCGCAGCGAGGGTTGGAGTTGGCTCTACCTCAGAACGAAGAGGAGAACAACGCATTGACTGAAGTGTTCGACGCATACAAAACCGTCTGGATCAACGTCAACAAGAAAAAAGCACAGGGAAATTTCACTCTTGATGCGAATAATCGACCTCTGACCTTTGCCAAATGGGAAGCCGGGCAGCCAGATGCGTCCGTCCAGGACGTAGGCTGCACCATGGTGTCAAAGAACGGCTTCTGGAAAGTGACAAAGGAATGCTTCCTGAATGCTTACATCGTCTGTCAGATCTAAACGGATCAGAGTGTTTCACCCTTTACCAGGGGCTTTAGCAATCAAATATGTCATGGAAATGTAGTTTTTGTTTAGCTTTGCTGGCTTTGTGGATGTTATAGAAATAGGAAGTGTGAAGCAAACTTGCTTTATTTTACATATTTTTTAATAGAAATTGACTAAGTTGGCTAAAGTCCTGAAATAAAGACTGCACAGTTGATATTAATGTTTTTATTATTATTATTATTATTATTATGACCAACATCATAGACCAGCCCCAGCTCCAGAAGTGTTTATCAGTTTATCAGGGGTGGGAACTGGCTTATTTTTTGGGGGGGTTGGGAGGAAGGGCAGATTATATTAAAGTAAAACAAGCTTTAACTTTAATAATAAATACGTAAACAGACTTATTTAACATTTCAAATAAAATAATCATGTTTATTAATGCAAAAATAAACAGTAAGGATATAAACAATGACATGTATAAAATGCTGAGTAACTATAGTCAAATTTTCATAAACATTAGCTCATATGTTGCAGAAATCTAATGTTTCCAATCTCTGAGGTAAATTTCTTTATGCAAAATCAATCTAATCAAGAAAGAGTAGAAATATTTGTCAAGTAAGAGATGCAGTGCATCAAAGTTATTCTTATAAGAACCTTTTCCCCACCTTAGTGGGGACAGGTCGCCCCTAAGGTAAAGGTAAATTTACCTAAGGTACTAAGGTAAAGGTAAATTAGTAAATGTAACCGTTTACTAAGTTTACATTAGTAAATGTAACCAGTATTACCCACTTTTGAACATATATAACAACAAAATTAGTAGCCTGTTCTTGTTAACAAGGTCAACGTGATTTATTAGTATTAGCTAGTTATCTTTTAGCTAACATTACCTGTATCCAACGGCTTTACTCAGCTCAGTCGGTTAGTTTGGGGGCATTTTGCTGGTTTGCTGCCATGATTCTAACACACCTGTGCAGCTCTGCACAGCAGCAGCAGCAGGTTTCCATCGCAGCCGTACAGGTGTAAACCCAGCGCGAGCGTCTTAAGAGTGCTCATGTTGCGTTTAAATGCGGCTTGGAAAAACATGTCACGACGTTAACAATGGATTAAAGCAGTTGTAGTAGCTGAAAAAAGTGCGGGAGGCCCACGCCGCCGGGTCTGCCACACACGCACTAAATTAAATTATACACGGAGGTGTATAATTTACACAAGCACGTATATGATTTAATGATGGGCCCTCCTAAGTGCGACGTCAAGTATCCGTTTGTCCACGTTGTCAAGAGTGATTAAACAGTGTGAAACCTCCTAGCCAAATCCGGAGTGAATGTCTATGGAATATCGCGTAAACTAACGTTATGGTCACATTTTATGGTTTGAGCATTTCCACACAGACTGCAAAGATATTATTTCACAATCTATGAATAACTACCAACTCTACATTTCGGGAGGGTGCTGTATATGACAGACACTTCAGACCGTTATTGACGGAAGCAGAGTGGCGCAGCGGAAGCGTGCTGGGCCCATAACCCAGAGGTCGATGGATCGAAACCATCCTCTGCTAGCTCTTTTTCTAAAATTGTAGCCATTTTTTTTATTTGATATATTTTCTTTCCTCTAAATGAAAACAAATAACCCGTGACAGCATACATAGGTTGCCTTTTAGCTATACAACCAAGCTGATACAGATCGATAAATTTCCACCAACTAAAATGCCCTCCGACAAAGCCTGGAAATTAATTATCATTTAAATCTATTGTGTGTTTCATTATTTCTTTACTACTTGAAAAAAAAAACTGTCACAAAAGAAGAAGTAAAATAACGCTACGAAGGAAGTTTATCTGGACACCGTTATAATGACATAAAAGGAAACGGGGGCCTGGCTCCCTCTGCTGGCCGACCTGCTGACTTTACAAAGGATGGGGATTCTTTAACTTACTGGAAGGGCCCTTAATGAAGGCCCTTCCTGAAAGAAAAAACTTCAAAGGCCCCTTTTTTGTTGTATAAACAGCAATCTTCTATTTGACAAAGAAACAGTGTTGTGCAGTAACAAGTTTAGGTTAGCTCTGAAACAAATCAAGCTAACCTGAAGATTTAAACTAGTTCTTCTTAAGATCCTTGTATGAATTAATATCAATCTCTTCCACCCTAGATTGCAGGGTCACAAAAAAGTGTTTTGTCTGGAAATGTCTTCATAGGAAGAGAAGCTTTTTGTTTCAGTTTCAGTCTGCGGCTTTGGATGGGATTCATTAAATACCTGTTGGTCATTTGGTTGTTTTTAAGAGCAATGGGAAACTAATTGATCCTCATCAATATTGTTCTTTACTTTATTCTCTTTGTTTTAGTTTTCTAGTGTTTGGCTTCTCACAAAATTGTGTTTTGTTTTTATTTTCCATACTTTTTTTTGGATGGATGGAGAATCCATCCATATGTATGGAGAAGCTGTCCCTTTGTAACATTAAGAAAGCAGCACATCTTACTGACACGCTAGCCCCCCCTGCTGGTGAAGTGGATTCATGACACCTGACAGCTGGTGGTCCCCAACTCTCCATCCTTATAATTGTTATTCGCTGTTTCTCACTGTTTGGTATTAAATCAAATTAAAGCTCTTCCTCCCCACCCCCTCAATTCAACTAGGATTACAAATATTATTTCTATTTGCTAATTGCCACAATAATTAGATTTTAATTGTTTTTACTGACTTGAATTTAGAAGATTAGATAAAGTGGAATAAAATCCAGATAACTGTCTGCAAATACGATCTTGGAAGAAAAGGGGGAAGCTTAAAAGTGTGAGACCATCCCAACCACGAGGCGTCTGCTTAGCCCGTAATCACTGGAGCACCGACCAACACAAAATTGTCTTGACAATTTTGATAATTGGACTTCGGCTGAATGTAACGTCTCTGCTACTGGTTTCCCAAATAGGTGACTGTTTGATGTTTTGATGACTTTTTATTTTTGTGTTTTTTTGAGATGAAAAGCACTTTGAACTGCCTTGTGGCTGAAACATCCAAATAAACTCGATTGATTGATGTGCAGCTGTGTTGCGACACGAGGGACTGTTGCACTTCACAAGATAACATGAGTCAAGTATTGAAGCAACGGTTCAAGACATCAGCCAGGATGCTGCTGTTTGGACAGTGACTATTAAGATACCTTCAAATTAGCTACAACATGACGACAAAGTAAACATTTTAAAGTCTTGATATTAAATCGCATTGAAAATACATGGGTTTGTGTGAACAATGCAACTCAAAACACGGCCTCCGTTACATCAAGTCCGTTTGGAGGAATGGTCCAAAATTTCAGAAAACTATTGTGCGAAGCTTGTTTAAGGATTCCCAAATCATCTCACCTTGGTAAATAATACAAATTGGAGAAAGTCACAAGGAAATCAGGTTAATAAGCAAACAGTGATAATTTGGGGAATATCTGATTGCAGCTGTGTTTTTCTTTTTAAAGTTATTTTCAGCTTCAGGCTTACGAACTCTCTTGAGTCTTTTTTTTTTTGTTCTTATACCACCTCGTTCCTAAACATAGGAAAAAGACCTTCAAGAAAACTGAAATTAGGGACCATCTAATGGAGGACTGTGCGCTGCTCTCGTATAAAGTTTCGTCTTTCTGCCTCTATTTCAGTCTCCTTTAGGCCCGGCCACATAATGACAGACCTGCTGTGTATTAAAGGACCCTGCCCATGCGTCTTCTCCCAGCCACCTCCCTTTTCGCGGGCCTTTAAAAGCCTCCCAGACAGGGTGGTGGTGGGGGGGACCACTTCCATACAGAGAGAGAGAGAGAGACTCGCCATCCACAAAGTCAACTGTCCGGTCGCAAACAGAGATCTTCAACATGGATAATCATTCCTACAACTTTCCATCCGACTGCACCCCGCTTACAAACTGCAAGTCGGCCCGCAAGCCGGCGGGTTCCACCGTGGTGAACATGGGCAATGCGGGGAAGAACCCTCCGCGGGACTACCTGCTCTGGTCACTCTGCAACACCTTTTATGTCAACTTCTGCTGCTTGGGCTTCATGGCACTCATCTACTCCATCAAGGTGAGCTCAGGTCCAGTTTTCTTGAATTCATTGGAAATTTGAACCATTTTGAGGAGGCGTTCAGATGAGACAAAGCACTAAAATGGCACCCAGAGTAACCCAACCAATTCAACGCCCAGAACAGGTTGACGTAAGTTTGTAAAGGTTTATCGTTACAAACTTGCACGGAGTTTCCCCTTCCTTTGACTGTTGATATAAATTACCTTTAACCAATGAGGAAAAACCCTGAGAATGACCAATGAGTGGAGATGAGAGTGAAAGGAAAATCGAGAATTCAAGTTCTTGGAAGAAGACAGTTCACTAATTGTTGATGAGAACAATTTGACATTCCTTGTGTAATTTCTTGAAGTTGGCCATATTAGATAGATAGTCGGATATGTCAGTAGGGCCTTAAAGGCAGATGCTGTTATATCCCAAATGCCACGCAGGGAAACACAGCTGGATAAAAATAATCCAAACCAGCAGACCAGGATGTGGCTGTCCTCTGTTTGCCAACCTCAAGAACCATTTTGTTTGTGCAAATGTCGACTGGAGAGCTCTAACCATTGAACGTATCCATAAATACATTTTGTTGGATTTCATACTCTTTTGAATCACACACAATGCAACAAAGCACATTCAGCTGCAAAGCATTGAGAATGTCCTTGTCCAGAAACCTGGAATGTCTTACACCACAAGGATGGGGCGGCAGCCAGGCAGATGTTTTACCGACAAAAAACATGTTCTGTGCCTGAATAAAAAAGAAAAGGTTTCTGCTAAGCTTACCGCAAGAGGGTGTAAACCAGACTCTTCACTCTGCATAGTTTTGAACCCCAGTCTTGTGATTGGCTCAGCACGGGAATTAAAGGCAGTGTCTCGCAAAGTAGGGAGTTAAAAATGGCATAATTGGCATCTTCTTAATGGGCAAGTACTGTCAAGAAATTAGAGAGTCTGGAGGAGAAGCTGAGTAATGCTGCACTCTGATGAGTCCCAGAGGAGACACAAAGGTCACATGATTCTCTGCTTATTTTTCCCCCCATTTTGTCCAATTATAACTACATACCATGTAATCAAGCAACTCAAAGTAGTGCATACTTGTCAACTGGAAGGAAAATGTCAAATTCAAACACTTTACAAGTAAAAAATCCTAAAAATTCACTTTGGATGTTCACATTCTGCTCTGTCACCTTTAAATAGCATCGGCTCTGTGAAGGCGTCAGAGTTTGATAGAGGATGTTAGTGACCAACAAAACTGACCAGGTACCGAGTTGTGAAGATGTGTTAAGCAGATATTATTGGTAAAATAGTATCCGAGCCTCTGGAGTAGCTGCAGAGATCCACAGCTCAGGTTTAAAAACAAGGCTGCTACTAGTTGGGACGTCCATAAATCCAGCCATTATGGATGAAAATCATTGTAGAAAGACAAACATGAGGGTATGAACAACTGTAAAATTACCAAAACATGGCCGTTCGCTGAAACTGACAGGCATTAATCAGAGAAGTAGTCCTGCTTAGTTCTCCTTAGTCGAATTCTAGTTTGTCTGCCAGAAGGTCCAGTTCGTTTGGGGAGGTGTGAACGCGCAATCAAACTCTGATGCCGACCAAAAAAAGCTAACTGTGGTCCACCTAAAAACCAAGGTCTGGGTTTGGCTGAAGTGAACTTTAAATGTATATGTGAATAACAAGCGGACCGGAGACCGCTCCAAAAGCAGGAAACTGGCTATAACAAGGGCATTCTGGGTAAATCCAACAGAAACAAATGCTTCGGTCGAGCGCTAGCAGGAGAAATGGATCATGGTCTTTTGCGAAAGACAATAAAGAAATCCTACAACCTGTAAAATCCAATGTATTTGGATTTTTGTTCACAATTTTCTAAGAAGGAAGTCGTGTTCAGTGTCTTCTTCTGAGGTTTTTGTGACGCTTCATTCAGTAGCTCTTGGTGCAGCACCACCACTGGCAAGAAGGTGAACATGTTTTCAAGTTGTTTTTTTTCTCTTTTTACACACTGCAATGTGAAAGTGAATCGCTACGGCTGAAAATGTAACAATTTTGGCCCAACAATCGAACTGAGTATCGGCTATCAGGTGTGAATTCACACTTAAGGATCTTGGTGGCTCTTGAGGAGGTGCCGAGGTCCAACGCTCAGGTGGCAGAAACTGCCAGGCTCTCCACAGATCTGGCCTTTATAGGACATTAGTGTAATGTTACACTAATGTTAAAGACAACAAAAGTCATTTAGTAGACACTGCAAATATGTAGAAGAAGATTCTCATGTCAGTTAGATTTAAGATTAAACCTTTTGGGGCAAAAAGTGAACACAGCACATGACCCTGAACGTATCATCTTCACCTTGGGATACGGTGGCGGATGCAGCTTGCTGTGGGGACGTTTTTTCTTCTGCACAGACAGAAGACGAGGAGATGGATGAGAATAAACACATGATAATCCTGAATCCTGTGATGCTTGTGTTTGTTCAGGCCCGGGACCAGAAGACTCTCGGGAACCTGCAGCTGGCTCAGGAGTGCTCAGACAAGGCCAAATGGTACAACATCCTGGCCGCCGGCTGGAACCTGCTGATCCCTCTGCTGGCCATTGTCCTCATTGTCCTCCTGCTCGTCCACCTCGGCTCTTCTCAGGGCTCCTTCGATTTCCTGGGAGAGGACGGTTTCCAAAACTTCCTCAAGTTGTTCAGCTGGTAGACGAAGGAGAAAAGAAAAATCTACGGTTGAATTCAGAAGACGATGGCAGACGTTAAAATTAGTCGACGTCTAAATGTTTGTTTTCAACTTGTCCTACGCAGACGTGTTAAAGCTTCTGCTCGCAATCCTGAATTAGCTGTTACACTGATAACTTATTTTAGCAGTATTAGCGTCTCTCTGCCAAAAGTTATATAAATACAAAAACGTCAAGGCGGATTTAAGCAGTATTTTTGAAACAGTGCCATGAATGTGACTTACATCTGAGCTATTGCTAGTACGAAACGGGAAAAACTTTAGAGCATGCTGATGTTTTATGTGGTGAGCCAAAGGCTGAAACAGCCTGAAAGACAAAATGAAGGAAAAAAAGAAAAACATTACAGGGACAGTTTGCATTTTTTGAAGTAAAGTAAGTTAAAATTATTATAAGTACCTTAGTATAAGTAAATTTTTGACCTGTGGTAAATGATGTGGTATCACAATGAGTTTGATGAAGCTAGTTGTTAGCAGTGCTATGCTAAATGCTAATCACAAAACAGCATTTTAGCTAGTTTCAGCAGGTCAACATCCCGTCCACACAGAACAGTTTTTTTTTTGTTTTTTTGGTAAAAGAGAAAAGTTTGTAACAATTTATGGTCTACACGGAGACGACGTTTTGGGCACCCTAAACATTTTTCTTATTAAAAAAGTTCCAGAGGAAAAAATTCACTCTTGTGTATTTGGACAACAAAAACACATGTTTTGTGAAACAAATATGTTAGCCTACAATGTAGCCTGACCTGTAACCTCAAACACATCAAATGTGACACTCATTACAACAACAGTGGAAGATTTCATATTCTACAAAAGACTTCAGTCGCGTCTGTTTTGCTGCGGCAGCTTTACGCACATGTTCCATTGTGCATGTTTAGCGCCACCTACAGGTCGAGAGGAGTCAAAAATTAGGCTGTTCTCTCTCTGTGCTTCTTTGGGGAAGGAAACCTTTCTGAAAACGATCCTGGGGGAACCCAAGTGTTTTTCAACAACAACCCGCTTTAGAAAAAAAATTGTTCCTGTGTGGTCGAGATCTAAAACAACTCTAATTGAACATGTGCATGGCTGTGGTACATGGTGCTATGCCATCACATTGTCTTTTTAGCTAGCTTTTTTTGTCAATGTCTTCTTAGCTAGATAATGTCCTTGGATCTACGCTAAAACTATGTCGTGGGATGCTATTGCACAAAACCTAAAGAAATCCTAAGGTTTTTTTAAAGGCTAAGTCATGGCCCGTCACAAAGTCCAGCTTCTCTGCTTTATTTTTCGTATTTATTGTATTTATGTGAAGTACGATTTGATTGGTTGTTGGAACTGTCTTTGGTCAGGATAAGTTGAGATTGAGAACTGAAATAACAAACAAACGTGGAGCCAAAGTTTTACAACGGACAATGAATTCGTTTTCATCTTCAAGCATTTCTCACATTACTTTATACATCTCTTATCATTGTTTTTTTTTTTTTTTGGTGCTTTGAACATTTTTCTGTTGTATTGCCTTATTGTTTTCAATCTCTGAAATAAATAAAACAGACTGTATGTTAGCACAGTACATCACAGAAAGACCAAAAAGAGCCTTATTTATCTTCCTATGTTGAGATCTCCATGCAGCCGAGTCCTTTTCTGTCACCGCCCAGCAGACAGGAACAGGTGCCGAGAGGTGTTCCTTTGGCTGGCTCCTGCGGTTCCTGCCGCCGCACCCACACCCACACCCACACCCAACTTTAAAGTGATCATTTTGGGTTTCCGTGGACCGACTCCGGGGTGGGTCTGCTCCCAGCTGTGTGTTTGGCCCGCTAGCGTTTTTACATATATACACAAAACAGCCAGTTCTGGGAATGTGCGTCGAACATGCCCTTCAGAGGAGAGGCAGAGCCGCCCGGGAAGACCACTACAGAGGGCCGAATGCGGAACGGGACGTGGTCCAAATCTGCTGGTTCTGCTCTCAGTTGAACGAACGGCCGCTCATACTGAACGTGAGACATTTCAGAACAGACAGTCTTGGCTCTAGTTGTCGCTTCCTGGCTGGTGAAGAGTCGCTGGACTCGCTTTCAGTCCCACAGTTCACTGTTACATCCATAAAACAAATAAAAGTCCAAACTGGCTGGTTTTACATTCAATGGCGAGCAAGAAATCAAGAAAGTCCAAAAAAATCCACTTTGTCCAATTCAATGGCGACGGAAAACCAAGAAATCAAGACATTCCACTTTGACCAATGGTCTGCATTTGTTCATTTGTCTCTTTAATCCTGCTTACGTGGTGCAACACATACAAACGTTAACATGCAACATCCATTTCTTCCTCAAACACACCCACCCAGATGATTCGCAGTCTGGTCGCCTCCCCTAGGCTGAACCTCTAAGATCCCCCCAGGTTTTCCTTGTGCCACTCATGTGATTTCAGCGTTGCGCTCCTTCTGACTCCCTTCACATTAGTAGCTTCTCTTTTATTTATATCTGCCCAAATCACAGCCCAGGGCTTCTAGCTTTCTATTTTCCTCCTGTGGTCTGAGGCAAATGGTTACAGATGTCTGAGGGAAAATTACAGGACAGAATTGGGCCCTACAGTAGGAGGGGGAGTGTACTTCCTCCTGCTCTTTTCAGGGGCTTTTTTTTTCATGACGTTTCCACATGGTAACTAGAAGAGCTACGGCTAAACGTAGAGAATCTGTTGACAAGCATTAGCTTGTCTGCTCCACAGGTCTGATCTTTATGGCAGCGTGGGCAAGAAGAAGAACTCTGTTACAGCCACAGTAGGCCATATGTAGGATGCAGTAAGCATGTGGAGAAAGTGCTTCAGTCAGACAAAACCAACGTTGAACTTTCTGACATGCAGGAAAACTGGGAGTGACAGAAATCTAACACTGCTCCTCACTGCTTCAATGGGTGAAAACCAATGATTTGGTGCCATTCTGGCCCCTTTCCTCCTGACAGAACCGAGTCAGGTAGGGAGGAGGCCGCCTTGCTCTTACACTCTGATTTTTTCTGGGACAGAGATCCAGGTTTCAGGCCAAAATTAATTTCAACTAATTCAGCTTTTCGTTTTCAATCTGGAATTCACCTCTGTGGAAAACAGCTGTAGACGGGCTTCTGAATTTTCACATAATGGCATTTAGCAAATAGAAACAGGAGTCATTTTGACGGGCTTGAAGTTAGACCATTAGTAAAAAAGACAAGTTATTAAAAAATCAGTTTTCACACAATTTTTGTTATAATCTAGAATAGATAGATAGATAGATAGATAGATAGATAGATAGATAGATAGATAGATAGATAGATAGATAGATAGATAGATAGATAGATAGATAGATAGATAGATAGATAGATAGATAGATAGATAGAAAAAAGTATTTCTATTTTTACTGCTGATATAGCAATTGTGAATAATTTATGCTTTAATAATAATATCTTATTATTATTAATAAAAGTATTAATATAATAAATAAATCAATATGTATTATTAATAATATATTAGTTATAAATAATTGTATTGTTATCATTATGATTATTAATGATAAATTGTTATTATTATAAATATTATTAAGATAATTGTGACGTAACCAGATGTAAGTTTTACTTCGTCTTTACTCCTCGGCCAAAAAGTGTTTCTGGAGTTTCAGGATCATCGGTGAGTCTTTCTCCAGACTCCCGGGGAGTTTCTATTCAAGCCCCCATCAGAACAGGAGATCTATGAGACACAGAGAGTCCGGAAAATTGCAACAACAACAAAAAAAAAAAAGAAGAAGAAGAAGAAAGTAACCCCATCGCACTGCGTGATGATGACGCCCACTGAGACGGAGACAAACTGATTGACTGATCGACGCGCTAACTGGGCGTTCCCAGCGCGGAGCGTCTTCTAATCCACGCAGCACTTCGGATCATTTCTTTTATTTATACATTTTTTTTCATCAGCGGAGCAGAGACACAAGCAGCGCCACGGGTGACGAAGCGTCGCGCTGCGTGGAGCAGAGAGCAGGATGGACAGGTAGGAGGCGGCCTGATGCCCCAACATGCACGACCTTGATTCTGCAACTCCACAGACTCTAAAGTTTTGGGGACTTGCATGAATAAATCTCGAGTTTCTTTTCTGATTATTATTGAATCAGTGCAGTTTTTTGTTGTTGTTGTTTTTTTTTTTAACCCGTGAAACCTTTTCTGCAGTCGGGCTGCAGAAAATGGCTGAAATGCCGATGTCTGATCAACATCTGATCAACGTCTGATTAATGTCAGCTGTTTGCCGCACTCTGGATCAGAGCATTTTATTACTGAACGGGGTTCTCATGTTTCAAATTAAACACTGTAGAGGACAGTTGGTGCTGATTCCTTTCTGTACATTTTCTTACTTGTTCATAACAATTCTTACTGACTGTTTGTCTGTGGTACATTGATATGAAAACATCTACATCTTACTCCAAGGTGTGGAGCGGTCCACCCCTACTGTTTACATGAGTGGGATGGCCCAACCACACAGCTGCTTCACTGCTGGCAAAAGATGATAATTCAACGTTGAATTATCATCACAAAGGTTGCATGTGTGGTTGAGGTCGACAACTGATGGTGGATCAACCATCAAACAACCATCCAATGCTCGCCAATTAACTAGCGTTGAAACTGTGTCATTGAATCAATGTTGTTTTGTGGTTGAATCTAATAAATTAAATGCCAGTCGAATCCAGTGTTTTTCAGCACTGGTCCTCCAGGCCCTACAGGTCTTGGGCATTTCCCTAATTCAGCTCACATGATTTTAATTGACGTCTGATTAACAGGGTTTTGCTGAACTGAAAAACGCAGGTCAGCTTGTCTGGACCAGGTCTGGGGAAGAACTAGTAATCTAAATATTCAATCAATGTCAGTTGTTTTTCGCGCCCCCCATGCCCTCCGCCCCCATACAACCCCCTCCCCCATTCAACCCCCCAGCACCCCCACCACCTCCCCCAAAGACACCCCGGCCCTCCATCACCTCCACCCCTCCCTCACCTGGCCCTTCCCCCTTTCCACTCTGCTCCCCTCCTCCTTTGGCTCTGGGTGAAACTACTTTATATTTGGTGAGGGTTAATCACGTTATGATTTAAGCTCTATGTGGGTTGTGATTCTGTTCTGTTCATCTTCTTATTTGTCTGTTAATCTTATGACTGACTATTTGTGTGTGATATGTTGACACAAAAACACAACGTAGAAATCACTACAAGGAGTCAGGTGGTTCACCTCCCCCATTTTACACGACTGGTATGTCCCAACCACATCAACCAATTGCAGCTGGCTTGGTGCAACCTGTTTCTGAATTTAATTATTCAACTCTCAGCACTTTTGTGGTAAGTTTGACCAATCGACTTTTATCTTAACCTATTTATTAACTAACTGCATTGTGTTGTGCTTATGTTTCAGCGTGGTAGGAAAATAAGCAGTGATGGCCTAGTTATGTTGAAAAGGTAACTTGATAACTCCTTGAAACCATGAATGAACACTATGGAGTGGAATATCAGTGCATATATTCACTATCAAAACAAGGTTATGTCTCTGCTGTGTTGTTAAATTACATGATATCATGCTGCTGTGTAACACTGTGCCTTCTTGTCTCTGATGTAGATTTGCTCGGCTGGCTGTAGTAGGAGGCACCAATTCAGCCAACATGACAAGAAGAATGTTGATGATTTCTATGACAAAAGCCTGGCAAGTCATTTCAACTGGGCTGGGAAAAAACATGGCTGTTCCCAGAGTAAAAAGCCTTTCAAGGACACAATCCTGCATATTAGGTGAGCTTCCTCCACTGGAAATGGCTTTAAATTTTAATTTTAGGAAATGGGACTGTTGGTGAATAAGAATCTCACTGTGCTGTTATTGTGCCATATAGTGGATAATTGTAACCCAACTCCAATAACATATTGCATCCTCTGTTTTACAAATACTCAAGTTTGTCCATTCATTGCCAGTGTGAATATTTTCATTGGACAGTTTTTGCACAAACCAGAACCTGGACATGGGAGCGGATAACACCCCTCAACAAGGTGAGAGAGAGCTGGACTTTCACCGACATGTTTTGGTTTGTTGAAAAACAGAGCAGCACTTTAGTACTGGAAAAACTCGTTTTGAAGAGAATCCCAGCTTACCTTGCGATACAGTTAACGTTTATCTATCCCTGTTAGTGTGAAATTAGGCGTCGCGTTTAAAATCAAATCAAAAGTATTACATATTCATAGTCAATTATATGCGCACATCTAGGTGGAGCTAAATTAGAGGAGAGGCAATCTGATTCCTGATGGATGGGGCTCTAACCCGGAGGGACACGTAACAACGGACCCGAAGAGCGTCCTGACTGGAGGAGGACTGGTCCCCATTGGCGGCAGTGAAGCCACAGGTTAGAAATTAACATCAACAGTAATTTTACTTTAGTCTTTCTATAAACAGTACATTATTATTCAATGAAAAGAAATTGTTAATTTGGAAGTGGAACACACATTGGATTTAATTAGAAACAGACGCAGTAATGTGTGCAGATTATTTTCTGGATGCTTCTATTGCTGAGTTTGGGCTCTGAAACTGAATTACGTCACATGCACACGCACAACCCTCACGTTTTCATCATCAGTATTTACAATCAAATCTAATACTGTAAAATCAGAAACTGAACAAAATCACCACCAGGCGTAGTTCACGCTTCGGCCGCCAGATGGCAGAAAAGTCCTTCCAATGTGAGCCTTGATACTTGCTCCTTAGCTGGATTAAGACCAAAAAGTATTTTACGTGGATTCAAATTGACAATAAAACAATGAGGTCATGAAGCACTCTAACCTAGAACCAAAGCAGAAGGTTGTAAGTATTTCTAGACATTGTTTTACAGCCACACACATTTTAATATATATTTATCATGTACTTATGATTTTCACAAGTCTCACAAATGTGCATCTTGGCATAAATTCTCCGTTAAATATATATTTTTTCTTCAATAAATATCTTTACCTTTAGAAATTAGGATCAAACTGTAATTCTGATGTAAAAAATGGACTATATTGCTGATCTCTTGTCTATTATAACTTATGACTAGTTTATTTCTCAGTTTTGCTCAAAACATTTCACGATAATCGCCTCTCCAAATCTTAGTCCCAAGTTTCGTTGGCCTTTTACTTTACAAATTCATGAAATTGAACCTGGTAGAGAGTAGAACAGTGCTGAGTTATATTCATCGTGGCTCATTTGAATGCAGGTGGCTACAAAGGTTACGGTCTCGGGATGATGGTGGAGGTCTTCTGTGGGATCCTGGCTGGAGCCCAGTACAGCAAACACATCGGCACATGGAAAGTCACCGACCGCGTCGCCAACCTGGTACATCCCGCTCTTTTTATCCGTTTTTACTATTGAGATAGAAATATAGAAAGCATTCCTTCGTTTGTTGATAACCGAGGTACCAACTAGTTTTCTTCAGTGTCGTTTGTAAAATCCTCTTTAAAGAGTAAACAGCAATCCGAGTGCTGCCAAGGTCAGAGTGCTGAAGGTCATTTTCAGCAAAAACAGAAGTACAATGAAAGTGGTAAAATACATGGAGAAGCTCTTAAAAGAGGGACTATATTGCATCATTCGGTAGTTGTAAATCAATTGTGGGATTCCTCTAGGATTCGTTCTGGGCCCACTTAAGTCTCCGTTCTCAAATGATTGAAAACTACTTCTGCGTCCATATTTATGCTGATACCACAGCATTTTATTTTGTGTCGTCCGCTATGATCGGTCTCTCCGTAACACCAGTGAGTTGATGAGTCAGAATTTCCTCCAGTTTATTGCAAATAGGCCAGAAGTCATGGTGTTTTGGTCGGAGGAACACAAGGACAGAAAGAAGCTCTCTGTTGTCTTGGAGTCACATCTGAATTGTAACAACCACTAACTATCATCTTAAAACACCGCCATGAAAATGAGTTTCCTGCTAAAATGGGACGCAGAAAAACTGCAAAGCTGTCTTTAGTGGTCTCTGCTAAAGAAAAACAAAAAAACAAACAAGGCGACTGCAGCTCCTCCGTAATGCTATTGTCTGAGTCGTGGTATATTTTCAAAATGGTGGAGTTAGGCCAAAGCTAATTACTGATTTACTTGTCAGTGTTTCCAGGACCGGAGCAGCTATTTGAATAATGACATAGAAGACAAAATTTGGATTTAAATGAGAATTAAATTACTATTTAATTTTGGATTAAAATTTTTAAAGTTGTATTTCAGTAATTGTTAAAAGTTTCTGCAACTTGCTTTAGATGCAAGGATCTATTTTAAACACTTTGTTCATTTCTGTTTGTCTATCCAAGACATATCCAGATGTCTTGGATCTGTATGGTGCTTTTTAAATCAACATGCTTCCTTACGCTGCAACGTTGTTAGTATCTGATTAATAATCACGTCTAATTTCAACTCTACCAATAAAATCACTCAAGAAACTCAAGCAATAATTCCATTAGAAGCCTTTTTTTCCCTAAGAGGAACTTTATAAAGTTCAGAGACAAAAAAACAAAACATCAGTGAATATACAAAATGTATAATTTTTTTGCTTCAGTGAAAAGGGAGTCTGTACTACTTGTCTGTCCTTCATAATTTGTCACGTTTTGTATTTCAGGGTCAGTGTTTTGTAGCAATCAACCCAGAAAACCTTGCTCCCGGATTCAACGAGAGAATGTCAGATCTGCTCTCCATTCAGAGAGACCAAGACCCTGTGAGTACGCAACAACAGTCCCTGTTTTTCTCAGCACTTTAATTATCTTAGCTGATGTTTTTTCATTTTTAATAACCCAGAAAACTGACGTCTGCCTCTTAAGAATCTGTTTTAAGTTGTAAAGTGCAGGCAGAGGCAGCAGGGTTGGTTGTTACTTTTTCTTTTTTGCTGCAGGCTGATCCGGGCTCGCCTGTTTTGGCTCCTGGAGATCCGGAGAGGTTGAACATGAAGTGTGAGGAGATAGGGGGAATACCTTATTACCTCAACGTTGTCAAGTACATAGTAAGGACTGAAACATGTCCAACATTAAGCACGATTTTCTTTTACGTATTTCTTTCCCATAAATGTAAGAGCATGTCGAGCATTAAACATTATGTTCCATGCAGACAGTTAAAAATCTCTGCTAACCTAGAGTTAGGTAGGTAAGCTAACTCTTAGCTAGCTATCTAGTTAAGAGTTTAGCCAGGTAAGCTAAACACTTACTTAGCAACCTAAATATTTAGCTTGCTAACAAAAGCTAAAGCTGTGACATTTATAACTATGAATAACCTGGTGAAAATAGGACTTTTGAAAATCAAAATGACCCAAATTATTGCTGTTAATTATTAACTATGCAGCTTTACAAAAGGCACTCCCTATGAAGGGAGATTGGATTGTTACAAAATGTATATTTTGACATCAATACTTAAATGATTATCATACTAACCTGGCTATATTATCCCATTGTAATGATAATATAGCCGTGTAGCTACACGGTGTGGCTGCCACGGTGTAGCTGTGGGCAACACTGTCTACTAACTCGGTTGTGCAGAGCTTTATGTGTGGATTTCCTCCTTCTCCATCTATAGGTTTTGTTCTACCGCCTAGACATCTGCATGTTGTGTTGATTGGATTTAACAGACCTAAAAATGAGTTTGGAGGTGCATTGCTCATTTTGGCTGTGGACACTAGACTAGAGGAGTCGGAAAATTAATTCACGGATAAATAGAAATGGGAATTTTTTTTAGAAAGTTGTAACGTAAACTAAAAGATATGTGGGAAAAATTAAATTTTTCAAGGAAAGGAGGAGAAACAGATTTAAAAGTAAACATCTATCGACCACACAGTTAATCTCGGATTGGAGCTCTGTAGGTTTGGTGGCGAATGTGAGTTAAGATTACTCATGTATTATTAACTGAGCCGATCATTTCCTGTTACGGAAACATTTTAGTCTTATTGAAAACATACAGGACTTACTCTAACAGGGTGCATACAATTATATAGCACAGATAAATGTGTTAATTCAATGGCAGGATGTTCTGCTTTTTAAAGTTTATTTCTCTTAAAGGTTGTAAACGTCTTGTAAAAATTTTTTAGAATAAAAACGTTTCTAAGTATTTGGGTTTTCATTCATCATTCCCCAAAACTTCCCACTTGTGACTAAGAAACATCAACAGCTGAGATGTTTCATGTAATATTCATTAAATGCTTAATTACAATTTTAATGTAGCTGCAGGTAAAATATAATGAAAAAAAGTGTAAAAGTTCTAAAACAAAGTTCAATGTTTCACATTAGAGACCAACAGAAACTCAGGCATAACTTAAGGTAAAGAAAAATTATCGTGGTTTTCAAAATGTAACCTTGAAAAGTGAAACATGCATATTGGGGTTTTTATGGAAAAAAAACCCAATATGCTTTACATTCGAGTGCTGAATGTAAAGCACTCGAAACCAGATTTCTATGTCTACAAATGTTTTGAAAACAGTGCATTATTTCTATTTCACGACATTATTTTTCATTGTTCAGTCACATATAGTTAAAATAGAGAGGGAGAAAAAAGAATTGGACCACCTTTCATTTGAAAAATAGAATTAGTCAAATTTTTCATTAGTCATTTTTCAAATGTTAATTTCACTTTTAAAAACCAAATGTGCTTTATCTTTCTAACTTTCTTTTTCAGCTTATGTTTACTTAAATAATCATAGTTTTGGATCTAACTATAACTTTATTTTTAAAAAATAACTTATAAGTGAGAAATATTTGGATAATCTGTGTATGCTAAAATCAAAAGGTTTAATAATTGAATCTGAATTTATGCAGTAGGTGGAGACAGTAGGTGTAGATGGAGACTCTTTCTCGGGAATAAATCATCTTTTCAAGTTCAAATGTTTCTCTTTTATTTATCATAATTATAAATAACTTGTTGTGTTTTTTCCCCCACTATAGATTATCGTCAGTTTACAGATACAAATCTAGTTGATGCCTTCTCAGACCATGAAGGCGAAGGCGGACTCCACCTTCACAGATGTCTAGATTAGGACCTTAATCTGCCGTGCCAAAAGTTCTGGCACTGTATTCTGGACCCTGGATGTCCAGTTCACACTCCACTGGCTGCAAACAAAAGAGGAGAAATCAACAAATCAATGGGGTTTAAATCCCAGCAGGGGAGGGAAAGGAGGTGGGGGCGGAGTGCTGTGGGAGTGGGACTAGTGAGTTTTGGGCCAGTGAGTGGGTTGGGGAGAATTAAGAAGCCCGTTCAAACAGTCGTTGTATGAGGCAGACTTAAGAAGTGTGTGTGTAGAGGGGTGGATGTTTGGATGGATGCTGGGGGTTTAATCTGCCCTGGCCTTGGCCTGGTGCCCTTGTGCTGATTAAGCCGGGCCCCTAAGAGCCCGGGGAGCGCCGCCGCTGGCTGGGATTAAGCAGATTCTAACAGGTGTTTTCTTTTGTGGCACTAAGCGGGGACCGGTCCATCACTCGCTCAAAAGAGCAAATCATGAAGTCGGTGGCGTGTCGATGGTGACAAGGCAGACAAGTTTGTGTAGGAATTGGATAATGTTTAGTTTGTGCATCATTAACCCTATAAGACCGAAGTTTCAAATGTCAGCCTGGATATTTCTGCTTGTTTTAATTGTACGCAAATGTCCTGTGAGTAAATACAGTATATTTGTCCATTTATCCATAACAACTGGAACTTTCAATATTTAGCAAGTTATTTTCATCAGATTAATTTTACTCCCTGCTATGGTGGGAGTGAAATTACCATAATAACCCAAAACTGGCTGGAAAGCGCAACGTGTCCCCTTTAGAATCCGTCTGAATTTGTAAGGTAGCACAAAGGGGAGCAGTGTTACGGTACTGCAAACTTGACTGGATCGTCGCAGATCTGTTCGGTCTGGAAGGGTTAAAAGAGAACTGGTGAAAACCCTAAGAAACGGGATCAGACGTTAATAAGATGTAGGCAAGTAAGTAAAACATCAACAAATGATCCATTGCGCTTAAGTGACGTATAGAGTATTTTAGGAGAACGTATTGATTTCTAGAGAACTTTTCAAAATACAGGATGCTTTTTTTCATCCAACACAAAGACAACACTTAGATTTTTACACAATGTTGTACATTATTGTCTTACATAACATTATTCAGAATGACTTTGTTTGGAACTTGTCTGTTTATGATTTGATAAGAGAAAAATAAGAGCCACGGAGTCACTGATTTCTGCTCAACGTCGGTGTAAAGTGGTGAGTTTTGTAAGATCGCTGGACTTTACGAACATATAGATCTGCTTGTCGTCAGCGTAGCATTGATGAGACAGTTAAATTTTTTTGTATGAGGTGATCGAAGGGACTGATACAGAAAAAGAAAAGGTCCAAGCACTGGACCTTGCGTCACACCTTCCAGCTGTGCCAGGAGAACTCACTTGAACCAATTTGAAATCGCAGAAGAAGAATCACGGGAAATTTTTCCAACGGCTCAAGCATTAAAATTTCACCACGATCTAAATGCTGTTGTTAAATTGAGGAATGTTTGTCTTTCGTATAGCTTTGAGGAAACCCGCCTTAATGATGAGTTTCTGTTTGCCAAGTGGAGCAAAGCAAAGATGCAGTTGCAGAAGAGTAGCACTTTTCCATTATATCTGACAAGCGTGGATCTTGAGAAGTAGAAATTTAGTTTTAAATCCTTCTGCCTGTAAACCTCAGGGAGACATGAAATCGCTCCTCTGGGGAGTGGGTATGCGTATATGTGCGTGTAACGACAGACAGGAGGGAGGAGTAGCGATCGGGAGAGTGGGGAGACCTCCAAAGGCCTCTGCTGCTCTCACGCTGAGTCTTTAATGAAGTGAAACGGCTTCCCGGTCGGTTCCTCCCAGCTGTTGTCCCCACAAAGCCAAGATATTTGCCCTTGGCTCTTTGTCCCCGCTCGGGCTGCCGTACCTCCAAATAACACGCAGGAACACGGCGAAATAAAAGCAATGCATCTGCTGCGCCGTTGACTCCAGCTGCTCAGGAATGCAGCCATGTCTCCATCTGTTGACCCCCGGATCAGGACCGAAGCCGGTGCCGGTAGGTGTCGACAGCGGAAGGGAAAATCGAGGACCGGCTGCTGTTTAAAGCCAAAAACGAGAATACTACACAAGAAATTAATGACAGTCAAAAAGCATCATGTTTGCCTCATCGCATGTTCCAAGATAATAACTTCAAGTCCAATTTTATCCATCGTTAATTTATTTGAACAATAAGTTTCCTCCTTGCAGAAAACAGAATGAAGATGTTATAAAAAGGCTATCGTAGATATTCTTATGGTATAGTCCATCTATTGATTGTCTGTCAATGCCCCATTTTGGGAATGTGTTGCCCACCTCCAGCAACCACTGGGTTGACGGTCCGTCACCGGGCAACACAGACAAACACAGCACAGCTGCCATCCAAGATGAAAGTAGAGACTGCAAAAGGTTCAGCTCAAATGATTTCTTTTTTTCTTTTTCAGGTGAAGTTGAAGTTCAAGATGTGCGTATTTGTCCACTTTGGAGGAGAAATTCAGATGAAATGCTGTTTAAGAGTAGTGGCAAAAACGAGTTTTTTTCAGTTATTTTTGAAAATACAAAATATAAGTCGCTTTACAACCTCATGCTTCACTTTCTACGGGATCGGTTTTGGTTAGTTTTAATTTTGCTGTGCACATATTTGTAGACTTAACATATTTTTAATGTAATTCAGCTGAGATGTCAATCACTGCCAATCAATTTACATATTAACAGTTGCCAGAGTTTTCCTGGTGTGACTTTTCGCAGTGCACAGAAGACACACTCTCCAACCAAACTTCAGCATTTACTCTTGTGATGAAATCACAGAAACTGAGTTTGTGCCTTTCTGAAGCAAACGTCAGATATCCCGAGCATACAGGAGCTGCTTATTTTTGTCCCTTCATTGCATCATCTGACAACGTATGTTAGACAGTCGGCAGCTTCCTTCATGCAGTCACAAGCTAACATGACAATCAATCGACAGGATGACCCCTACAAAAACCCCTCTTCCTTCTCCGGGTCACCTTGTGTGGCAGACTTGATTTCTCCTGTGTGGTCCGCACACGCCTTGACAGCGGAGGAGCGCCGCAGCCGGCCACCTACAGCCACGTGTCGGCAGGGAGCAGAGCTGCTGGCCTGGCTCAGTGTGAGGTCTGGACGACGCTTTAAAAGCTGTCCTGTGAATCTGGAATTCACTGTCTGTTTGAATGCTGAATTTCACTATTATGTATTTATCTATTCCACTGTATGGAACAGAGCGGAATAGATGAAGATGGGTTAACGTAAAAAAAAAAAAAAAAAAGTTGTGTGGTTATTGATTTGTTACAACAACACAAATCAAAGTTATAAGAATGAGATTTGGCTAAAAATATTTTTGATATTTCAAAGGATGTGTGGGGAAAACATAAAAAAACCAGGGAGATAAATGAATGAATTTAATATGCCAGTTAAAGGTGATTTGTAACAGTTTAAAGTATTCTGAAAGTTTTTTTTAAATACATATGTATATTTGTTTTTATAATAATTTTATGTCAGCAATTTATTGTACATAAAATAAATGTTGCAGTCATTACTTAACAATATCACAGGTGCTTTAATACCTTTTAAAATTGCACAAAATGATTTCAGAATTTTTAAAAATCATTTTATATTTTCTTTACTACAGTTTATCAGCCCATATTGAGACTTGTCCTTCTAAAATTACACCTGCATTACTTAAACACTGTAATGTGTATAGCACATTTTTATCTACCTATATTTAAATCACTGCGTCACTTTATAGTCACGATGAGCGCTTCTGGACACTCAGCGTTTACTGCGTTTCATGGCGTCACTTTGTTTGCCTACCTGTCTGAACTCCAGCGCCTCCCGGCCTCTTAAATGGTTCCACTGGTGCTTCCTGTGAACCGTCATCCACGGCGGAGATTTCCCCACTTTTCTCAGGAAGTGGAATCTGAAGCGTCGCAGAGCACCGGGCCCTCCCGCCACACACTTGGCCGTGTGTGTGGGGTCATCAGGATCCCACGCGCTGTGTGGCGTAACGGCCACACAATGTCAAGTTAAAAATAATCGTAGGATGCAAACGTTTTATCCCTTGTGTTATGAAAAATCCAAAAACACTTCTGAATGCAATACTGACCTGATTTCTATACAGAAAAGAAATCTGCAAATTGTTCTAGATGACGTATTCCAGACGAGGACAAGATGATACAGGTTATTTTTTAACCTTCTTATTCGGCCAATAGTGGAAGTCACTGTTTGTTTGTGGGGCTATGTCAGGGGTGTCCAAACTTCCTCCACGAAGGTGTCGGGATTGGGGGGGGTTTTTTCCCCTCTGTGTTTCTTTAGTTTTCTGTGGAGTCTCTGTGTTGTCTTGTCCGCCCCTGATTGTTCCCAGGTGTGTCTCGTTCCGTGATTACCCTCTGTGTATGTAAAGCCGCCTGTGTCTCTGTCGGCTCCTTGTCTAATTTGTCTACGTTTGCACCGGGTCTGCAAACCCTCTTTCACCTGCACAACAGCAAATAAGACATTTAACGTTTTAGCGTTTACAGTCAACATTTTGGGCTCGTTATACATTTTGTAAGTCTATAAAATGAATGTTCTATGAACTCTGCCGTCTAAGTCGCTGGACGTTTTTTATGAGATACAACTAAAAGCAAAAAAAAGATCTTTGTGTTGTATTTAACATTTTCACTAAGAAGATATAAACTTGCCATTCTAAAAAAAAAAAAAATTACAAAAAGTATTGGAAGGCCTCGTTTGTGCCATTCTGGAATTGCAGTCAGGGCCCGGGGGCCACGATTGGCCCCCTGGCCGCGCTTTGGATCGAATTAAAATGAAAGCAAAACGTGTCCAGTAAATGATTAGTGGTTTGTTTATCCGCATAATTTGTTTATTTTTTTTAATCAGGGAAAGATTTTTACTTGATCGGTTTTAAGCGCATCGCCATTAACAGTCTGGTAAAAAATAAATGAGTAATTCTTTAACGGTGGATGAGGGCCACATGCTAAGAGCCACAAATGGCCCCGAGGATGCAAAAGCAGCCATAAAATACTCACGGAACACTTTGACTGCTTCCACTGCTCTGCAGGTTTCTCTCCGCCATCGACGAGCTCCTGATTGGTGGACGGAGAGACGTCCTCCATTGGTTAACCAGCGGGTGATCAGTTCCTCGTGCTCTGAGCTCCGAATGGACTCGTTTTACGTCAACACCTTCTTGACCTGAAAAATCAAAGATGATCTCGTCTGATCTCTACACTCTAAACGGAGCAGAGTGTAGGATGAAAGAGGATTATACTTAACAAAAATTAGACTTTTCTCTCAGTGGAAAAGCCTCTAAGAAGCTCACACTTTAACAAACACAGCTGCGTTAAACTGAAAAGTTTTAAGAGGGTGTGAAACAGACAAGTCTAGCTTTCTCTCTCTCCAATATATATTTGGAAAGAAAAAAAACCTTCATTCAGGTTGTATTTTTTGCCTGAAAACAAAGAAGAAGCAACAAAAGTGACTGGCAGGTGTAACACTATTGTGAACCAACAGGATCAATTCAGAGCAATAAAGCTTTTGATCATCAGAGCAACAGATTCTTCCTCCAGCTTAATCCTGTTTCCCTTTGTGCTTTGATGTCTGCAAGGTTCGTTTCCTTTAAATACGGGTGTTTGTTTTTTATGCTTCATTCCGACCTCCTTTATTTCTTCGCTCACGACAAAAGGCGTCTTCAGGAAAACTCTAACGCACGGAAACAGAGGCACCTCTTCAGAGGAAGCCGCTGCCCAGCTGCCGCCCTGCTGCTCTGATCGCAGGCATCAGTGAGCTGCTGAGGTGTGACTGCAGAGGCAGGTGACCGCAGCTCCTCTTCCTCCGTGGCTGCGCCGTCCGCGTTGGTCTGGAGCTCCCAGTCCGGCAGCCTCTGGGATTAATGGCTACGGATCTGGGAGTAAACTGAGCAAAAGAGCTCAATGACTCCCACAACCAGTTCAGAACCAGATCAGAATCAGTTCAGAACCAGATGAGAACCAGTTCAGAACCAGATGAGAACCATCTCTAATCAGTCGGTCCCTCTGAGATGCTGTTTTTTTTGTGATTGTTGCAGCTTAAAATGACTGACTTTGCAGCACCTTTTTTATAATATATATATATATATATATATAATTTTTTTTTTACTTTACTTTTTTACTTTAAGTTTAAATTGTTGCATAATTTCCTCCTGTCATCCTCCCAAAAATGGATTTTAGAATACTTCATATTTAAGGTGCAAATAACATCAGGGCTGCAACTAATTATTATTTTCATAGTCGATTACTCTGACTTTATTAATCTCATAAAACATATTGGCACATCCTGCATAGTTTTCGTTTAACTGCTGAGGGCTTTTTTGGTCGTACAATATTGGAACTATATTAAAGTCAACAAATGAATAAATAATTCAATTCCTTGTCAAAATAAGAATAATTCCCTCAGATGCTTGATCACTTGTACCAAAGGAGGAATCTACAGCTAAAGGAAATGCTTCTGTCAACATGTAATATCAATAAATTGTCAGCTGATCAGCTGATTTCTTTCAATTAACTGATTAATAATTGGATTGCAAAAAGGTGCTTATTAAGAAGCTGATGCTGCCACTCGATGAGTTTTGGGTCGAACATATTTACAGACTTTTTTCATCAAATGCTAAATGTATATTTTCTGTACAGTTTTGGATTATTTATGGCCCTGACTGTGTTCTTTCAAAACTAACTTTTATAGCAAATGTTATAGCTTAGCGTCACATGCTTTCATCTGCATTTGCATTGATCGTTCATTTAGTCTCTAAGGCCAATTCACAATTTATATATCTCCTGATTTTTTCAGTGACTTAATAACCCAAATATATCAACAAACATTTTAAGAGATTCTGGATAAATCAGAGCATATGAGAGAGCAAGACTTCAAACAGCAAACAGGAAGGCTGAACATTGAGCCTCTGATTTAGAAATGTTTGAAGTTGTGTGGGTATCTTTGAATTAAGGAGCTGCACTTTCTAGATCTTTTACTGATAAAAGCCAAACTTGCTATGTTAATAACTAACATATAATTACCAGGCTTTTTAAAAATGTTGACGCTGGAGCTTTAAATGTAAGGATTAATGTTGTGCAGTGACTACTTTGTCACTTCTGCTCCTTATATGAATAATTAATGAAGCATTTAATTAGGAAGACGTGAAAAAAAGTTTGAAAACTGTTCTTAAATTTTCTAATGTTATAGTTTTTCAGGAGAAACTTGAATCAGATCAAAGTTTTATAGAAACAGAGAATAATAATTAGCCATAAAGTTATGATCTGTGTAAAATGTTTATATTGTGGATATTTGCCCCAATACTGTTAGAAAATTTTTAAAAAGTTAAAAAAATATCACGTTAAAAATCCCTTTTAGAAAAATATCAAACTTCATCTATTCTAATGCATTTCTGGCAACTTTAATTCTGGACTTACTTTGGACTTCTGGCCACTTGGAGGCATTGAACTGAAAAGCAAATACAAGTTGCTTTAGATTTCAAATTGAATTAGTGTCATTTTATGTGCCGTTTCATTTCATGCAATTGCTGTGTAATTTAATTTAGCGTCAGCTGTCCTGACCCTCGGTGGCATGTGGATGTGTTTCTGCCTGAGCTGAGCTCATAAAAAAAGAAACAACTCTTCCCATCCATCAACCATCTGGGCGCTTCACCTCCCTCCTGCATTCACACACGCACAGATATCTTTACCCCACATGAAGGAGCCGAAACCCAATCCTATCATTTTTATCACTCAGACTTACAACTGCTTACGTAGCGATCCTGCATAACACTGGTCAAAGCGATGTGTCACCAGGATGAAAATTTGTTCAAATACTGCATTTCTGGATAACAACAAAGCACTAAACTAAGCTAAATGACACATTTAGCAGATGGCAGATGTGTGTGGGAGTATATAACTGTGTTATGAATGTCGACAGAAAAAAGAAATCATAAATTTAAGGAAACATGTCTGAGCTGCGCAAGAGCTGAATAAATCTGCCTGGGTGTCAGGCGTCCTGTCTCTGCACACTGATCTTTTGGCCTCAGTGCTGCTCTGTTTATCCAGCTGCGCTAATGGACCCATTTAGAAGATCTGAAGACGCTGGTACCATTGCTGAGGTCAGACTGAGGAACCCTTGGATTATTTCACAAGAAAAGTTCTGCTTTCCTCGTCTTGTGTTCAGCTGACCTTGAAACATTGGAATTGTTATTAAAAATATAGGATGAGCTCTTATCTTAAGAATGCATAATCGATGATGAAAGTGGACCTCGCCTCAATATGGATGCATTTTACAACAATTTCTTAACCTGTATCAGTTGATTGTAGCTCTGGTTGTATAATTCATTGTTGCGTGGGTTAGGGTTGGGGAAGGTGTGGTGTTTTGGGGAGTACATTGCTATTTTTCCTCCATTGTGCAATGGCAATCAAAGAGTAAAACCTTTCATCAGGCCTATGTTCTCTCTGCATACAGCAGCGAGTAAGAACAGAATGCAGCAAACGTCAAATAAGCTTTTTCTTCAGCAGGGGAGTCTTACCCAGCCAGAGGCACCAACTGGTAGAGTCAGAAGTTTAGTCGTATGATGTCAACAAAATATTTTGTAACATTGAGGCTGTGAGACTGCGACGGACTGGCAAACTGTCCAGGGTGACCCCGTATCTCGCTAGGAACATTAGCTGGAGATAAACACCATCACCTCCTGACCCCACTAAGGGACAAGGGAGTACAGAAAATGGATGGATGGATGGATGGATGGATGGATGGATGGATGGATGGATGGATGGATGTTGTAAGAATCTTGAAAGAGTTCTTTAAGCCATCATGACATGAAACGCTTCTTGTGTGATGCCTTGGTGATGAGAATCCCTTCCGTCGACCACCAAATAGGATGCAACCAGGTCATACTGCTTAGCACCAATGTGTTTGTCTGCATCATTTGTATGCCTCGACATGCCAGTGTTCAGATGTCAACAGACTGGTACATTTCCACACATGTTGTGTCTGGGGTCATTTTAGAGTGGTGGTGGAGGGCGGTGGCGTCATTCCCATAGTGTCAGCTGTTCCACACAGTGCAGCACCTGAACGCCGTCCTCAGCCAGCCGCTACGGCGCAGGAAGTCCCCGGTCCGTTTGGTGCCATGGTCGGGACAGCTGGTGCCTGAGCAGCTGCGCGGCTGCGGGTGGCTGAGAAAAAAGCCCATCCCCTGCTAACCCGGGGAGGGGCTACTTCATCTGCTCAGCTGTTCTCCACCCACCCCCCGCCCGTCTTCACTTGTACCCTTCCTATTCCCCCATGCTCTGTCAGCTGAAAGGTGAAGGAGAGACAGCTGGCCTGTGCTGCTCGGGAGAGGGGGTGAGGCTGTTGATACTCGCTTGATTAAAGACAAAGCGCATGTGATGTCACTGCTGAAATGATATTTTTAAATCTAGATGCATTCATTGCATCTATAATGATTTGAGTCCTTGCTTTTGAAAGTTATTCAAACCTGAACCAGATAAATATGCTTCACTGCCTTGAAGAGTATATCAATAATTAGCTTAAACAGCTGGGGAAGGTAAAGAGAAATCTTTTCAAATCAGGTATTTTATTATTATTCAGCCTATACAGTTTGCTACAATCAAACTCCACTAGATGTTTTTATGTGGAAATCTGATCAAGAGCTTCAAATCATAAACCATATTGTTGAGTTTACTCATATAGCTGGTGCAAATGAAGGCACTCCAACCGTATTATAGAAATGAGGTCATTAATTAGGGCATTTTAGGCCAAGTCGCACAAAGTCTTCACCCATGTTGTTCATGCTCTATTTGATTAAATACATTTAATGGAATGTATATTAAATTAAAACTTTCTTTTCCTTGTGCGCGTTTTCACTTTTGGAGACAAAACAGTGCGGTTCATGTGCTCACGTCCTACAGGAGAACGCTTCTGGTCCTACAGCGTCAGAAAGACAGAAGTCTGGCTCAGCTGCTGAGAGTCGGTGGGGGGAGAAAGAGGCTCCCATTACAAAAATAGAAACCTGAGATTTTCAGCAATAAAATGTTAACTAATGGTTCGGTCACAGTGATCACCCTGCAGTAGCTCATCTAGAGTAACGTCCGACTCTAAATAACAATGTAGCTGTAACAAACTTTGCAAGAACCTCCTAGAATTACAACCAAGTGTTCTGCAGCCATTGTTTGCGATATTACACAAAGGTTTGATTCCTTTTGTTTTAAAAAGAAAGAATGGATTTGTGTGTCCCCGTTATCCCACTTTATGCAGTATTCCGATTTTGATTAGACCTACACCTTAAAAGGTTCAGTCATAAGGATCCTCAGAGGCTCGATGGAAAAGCTTCCTCTGTTCTGATCACGGGTTGTGAGTTTAACAATCCAAACGACTCCAAGGATTGGAGGTGGGTCAAAGGCTCCTGTGACCTTAATGATCCTATTAGTGTAACCTAAACCCTGCTTTAGACTTCTTCCCGGCTTCATCCCTGACCTGTCTGCTGTGCTCCTCCATGATGCTGCTCTTTCGCCAGTATTCTCAGCACATCTGTGACTAGCGGCACCTGCTCCGCTCATCAAGTCGTAGGATTTCTCGTTAAAAGGAAAAAAAAAAAAAAAAAAAAAGTCTGGTTCTGACGTCGTTGTCAACATGGTGACTCATCTTCCCACTTCCACTTTTAATCCATAAATATTCATCAACTACACCCTAAAAAAAAAAGTGTCGACGGGAAACTGAAAAGTGTAAAACAATTCAGGCGTGAAGTTTGGTTCAACCATTTGAACAGTATATTACTGTAAAAATCTGGATATAAAGATGAAAGTTTGCATGCTCGGTCCTCAGGTCGGATGTTTTTAATTAGCCACTCAAATTTAGGGATGACGGTCATTTTTCAAAATGGCTGCCATTTAAGTCAATTATTGCAATAAAATGGTATGAATGAACTTTATGTCAGATCTTATGTTTTGAACTTTGGTTAACCCACTTATACAATTTTAATATAACAATATGTGGCAAAATTATGTCCCTGGTGACCTACAGGTTAACAATTTGAGCCAGAGGTAAATAAAACATCGGCTTAGTACCAAGGTTTTGAAGCAAGACAAATATAAAAAATAACATTGGCGTGATTGTTCCAGCTTTCCAAAGTTGCCAGCTTGTGAGTATTGGTTCATTTATGATTGCGATTGGATGAGCCTGTAGTTTTACTGTGATTGGTGACGGTGTACACATAAGAAACCAAAAAAATTTTGTTTTTATGGTGAGTGATTTTATATGTTTAAAATCAGCTGATTCTGCAGGAGCAAACTGGCTGTTTGTGCGGCAGAGACTGAGTGGTTCTGTTTGGTTCTGTTTGGATGGGGGATGGGAGAGTCTGGGGACTTTAAACGAACAGAAGTCAGATGAGTCGGGGAGGCGGAGGAGGGAGGATGAGGGATAATGAGGTAGATGGGTGTGCTAGAAAGCAGAGCTTCTTTTGTCTTCCAGTGTGGTTATATAACACGCATCTCCATGTGGGATGAAAAGCAAAAAGAAAAACTAATTCTTATTTGGGAAAAAAATGGGACTTTTGACTAGATGTCACATGTTCTATTAGAAATGATCGAAATAGAAACCTACGATTTGATCATTTTTAAAGGAATCGGCATCAAGTGATCAAGAAACGTCCATTGTAGAAAGCAGTAAAAAATAAAATAAATAAATAAAAATACTGGTTTTGACAAATGAAAAAAAAGAAAAACTATGCGAGATTTCTTTCTATTTGTCAAAGCTGTTAGTATTCTCAATTGTTAATTTTTTTTTAAATGTGCATTTCAAAAGCATGTTTTTCCTCAAATCAACACTTGTGATTTAAAAGAGAAAAATGTCAAATTTTGGCTCGCGGGATTAACGATACTGTACCACAGGATTAAGCAACAACAAAATAAAGAAACGTCTGCTGTACGTCGAGGGGGGGAGGAGCCGAGATGGACTGTACACATCCATCTGTCTGAGAAATAAAGCACGATCACGTCATCTACGCTGTCATCCAGAGATGGTTCCATCCAACGGGGCCCGCAGCCCATCTGCTCACAGAACATGAAAGCCTGCTGGCGGCCATTGATCATGCATCGTATCCGTGCATTGTTTAATGACCACCAAGGTCAATTAATTAACCATTTGCAGGGTGCTTTAATAGCACTGGGCTAATTTGAGCCTTGTGATTAACTCGGAGTCCCCGGTGGTGGAAATGACCCTTCCTGTCGACGGTGGGATTAGGAGCACAACAATGGCTGATAGATGACTGACAGAGCACAGAGTGGCTTTGGAAAGCTGTTTTCATGTTTGCGTTGCATATTTTAATGAGCACTTTGTGCTCAAGGACTCATGGGATGCAATGGCCATATTGTCCCCTGGAGGGCCGACTGCAACAAGAACGTATCGGAGAGGAGCTCTTGTCATGCTCATAAGGTCCGCCATTAGCACGAACAAAGGCTGCGGATGTGATGCTAGATATTTTTATTCACGCCAAAGACAGTAAAGGGTTAACCAAGAAAATCAGGATTTAACTAGTGATGTTCATTTGAAGTTGTTTTGTTAGTCAGTGTTTGCGTTAAATGGTGTGTCATTATTGTCAGGTAATGTAAAATTGGAGAGTAGTAGGAAAATGTAGCAAGGAGAGGAAACAGCATCAGCATATCTACAGAGAAAACCTGAACCGCTACAACTACACGCTTTATCAAAAAGGGATGTTTTAAGCCTCGTCTTTAAAGTATACCACATTTAAAAGCTAGGGGTGCTAGCTTATGGAAATTGAAATAAGACATTTACCTTTGTCTTTTGTTATTTGATTTGTGTTTTGTGGTCGATAACTCACAAATCCAAACTTTCACACGCTTTTTTTTTTGTTGTTTACTCCAAATCCACTCATAAAACTGAAGGCATTCTTTAAATTTCAAATTTTGATAGCTGGTCTTTTGCTGTCTCACCCAAAGGTCAAACATCCACAAGTAAGAGCGCTGTAGAAGTAGTCTTCCTTCTCATTGAACAGTTTAAAACTTACTTACATTTTTAAATACTTCATAAGAGAATAGCAAACTTAACTCTTGTGATATTTTTTTTCAGCGTGTTTTTAAGAGTGGGTAGCAATCTCTGAGGGAGGATTTGTTCATAACAGATTAGTAAAAGCTTATTACTTTGACTTATTAGCTGTCACCTTAACTAGACGATGAGCGCTGACTTTATCAGGACGTTTCCATTAGTCGGAGTTTACTTTGGAAGGCGTTAGCTCCGCTGTTTCATAGTGTTGTCTCTTTCCAAATGAATCATTCTTCCGCATGTCAGATGTCGGTTCCCTCCTCCAGACCTTCTGGTTGTGCTAAGATATTATCTCGGAGCTGTGAGTGAAGAACGTAATGTCCTTCTATTTTGAGGCAGACTTATCAGGTTTCCTGGCTTTGATTAAACACAGAATCTAACGGGGCCGCTTTAGGCCTCACAATCTCTGCGTTTTTCCAAATATCCTCTCATGACTTATTATATTTGCAGATGTGACACTTTGAAAAGAGAGCAACAAAAACGAGGGAGAAAACTCTAGAAAAACCGTGTGTTTTATTATGTTTAAATAACGAGTTATTTATTCCGTATTTTTTGTGATTCTCTGAAGTAACCGAATAAAAATCAATTCAATGTTTCTGAGAGCAGAGACGACTAAAGACTAAAGGTCATGGACTGTCCTGCTTGCTTTTAAATTTTCTTTAAAAAGGTCTTGTCTCATCTTTATTGCATGGTGATGGTCAGCGAGTTTTGTTTCGCATGGATGTTTGCAATCGCCCCCAAAAAAATGCACATGTGGTCGCCCCAAAATTATAGAACAGCTTACATATCTGCACTCCTCACACCATAGATTCATTTAAATGTTTGTTTTAAAGCTAATTTATTTTCTTTGGTTTTTGAGTTGATTCTAATTTGACACCCTAAATAGTTTATATCACTGTTGTTTTCTTTCTGAGGGAATTCTGCTGCTATGTCATGGATCTGTGTTTATGTATTAATCGGTGTCACCAGTAGGAGGCAGCGTTAGCCTGACGGCTCAACTCCTGCTGTACAACTTCCACATGCCTGGCATGAATGTATGATTCATCTCCGGTTTTCATCCTTATTTAGTCCTTGTTTCAGAAGCAAAGTCAGAATTAGTGACTGGGATATTTAAGGACTCTTGGTATTAGTCGGTAAGAATTAGTCAGAAAAAGAAAGCAGCTTTTTAGAGAACACACGCAATTTTCCCACCAGGCTTCCACATCATTTCAACTCTCATCATCTAAGCCACTTTATTTTTAGGTCATTTTTATATGAACTTGTTCTCCTAAATAGTTACTCAAAGCAGAAGTTGAACGCTTTCACATTCAGATTTTCCACACTTTGCCTCACGCTGTGCAGGAAACTCTGGCCGAATATTATGTTTCTTCTTCTATTTTGAGAACAGTTTTTGTGTCGCAAAAAAAAAAAAAATCACATTTTACACTTGTGACGCTTTATTTTACCACTGAATGAGTCAAATCTGCTGTTCCCTAAAGTCTCACGTGAAGCTTACCGAATTACTCCCAACTGGTGCAATGGAAGTGAGTGGTCTTAGTCAGGGTCCAGGAGGAACTCCGCGCACTTTGGAAAAGCATGGATTAAATTAAAACAAAAGACAATAAACACAAGTCACATTAAAGTGTTGGGAGTAAAGCACGATGCTGGCTGCCCACATGGGCGTGTCTATATGTGAGAGAGAGAGAGCATTCATTGATCGCGTGTAGTTAGCATGGCTGAAAGGTGGCTCTGTTTAAAGCCGTGTCTGTGCGGTCTCTGCAATGAGTTTCATACTTTATGTGCAGGTAATGGAGGCTCACTTCCTGTGTTTGCATGACTGCTGCATGCATCCATTAGATTCAGACTTGTGTGTTCACAGTGTGCTCGTGAAGAGTCCTGGTGATAGAAAGCACTTTAAGGTTTCTTGGGTTTGCCGAGTATTTCACAAGCTTTTCCATTTTGGATTTGTCGTTGTTAAACAAACATGGTAGCACATTGGAATCTGTAGGGTTTTTTTTTTTTTTTTGTAAAGGACGCAACTTAAATAATTTTTACACGCTTATAAAAATGGGAGATCTTCACCCCAACCCATGTTGGCCGAAAGAAAGCTTCTGTTTAGCTATTTATTGATTCTACTGGTTTGGTTGGGAATCTCAGCTGAAAAATGGGGGTAAGATAGACTAATGAACAATTTAACAAGAGTGGCAATTACTTTTTACATAACATACATTATGAAATATATATATTTTTTTACATGTTTTTTTCCCCCAATTTATACTGCTGCCTTTCATTTAAATCTCTCTTTACCCCTTTGAAGGTACAGTCACATTGTTAACATACCAATTAATATCAAAACTGTGTGGGGACAACTCTATAATAAGCCTCTACAATTATCATTTGAAAATACTAATTATCACACATATTTTGAGATGTGCTGCAAATCTTTATTCCACAAAACAAGTGAGTTTTAAAATAACTGTATCAGAATCATAAACCCAATCCACTGAATATGTATTCCACCTGTTTTTTTTTTTGTTTGTTTGTTTTTTTGCTAAGTTATACAAAAGATTGTTACTAAACCCGATCATGGTCATGTCAGAACATGTTTGAGAGGAAAGAATAAATTAATATATAATAAAATCACAGCTACTTCTCTACATCTCTACTGCCAGCAGGAGGCAGTAGAGATTCACCTTCTCTCCTGTCGCTCCTGCTGCAAGTGTAAATAAATCTGTGGCTCTCTGTCTCACTCACACACAAACACACACAGAGAAAGAATTGCATTTTATGGGGGTATTGTAGTTTTGCAAAGCTTGTGGAATGTGTTAAAGGGCAAAATCCACTCTTACACACAGAACCTAACAAAACAGCAGTTTTCAAATAATTTTGGTTAAGGAGAAGAAAAAAACTATTCTAATATATGCTTGCCTTTATACCTGCTATCAAGCCTTTGATTATTTTATGCATTTTTTAGAAATCATTTAATCTCCATGGCAACCATTCAGCTGTGCAAAACACCTGCGTGAAACTAGCGCTACCTTTGAGGCGCTGCTCCGTCTCAGAAATGTAGGTTCTAAGCTTTGGCCTCATTAGCAGCCCTCCCCTGCAGCTCCCTCATTCAGCTCCTTCAGACTAGCCAGAAGAAATTAGCAAACACTTAGTGGATCTGCGCATCTGCTGAACTCATTTTAGGAGCTACGTCCCAGTGCAACGCTGGTAAAAAAGGTTATTAACGGGTTACTAGAAGAGCGATGTAATGATGACTTCCTGAAGACATTCAGAGACGACAGGAGTTTTTTCAAGGAGTCTGTGCCTGAAAAATACATAAGACTGCCTCTTTAAATCGTTGCCAATGATTCTTACATTACTGTAGAGAAATTTTGGACCACTTTTCTATGTGGAGCTGTTTTAATTAAGCCACAAGGTTTTTTTGAGCTTACGCAGAGTTTCAAACCAAAAAAAAAAAAAACCTTGAGCTTTGAGGTAATTTTGTTTTGTTGTTGTTTTCAGAGGTGTACTTCCTGGTGTGCTTTGGATCCTCATGCTGCTGGATAAGCCTAGTTCGTCAAGGCTAAAGGTCATGAACTAAAGACATTTCCCTTCAGCATTTCCAGACAAAGAGAAGAATTGCTGGTTCTATCAATTTCCTTCAACTGAATCCCAAAGATAAGGCAAAGATCCAGGTACAGGTCACATGCCATGTACTTGGATATGTGGAAAGAATACTAATGACACACATCTTCCAATATGCAAAAAAGAAAAAAAAACTCTCTTCAGAAAACATTTTTTCAAAGATATCAAGAATCATGAAAATGTTTAATTGGAGAATTAGGCATGTCCTTTTAGCAGATTGTTTGGTCAGCAATAGTTTCAACTAGAATAAAATGGAGACCACTTTAAATCCCCTAGGCAACACTCTATTGCCTAAAAGGCAATAGTATAGCATTTTTTTTGCTCTGACTTGACAAGACGTGAAGCTGCCTGCTTGACTGTCTTAATCCTATGCAGACTATGGGTTTACATCTGCTGCTCCGGTTCCACAGAAATCTTGTAAAACTGAAACAGACAAATTAAAGCACGTCAGTGTATTGTCTTACAAGTGTGCCTTTAACAACTGTAATGCTCTCCGTAAACTCAATCACTTTGTGTAGAACGGCATAAACCACACTATTAAATAAACCAAACACGCGTGAACGTTAGCATAATGCTAACCGCAAATGTTAACTAACATGTAAACCTATGAAAAACATGCTAACGCTAATTTCCTTGAAATTCAATACAAGCTAACTTGTTTGAACTTTCTCTACTTTGACTTTGCTAAACACGTTTTATGAGACAAACTAAAACGACAGACTCGGTGGTTTTACCAAGAAATCATCGGAATAACGTCAATTTGAGCTAAACATGAGCAGGAAAAACCGAGCTGTGGTATCCGTTGTTCTGGGAATTTCTATTTTCTTACTCACCACTGGGGGGCGCTAAACATCCCCTCTTCTTCTTTTTTAAGGCGGTTACCAAGCAACGTTTTGATATGCATTACCGCCACCTATTGGAATTGCTAAGCATTCCCAAACAGAAACGTACACCTCCAATGCACGGTTGGTCATTTTAGCAAAGAATGCACCTGTAGCTAAAAGAAGAAAAGAAAGAAAACACTTCTAACATCAACATGTGAAAAACTAAGTCTTGGCTATTTTTCTTATTTTTTGAAAACCAATAAATAATTTGGTTGTCAAAAGGAACTTAATAGGTGATTTTTTTTAAGTTCTAGATAGAACATATTTACAGACAAATAAGATTTTTCATCTTAAATGCTTTATGTATGTATCTTTTGTACAATTTTGGCTTAAAATTGTACAAAAAAGGTTTTTGTTCCCTAAACCATGCTTTAGAGTTCAGTTAAGTGAATACTAGTTGACAATGATTTCAATCACGATTGATCCGATTGTTTCAACCAGTAGTGTATGTGTAGGACTGTTGTCCTGCTATAAAGCGAACTTGTGCAGCTAAGCTATAATAGCTTAGCTTTTATCTTTTTCTACTAAGACTGTCCTGTATTTAGCCACATCCATATTGTGGGCGACAGAAATCACCTCCCTCCTGTTTTATCATGTGCTTTGGGAGTGTAGCACGGTGTCACTCCAACCTCAGAGGTCACAGCTGTACGGGTTGCCAGGTTAGGCCGGGACGCAGCTGCCCTCGGCTCCCCAACGGTCGCTCATTCCTCCACTCTTCCACCTATTGTTCCCACCTGAAGTAAAACCAACAAACAAATATTTCCTAACCAAACAATGCCCTCGCCGCCCCCCCCCCTTGCCCCCGAGTCGCCAACACGTGGATCGTTGCCATGGACACATCCCCCCCAGACCGATGACAGATTTAACGCCTGCATGTGTGTGCAGAAAGTGTCCGCGCTGCTTCGGGTGAACGTATTCATCAGACGCAGATTCCTGAAGGGGCTCCTGCTTCACTGGTCTGTGCACTTTCCTCTCAACAAGCTAAAGGTCAAATGCCTCCTCTTATTGTGTTGCAGCTGCGCTCACACACAAACCAGCACTGAAACATGGAGGGGTGTGTGTGTGAAGGAGAGAAAAAAACATTCAGGGTTGAGTCAGTTTTGGTGAAACAAGGCAAAGATAAACAACTTGGAATAGTTTAGCATCCAGACCTGTCAGCCCATAATTATAACCCACAATGAATAACAATGGACACTTCTTTAATAGACCAGAATGTAAAAATCTAAACTTTTCCGTATTTTACTCTAAAAAGTATCAAGTTGCACTTTAATAAACGCAGGATTTTCTCCACCTTCGCTGATCCTGAACCCAAACTCACGTGTTTCATTATAAAGAGGCTTTTTCTGGCCTTGACTCGCATCCGGCAGTAAACCCATGTGACTGTTAAAGATTTCAACGCTTTTCTTTTTTTAACCAGATTGGCGTGAAGTTGAAATTATTAGTTGGGAAGAAGAAGACGAAATAACATTTCCAACAAAATCATATCTATTTCTTTAGAGGCATTTTTGTTTTCCCTGCCACTGCCCGCTACGTTTGCTTCCCCTGGACAGGGGGTAACTTCCTGCTCAGTGTTTCCAATATAACGTGACGTCTGGGACAGTTTCTGAAAAAGATATGCATTAAAAATGGGGAAAGTAGGTGACAGCAGGAAGTCGCTGTGATTTCATGGGGGAAGTGTATTTTCCCATATTGTCACCTTCCTAAAATAATGGTCCAAGTCATTTTTTGCTAAATGGGATTTTGACCCAAATTATCGCCCTTCTTTTTACTGCCAAAATATTTTAGACAAACAAAACAAAAAAAAAAACATTACTTTCGGCCAAAAAATTATTTAGAAAGGTGATGATATTCAAAACAAATGCTCGTTAAAGAGGGCAATATTTTGATTAGGTTTGCTTGTCAGATTAAAAGTACTTTTTAATACTTTTCACATCGCCCACAAAATGGTTTTCATTGGTCCGATCTGACATCTTCATCCAAATTTAGTATTTTCATTCGCTTTATATGGAAAATCATAATAATTGGCGGAAATAGATGCTGGAAAACGTCAGTATGGGTGAAATGATTCGATATAATTCTTATATACTGAGATGCACCGGATATATAAACCCAGTTAATCTAACAAAATTAAAACAAACCCTGGAATCCGTTCACATGAATCCCAAATGCCCTCGTGAGAAGAGCTCATGTTGAGCAGACGGTACATTAGATGTGGCACGGCTACAAGACTTTGCGGTGACTCTCAGGCTGTGCAAAAACAAACCGGCACTTTGCTCTTTTTTTGGGCTGTTGTCATGGAGAACTGTTGCTATGACCGCAGCCCTTCACTTTAGTGGAAAAAAAGACCTCAAACGTGTGATGGAGAAAAACAATGACATATGGATTCCGTTTTCTGTCAGTAGTGGCAAGGTGCAAAGTAAAATGAAAGTATGCAGCCTCCTAATGAAATCTGCGGACTGGATTTACGAACTGCTTCGGTCGGTGCATCATCAGTATTAATTCTTCTACCTTTAGTGTAAAAATTATAATTTCTTAAGATCCGGATCAGTTTTGTTTTTTTGTGCAATTTAACAATGAGAAAGACGCAGAGCACAGCACAGCACTCTTCTTTAAAATATCGGGTAGATGAGATGCAGATAAGAAATTTTTCCTTTTCTAAATTACTAATGAAATAAATTATCAATAAAATGATTTGGTTACATAGTGTTTATTTCTTTCACACAATATTATATTATAACATAATTAATCCGATTAACTGTGACTAATCGATTATTGAAATAACTGTCAAGTAATTTAGACGTCGATTAATGATTAACTGGAGCATAAAGACCCAAAAAAAGACAGTTTTCTGAAAGAACATATTTAAAGAAGTAATTAGGCCACAATTGTTAAAAATATATATATATATTGTATTTAAGATTTAAGGAAAAACTTAAATATGCTCATGTGAATATTTTCTACAAACTACTCAAGTGACATTGTTAACTTTATGGGGTTCAAATTCTGTAAAAGAAAATAAAAAAAAGAGAGAGAGAGAGAAGGCCATTAGCCAGTAAATCTACAAGTGATACTATGTTATGGCTTTTATGCAATAAAATTTTTATTTTCTCATTTAAAGAACAAGAATTGATTCATCTACATGCGTTTTTAATATTGTAAAAAAGTAAAATAAAAAAGGCTTAAGTGGTTAAATAAAAAATCTGCAGAATGTGCCAGTCATTTTTAAAATTTGATTAATCGTCAGAATAATCGATGTAATCCTCGTTAGCTGCAGCCCTGCGGTTCACAAAAATGAAAGGCACACGTGACAAAAACAGATTTTTTCCAACAACTTTCCCACACCCTCACGTCACAATTCTCACACAGGTGGGAAATATACAACACCATAACACTCGTGGCTCTAACACTGTGCGTTGAGAGCATCCGTCCTCAGATCACCTGCGCAGCCGGTCCGCAGTCCTAGCGCAGCCTGCCGACATCACAGCCTGCCGCCAAATCCTCGCGGGCCTGCTGCCGCCGTCCGCTTTTAACCCGTTTTTCCACAACGGCCCGCTCAGTGAGGGCTTTCATGTCTACTGGGCCATGTCATGGGTTTAGCTATTAGCTCATTTCCCCGGACCGGAGTCCAGGGGATGTTTAATCTGGCCTGAGGTTCCAATTATTGGACTTGAGAGGAGGTGATGTTCAATGTGTTTATGTGCTGCTCATTTAGAGGAAGTCTGCCGGTCCTGGATGTCCACGTGTCGGCCCAAGTGAGACGGAGAAGGAGGAACTTTCCTCTCAGGAAAAGTTCACTGACGGATGGAGCAAAGCAAGTTCTTCTCAGTCACTTCTCAACCGTTTACGTAACACCAAACAGCTGCAGGTGCACATGTGAATGGCACGTTCACATGTGCACCTGCACACGGCAAATGGCAAAGCGAAACATCTGGTATTTTACATCCACTGACACCGCTTGTGTTTTCGTTGCATGGCAGAACGTGAACTCTGAAAACATATGTAGTTGTTTAACCACTTGTTGTCAATCCACTACCACAGCCTAAGAGCAAATTGCATATCCAGTTTTATTATTCAAATAATGATTTGCTTTTAACCTGGAAGTAAAGCATGTATTCTTTTTTTTAGGTAAGGAGAGAACTAATAAGGTGTTTTAGTCTCCATTAAAAAAAAAAAAAGTCTCCCGTTGCATGTTGTTAGTCCATTTGAGTTTTCTGAAAACTTGTTAAATTTTGCCCAACAGTTACTAAGCTTGCATCAGTTTGTCCCCGACAGGAGAAGGGAGGACGGGAGGAACTCCAACGTTGACTAAGATAATCATCACTACTGTTACCTAACTCCACTTGACTAATGTGTATTTATAAACCTGTATCAGGAGCCAAAGTTCAGATCGCGGACATTTCGGCGAGTAACTTATGGTCTTCTAGAATCGAACCTCCTTTAAAAATCTTGACCTCTCCCCTTTCAAACACACACGAACAAACAAACACACACCAAGAGAAACTTTCCTTCCCCTCAACAGCCGTCTTCCCGCCAGAAAGGGATTAGTCATTGATAAGTGACATCAGCCTGAAAACGTGGACCTTGACCTTATGACTCAACTTCACACACAAACAGAAGCGCACATCCCCACACACGCTGTTGACTCACTGCGGTTTGTGTGTTTCGTCAGCGTTGCGGCGCGTTCTTCCGACACGGGTCGGTTCGTCTGCTTGGCTTCCCTCTTCGGGGACTGAGATGGACGAGATTAGAAATCGCGTACTTCCTGGTGTGTGTGTTTGCGTGTGTACCTGTTAGCGATTATTATTTAATACATTACTTCTCTTTCACAATTCCATCCGATCTGAAGTCACACGAAAATAGAAAATCCAACTACTTTCGATTGATCTGATCAATCGAAATTAGTATCACTTAAAAAAAAAAAAACGATAAAAAAAAAACAAACAGGTTGACGGGAAAACTGCATTAGTCAAAGAGATGACATCATCCCCTTGAGAAGACTGTTTGCAGTGGAGGATGAAGGGGAGGGTGTAAAGAGGTGTGGGGGTGAGGCAACAGCAAGAGGCGCAGCAAGGTGTGTACGGAGGAGGGGGGATTTGAGCGTCGGGGTGCGTACGTGGGTATGTGTGTGTGTACATACCTTCACATCTCGGCTGCGTGTGAGCCTGCGAGAGTTACTCAATGCCAGAGAGGCAGAAGCAGACTCTGACTCACCGTCTTCTCAGCAGGAGGTGACTTTCCTGGCCGGACTCCACTTTCCCGCCAAAAACGTCCCTCATTGTTAATTTTTTTTCACCTCCCTTCCCCCCCCCCCCCCCCCCTTAACCTCCAAGTGATGTAAGCGCTTGTCCTCCTTAACTATGCTGACATCCCTCCTTTTTCTTGTCTTTGCCAGCATTCTATCTCTTCTGACCTTTGACCTCCCCCCCCTTGTCCTGTTGACCCCAGAGGCCAGAAGAAGCGTCGGAGCGCTCTTGGTTCGTCTGAACAGAGCGCGGTTGAAGTGGAAGCGAAAATATGCAGGGGAAAGTAGACGGTGAAAACTGTAATACGATGTATATGTTTGATGCCATTAAAGAAAATATGTGAAACCAAAGTCAAAATCAGAGTTTCACACGCAGGGTGGGATCTTTATGAAAGTCAACGTAAATGGCCACAACATGTTAGCTTGATGTGAGCGGAGGGCAACTTCCTGCTATGCTACACGAGACGCTGTAACGTACAATGACAGTATTACGACTATTCAATTTGTTAAAAACCAAACAGACAAATTTTAAAAAAGGGGTGTTTTGTTGTTTTTTTTTATCCTGTAATTCTGACTGGGAACTCAGAAAACGTTGCATTATATCTCAGTATTTCCACACTGCCGCACATTTAAGAAACGAGCCCTGCTCTCTGGCTTATTGGACAGAATAGCCGACGCCGTAAATTATTATTATCCCCTTATGTTTTACACTGTGACTAGACTAAATGCTGGCTTTGATGAGAATCTGAAATGTACCAGCTACCATCGCTTGTGTTATGTAAATAACCTTGAAAGATGATGTCTGTTGCCTCAGAAAAGAAGAAAAGAGTTACTGTATACACGGGGATAAAAGACTTAAATCCACAGAAACAGACACGCTGAAAGACCCCAAGACGGATTCACGTACTTCAAAAGACATTTCTTATTCTCACCAGCATAAAAAAAAAATAAAAAACCGAGGCCACTAAAGCTGAGCGCCACACTGAGCAGAGCTTCTCGCAGCAGTCACATAATTGTCAGGCCCCCCTTCGCTCTTTGACACTCACTCTTTACTCGTCTGAAAGTCCACTGAATAATCTTGACCTCCGAAGTTCGCGAAAGACGCACGAGTGGCCGTTATATGATGTCATCGAGGTCAAAGGGCGGGATTGTGATGCCTCGTCATGCAGACTGACTGTGGCCTTCGAACAAGCCCTCCGTTCAGTCGTCCTGACCCGCTTCAGAGCCGTGGGGTTGTAGACATACAAAGAATTGAAAGTGGGGAACACAGAATAAATCATTTTTCCCCTCATCTGTCAAACAAAAGTTTCTGTTTTCCACAGAAGCAGAGACAGTTGGAAGGTTTACAAGAAAAACATGAGCACAAACCGAATGCCATTGGAATCCGACGCCTGAAAATGCAGCATTTTGTAATCTAATCCAGGGAATCGTGTTTAATTTGGTCAGTAAAAAAATCCACATTGAATTCTGTGTCTTTAAAGGGGCAGCGTAATGCGTTTTCCAGCACAATCAAGCAACTCTGTTGCATTCAGTTGTTAGAATATACTGTGTGTATCAAATATGACCTGAAAGAAATCTGACTTTGTAATTCAACGCCTTGAAATTGGGCCTCTGTCTCTTTAAGAAGCTCCTGCTCTTTCTGAAACTCCGCCTTCAGGAAGTCATCAAAACATGGCTCCTCTATTACCCCTTTAACTAAGTTTTTACCAGCTTTTCACTAAGAAGTGACTCCGATAACGAGCTCAGCAAATTCACAGCTCCTGCTAATTGCTGCTGGCTAGTCTGAAGGAACCGGGTGTACGAGTCGCTGTAATGAGGAAGCTCTGAACCTGCAAGAATGGTTGCCATGGGAGATCAAAGAATTTCTTAAACATGCAGGAAAGAATCAAAGCAACACTCATTTACTTAACACCGCCCCTTTAACAACATTATCCCAAAAGGTTATAAGTACTTTTAATCTTATCTGAAGCAACATTTCAACATCTTCATTAAGTGTAAATCCTGGTTCATGTTGTTTTCAGTGGATGTGTGCAAATAAATCTTGGACTTTCATATGATTCTAAATAAGTTTTCCTCCCCACGCAAACTGTATTTAGCATTTGATGCTAATATCGATTAGCATTCCTGGTAGATAACCAGTTTGAAAAGAACTTTAGGTTTCAGTTCTGGGGAAATGACGACCATATGAGCTAGCAGTTGCTAGTAGTAGTTACTTACTACTCTTGACATTTCAACAAAACCTCATTTTAAAACTGCTCAAGCGTCCTCTTAATTGTGCTAACATTTAAAGCGGTAAAGCGACCAAAATTGAGATTTCTTGACTCAAAAGCCAATTTTCGGTCAAACTGGAGGAACTGATTGTCTCATTAGCAACTGGATTTATGAGTTAGCTTACTGTTGGTAATCCAAGTGGCCCAAGTGTTTACACAAGAATCCTGCTGCACCGCCATTTCAGAAAGGACAAGTGGAAAACCCTAAGTAACACGTCTTTTTGACAAGCGCACATTTAAGTTGCAGCTCTCCGTTTTTGCAAACCTCCTCTGCCTGCCCCCGCCAAAAGAAATCACAGCAAAGAAAACTTTTTAAAACAAATAAAACCAACCCGACCCTGAAGAAAATGTCAGACGAATCAGGTGTAGAGAAATGCAGCAGCGAGGCAGATAAGGGTTTGAGATATGGGAGGACCAGGGTGTGTCTCGGCTCTCCCCTTTGTACAAAGTGTCATTGTCCTCCCAGCTCTCCACATGTCAACAATGGCTTTGAGTGACAGACGGCTCCCAAAAAACCTGAGGCTCGGCATAGTGTCTTTGTTTCCTCGGCGCACATTGTGGCGGACAAAGAGCGCTCTGCAACAGGCCGAGTGTGGGGGCGGTGGGCTGGTAGCGGGGCAGTGGGGGGGCAAGTGGCTACTATGGCAGTGTAGTTTTACAAGCAGCCACTGCACACCGGAGGGAATTGGTCAACAGAAGGAGGGAAGTAAAAGACGCTACGATGGAACTCACGATGAAAAAACTTAGAATTTTGGGATAAACATCGTCTTTTTTTGTTATTGTATCAGAGTAATGCACGTAATATGTACACATGTATCTTTCAAATTTTAGGTTGATTAAATCCTAATGGGTGCTACTGACCTGGTCCGGCACGGTAACGATATTGCAATATCGCGATAATTGTCCCAGAAGTTATCGTGATAAACGATCATATCGTTGTTTTGAGACAGTTTTCAAGCATTATTATTGTTTTCTATGGCATAATAAGGCAACAACAAAAAGCAAATACTAATGAACATTTAACACTGCAAACTAGAAAACATTTTAAAGATCCCAAATAAATGAACAAATAAAACAAATAAAATGAGTTATGGCGCCTCTGTAAACAGAATTGCCCTTTAAAACGGTGACTAATTGAGAGCAAAGCACCAAACTGAAGACTTTTGTCAATCGGTTTTTGGTAGAAAGAGAAAAAAGACAAATCATACAAATGGGAATTATTGAGTTTGCTTTAATTCATCATGTAATGAATTGATTTATAGCTTACTGTGACAGGTCTGCTGACTTTGCTATATGGGCGTTGACTGACTCTGCATCAGATTTATTTTTTTCTTTTGAAAGATAGGATGGATTTACGTTTCCATTTGTAGTTTGCTAAGCAAAAAAATTAGCAATAGACAAATTCTCCAATATAACCAATACGTGCATTTGAATAAGTCAATAAGAAGATCACATAAAAGAGATTTTGACCAAATAAAAATAACAATATTACATCTTCTAAAATTGTTGTTGTTGGCTCGCTGCCCCTGACGAGTTAGGTGACAAAACAAGCTGCCTGTTTAAACAAAGAAGCAGCCAAACCCGTCCAGCTTTACCGAGTTAAGCTGTAAGCAGTCATGCAGAGATTGCATAAAGCAAGGACACACTTACAGATTTCTAGAGTAATGACTTTTGTAGATGATAACACGCCTGCAGAGCTCTTTGATCAGATCACTTTGAGCCAAAAGTTTACATAGTCTATATAAATGTACTACATATAAAGCTTTTTTCACTTGTTTTAGATCATGTAAAATCACCAAATATTAAATCTATTTGCAAAATGTCCTGATTGTGAGCGAAAGAATATGTCAGATATTTTTGTTTATAGGGGAAACAAAAGCTAATTTATCTAAGCTGATGGGATGGGCAAGAAAAAGCTTTCAAACAGCCATGAAACACCTCCGTCGTTTTGGTTTTCATGCTAGCCGTTGTTGTCCGAAAGTCACCTTTTGGACCAAATGCTCATTTTGTGTGGATATAAACTGAAACGCTGCGTATCAACCTAGATAACCTTAAACAAAGTCATGATCTGAGCTATGTGAATCTACCGCCGCCGTGTGCAAACAAAGACAACAAGAAAACAGAATAGATGAAAGTGACAAACTCCGAGCAAATATCTGAGATTCCACCCAAGAAGAAAAAAAAAATCCAGCTGCGTCTCTGCTCAAACACACCTGGATCAAATAAACTGGTCGTCTCCAGCCTACTGCAGAGAGGAATGAATGCTGGTGAAGGAATTCAGACATTCAGAGAAGAGGTGAATCTAAAAGTTGCAGGATGGCAGCCCTTGAGGATTGGAGTTGGTGACCCCTGATTTAAACTCTACCATGTACACACTAACACACATCTTTGCATTTTCACCAGTGTATTTGTAACCCTCACCTTAACCTAAGCCTAAGTTTAACTCGGTGTCTAACCCAGTGGTGCCCAAAGTGGGTCCTGGAGAGCCTGCATCCTGCATGTTTTAGTTCTCTCCCTGGTGGAAGTAACAACCTTCTCAGCAAGTTCTCAGCTGCGAACCTTCACAGCTGTTCTTCTTAGGCCTTGTAACGAGCCATCGTTTGATCCAGGTGTGTTAAACTAGGTATAGACATAAAACATGCAGGATGCCGGCCCTCAAGGCCCACTTTGGGCACCCCTGGTCTAACTCCTAGCCCCAGAAGTGGGTGTCTGCGGCAATAGGCATAAGTCGCATTGGTCTTCAGCGGTGAGTCAGAAAATGTGATAAATAAGCAAGTGTACAGACACACACACACACCCTCACACATACAAGGCCAGTGCCGCTATCCGCATGAGTGAAATCATCTAAAGGCGAATCTGTTTGTGTGCTGGGACAACTCGAGCATGCCTTTTGATCCCAGTCACTAAACCATGACACAGCTGGCCTGTGAAGCCCTCTGCTTACCCCCTACCTCCCCGTTCTCCCCCCGGGCAACACCCTCCTTACCCCAACCTCCCCCCCCCTCAACTCCTGCCTGGCCCTCATCAGATGTGACCCGGCAGAATGCGGTGGAGCTTGCCTGGTTTAACGCAGCGGGCACCAGCGGACACTATTGTGCATAATCTTGCAGCACAGCAGGCAGCCGGCAGACGCCGCATGTCGGGAGCCTTTGAAGAGAAGTCTACAGAGGCCAAGTTTGTGGGGATAGCTGGAGTTTACACAGAAAAGGGGGCAGGCAGAGAGGGGAGAGAGGAGGGATGGGCATAAGCAGCAGTTTAATAAAGATATTTAATACCTCAGCAAGGTCCCATTTTGAGTCCTTGGAAGCAACAAGGAGATGAAAAAGAAGACCCCACAGATGTGATTGTGTGGGATTTTATGCCCTGAGCAAAGTGAAAAGGGGGGGGGGAATACAGGCGGCTGTGGCGGATGTGAGAGAAGTAAAAGCGGATCTAGAACATTTCGCATGGGTTAAAAAGAGGAGTTGAGGCTTTTTGCTGATCATAGAAATGTTGAAATGCCTTCATATTCGTTACTGGGAACACTTGATCGATGGCTGAAAATAAACATGACATCATTTGTTTTGTTTTGCACAATGTTTCATAAACTAACCCATGTTGACACATTCTCTTAGAAGGCAAAACTTTTTCCTTAGGGTAGCATATGGAACTGGAGCTTGATTCAAAAGATTTTTTCTGCTAGATTTTGAAGTTTGGCCTTCAGAGAACTTCCTATATGTTTATAGGAGAAAATTAGAGAAACTACTTATTCCTTCAAGAGAACTGATTGTTTTACCCCTACCAGGTCATATCTTTCCGTTATTGCATTTGGAACTTTATTCACAACAATTAACATCATACTGTACATCCCTTTGTCCAAGCCATTTATTACTGCATGTCCCTGCCTGAAAGAAAATCTGTCGCAACGCTTTATAGAGAGGACGTGGATGCACACAAAATGAAACAAATATCCAAAGAGGATGGGACAGAAGGTTAGTTCACGATTGGAGACAGGTATAATCGTACGTCACATTTTGGATGCTGTTCTCTGACTTGCAAGCTTTCCCCGTTTTTTTTTTTATCCAAATGCAACAATGGTCATGTTTCCATAAATCTGGGTCTTTGTCCCTTAGTCTGTGTGCTATATAGATTGTTTAAAGCCATTTGTGGAGTACTGGCTTAATCCTTGCCGAAAGGCCTTTCAGTTCATACTGGCACGGGTCTTGCTTCACTGTGATTAATGTGTCTCTCTTACCAGCCAACATCTTTACAAGGTCTTTAACATTTCTTCTGGGGCTGATACACACAGTTAGAGAGAAAACCCTAAAAGTCAAATCAAGTCTGTTTGTATGGCACATTTCAGCAGCAAGGCAACTCAAAGTATTTAACATCAAGTGTAGGCGCATAAGCAACCACACAAAGACTGATGTGTTTTTGCTTTTGACTAGATCTACAGCAACATCTCTGAGTCCCAGTGGAAATATTCGCAGTGCTGACACTCAACATCCTCTATGCAGGCAACAAAGCGGTGAATCTGCTGAGGAACATTCGTCCAGATGTTAAAAGCTGACCTAAACAGTTGCAGACGTCGGAACGGGCAGATGTCTCTAAACAAGAGGGGTCGCCTTGCATCAAGTGACACAGGTGCCTCTCACTTACCAAGTAATATTGGACTTCCTGTTTCTGAACCAATTTAGTACCTTTGTATGTTTCCTACAGATATGAAGCAACAATAAATGACTTTCTAGCTGCTGCCTTTAACATTGTGGTTGCAGTCTGCAATTCTCACATGTGGCTGCAATTATTTCATCAACTCCCCTGTGGATGCCAGAAGCTTCTGGACGACCGCTCTTCACATGATGATTAACCTGTGAGGTATCGTCACGCGTTGTTGCTCGAGTTGCTTATGATCTGTTCCATTTCTCTGCAATGTCTGAACAACTCTAGGTCTCTATCGTTGGAAATCTTTGGGTTCCAAACCAGCCCCGATCCAATCAAGTCACCGTCACCCCACCTCCTGAAACCCTTACCAGTTCCACGTTCATCCTCTGCAGCTCTGCTCCCAACAATCCACACTTGCCTGACCGTTTCCCAACACTGTCCTCTGCTTGACCTTGAGAAACACTATCTGCTCTTCGTTGCATCACTGCCACCTCCTCCAAATGGATGTATTGCATTGGTTAGTGTTGACTTGGTGTGTGCTTACACTGAAACTGACGTTGTGGAAACACAGACAGCAGCAAACGCTGAGTTAAAGTTTCACACTTGACTACCTCAGTGTCAGCAACAGATCAGCCTAACCCCTCTGGGCCACAATTGAAAGTGTCAACTGAAAGGGTTTTCTGACGATACCCTAACAGGCGCTCTCCAATCATTTAATTTAAATATTGTATCTTCTTTCTTGCATCATTGCTAACAGTAAAAAACTTTGCTGAATAACTGAAAATAAGCCGTTGTGGTGCTTGTAATTCGCCCCTCATGTTGAAATCACAAATTCGTCAATGGAAACAAGAAGACGAGCTAATTCCTCAAGTCCGATTGTGACTTTTGAGTTACGCTCACTCTCTGCATTCTCTCGAGGAACATGCACACAGAATTTACTAATTTCTGTCAGGGTCTGAGCACCCCCCACTCCCCCAGAGCTCAAAGAGCCTTGTTGTCTCGTGTCGTAGCCGTGGGGAGAATTTTCAATGTGTAGCGTGGGACAGGAGCAGGGCATTGTCCCCTACGGTACCAACCCTCCTCCATATTCATCGAATCTAATAAACGTGGGCTCGGGAGAAATCGGTTGTCTCACACGGGAAAGGCAGTTAATTGTCCGGCGTCGCTGGCAAACAATGCCTCGGCTATGGCGGTATGGAAATGCACCACCGTGGCTCTCAGCGGCGACGAACGCGAGGAACGCGGACTAGGGCGGCTACATCCGTGTGAACGTGCCTGAGGGTTTACATTGAAACATTGTCTTGCTTTCATATTTCCACTTGGCTACTGGTTTCATTGTAGCAGCACTCTTACCCAGTAGCTTCAGCCCAAAGTACAAACATAATTTTGTCATGGTGCGATGTAAATTTTCAGAGTAAAAGCAGATGAAATCAAATCAAAACTTTTTAGTTTTGTTTCTAAAGCTAAAAATCTGAGGCTTTCATTTTCACACAACTTTTAGGGCTATATGTTTATTCAATGGTCTTTTTTAATCTACATTTGATTCACCAAAGTACTAATTTATCCTTAATATACCACCATAGACATTAGGGTTAAGGGTTAGTGAAGACCAAAAGTATTTATACCTCTGGAAAATTAGGCTTTTAAGTCATCTTTTTAGCATTTTAGCGACACGTTTCTTTTGACATGCTAGTAATATCTGAACCGCAGTCCTAACGCGAATACGATAAGAGAATCTGCGTATGATTTGACTTTTTATTCATCCTAGGAAACAAATTTCAAAATATCAATGCCTTGGTTTTTGTTTTTTTTGGCACTTTTAAATAACAAGAGGTGCTTTGCGAGCTCCTCGCTATCCCAATCGGTTGGCTTTTGACAGGTTTACACAGTATTTACGAGCCTGCACAGTCTTTTGTGAAGGCATTTTCAGTTCCTGCTTCTGGGTAAATTGTTACATAAAATGCAATAATTAAAAAAACAAAGAAAAACTAAAAAGAAGGACCAAGCAGTGTGCTTGAAATGTGCTGCTGAAAACAGAAAAGCTTACCAAGTATTTATTGTTTAGTTTCTAGTGGAAACATCTTAGTACATGTTTTACTTTTAGCAATAAACTGTCCCCGTGTTAAATCAAGTGAGTTAAGATATTTGCACTGGAAACTAGACAAAGCATACTTTGTACGACTTTGTGTTTCAGCAGAGTCATCATTGAAATTATGACTTATTAGACAAATTCAATTCCTTTGTTTGAGTTACCCACCTCTACATTACATTAATATACATATAGCCCATGCTAGTGTTACCATCTTCCCAGCTCATCATGCGGGTTTATCACTGGACAGCTCCTAATTGTGTTTTCAACACTCATTTAACACACGGAAAGATAAAACAAAACTTCTTTCCACCATTGAAAAAGCACAAAAGGACAGCAAACATTTAACTTTCTAGAAGGGGGAAAAAAATGAAAAGTTGCTCTTATGTCTCTGCAGACATCTAATCCACATAACCTGCAGCAGTGCACATAATACAAAACCAAGACAAAGGCGTGATGTGCGACGACTTCAAAAATGCGCAGCTTGGGAGTTCTGCTGCTCGCTGCGAGTTTCAGCCCACTGGCCATCGCAGGCAGAACTTCTTTATCACCTTGAACATCTAAACGGCCCAGTTAACCAGGGATCCCGTTACTGGAGTCACTGAAACTCTCACTCTCTGCTCCTGTCGAGCTTTGACTTGTTACCCGCTAATCCGTCTCCCTGAGGCGGCCATTGCCCGCCGCCGCCCCCGTATAACATCTCCTGTGTACCCATGACGATATGTGTTGGCAAGTTTCAGTGCTTACGAAGCCAGAAAAAAAGCCGCGCGCACGCACACATACAAGATTAAAAAAACATGAGGTATTGCAATGTTTTCTTAAAGAATCAGGACTTCCAGCTTTGTAGCGTTTGAAAAGGTCAAGGTTAGTCAAAAAACTGCAGAGAAGCTCAGTGCCGGTTGCCTGTATCATATTGTTCCCAGTTGGTAGAGCTGTACTCTTGCATGATGATGAAGGTCCTGGGTTCAAAGGTTCGAATGTTCTCCACATGTCCGGGTACGCGGTCCAAAAACATGACTGCTAGCTTGATTCATGCTAAATTTCCCTTAGCGGTTTATAGGAAGCGGATGGATGGATTGATGGATGGACTTATTAAGCAATGGTCAGCGATTCTGTGTACGCCAAAGGATAAATGGTTCATATCAAAGTTGATCGTGTTTCAAATACATTCCATATGAGCTGCAAGAAACTCATACGGGTTTTGGGAAACCCACATGAGATTCTTGAAAACTCATATGGGTTTTCCAGAAAGGTTATGTGAACACAGACTAGAGATTGCTTCCAAATATTTGACCTGAAATGTTCCAAGATAGGCGTCACATTATCATAAAGTGTCTTACCTGAAAGAATATATTCCAGTTTGCTTTTTTACATTGAATTGAAGCAGTTAGAAGACGAACATTTTGTTTCAGATTCTACCTAAATGATCCGAAACCACAGTATTACACTGATCACTAGCGTACTGGGAGAATCTTGCACTGTTCCAGGCCTAATAGCAGCGTAGGGTTACAGAAATGCCACCTTTTTAGATTTCTATCTACTGAAACGCTTTCTAAACTCACTGGTAACTTTCACCTATTTTTAAGCTTGAAAGCCAAAAGTGTTTAGATTCAGGCGTTTGAGAGGTAGCCTCTCATTTGGACAGTGAAAACGTCTTGCATTACCTTGTACTTTTCGGTGATGTTACAACTGTTATTAGTATTACTATTTAAGCATATCGTTATGCTTTCTCGGCTTTGTTTTTTCTCTTTCTGCAGGTTTAAGAGTCTCTATGCTTCTTTCGCTCCTCTGTTCCTGTCTCCGTTCTCCCTTTCTTTTAAGTCTCTGTGTGAATCACTTTTGAGATAAAGCCAAAGCAGCTTCTTATAAAGTTCATATGTATTTAAGCGGCGCATCAGAAAGAAATCCAGATTTACTTCCGCCACTCGTCACCTTGACACTCAGACAACAATTCTTTGTGTCATACTGCCAGACAGGACATGTACAAAAAAAAAATCTATTGTTTTGAAGATACCTGTTGGAAATAGTAAGACGCATTAGTTTCTGCAATGATACCAGAAATGGTGTGAAACCCGATTCCTAACCACAGAACCTTCAGTGTCATAGTTTCAATTACTTTTAATCCGACTCACAATTCAGTCTGCCAACTCGACATTTACAAATGTTACACAGCAACACCGAGTGGGTAAAACAGGTCGTCTGAACATCACCCAAACGTCTCTCGAGAAATTGTAAAGCCCCCTAAGAGGCTGGGTGACCCTGCGCCTGTTGTGATTTTTGTCTTTTCTCTGCTGAATTCTCTCTTTGAGGCACTAATGGAGGAAGAGATAAGGTTTTTCTCAGTGCGGTTTCACACCGCAGTCCCCTCGGCTCCTGCACTTGTGGCTGGCCAATGGGCTGACTCGTCTGAGGCAGGGAGGTGCAGGGTTACTAGGCTAGGGAGAACAATGGGCCGAGCGCCTGAGTCAGCACTATCACTCTGCCTCACTCTCCCCGCTATGCGCCAGTTTTGCTTTTCTTTTTTCCCCCTCCAACTTATTTGGTCGACCAATGGCAGCGCTGCTGGGAAGGGAGAATACACGCACACACGCATACGGACGCACACACTCTGAGAAAGAATAAAGTCAGTGGGGGTTGGGTGGTTTTTTTTTTCCCTCTTTCTCCGAGGCAGGAGAGAAGCGATGCACCGACTGCTGCCTGTCCAGATGTGAGAGAGGATAAACACGATCCTCGACTTGAACAGTTTTGCACGTCAAATTATTATTTTATATTTTTCGACTGTTTTGCATTGCATTGATTTAATCTTTTCTTCACGTTAAAAGGTTTTGCACCTTTCGCCATTTGCTACTTTTGCATCTTTGCTCGTTTTGTTTTCAACTTGTGGCATGAGCTTGCGGTACCGCAGGATCTTTCATAACTTGTCATGTACGGGAATTTTTACCACAGTCTAATTCTCACTTTTGACTAGGAGTAATTTTCTGCATTTCACTGATACGGACACGTTAATGGAAATAAACTGAATCCATTTAAGGCTTTTTGAGTCAGAACGACCACTCTCATTGCTTTACCTCCGAGCCACGTCCACCCAGTCACACGCCGATAAACACATCAGCAGGAAATCTGGGGTTAAGTTAACCTTGCACAGGGGCAGAAATCTTTAAAGGGGGCGTATAAACTAATTTACTGATTTCAAAGTTGTTGAAATGCAATGGCAATCATTTCTAAGCAGGACAGCAGTGATTTTCAAGGTTCCTCAGATATTTGTTTGAAACCATATGTATTCTTGCTCCGGTGTGTGTTGGCTTACATGTTTTGAAGGCATCTTCCCAACAAAGTCTGCGCATACCATCTGCCGCTCAGTGCTAGCCAAACTTTGGGACATATCCAGTGTCTTCTAGAGGTAACAAGTCAACAAAACCTGAACTTGAGACTTACGCATGCAAGTAAAGCGATGCAGTTTCACTTAGAAAAGTCGCTTGTCTCTCTATGAGTGAGTCTTTTTGTAGCTGATATTGAGCATTTCAACCAAAAGTAGGGAAATCCAAATGTTTGCTCTGTTCTTGGTGGAACCGGATGGGAAAGATGAACTTCACATAATTCTGAAAAACTGAAAATAAGTATTTAATGCAACTGCAAACGCTGAATCCAAATCATTTCCTCAAGAGGAGTTAAAAGCCACAGACTCATTTGTGTTGTTGGAAATAAAACACTTCTTTGAAGTAATCGACCAGTTTTACCGCAGTTCAAGGACACCTGATAGTCCGGGAGACTTGGACCAAAGTTGCAACGATTGCTGCATTTTCACAATGCACTCTGTCAAACGATCCGAACCCTTTTTTTTTTAAAAAAATGTGTTCGCCTCCTCGCCTGCGGTGGCGCTGCAGCAATAAGCTCTCAAGGAAGCGGCACAAAATGCAAACAAACACAGAGCGGCATCAGATTTTAGTAGTTGTAGGATTTCTTTTTTGTCGCCGGTAAAAGACAACGAGCCATTTCTCCCGCTAGTGCCAGACTTTCGCCTTTGTTTTGTTTGTATTTACCCAGAATGCCCTGCGCTGTAGTGTGCTTCCTGCTTTTGGAGAAGTCAAGAAACCACTTGTTGTTTACATGTCCCGTCGAACTGCTGAGTTACCATAGTTAACAGAAACACTGGCTTGAAAACATCAATTTGTTTGTAATTAATCTATACAATTACAAACGCGTTGAATTCAGTTACATCAGTAAATCAACTCGTCAGAGGTTACAGGGGTTTTTTAAACTTATTTTTGGGTGTTACTCATCCTCTTTTAAAGGAGTAAAAAAGAGTTTCTCTAATGTCACATGTCCAAAGTCATTGAGAAAACGTCCTTTTGTCCAAATCTTTCTTTCATTCACACAAACGTTGCATCAGTAAATCCCCTAATTATGACGCAGAGCCTGCATAGGGACATTCTCACTGTGAAGAACTCTTGAGCGGTGCCCTCATGACGTCCCACTTCCTGTTCTTGTGCTCGTTTCCTCTGCTCACTGAATGTCCTCCTCTGAGTTGAGTCACTGGTTTAAAACTCTTCCTTCCTGTCCCTTTGGCCTTTGAACACCTCAGAGCGATTGCGCTCCTTCTCTCGACACAGAGAGCCATCCGCAACATTCAACTTATTGCACAAACGCACGTTCAGCGCGCGATTACTCACTGTCTACGCTGATTCGTCAGCCTCGCTGGTTTTATCAGTTGTTGATGGTTAGCTGACAAAACCCACCGAGCCTAAATCGACTCACAAACTCATGTGAACCCCATAAAGCAGAGGGAGTTTGGCTCCAGAGCCTCCCTCTCGCCCGACACCCGGGGCGGGGGGGCGATGTTGCCTCTTGGTTCAGATTGTAGAATCCCCCTGACAAGGAATGCCCTGTTAAAATTGCGGCCATTCATTTTAGGTGATAGCAGGGGGAAAGGTCAAGGATCAGGTCAGACAGAGCGACTGTCTTGGTCAGTAGGAAGTAAAGGGCGAGGGGGTTAGTAAATATTGCGGGATGGATGCAAGGGGTTGTCTGGGCGGAGGTTGACTTTTTTTTTTTTTTGGTGATCGAGATATAAACGTCAAAACTAAAAACAAATATTTTGTTTTTTAAGTGTAATATTGCTACTGCTGTCAAATGGTTCAAAATTCTAATCAGATTAATCACAATCCCACTGTGATTAACCACAATTAATCACTACGACTAACTTTGTAGGCTTGAAATACAGATATATACGGGTGCTGTGGTGGCGCAGGGGTTTAGCACACCCACATACGGAGGCCTCAGTTCTCAACGTGGCTGTCCCAGGTTCGATTCCCGGCCTGGCGACCTTTGCTGCATGTCTTCCCCCTCTCTCATTTCCCTCTTTCCTGTCCATAAGCTGCTAAATAAAGGCCACTAGAGCCAATAAAACCTTAAAATAAAAAATAGGGAAATACACTCAGTTATAGTTCTTGCCGTGTGCCAACCAATTATAATTAAACATCTTTTTGTTTGTAGGAGATAATGTCAACACTAACTTAAAAAAAAAACTTACTCCACTGCACATGTATATAAGTAGTAGCAAACTTGGGAGAACTGACAGTAAGTTATTTATTTTATTTTCTACTTGCTTGGTGTCACACCCCTATCTCACGCCGCCCTGGGCAACCACCCAAAAGGCACTCGCCAAAAAGCGCCAATGTATGCACATTTTCAAAAATGTTTTATCGCCTGAAACCAAACATGTCTCAAGATTCTCAGTTCTCCAGGTTTTTATATTGATTTTGTTTTAAATGTCAATGTGGAAATGTCAGTCTCCATTAATTTCCTGTGGAACTTGTGCGACGACTCGCTTGTCCTACTCCAGCCGAACAGCCACAGCAATTTGTGCATTTTAAATTTTGAGCTGCTTTACGCACATCTAGAAAGTTGAAAAATGTTCAGTTTTCGCCGCCGTTTCCTGCTGTTGCGGATACAACCCGAGCTTTTGTCGCGCCGCCGTGACGGAGGTGGCCTTACCAGGAGACGGAGGCCGATGTGTCAAAATAGGCAGTTTGATTAACGAGAAATCTCCAAACATTCAATTCGCCCAGTGTAATTTGTATGTTTGTTTGAAAACGTGCTAATCTCCACACTATCTTTCCTTCAGCCTTTGCGGTGGGTGGTAATTAAAACCTTGTGAAGCAGAGTACAACAAGGCGTGTGCACAGACTAAAAGTCAGTCCTTGTTACGCTCCATTTGCTAAAATAAAAAATAAAAAATGGATCATGATTCTGTGCAAAGCCTAAAATGACTGTGCAAGAAATAAGTATTTGATCCCCAGCTGACTCACTTGCTGCTCGCTCGCAGAGAGACGATCTCGCCCTGATTTCAACGGTATTTTCATTTATTTATAGAACGGAATACCAATTAGGACCAAACTTTGTTGGGAAGCTCAGCTGTAAAACGTTCCACACAGTTGGTTAATAGCTTTGTTTGTGTAAGCGGTTTTAATTCACTCCTCTCTACGGGAGTTTTTTTCTATCTACAGTGTCCCGTCATATTTTTTCTGGCTGTTCGTTGATGAGTTTAATTGAATTTAATTTAATTTCCCTGTAGGATCATTAAAGTATTTTTCTGAATTAGACTAAATCTACTGCTACAAACCAAGAAGCTATTAATTGCTCTATTTACTGCATTTCCGGTGTCCTGATGGAGTGGAACTCGAGCTAAAAGCCTTAGAGTGTGTTTTCTTTGCAACTAAATATGCTACATATATATTTGTAGTGTATTTAGTTTACTTTTTTTGTGCCAAGCATGCTACAAAAAAACACTTGCCTTGCTTTGTACTCTAAAGTCCTTCCCATAGTTATTTGGTGTCAGTTAAAGCTAGTCGAAGCTTTTCTAACCAAACTAAAACACAAAGACAGACCACTCGGCGTAATCACATCTCTTACTCAAGTTTAGCTTCATGGGCCTCTGGGGAGTTTAGAGGCAGCGATTTGACGATGCAGCAAAAATGCCTCGTCATTCATTAAACGTCTTTGTCCTGATCTGAATCTGCTGGCGGCTGGGACTGGAGGTTCGTTGTTAAGCGAGACGGCGGCTCACGATAAGCATACTGCATCATTCTTAATGTATTTGCTTTGAGGTGTGTAAACAAAAGTGTTTCAGTCTCTGTTTTGGTAAGGATCATCCAGCTTTTTCCTTCTCTTCCCAGGTGTGTGAATATTACACAATACTCACCGCGATACTTAGCTTTACTGCCAACAGGCCGAGTTCTATTCCCTCCGCCACTAAGAGGTTGAACTATGACCTTTTTTTGTTCTTTTTGACTTATTTTATGTTTAATCTAAGTTGGTTTGACTGGAGGATGCGTGTGAAAAGTGAATGTAAAGACTGGAAAGGGCATTACATTTACAGATTAAACACTGTTAAATCTCCTCCTCCTATGGAGGAATTTTTCTGCCATTATCCAAGAGCACACATTTTCAGTCTGAGAGCAGGATTTCATGTCTTTTGTTCTAAACACTTTTAATACTTTTGCTTGGATACTCATTTTGAAAGCATGTCTTTCTTCTCAAAACTTGTAAGGCTTGTAGTCAAAACTTCCCCTCACGCTCCTCACACTTAGTTTCTGCTCGGACTCTCTGCTCGCTTACGAAACATGAAACTGCCTTTTGGCACAGTCGCCTGGCAACCTCTCAGCCAATAGAATGAAGTTGTTGTAGTGGGTGCATTTGTTTCCTTCTAGTGGGTGTGCCTGTGTGGCTACTATACATCCACAAGTTTTGAGAACAAAAGACATGAAATCCTGCTTTCAGGCTGAAAATGCGTGCTCTTGGATTATGGCAGAAAAATTCCTCCATACTCCTTCCATTTTACAATTACGCACCACTCTTTGTTTCGGATCGTACGAATTATTCCTGCGAGAAAAAAAAGATAAAAGTTTTGAGTTATAATGTGACAAGACGGGCAAAGTTTCAGGGGGTGTGAAGACTTTCGCGAGGCCGTCCTTTCACAAAGCCAAACGATATGAGTCTGTTCGTTAAGCAAGTTTAGCTTAACCATCCTCTTTATGGCGAGAAAAAGAAAAACATTTTCCACCTCTTCCTCATCTTCACCTCGACTTTGAGCATCGTCACTGCCCTCGTAGCTTCCTGCTGGAAACAACGAGCCTCCTCACAGGACATGTTTGGAACAGAGGGAGGGCATACCAACATATGACGGCCTTTAAGGTTAAAGTCTTTGATTTGCATGGCTGCATGCCTTACGCACCTGTGCAAAGCCTCCATTCACACTCCCTGTGTTTCCTGCACAGAGTCCGGTCTGTTCTCTGGGGCGTTAGCTGCTTGGAACGGGGGCAGTGTGTATCCAGGCGTAACTCCTCAGCGCTTTCGGACTGGCACTCTGACAACACACACACACACGTTTAAGTTCTTACACACTTTACGTAGAGTCAGGAAACGTGTGGACTGGGACGTTTTGTGGGCGGACGTCAGCGAGTTGACTATTACGCTGAATTATGTTTATGTGCTGTTTATATGAAGTCCTAAAATTTGCAGAGTGGAACCTATTTGAGCAAGAAAAAAATAGAAGTTATTTGAGCCAAAAGGGGGCAATGTAGGAAAAATATTTTCCTCGTTTCTATAAACCCAAAACAAATCCGAAAACAAATCCGTTCAAAGTGTTTATTAAAACCGAAAATAAAGTCTGCGCTTAAAAAAAAAAAAAAGAATTACTTTATTTATGTCCTGAATAAAATAAAATGGTGTTATTTTACATTTTCACTAAGCACCATATTTCTATCACAAACACTAGAGTGAGGAGCCAGTTGGTATTTTTTCTTTATTGGATGTTTCTTATTGCGGTTTATGGGGTCAAACTCATACTTTTTTTTTTTTTACAGTTTCCTCCCACAGGGAAAATAAGTTGAGTAAAATAAATCAGAATCAAGCTTTAAAGGAGCATCTCTATGTATTTTCTAGACACATATATAGCCCAATCGAGTAACTACGTTACCTTCAGTGGTAATAAAAATGCATTAACCTTAAAAACAAACATTGATCCTAACTATAGTTGTGCTTCATGTTAATATTTCTTCAAAAGAAAGAAAAAAACCATGATAAATTCAAGCTTGCCCACCGATTCTTCCGTATAAAATCAGTCTGTAAAAAGGACGCCGTACGCATCATCGGTAAAGATCATCAGGATTAACATGACATTCACGCTCTTGATCACCGCTTTTGAACCGTGGGGCCTCAACTGTACATCAAATGCTGCTAATTACACAAACATTTGCTACGGCAGGGGAATCAAACCCTTTGCGGGCCCACGTCGTTCCTGCTTCCTTAGCTTCCTTCAGTCGCAAATCTAAGCAGGGATAATCTCCTGTTAAGAGCGTTGAAGATCTGCGGTCAGCTGCAAGATCCCGTGACGAGTGTGGCGGTCACACCCAGGTGAGATGGAAATACTAAAGAGAAATAAGAAAAAGATGTATGTTTTTTTTTTTTTTGCTTTAAGAGAAAAGCTAATATTTGAAAGGAATACAGCTGTTTGTTCATGCAGGATGGATTTATAGATATGTTAGTTTCAAATGGGTGTTGAGTGGAGTCCTGCTATTAAAAACTTTTCCAAAGGTTTGTGTCAGAGAACCTATTTATGTATATTCAATATATGTTTTAATTGACCACATTTTTACTTTCGCTGTAATTTTACACTAAACACAAACACGATTCAACGACTTTTACCTTAACGGAAAACTTAGCTTCACCTGTTCATTACGCTTGGCAAAGTGTATCAAGAATAATGATTTAAAAAAAAAAAACAAGAGTGGCCAATCTCGCTGCTCAGAACAGCAACAAAAAGAATATAAACTAATAAAATGAAACAAAGCAGCCGGAATAGAAACATTCTTTTAGTGTGGCAAAAGTGCAAAAAACTAATTTATGTTACAGGTGTAAAACTCTGACTAGTTTGCTCATTTTATGAAAATATTTCATATTTAGTGTGGTTAAAAAAATAATAATAATAAAATCAGACCAAGCAATTTTACATTGTTGATTATTTTAGTCCATGAAAACTTTCAACTTGATGGTTTTTGCCCACATAGTATTACAATTGTTTCAGTTTTTCTCCTTTTTTGGCAATAAAACCGCCATTTTCTGCTAAATTGTGCCGACTTTGTTTGAACCTGCGGTGTTTCTAAGGACAATTATTCTTTATTAAGGCCCTGTAAGGTTAAGGACACACTCAAGTGAATCGGACAGCGCACTGGCTGAGCAGATGGCACAGATGATCCAGTTTGAACGCATCCATTTGAACTCTTCTGACCTGCCACCAGGTCGATGGGGCAAGAAGGGAAACTATAAGTGTCACATTGGGCTGTAAAAGTGCCCAATGTCACACAAAAAGAGCGTCGCAGCTACTACTTTTCAAAATTCCACATCCTGACAAGAGATATCAGATAATCTCATTTTACTCTGGATTAAATGAATTTAGTCATTTTGAGTTAAACCTCTGCAGACGCTGATTGTTGTGTTAGTCACCCAAATGGACAGACTGGAGTGGCTGGAAAACACAACAGCAGTTTGCAGACCACACACCAGTTCATTGCCACACATTGACACACACTCACAGTCAAATACCTGGGTGGTCTCTCAAGAGCTACAAGGGTTAATGACAGTCCTGTTAGGAAGGATTGACTCCTAAACCACAATACACACATCCATGCATTCACACTCATGCACCTATACACACATCTGGTGACTAGCAACCACTGCGACACGGTGGCAGAGGTGACGAGGTTGTGTTTTGTTTGTTGCCAAGTGCTTTCAGGACGTGTGTGAGCAGCTTGCAGTGATGGTTCCACAACAGTTTAATGAAATTAAATAGTAAATTTATTAATAAGACGGACAAGGAAACAAGTGTGACGACAACAGCTGAATACTCAAGCGTTCAATAACGCATTAGCAATAATAGTGGGGAGAAAATGTCTGGTTTGTTTTTATAAATAAAAATGAGGGGGCGGGGAAGTGTTTTTGTGCTTCTGTAATCAGTTTAGACTATTTCAGTCCAAGTTTGTCCAATTTCATGAGTGTCTTAATGGCAAGAGAAGCGCAGAGAGATTCGAATCGGACGTTAATGTTAGCACTGTTAGCATGCTAACAGTTAGCTTCTTCAACAACCTAGTGTTGCCGGTGAATACACTTAATTAGTCGACGCAACAGGGCAGCTCAAGAACTATTTCCTTTCCTACTTCAAAATAAAAGGCGAAGGCGTCAAAATTTGCACACACTTTGGTTTTTGGGACTCCTAGTAGTACCGGTAATAAAAAGTAGCTCATCACATGCTAGCAGGGCGCTATCAGACAGAATGTCAAGAAATGCGTACCAACATTACCGTAATCTGTCGGATTGAAGAAATCTCTCCATCGTATAGTGACGCCACGCACAATCCTTCGACGAACAAGAGGCGATCTCTTCCGGTTTGCTTTCACACACAAACGCACCGAATACTCGCGGCCCCCTCTCGTCTCGCCGCCCAAACACTAAGGCATGTTTTAATGCTGACAAATAAACACTCAAGCATCACCCCCGTCAACCCTGTCAGAGGAAAGCCCACTAATAAACACTCACTGTTCTTCTATTCAACAACTCATAATACTTTAGCTCTTAATTTGCAAACACGCCAGATTCAATTGGGTTTTATGGCTCCGGCATATCATATTTTCTTCTTTTTTTTTTTTTACTACTAATGCATTGTTGTTGCTCTTTGCAGGACGTTTCACGTCGGACCTTTCACTTTATTGGGCAATGTTACAATTATATTATGCATGCAACTAGTGCTTGTGTCCCGGTGCCAAAGGCCGGACCCGACACTCGGTGCCAAAGTGGATAAAGAGCAGATGGCAGCCGGTGATGGGGTGGAAAACCTACAATTCCCACATTCGCTAAATCCATTCAGCTACTACTCCCGTGCTTCCAATTGCAAGAATGGCATGTGTGGGTGTGTGTGTGGGGGCGTGTGTGTGTGTGTGTGACAGAGACAGCTAAGAGCTGGAGTTCAATGCATGCAAGTGGAGAAAAAAGGAAAAAAAGCATCTGTTCGGCGGTGCAGACACCGTGAATGGGGTTTACAAATGATGACAACTAAACCCTTGTGCCAGGTCAATGGCTGAAATAAGTTGGTTTATATTGGGCTTTGCGTGTGTGGAAGTGGAAGATACATTATTAGCACTGCGGAGGGAAAATGCAGCAAAACCCCTGTCAACAGCTGGAAACCAAACAGTTGATCTCTTTAAAAGAATTACAGAGAAGGAGGGGTGTCAATTCAGCTTCACGTCATTTGCGGCGGAGTGATGTGTTCCTGTGAGATCTTCACTGCTTTTGGCTTTTATCACGATCAGGTGTTGCGATCAAGCTGCCCGACCTTCTCTGTTTAATTCAAATGGCGGGAATCACGTTGTGTCGCCATGAGTGCAGCATTGTCTATTAAAGAGACACACGGACACACCCATTCAGAACAGTGTAGCACAATGGTTAGGTGGATACATGTATCACTAAAAAAAAAAAAAAAACCTAGAAAAAAAAAAAGTTTAAAATTTACGGTAAAGAACCGGCAACTCTACGGTAAAATTGTGGGAACCACAGATTTTACTGTATAATTGCAAATTCTACTGTTTTTATACGAATTTTACCAAATTTATACGGTAATATTCTGGTAACCACAGCTGGTGATGTTTTAAATTTAAAGAATGTGAGAGTTTTGTCCCTTTTCAAGTGCAGACATAAATGATCTGTTTGTATCTTTAACCTTTTCATTTTCTGCTGCTATTATACATATATATAAATATATATATATATATATATATATATGCCCCCTTAAAATGTTTCCTGTCCGCCCTGATGAAAATTCTCTGGGAGCGCCACTGCCCAAAATTCTACAGTATATATTAGGTCAGGGGTGGCCAAAGTATGGCCCGGGGGCCATTTGCGGCCCGTGAACCGATTGTGTATGGCCCCTGACTTCATTTTAAGAATGATACAAATTGGCAAATGGAGACTTTTCTGTTTGTGAGAAATGATCATCTTGCAATAGAAAATGTTGACATCACCAATTATTTGTCTGTAAATTACCAGGTCGTTTGCTGTTTTTTTTCCACATCTATGCAGTTGATTTTAAGTTTAAAAGCAAACTTTTAAATCTGCTTTTGATTAAGTTATTCAATTTGATTAAATACAGCTAGCTTTTCTTTTTTTTTTTTTAAAGAAAGAGTAAATTGGCTCCATACGTTACACCTTGAACGAAGCACATCTCTGTATATACCAGGTGTTCAGCCTACACAGCCTCAGATGTATTTTTACCTACTTTACTTTGGCATTTTCTTAACCTTTTCTTCCTGTATTTGCAGGAAGAATAAAAGGGCGATGCTAAAAGTGTGGGAAGATGACACAAAAAGAGAGCAAGAACGATATCTGGACGCAAAAAGGGCAAGGAGCAATTTCTGTTTACACTCCTTTCCGCTCCGTCGGCTTTTTCTGCACCGCCCGCCTGCGTCGGATTGCGAGTGAGTTCGGCGGTCTAGCTGTGATGCACACACAACCGTACAGCAGATAAGCGAAGGGGTTAACCCGCTGCGTGCGCCTCGAAAACGTGAAGCGGAACAACGTAACCTTGAAAAGGCAGACGACGCTGGAAGCGTTTGAAGTGGTTGACGTGAAAGTCCTCAGTAGCTCTCGCTCACTGTCTGAAAGTGCTCTGAACGTGCAAACTCTGGCGCTGCGCGACACAGCTGTTGCCAGTTTTCTATAAGGTTTCGACCGCAAGTTGCGTCTCAGAGGAATACATTTTATGTTTCTCTGAAAAACAAAATAAAATAAAAAAAATCTAAATTTCGACTACTAGAGATCATGTCAGTATAATAACGCCACCAGGAGGTTGATCTTTCCACGTATTGTCAGGATACGCTAACGGTTTTAGCAAACATGTAAAAATCATATTTTAGTAAAAAAATTTCCTACTGCAGTTTTAACACTGGCCTGACTGCTGTGTTTCACTGGACCTTATTAGGCTCTCGTTCGCTAATGTTCGCTAGCGCTCCTTTACTCCATTCTGGGTTTTCTTCAGCAGTAAGACAGCTGAAAAATGCCTCATTTTCAGATTTTTATTTGTAAAGACTGTAAAAACTAACATTTGAAAAAACTATCACCACCAACTTAAGTAGGAGGCTTCTTCAGACTCGCTGTAATGCAGACTGCTACAGGAGACCCTTAATGCCTACTGCCATCAGCATCTACAGCAAATTTTTGAAGCATTTTTTTGGTCAAATTTAAATCTAAATTTGAGTCTGAACAGAAAATCAATCATTACTTTACAATTTGTGACTTACAACAGCTTTTGAAGCTCGTCGTAACCTTTTTTTTTTTCTTCTTCTTCTTCTTTCTGGTTGTAATTTGACAAAATGTGCAAAGGTTCAAGGGGCATGAATACTTTCTGCACCACTCTGTAAATGCTTGGCAGTAAAGGATCTCGTTAATGATGTGGTCTTCACTTTGTAAACTCTTCCGTCTGGTCGCCCCGAGCGACAGGTGGCATTGTTCCCACAGAGACAGTTGCCGTGGTGTGGCACGCTCCTGAAGGTGTAACCTGTGCATACAGACGCGGACACACCAGCCTCTTTGCTAAGCTGCTTCCTGTGTTGGTGTGTGGGTGTGTGTGTTGCTGCCAGACAGGCGGTGTCGCGTCAGGAAGCACCCCGTCTCTCTTCAGGTCACGTTGCTGCAGCTCTTCAGGCAGCCAGGTGTTGAACTCTTGAAGTTTCTCACGTGAAGCAGACGCTCACTGCTGCTACCGTCTAGTCTGAAGAGAACCGCCCAGAAGTGTTTTACTGTGACCTTCTGGGGGATAAAGATTCAGAGGAGATAGCAGAGCAGACAGGATCTTTCCTGAACTTCAAATCCTTTGGAAGCCATTCAAATATTTTAATAGCTGAGGTTTGAAAACTCGTCGTTTCTTTTCAGCCCCTTTTCGGTTGTCAGTTGCTGCTCTATGTGTAACAGGGAAGGAATCGTGCAAAATCGACTTCATAACCATCGTAATCATACCTGGAGTGTTGCTTTGATTCTTTTAATGCATGTCTGAGAAATCCTTTAATCTCCACGGCAACCATTCAGCTGTGCAAAACGCCCGTTTGGACCTAGCCCCGCCTTCGAGGACGAAGCTCCTCCACAGTCGCCAATGTTCTGCCTCAAAGAGCATCCTTACCCCCAGTACTCCACCACTCAGCTCCTACAGACTAGCCAGCAGCAATTAGCAAACACCTGGTGGAGCTGCTTAACGGAGTAACGGTGTTGTCATGACCTCCTGAAGGCGGAGTGTTGGAAAGAGCAGGAGCTTCTTAAAGAGACAGAGGCCCAATTTCAAGGCGTTAAACTGCAAAGTCAATTTCTTTTGAGCCATGTTTGATATTACATGCCATGTAGCATATATTTTTATAACAACTGAGGTTACATAATTTCTCAGTTGTGATATAAAGTGATTATATGTGCATAATACTGCCTTTTTAAATCTGTTTCAGTCAGTACAAGTGAACTTTACTGATTGACCTCAACGTGAAAGAAAATATACGTATTGTTTATGTAACTGGCTGTGTTTCCAGATAATAATAAAATAAATAAGAAATACATTTCTTTTAATTTGTTCAAATTGCACTCTGTCTTTTCAGCATTGATCAGAGTCGCTCTGGAGGAGCCTCATAGATCCATTAAAGAATCTGTCCACTGGTCTGCTCTCCACAAATCTGGAATTTCTATGAGACAAAAGTCAGAAAAAAGTCCTGTTTGCAATTTTCAAGCAACTCTTGATGCCTACAAAGAGACGCTAAATATTATAAATATATAAAAAAAGGCTCCTTGTACCTCACAATGGCGCTCACATGTTGATCTATTTTACATCACTGCAGTAAAATAGGTCAAAGTTTGTTGTTTCAATGTGAGAAAATTTAAAAAAAAAAAAAAAAAAAGTTAAAGGGTTTCCCACTGTCAGAGCTAACACTGATTTCAGCTCCTAAAATAAAAAGTCTCGCCTCTTCCACTCTGTGTTTGTCTTTCCGTCATGAAAAAAAGGGTGTGGTGTGTTGTTTAGCAACCTTTATGTTTTCATTAATCTGGTCCGTGTTGAAAATCCAGCCACTTTTCTCTGACCTTTAGCCTGCCGCCACCCGGCTTTGTTGACGTTTTGAAATGATATCCAGAAAAAAATTTTTTTTTAAAAAGTGTGTGTTTTGAAAGTCAGCAGGAGTCCCCTGTGCGCTTCCTGTGTCCGACTTCCTACCTGGTTAATCTGCTCTCTGCAGGCAAAGAAAACAAAGATGCGTATTTTTATGGGTGCGCAGCAAATTCCTGAAGAATAAAACAAGTCTGGCAGATAGCTACATGCTAAAGGACGTGCTGTAACGTCATCTGATTTAACGACTTGTGCTGCTTGTATTCATAAAAATCCAACATTAAACCATCTCACCTGATTTGGGTATATGAGTTTTTATGAGTTTGCCGGCAAAATATGCATTCATAAAAAAAAAAAAAAAAAAAATATAGAAATAAATCTTTGCTGTCCCCAGGAACTTGGTGCCCTGGGCTTGTGCCCTATTTAAAGTCTGGCCCTGCGTATGTGCATGGTAGCCTTCATGCCTCCAGTTTGAATAGTAAATCATGTTAATTATTAAACTTTTTGAAATAGCATTTAAATGTTTCTCTCTGTTTAGGCGCTCATTGCTGTTTTTAAAGCAAAGTTTCCCCTTCCTATAAACATACATATAAAGTGATTTCAACTCACTTTATTGAGTCTACACTGGTCTGCTGTTATACTGTTTAAAAAAGAAAAAAGAAATAACACAATGTTAACAAGCAGACAGAAACGTTTATCTTTATTTGGAAAAAAACGGGCCCGGTAATTCCCAAAACAGCTGTTAACAGTGTTTTGTATTTGCTGGGGACATTGTCTGGTGATCTGTTGTGTATTTATATGAAAAAAGAAGAAAAGAAAAAAGAAGCCCAGGTATCCGGGATGTGAGTGTTTTTGTGTGTGTTTGTTGTGTGTTGTAGCCAAAGTGAGTTTGGCTGTCAGTGCTCATTATGATAATGACTGTGGGATCTGGCAGGTACCCAAACGCTGGAGGACGGAGGGAGGCGGAGGGGAGAGTTGGTGCGTGTGAGCAAGAAAAGTTATAATGGCTCAGAAGAAGGAGGGGAGGGGTAGCTGCGTGATGGGGATCGCATTACAGCTCAGCCGTCCACTCCAGACAAACACAAACACAGGCTAACACACATCGCCATCGAATGGAAAAGAAAATATGTCCCAACATGCAGCGATCATAAGAAAACATGATTAATCTGCAAGCATGTTTCATATCTAAAGCAGTAATGGTGAGGGAGGTCACCATTACCTGCCCTAAAGACAAAAAGGTTTATTTTTCTGGCACACTTTGACCTGAATGTCCCAGTTTTAAAAGGCTGGAGGTGTCACATTCACTGGTACGGTGAAAATCAGAGACTCCAGTTTCAGATGCAGCTTTCCTAGTGGATTTTAGTATCATTTATCGGAGCCAATGCTGATATGTTTTTAAAAAATCACAAATATCAGCTGATACCGATATTAGTGTTGATGTATCGTATGTTTTGCCCTTTTACTGCTTTCACAGATCAATCATGATTAACATAATTGGGCTTTTTGTTTTGACAAAAATAACAAAAAAATGTATGTCACAATGGAAATGTATATTTTTAATGACAGTTAAATAGAAACATGTAACGTAATGTAACTGGCTGCATAAGTATTCACCCCTTCATTGTCAGTACTTAGTAGATTCACCTTTGGATCCTGTCACAGCATGAAGTCCGGGTGGGTAGATCTCAGTCCAGACCTGCAAATCTGGATGCTGCAGTTTTCCTCCATTCCTTCTCACAAAACTGTTCCAGAGGTCTGGCCTTCGACTGGGCCACTCCAGAACATTCCCCTTGTTGTCTTAAAACCATTTTTGTATAACTCCAGCTCTATGTGTAACCTTATATCACTAGGCGGTTTTTAAAAAAAGAGAAAACAAACCAATGATCTTGAATTAAAGATAAAATTACTTATATTGATGTGTTTTGTTTATTTTTTTCATTCGTTTTTAATTGTTTCCTTTTTTCGCACATCTTTACTTTAAGCTCCTGGTTATGTTTCCATAAATTACAGACAAACACGTCTATAGATAATGAAACTTCATGTAGCTGGTTTCATGTTCAAACCTTTAAGGCGGCGTAGTCTCACCACAGAGCGATGGTATCAGCTAGTCTCCGTTTGGCTGTTATAAACAGAGGAAATGTGGCTGCTAGGTGGAAAATAAATGAAGAAAACAGAAAAAAAAGTAAATCAGTCAAAATGTTTATGAGCAAAAAGAAACTTATTCATGGCAAACGTCCCAGAACAAAAACTCATTTTCGGCTTGTTAGTTTCTCATTCCACATTAGTAATTCCAATATTCTGGAACCAGAATCCGCTGATTGGCCGTAAAAGACAGGAGAAAACATTTCCTCACGCTCATAAAAAGATAAAAACACACGCCAGTATTCATTTAATCAAGTTCAAATCATCTAAACAAAAGGGGTGAAGAGATTCTTGGGCTTAAACGAAAAGATTCTGACCTTGAATCTCATATTTACATTGTTCTGTAACGTTACTTCTATCAATGCTAAACTTTTTGGTATTTCTGTATCCATGGTAACAGCACAGGCTTGATAAGCGAGGCAAAAACTCAGACAATCAGTTCTGCTCAGGTACATGTGCGGGAATTTCTCCACACACTGCAAAACAGAAAATACTTCAGCACTAACCAGAAACTCAAAGTACAAAACGGTTGTGCTTTAGATGTGCAGCCAAAAAACCATCCACCAGATATTTACATCCACTGTAAAAGACAGTGTTTAAACATTCCTCTTTGAACATCTCTTTAGATCAAACAGAGAAAGAAAGAAAGTTAATTTTGTATCTGACTGACCACTTCTGTCTGATATGTCCATCTGTTTTCAATCATCAGGCGGTTAAAAACCCCCAGTGCAGACTAGCCTGGTCATTGCCTTTTCTCATCTCCCTTCAGTGTGCCGTGTTGCTTTCTCCCATTGAAGTGGATTCCTCTGAATTTCAACCGGCCCAATCAGCGAACAGAAGAAGTTGTGAGCGATGACGTCCATTTTCCACACTAGTAGTTTTGGGAACGCCAGCGGAGCTTTTCAGTCAGAGTTGGCCGCGCTTCCAGATATTGAATTACCTTTAACAGCCATCTTGTTTGGATCGGTTCTTCTCTCTTCGCAGTGAAAGATTGCTGTTTACAGCACATTTCCAGTACACTGCACAGCGTTGAACTGGTACATTACATAAATCATGGTCAAACTTTGGCGACTGGGTCAAATTTAAAACTTCAACAAAGGCCACGCCTCCAGGATGCAACTGTTACTTAATAGACAAGAACCCAGAACCGACGAAACAGATTATACAGATCGTTCTCCGAAGGATTTGTTGCTTTTCAACATATTCTTAGCTTGATTCATGGCAAACCCCCTTGGAGTGTTTGTTGATAAGATTTGTGATGTAAGGATATACCAACTTGTAGTTCTAAGACTGCTGACAGTCCTTAATAATAAACTTTGATAAAAAAAAATCTCCTTTACAGTGCTGCTTACTCTACTAATAGTACAAGCTACATGAAGTCAGGAATAACTGATTTAGAGATCCTAGAGTACTCAACAACAAAACAGGAGGAGTATCAGTACCTGAAGCATAAGTGATTTCATGATGTTCAAATATTCCTTAAACACATGATTCCCTCCCCCCATTGAAGAAATGAGCTCCCATTAAAAGTTTTATTTCTCTAAATGTTTCATTAGGAAACTATGTTCCTGGAATTGAAGATAAATTTAACGTCTAATGTTGAAAACTTTGAAATGAGATTTCAATGATTGTGACCATTTGCAACATCTATTTGTATTAAAATGTTGGCATTTTAAGCTTCTTTACATAACAGAATGCTAAATCAATGCATTAAACCAAAAAAAAAAAAAAGGCGTGGATTAAAAAGAATGCAAAATATATTTTTGAAATATAAAATGTGCAAATTATTTTAGCTCCTTTGCCAAAACAGATGCACCGTGCTGTGATCAGACCTGACACCAGAAGTGCTGTACGTGTCGCCGTACAGTCGCCGAAGCCTTTGTGATGTCGGCCGGTTTGGAGCCTTGACATGTGAAACCACGCAAACCACAGCTGCTGCTCCGGGGCGAAACCTCGAGCCTATACACACGATGTATATGAAACACTGTTAACCCGCTCTTTGACATCGTGACGGGGCGTGAGGCAACGCAGCTCGCCTGCTGTTGTCTGGTCAAGCCGCAGGAAATTGATCTGCACCACCAAACAAAGGCGAGAAAGCAGAGGGGGTTCCGACCATTGCAAGGTTAATGCCTTGTGTGTGTGTGTGTGTGTTTGAGAGAGAGAGGCAGCGCGAGGAAGAGATAGCCCATTTTGCCATGACGACGTCCATCTAGGCAGTTGTGGATGGGAGTTTTCACTCTTAAGATAGGTAAAAAAAAATAATAACAAATAAAAATCTTTCCTTACACACTTTTCACCAAGCTAAGCGTGGAAATGCTTTCCAGGAGAGCCGACCTCTCTCTGCTGGTGGGAATTTGTTTGTCTCCTTTGCTTCTTTTAGAGGAAGTACACTTCAATGTTAGCTAAGCTAACAAGGAACCATCTTGGGTTTCGCCTTTTTTCTTTTTTTTCCAGGAGTCCTGAGGGAATCTTGCTGTTTTTGTGCGCCGAGAAAAACATGACGACTTTTTTTTTTCTTTTTACGTGAAAGAAGCCCGAGAAAGAAGCTTTGAATATTCAATGTTAAATGCTAAACATTTGTCATTGAAAAACCTTTGCTACACCGGCAACGCCCCAAATCTGATTCTTTAATGTTCAGTGATTACTGACACATATTTTGTTGTTATAGCACAGTGGTGAGGAAATTATGACTAAATATATATGTACAAGATAATACAGCCTAATCTCAAAAATATTAAATTGTTTTTGAAAACTTCATTTATTTCAGTAACTAAATTCACTAAGTGAATTAGGCACACACTGATATGTTTGAGCCTTTATTTCTATGACTGTCTAACAAAAACACATTTAAGATTAGAATATTGCATCTGAGCAGTGAAATAATCATATCTAATACAGCAAAAATTGGTGAAAAGAGTTTGAATGGTGGTTATTCTTGAATTAAAAACAAATCCATAAAAAATGACATTAACCATCAGAAATAAAATAAAAATCTTAAATATGCAAAGATAAAATAAATTAATATCTTGTATAGTGATAAATTTACTTTATGATGCCAGCCCACACAGTAGGCAAAAATAAAGCTCTATTTGCATTTTCGCTTGGAGGCGTATTGAAACAAATTAGCTACAAATTAGCCAAGAAATCTGAAACAAAACACCTTGTTGCTCCTGAAATGACTGTTTTCTGTTTCCCGCACGCAAGCATCATTCCTGACGCTCACCTGAAGGCGTTCCTGGTTCGGAGAAAGAAAACGGGCAAGCCAGAAGAAAAGGAGGGGAAAGCAAAAAAAAAAAAAGACAAGGACAATAGTCATTCTGTCCCCAGAGAGGACCTCCAGCCATACTTCTGCCAGAGACAGGAAGTCCAGCGTAATGTTTGCCAAACCGGAGGCTACGAGGGGTTCCCTGAAGGAAACCTGAGACAGCGGGACACCGGATCACAGGAGGGACCCGGGCCCCCCTCTCTCTGCATGTGCAGGTACAATAGGACCTGCTGCTCCAAGGACCATTCATCACCGGCCAGGGACACAGACCCACTGTGTGTACAGTGGGTAAAAATACGCCGCTTCTGCTGCTCCAGACTCAGGAGCAGATTGTGTCATGGTGCAACTGTGTCACTTCTGCCTTCGGGTGACATCACTGAACAGTAAAATATGTTCTATAATACGTTTTCCTGAAGACATGGGAAGAGCAGAGGTCAGATCTTCTTCCATCGTAAAGCACAATGAGCTGCAGGGTGGAACATGAGCCTTATGGATCAATTTTAAAAAAAAGTTTAAATTCAAAGGTTGCTTTGAGTTAAAAAAAATGTAAAAAAAAAACAACAACATTAAACTTTGGAGCATTTAATGTAAATTAGGTCTTGAACAAATTAGTGAAAATAAAAATAATGAAATAATAATAACGTCCTAACATTACAAGAATAGAAGTTGTACAACAATAAAGTAGAAATGATATGGGAATAAAGTCATAATATTATGATTTTAACATAGCATTTTAATAGATGACTTTATTCTCATATGACTTTAATCTAGCAATATTTACTACGACTTTACCATTCTTGTAATTTTTTGACTTTTTCCTCCGTCGCTGCTACACAGGCGTAAACCCAGAGCGAGCGTCTCAGCGTTCATGTTGCGTTTGAAGGTGGCTCGGAAAAACAGGTTACGACGTGTCAACAACCGATTAAAAAAAGTGACAGAGGGCTTCCAGTCCAGGGAGGGGTGCAGCTGACTCTGTGGGCGGGCCCAGTTTTTTGTTTTTTTTTCCTTATTCATCACGCCCCCTAGGGGGCGCGCCCCACACTTTGAGAACCACTGCTATAGTTCAACCTGATCTACTGAATCTTGAATAAATGGTTTCCCTCAGTGTATTATAAGCCTGGCGGGCCACCAGGCTTCACTTGTGCCCCCACCAGGCTTAGCTTGGTTTATTTATTTTAAGTCTTTATAGTTGGTGTTTAGGTATTAATATTCCAGTCTTCCAATAACGCATCACAATCAGGTGATATTTTCAAATTTCCTGTCAACTTTAATGCTGCTTTAAAGCATCCTGACCTGGAGTCAGTTTGGATTCCTCACCCATAAGGAATAAGGAATGAGTCAGCAGAACATGCGGCTGAAGACGTCTAACCAGTTCATATAAAAATGCCGCCTGATTCCTGGTTTCTGTTTTGATAAAGCTAATGAAAGAATCCAGGGGTTTTTTGGTGACATGACTCGGATTGTTGTTTCATTACTCACTGTTTGTTTTTCGTCAGCTCACGCCGTCTCGCAGTCATTTTTTCTTTTAGTTCAGCTTGTTTGAAAGGCTCCCTCAACCGTCGGGCGATGACACAGACGGAGGACCTGCTGACCATCCCTCCTGACTAAGTGTTGCCACGGCAACCGGCGAGGACGACTGAAACTCATCAAGACGGCGGTTGGTGCCGCGGCCGCTGAGGTTGTGAAACCCTTACGGGTTTGTGTCTAAAGGGACATCCTGCCTTGACCTAACGCCCTGCACTTTGAGGGTAAATCGGTGTGGAAGTTGCTGGAGCAACGCTCAAAGTGTTATGGAATAAATAAGAACAAAAAAAAAAAGAAAACATGAGGATATTGTCAAACATCAGTGATTTACTACAAGGAAAAAGCCAGCCCTGTCAGAAACATAATAATTTTTACATTTTCTGAGTGCGTTCTTCTGCCTTTATAGGCAGTATTAGTTATCAAAAGTCTTTTTTCACTTACTGAATAACTTAATTACACATTTATGAAGTGTTTGCAGTTATTAAACAGTTTCTATATCTTTTGTCACCAGATAATATTTGTGCTTATAGGTAATTTTTTTGCAATTTTCTTTGTCTTTAAAACAGCAATTAAGAAAGCCTTAATGTAAATTTGAACATGTGCTGGAACAAAAATACTTTCCCTGACTTTCCTGCCACACGTTTCAGATCAGCTATACTTGTAAAACACAACATGAGTGCACAAATAAAGCAGGTTTTTACTGACAAGTTTGCCTACTAAGGATTTAATAAGCAAACTAAGTTTGCTTATTAAATCCTGAAAAAAAGTGTGATTAACCAAAAAAAAAAAAAGTTTAATTATGTTTCACCTGATTCATGCCAGGTCTGTCAACACTTTAATAGATTCCTGCGGCTCAGTGGGAGGAGAAGTCATGTTGCAGTTGGGAAACTGTGGGATTATTTTTAGCTTCCTCCCTTTCACAGATCGATGCAGCCCTGGGCGAAACACCCAGCCAGGAAGAGCCTTTAAAGTGCCTTTTAAGCACTTTGAGTGGTCGGTGTGACTAGAGAAGCGGTACGGACGTTCAGCTAATGCTATCGAAACACAAAGCATGCTCAAAGATCTCAAATAGAAAACATGTTTGTCAAACGTCCCCGGAGTGACCGGTCCACCACAATTAGTGCAGCAAGCTCCTGAGTCCAGGAACTTTGCTTTCTGATACGAGACATTCGAGTGTGTCAACGAAATAAAATACAATAAGGCAAAAAAAAAAAAAATCTGTAAAGGGGCAAATACTTTCACACAGTCTGTATGGAGATTTATTTTTTTATTGGAAGTTTTTTTTTAAGTAAAATTCTGTCTTAATTTCAACAAACCTCAAAGTAACAATGGGTCTATATTGAATTCATTCATTTAAATCCTATATTTAAATAGGATTTTTGCAGTTTGTGCTCTGACAAATATCTTCATACACATAAATTTTAATCTGTTCTTCTTTTTTTCTCACTTCTAATCTGGGGCTGCTTATGGCTCTCTGTCTCTCTCCGTTCTTCGTTTTTTTTTTCTTTGTGCGCCTTGGATCACATTCAACACCCTGCAGTCGACATTAGACCAGGGCCTTGTTTGTGCTTGTCGAGCCTCGGGTCATACAGGTGTCCTTGATATCAAGTGGGCGCCTGTTTTGAACCGTTTGATGAATCAGATCAAAAATGGCGACGGCTACCGGCAGATCTGAAAAAGAACAGCTCCAAAAAATCTGTGAAAACGTGCAGTCAAACACTCTCTGCTTTTCTCTCATGCAGTTTTGATGATTATGTTTTGTAGATAACGAGAATCCAAATTATGCCTCAGAATCAAACCACTGGGTGTCCCAGAGACGAGTCTATTTTCATTTAGCTCATGCTTATTCCTTTATCCCACCATAACTTAATTTGTCCTTTTCACTTCATGAACTTACCTTACCTTTGCTCCAGTAACAAAAAGGAAGAAGTTGCTGCCTCACTTCCTGTATTTATTATTTATTGCCTGTATGTTACTGAGGAATGGACCAGATTGAAGACGGGGAAGAAAAAGTGCTGCGAGTTTTTACCTGCCTCAGCTTTGGATATTGTTGTGTTTGTGTCAAACGCAACGAAATATAAATTTGTTTTGTTGCTTGCAATAAGTTGATAATTGCAATGTGTAGTCTTACCTGTTATAGGGAGCATTTAGTTGGAGATCATTCTGTTGGAATAAATAGTGGTGCGTGCTTGTATGGTGCTTCATCAAGTTCAGAGGACTCCAAAGTGCTTTGCTCTACATTCAGTTATTCATCCTTTTACACACATTCACATGCAATCTGAAAAAAAAAAAAAAAAAAACAAAAGAAAAAGGCTGTTCTAACTTTACGATAACACAATCTTATCCTCCCCTTTTTTTCATATACTGTTATAAATTTTCTAATGCTAGCGTCGCTATGCTGTTTTCCTGTTTCATTCACTAAAAATGAGTCAGTTACTTAATTGTGCATAAACAAGCCACTGCACCTTGCTTCAAATACACTGCAATGCATGCACGTCTGAGTCTATAGGAAGGTCCCGTTGTCAAAATGCCCAAAGGTTAATATATTGCCACCCAACGTAAAACCGGCTTGTGTGCTTGCTTACTTTTGTTGGGACTGTTCGTGTGTCTTACCAGTGACCTTGTAAAGAACCAAAGTCAAATGATTGAAAGAAGTAGGAGATGGCATATTTCTTTACTCTGCTCTCAGAAGATAAAACACTGCCTTGATGGAAGCATAAAATGAAGTGTGTGTCTGATGAAAAGCTGTGGTTTGACACTTTAGGTGAAAGCAGGCAGTTCAAGTTTGTAAGAGAAGCATCACACGCAACGTGTCGCCATGTTGCGTGTGATGCTAATGTTTTGTGAGAAACAAGAGTTTGCAGCAGCCGTTCGATTGGTTACTTTTTAATCTCGATTCTAGACTGAAAAGAACACCTAGATGCACGAACTGATGAGTGATTTATTGATTAATTAGATGAAAACATCTATTTGCAAGTTAGAAACAGAACTGCCCTGAGCTTCAACTAGCAGGTTGTTTGCAGGTGAACAGGTTCAATCAAGTTGGTGCGTGAACAGTTGATTTCTCACAAGGTTAGTCATGTTTCTACTGTCTGTCACTGAAGAGCATAGGTGATTTTTTTTTTTCTCTCTTCATCAAACCTTATAAAATCTTGGCAAACGCTTCGCAGGTCTTCCATGCTGAGTGCAGATTTACACAGACAACTGGAAAATCCCCTCGTGCAACTGCCACCTCTAGTCATAACTCTAATTGAAACCTTATGCCAGGAACTGCTGCATTTGCTTTTACGGGCCAAATTTAGCAAATGATTTTAATGAGAAGGAGGGCAGAGGCTGTTTGTTTTTTTTAAATAAAACTTTAGTGGGCCCTCGATTGAAAACAAGTGCTTTGACTCAGCAGGTTCTGCAACTTCTGCAGGTAGGGAATCTTTTTTTTTTTTTATGGTAACTCCCAATACAAATTCTTATCTTTTTTTTTTTTCTGTGATATGGAGCAGTTTCATCATGTGAGACAAAAAAAAAAGGTAATAAAAAGCAACTCTAGACACGCTTTGATTTTTTTTCGGGGTCTTTTGAAGTCTATCTGTCAAAGCAACCTTGAACAAAATTGCTGTTTTGGGGTAACCGGTGCAACATGAAACACATTTGCCCCCGGGGCAGCTCTGTTTAGGGAGGGCTCTGCCACGACTCCAGCGGTCTGCAGTTCGCTGTGGGGGGAGTCTCTAGAGTCATGCCATCAGTGTCACTTTAATTCTAAGTCATCATGTGGTTACAGACTCGGCTGACGGGTGCCAGTCTGGCAGTAGGAAACCCAGACAGAGGTGTTCTGCTTGACTACTGTTCCGCTCCCGGTCTTTTTCTGTCACAGATAATCCAGCATTTGACTAAACGTGCAATCACAGTTGGTCAGCCTTTCAGTTTTTTTTCTTCCTGCTTGATGTTATATGAAAGAAATAGATGTTTAAGACCAAATTCATCCCACAATCTAGAGAAGCAATGCTAGTTTATAAGAAAAGCACTGTGAATTTGAAGTTGCCTTTTAATTAAGGATGCGAGAAATTAATTAACTTGTATTTATAGTAAATTGTCAATTAATTGTTAATTAGATTAAATCGATTAAATAATGAAGTCCATTATCCTTTAGTGTTGTGAGTGTTGCAGTTTGGCCGCCATCCAGCAGAGGGCGCCGCTCGTCATTCTAAAGCGAAGCAGAAACAAAGATGGCGGAGGTATCCCGGTAAAATGGTTTAAACGGTCTGGTGTGGGATGTAACATGCACTTTATGCGGTTCTATTTTAAAATATAAACACAAGACAAGCTCAGTCTATTGATTTTGAGGACTTGTGTGAGTTAACGCACTTCATAGAGCGAAGTTTAAACATTCCTTCTAGCTCAACCGCAGACATTACTGTTGAATAATTATCTCTCCGTATGTGGGGGGGGGGGGGGGGATTAAGCGTTTTTCATATTTTATGATTTTCATCGTTTATTTTTCTATTCAGCAACATAATAGGTTCCAGTTTTACTATACAAGTTTAATAAGGTCAGAAAATCAGTCTTTTATGTCTTTTCAGTCGGTACTTAACACAACTGACATAAAATGTTAAAATGTAATGATATGCTTTTATTTTTAATTCAGCATATTATGGAAAATCGGGCTACACAATGGCGCAGCTGGTAGAGCTGTTGCCTTACAGCAGGGGTGGGCAACTCCAGGCCTCGAGAGCCGGTGTCCTGTAACTCTTAGATGTCTCCCTGGTCCAACGCGCTTCAATCAAACAGCTGAATCACCTCCTAAGTGCAGTCAGGTTCACCAGAGTCCTGCTAAAGACCTCATTATTTGATCCAGGTGTGTTGAAGTAGAGACGCATCTAAAAGTTGCAGGACACTGGCTCTCGAGGCCTGGAGTTGCCTACCCCTGCCTTACAGCAAGAAGGCTCTGGGTTCGATTCCCGGCCCCGGTCTTTCTGCATGGAGTTTGCATGTTCTCCCTGTGCATGGTGGGTTCTCTCCGGGTACTCCGGCTTCCTCCCACAGTCCAAAAACATGACTGTCAGGTTAATTGGCCTCTCCAAATTCTCCCTAGGTGTTAGTGTGTGTGTGCATGGTTGTTTGTCCTGTGTGTCTCTGTGTTGCTCTGCAACAGACTGGCGACCTGTCCAGGGTGACCCCGCCTCTCGCCCAGAACGTTAGCTGGAGATAGGCACCAGCACCTCCTGACCCCACTAAGGGACAAGGGTGTCAGAAAATGGATGGACTATGGAAAATGTAGCCCTTCATGTTATTGAAACACAGTCGGCTCCCTATTGAGACCATAGAAAACTCAAGTTTTTAAGCCAATGGCTGCGTCCTACTTTAAATGCTTGGCCTATTTGGCCTTTTCATCCTCACTTTGGGGTTGTAGAGTTCGCTCAATGGCCACTTTCCTTGCTGTACCCTTTATAGACAGCATCACACTCTTCAGAATGTGTCCCACTCTGCCATATTTAGGCAACTTACTTGTGCATTAACTCTTATAAAGCTTGTCAAAAGCCAGACAGTTGCTTTTGACAACTAACGTTGCTTTTATTTAGCTGATTTGACTGTAGATTTTACGTAGGAAGTGGTCCTACAGCAGCTGTCAACTGTAAGGACAGGCAGCCCTTTCTGCATTCACTGATTCGCGGCGGACATTTTTCACAAGGTAAGAAGTTTAACATTCACATGTTTTGTAAGTAAATACAGCTTGGTAAGATGCAAATAAATACAACCAGGAAGTAATGTTCAAACGGAGAGTAATGATTTACCTGGCGGAGGTGGTTTTCCTCTGCAGGGACTTGATTAACTGGAATATTTGACATTCAGACAATAGGAGAAAGGAAGTTTGTTTTCTGTTTACTGAGGACTGTTGCATCCACAGATCTGTAAAGAGAAGGAAACTCTGGAAACCGGAAGCGGTGAAACCTTGGAGCCAGAGGTAAGCTTGCTCACACTTACCGCTACAGGGACCTGATTTCCATAATCTTAAATTCATTGGTTCTGTAAACAGTCCAGTTCGTCAACAGAGAATAGCATTGATTTACAAAAGGGCCGGAGATAAAGTCACACCGTGAGTGTGATTGAAGAGTCACTTTAAAACAATGATTAACAGATTTAAAAGGGAAAAAAATAAATAATTTGGAGTTAAGCTTAAAATCGTTATTGGCAACTTTTATTAATGATTGTTACTGTAAATGTCTTTCCAAATCCGGCTGAGATTGCAAGTTCCAAAAGATAAAGACAGGACAAGTTTGTTCATTCTATTGACCCTATTTCAGTCGTCTCCTTTGACCAGTTGACAGAAGGTGGATAAGAATTGACGGCAGACGAATCCTTTTCGTACCCGAAAAAGTCGGGTATTCATATCAGAAAATCGGCTTACTCTTGGACATCTATTCTTTAAATGAATCCTCACATGCTGAAAGCACATTCCTTGCAAATCTGATAAAATTCAAACTGAAGCAGTCCATTAAAACGTTTCCCCAAACGGCTGGCCCCTCAGAGCTAAAACGAACATCCCTGTTTCGTATGAAGCTTATAGCTTCAACGTGGCAATAAAGCGTTTAGAGGCATCGCTTTCAGCAGACACCCAAGGGAAAATTATAGACTTATAAAGGAGCACAATGCAGGCTCTTTAAATTTGTACCCGCACCACCCACACAACCCTCTCCCTCTGCGCCCGTCTGCAGGTTGGAGAGGGTGCGCTGGAAAGCAAAGAGTGGGGAGCCCTTGACCCGGAGCCGTGTTGCTTATATAATGACAAGTCCCTAGACATTGAGTGGGAGGGCATAAGTTGACCATGAAGCGGTATACTGTCAAGGTCCGTCTATAATTAGCAGCTTTTGGCAGGTCAAAGTGGAGGGGGACGGAAGTGCGGCTGCTGTCTAATCAGCTTTACATCAGAAGGAGGGAGGAGGAAGGAGGCGTTCTGAGTGTATGGGCTCAATTGTATGTTGCGTTTACACTGAACGACACACACAAAGGTGTGGTTCCAGGCCTTCAAGCAACACTATTAACCCACGTTTGTTTCTTGGGACAAGTTTGCCTCTTGAGCAATTGCGTAGTCTGTTTGATTGTCGTCTTTTCAAGTTCTAACCCCAGGGCACCAATCTTTCTTGAAATGTTTCCCAAATTTTACACCTCAAATTTGGAAAACATTCCATTTGGAAAACATTGAGCAATAGGAAACTAACTCACTTCAAACCCGTTGGTTATTGTGTAGCATTGGCTGTGGTGAAAAGGTTTAGACAGTTTCATCCATTGTCCTCGTTTGTTGTTTCTTTGATGACAAATTAATATCGCATCCTTTCACAAGTCAGGTCTAACATCTTCACCCCCTGGCTTATAGTGAATTGACTCCTTGTTTCACTGCAAAAACACCGAGACACGGTGACAAACGGACTCTGGTAGACACCCCGAAGATGTGTTTTGCTATCCGACACCACCATGGTCTTGAATGTGCGGTACAGCCCATAAGTGATAGATTGGATTGAGATCTGGGGAATTTGGAGGTCGAGTCAACGCCTCAAAGCCATTGTGTTCCTCAAACCATTCCTGAAGCAAGTTTACTTTGTGGTAGATTATGTTGTTCTGCTTAAAGAGACCATGTCCAAACGGGAACGGATAATTGGACGAGAACAGTTTGCTATTCGACAAATGTGTTTCCGTCGCCTCTTTTTCGGAGAAGTCAGAAACCATGTCAAGCAATCTCAAGTAAACATTTTTTTCGTGAAATCTGGGAAGTCATTTCAAATTTTGCAGTTTCCATCAACCTTTTCTTATGCGATAATTGAAAATGCACATAAAAAAATAATGTGGATGAAAACACAGATGCAGATTCCATATTGTGCCAGCTTTTAATTTAAACTTCCAAAAACTAATCATTAAAAAAGAATGAATTACGCCAGGCCACGTCACCATAATGTCGGTCCGAAGCGCTTGCAAAATAAAAATAATTACTTACACACTGCTATGTTTATTCTCTAATCCAACGTAATTAACATGTAAATCGTGGAGGCTGTGGACATTTCCAAGGTCAGCTCATTGTTTGCATGGGTAACTTTTTTCCTGTAGTTATTGCACATGAAACCTCAGGTGCTCAGGTTGCACTTCAGGTCAGTAGGATTCACAGATTCTTGTGTTACTACCATTAGTACTGGTTTCACCAAATCTGAGCTGGTTCTCCATGATTTGTAGGGTAGGATCAGAACCAACCCAACAAGCTGAGTTTACACCACGTCTTTTTGCGTTTTATAGTCTGCGCTCATCTCATCGCCTTCCAGCAGCTTTTTCTCTCTCCGTAACTCACAATCTCGCAGAGTGTATCTTTTCCCGATGCTTTTCTTCTTCACTTTCTCTATTACGCGTAATCCTCTTACCGTGTTTGCGTCTCCACCCCCACATCTGAAATGACAGGGAAACATAGATGTTGGCTTGTCTTGTTGCAACAGAAGTGGAGCAGAAGTCAGCCCAGACAGATTGTTGGCCCGGTGCCTGAGCGTAAAAAGTGATTACAAAACCCCAGCTGTGTGTCTAGAAAAGGTGCTTGTGTTTGGAGTGTGGCTTTTATGGCGGTCTACGCAGACGTTGAAGTGGGACTTTGTTTTTTTTTTGAGGGGCACATTGAACTCTGTGATTTAGGGGGTGTTTGAGCTTTGTGCATAGATTACAAAATGTTTCTGTCTTCATCTGACAAACAACAGATACACCAAGTTTTCAAGGTTTTTGATTTCACGTGACGCATGCAAAGTCGATGACAACAAAATCTTGTGATAAATCTTGTCAATAACAATTTGTTTTGGACTATTAAAACATCGGCAAGGCCAGTAAACAATCTGGATTTCTAACTGTTCAACTTTTACTGAATTGGTGAAAGGATCTTTCTCAGTTCAGTTAAACAAATCTTTAAAGAAAATAGTCCTCAACACATTCGTTCCCCACAAAAATCAATTAAGCCAACTTGTTCCTATTCAGTCTCCCCACACTGATCAAATAATATTCAATCTAATTCAGTTTAGTTAATCTGTTTATTTCCAGTTAGTAAAAAAAAAAATCCAAGGAATCCTGCTCTAGATTATCAGATTTGGTGCATGCCGTCATACAGCCCAAGCATGTGGCGACAGTGGGAAGCGCAGTTTTAACAGTAACATCAAGCAGAACCAAGTTCGGTGTGAGAGGCTGTGATTTGTGACATTGGACATTGTTATAGCTCCATATGTGTCTCCACTATGGAAGGCAAACTGTGACACATAAAAAAAAAAAAAAAACAGTCCCAAAGATTATATAGACTTTCATCTAAAATGTTTGGAGACCAAAAACATTAAATGTTTTTCCACTTAAAGTTGTATTATTATTCTTATCAATAATGAACCTTAATCATCACACAACCGCTTAAGCTGTTTCCAAATGGTCTGTTTCCAGATTCATCCGTTGTTTCCACGCCCTTGATGAGGTTTCCTCTTCTTAACATTGTAATAATTCCCTCGTGGTAAACCACACACGGCCGCTGCGCTTTATTCTGCTTCATGTCGAGCTTCTGCATGTTGGTTTAGGTTTTGTTAAGTAAATGAGAGTTCTTTGACACTTTGGTTTGGAAAAAACAAAAAAAAAGTCATCTTTGAGTCTTTGCATTTCCCTTTCGTGGAGAAAACAGAGGCGACTCTACAACACATCAGTGTGCGCTTGCACACAGCCAAGCTGCTCAGTTAAATCAACTGAGTGACAAAAACATTGTTGGTTCAAGTGGCGAGCAGACCAGGACGCCTTGCACTTTGCACGTACAGTAAACGCTGTTGGTTTTTCTTTCACTGTTGCCTGCGAGATTTCAAGTAAATGACACCCAAATATTGTCATGTAAGTATTTTGTGAAGGTTTACTAAGAGTTCCACTAAATAAATAAAAAAGCACTTTTCAAATGTAAAGAAGTATTTTACATTTGGTATTTTTCTTATTTTGGAGTGAAATATATCGGTTTTGATATGTCACCACTTTTCCAGTTTGTTGAAATCCTAAAGCCTTAGAAATGGCATTTTAAACCTTTCCAGACCGATTGGGCGTCAACTGACTAACTAACTATTGGTTTTATCTATTTGTGAAATCGTCAGATGAAAACATAATATGTAACTTTTTAAAGATTTTTTTTAGCCTTCTTTCTCTAGTCAGAGAGGTTCAGGTCTGGCAGTAAACAGTTGTGGTTATGGTCAGTGAAATGGAACCAAAATGTTTTGGTTAATCACAATTTAATAAGGTCAATATTTTATTTTTTACATAGGACCAGGTTTGATTGGAAAGATTTTCTTTCGTTCAAGATTTGAAATGATCATTTTCTCATGTTATCTGCATCTCATAAAAACATTTAAGTCTCGCAAATTCCGAAAAACAGAAAAAACCTGGAACCTTTTAGTGACACTGTTAGGGTAGATTAAATAACAAATGTGTATCCTACTTCTCCACTGACTATAATTTCAACAATTGTGCGTAATATATCTAAAGGTAACTCGTATTTACAATTAGACAACCACCAATAGCAGAGAAGAGGAAAAGCGGAGTCACCATCTGCCTCGGTTTCTACTCCAGCCTCTGACTCGCAGCCAGCCGATAATCCTCCAGCCGTACACCTGCAGACCAGCTCCCGCACACACTCATCTTCTGTTCCAGTCCTTCCTCGGGAGGCCGACCTTTAACCTGGGTTTGGGCTCGGTTCGGGCGGCACAAAGAAGATCGGATCAGGTCGGAAACCCCCACACCTTTCCACACTTCGGATAGGGCAGCGGGCTGGCCCGTGTCGGCCGTTTGCCTGGAGGCCATGTGGGGCTGCAGACCCACAGAGGCATGTCTAGACGTCTGGATGCTGCGTGATTCACTCCCAAAGCTCCAGGAGAAGAAAACACTGAGGGGATTGTCCTCTGACTTCACCCAGAAGTTTACTTTAGGGGCTTTGTTCTGAGTCAGATATGTTGTACAGCTGCGGAGGAAACAGATGGAGGAATTGTGCTTTCCCAAACTTCTGAAGTTATTAGATTCTTTTAAAAAATTATCACTGAGCATGCATTTGTTGAAGCTATACGGTCACTCCACAACTTTTTGTACAATCATCAACTTGGGAAACTTTTTCGATTGCTCGATCTATTCCCATTCGGAGTCGGAGTGACAGGCTTAGACCGATTCTCACTTCTACATCCTGCGGTTTTCTCCTTTTCTACTTTGTAGTGCGCTGTAAGAAAATATGTTTACAAGACACACCTAAAAGAATATGTACGAGTTAAGGGTCACTTGCGATTATTTTGGTTTGAGACAAAGAGTGGAGGAAAAAAACGCTAGAGTGGAAGTTGATGATGTTTAGAACCGCCTTGTTGGATCTGTACAATCTTTCTCTGCTGCTCAGGCATGAAGTATTGGTGGCTCACATCCCGTAACCAGTGAACTACAAACACCCTTGCACATCTGCAAGGAGTGTGTGTGTTGTTCAAAAAGCTGCATTCATTCACCTTCAGTGTAACGTGTACTAACAAGTTATAGTCACACAGAGCTCACACTTGAAGGATTCCTCAAATGTTGACTCCAAAAAAAAAAAAAAACAAACCCAGCAGTTCCTTGAATTGCAGTTTGTAGAAAGAATGGACCTCCCTGAAACTGTATTTGTGCACCTTATTAGGCTATGATGTGCCACTGATCAGCCAAGGATGCATCACAGCTACGAACATTTAGCAACAAGCTTGGCAAGTCTGAACACGCTTTGTGTTTTAGTGCTTGGCTTTGTTTCTCAAACTTTTGATGACATTTACAACCTCGGATAAAACTACATTTATCACTCATGCCAGCTTAAAAGACGCTTTATGACAGCGGTTTTCCGTTTTTTGGGGGGTATTGTCATAGAAAAGAAACATTTTATCATAGAAGGAGATGAAAAATGTCTCAAGGATTGTGAGTGTGAGTTTAATTTTGGCTCTAAAATGTATTTTTTTAATTTAAAGTGGAAAATGCGCAGGAAGGCACCTTAGAGTGGGACCTCTAGATTAAATCAGGCTGCCTTCCATATGCCTGGAGTAAAAAAAGCCATTTATTTGCAGTTTTATTAAATCAGTCAAACAAATTACAACAACTTTTAGCTAATGTGTTGCTCCACAGTTTGAATGCATAACGTAGAGAAAATCACTGATGTTAGCAATTTTGTTGCTAATAGCCTGAACATATCAATTAGCAAATCCCACCAGATTTTTTTTTATATAAACCTGCTTAAAGAGGTTAGTTTAGATCTGTTGAGGTTTTGTGAGCTTATAATTGGTAATAGTTCATTTAACTGTAGCAGAAAAACGTCGTAGTCCTTCATCGCGAGGTTGTTGGAAAGGTAGTTAGCTTGCATACTTCGGGTAGCCGAAGCTAACGAGCCGAGCAGATGAACAAGTGGTTCAGTCTTCTTCTAGGGATTATTTCCAAACTCCTGCTGCACAAACAGATTTATACAGACTTTAAACTCAAAAAATTTTACTTTACCTAGAAATGTGGATAGTGTTCAGCTGGACAAAACATCAAATGTAACATCAGACCTACATTGCTAAAGCTAGCCAAACAGGCTGTGTGTCTGATTTGCTTGTCTTCCGAAATCCAGAAGGTTCATTTACGTTTTCAACAAACTCACTGCGGTATGAAATCTTTACAAGCTACAGCATTAACTTCACAGAGACAGATTTACAGAAAAAAGCACAGTTAACCCGTAAAGTAAGTAGCTTTGCTTGCTCTACTGCTACGTTAAATCGACAGCAATATTAGAGAAGAGATATTTGCTTTACTCCATCAACTCCTGGTCCAGATTTACCTCAGCTTTGTTGCTCTCTATTTATACATATATATATATATAAAACTGAGCTGAATTTCTCAATAGTGGTTTGGTAAAATACATCACGAATTCAACAGTAGCCAGCAGGTTTATAGAACGTTACTCATTAACCCGAACCTAATTATTTGGCTGGTTTTGCTGTCCGTTGTGGAGCCGGGCTGCACACATGTATGCGTGTATGTGAATGAATCCAGCCATAGAATAGCGGCGGCCCCGTGGGTACATCCACCTACCCGCGGTTGTCTAAAAGCTGCTATTTACTACTTCCTCCACCACTTGAGGTGATTACTGTGGAAGGAGGCCGAGCCGGAGGTGCTGGTCCATCGGCACATAATCAAGCTCCTTGTTGAGGTCGCCACGTTTCTACAAACCAGGTCTCAGACCCCGACTGCTTTTTCTTTTCTTTTGACTGCTTTTTTTTTTTTTATCTGGCAGAAAAAGGGGGGTGGGTGGGGGGTGGGCTGTGATTGTAATTATTTGATAGCCCAGTCATTTGGCCAACTTAGAGGCCTCTGTGGAGCTAAGGGTTAGACCTGAGGTCCACAGCTGGTCCACACGACAGTCAGCCATTTGTTTCCAGCAGCGTCTGGGGGTCCCGACATTATTTATGATGCTTGCTGCTATTTAAGTGACATGTGCTTTATTGTGGATTTATAACATAGGGAAGAAAAGGCTCTTCTGTGTTTTGAGCTGTGTTATTAAAGACGTTCAACAGGATAAGTGGGGGGGTTAATTTCTGAAAAAATAATCAAAAAAGGGAAAAATTTACTGCAAAACCACAAAATCTTGCAAAGTAATTTTGGTCTAGTTTCTAGTGCAAATATCTTGATTTACTTAAAATAAGACAAACTGAGTTAAAAGTAACTTTTTAGCTAGGGGAAAAAAATACTAGATCCATTGGCAGATAATTAACTTATAAACAAGTTAATTATCTGCCAATATATATATATAACATGGTATATAAGTGAAATAATCTGCCAAGTACTTTTACATTAATATTAAGGCATTATTTACTTAAAACAAGCCTTTGTATCTTGCTAAAAAGTTGCTTGCAAGTTTTCTGTTATAGGTTTGCACTAGAAAATAGACCAGACATGGAGGATTTTGTGTTTTTGCACAAGATTCTCTATTTGTGGTGTTAATATTATCTGTAACATTTTAGTTAAAATTCTAGAAACTCTAATATAACATTTCTAGTTAAAGGTTTTGAAGCAGATTCCAGTCTGAGCAGAATATGTACTAATCAACCCGTCTCAGTGTAACATGGGCTCTGGAAGCAGATTTCTACCATGAACACAAATTGTATGCCTGTAAATTTTCAGATTTTTTTTTAAGGTGTAATGGATTAAAAACATATTATTCATTGATTTGTATTACGATTTAATAAGCAGTGTGACAGTTCTTTGGCATGAACAGGATTTTATAAAAGTTAATCGTGAGTCTTTATTCCATCCAACCTTTATTCCACAGTTGTTTGAAATTATATATTCTTTCTCTATGCATAACCAGCGTGTCCACTTTTGCAGCAACTCTAAACCGGTTATGTCATTGCAAACGAGTTAACAGAGTTAAAATGTCACAGTATGATTTATCATACTTGTTGAACAAGTCAGATTCAGACTGATCATCTCTCCCATCTGCTGCATTTGGGTTTAATTCCACCAGAATTAACGCAGCATCAGTTAAAGTGAGGCGCAGATGAACATTTTATGAGACCTTTTTCACTTTTGTCTTTTCTAAATCCTGCTTTTAGCTCAAGATTATTACACAAATGTTTTGTAATTTAAAGGTAGACTTTTAAAAACTACATTTTCTGTTGTTTGAAATGAGAAGATTAGCAGCTCCATTGGTGGCTCTTTTGCTCATGCCAGGTTGCTCAGCCTGTCATAATAATGTACAGTAAGCTACTGTCACCTCCCACAGTCTCGTGACCACTGCTTGGATATTCTAAGCTTCTTTGAGCTTAGATTTTTCTTTTCTTTTTAAAGGGGGGCTGTTGAGACGGTTATTTTCAGCCACCAGGTGTTTATCAAGTGTAAATATAGGTTGTGTGAGCCGTGTGATTCCGTATTTACCTCACGTCCACATTTGGGTTTGCGTATTTAAATGATGCGTGTTAGCTGCACACTTTGACTCTGTGCATTCAGCTTGCTCTGCGGTCACGCACATTTTACTGCCGTTCTCAAAATAGCCACGGCTCCGACGTGTTTGCGTGTTTACGTGTGACGGACCCTTCTAGAAGAAAGGGGGCTAGCCTGGCAGCACCAGTTGTCTCAGAGCCAAACCCCCTTATGCCCATGTGTGGTTAGCTTGCGCTGCTACACTCAAAGGTAACGCGCTCTGTGAGCAGTGGGGGTGTGTGTGTGCGTGTGTGTGTGTTGGGGGGTAGTTAGGACACAAATCTGTTGACTAAATCACTTTGAAATGACTGTGTGGTTCTTCCATAGGAAAAAAGTCATGTTGTGATAAGAAACCTTGACATTTGAGGGTTAAAAAGTTACCGTATTTTCCGCACTATAAGGCGCACCTTCAATGAATGGCCTATTTTAAAACTTTTTTTTAGATATAAGGCGTTATAAGACGCATAGAATAGACGCTACAGTAGAGGCTGAGGTTACTTTATGCAGATGGAGCTGCGCTAAACGGAATGGCAACAAAACAGTCAGGTCAGTCAAACTTTATTAATAGATTACAAACCAGCGTTCTGACAACTCCGTCCGCTCCCAAAATGAATAAACAGCTGTTTTATTCCCGTGCTCTTCTGCGTGTCTGATCGCGTTGAGTTTAAACTCTGCGTCCTAAGCGTGTCTCTTAATAGGAACCATTCTGGGGTCTTTACACAAACAAATGGAAATGATATTTCCCAGCATGCACCACGCGCTTCTTCTTCTACGGGGGAAAATGAAGTCGACGGCTGTTTACCGTAGTTGCGAGACCTGTTGTGGCTCAATACTGGCACATATATAAGACGCACCGTATTATAAGAAAAACTTTCGGTTTTTAGGTGCGCTTTATAGTGCGGAACATACGGTAAATAAGATTGGGTTGAATTTTGGTTTTCTTAGGTTTGACCAGGTACTACTACTACTATAGAATGCTTTACATTGACATACGGTGCAAGAATGGGCCAGTTACTAATAACCTGTAGCAGAGACCTTAATTGAATGTTAATTTGCTTTTAGTGTTGTGATATTCAAAAATAATATCAATATCAAAAAGGATAGTGGATATTTGAAGGTGTACAGTTACGCAGCACAGGATGTAAGGGCAGCAGGGGCCACTCCCAGTTTTATGATGACAGATTTAGCATCTTAATTTAATGGAATTTTAACACTTTAAAAGATGCTATTAAAACAATAATTCATTCAACTTTGGAGCCCTGGAGCCGTACCTCCGCAGACCCCTGAGGAGACGCTGCGTCGCGGGCTGCAGCAGAATTTTCATTATTTCCAAGGCGGCCGCCGCCTCTTGGGTGGTCCTCACCATGTGTCGGCCCACACTATAAGTAAATATGTGCATGTTTGAGGGTACATGCCAAAGTTTGTGCCCTGTTGCTCGCACATTTTTTTGAATAAAATTTTGTCCCTGTGGTTCTGCATGGAGGTGTTACTTTTCTTTTTTTGTTTGTTTTGTCCAAAAAGCTGCACAAGTCTCGGATTCCTTTCACCTCCATAATTAGCCGTGTCTGTCTTTTACGAGGGTGATCGTGTAAGCTGTCGCTCAGTAAGGAGACGGCTAAGTAAGGCTGCTGACCACAGCGTAGGAGAACTTGTTACTGTTGGTGATTATTTTTTAACGACACCTCTAAAACCAAATAACTACGGTTTTGAATTTTGGATTCAGTTGAAATCGACTCTTTCTTATGGTCATATCTCATCAATGATTCAAATATTCAAGTTGGCATTTTATACCATTCTTTAAAAAGAACTTGACAGCATTTTCTGTTTGCTTTAGGATTAAGGAAGTCTCTTCCACTTTTGGAAAAAGATTTGTCCGTATATAAGCCACATGTGACTTTTTCATGGCAGTCTAAATGGCCCAATTTCAATCTCTTTTTTTTTTTTTTTTTTTACTCCCCTCAAAAAATCTGATTTGTGCCATTTCTACTTGTGGTTCTGAATTGAATTTGTATTTGAAGGATTTCTGGAATCTGGATATAAACAACGGCTGAAAATTGTAGCATTTCGGAAGAATCTGTTGTCATCACCACACTCCTGGTCCGGCAAACTTCTCTGCTGATGTTTCGCTCAATGCTTCGCACTTTTTTCTTAGTTTCCTTCATCTTGATATGATCTGTCGGCTCCTGCTGTTCAACATTAAAATCAATTCATAAACTTGTCCGCTATTCCTTCCGTAAACAGCGCACAGCTGTGTGACGTCTGTTTTTCGTCTAAACATACAGGAAGCTTTGGGATCGTTTACACAAAAGTCTGATAGAGGTCGCATTATTTAGTAGCACCAATGACCACACAGAAAAAAAAAGTTGTATTTAAACAAGAAATCTGAATTGACCACCAAGACCTGGTCTGTGTGAACATATCCTTAGTGACAGACAGCAAACAAATGATGATTTGAGACTGTTTGGGAATGGCACAGCTAGCTAAAGCATTAGCTGATAACAACCCTAGAGGTTAGCCTCAAATAAACACAGTACATCGACCACTCCAATCAAGACTAAAACATTCAGATTACATTTCTTTAAAACACAAGCTGTACTCTGTGAACCTTCTATTTGAGAAAAGGTTTCGTTTTGTGAACCCAGCGACATTTAGTCATCCCACCCTTACTCATAACTCCAGCAGGTCTCACAGACATGACAGCATGCGTGTTGTAAGAAAGTAAGAAAGACTCAATAAATGAACGGCCAAGCGTTGACAAGGAGCCTATCGCACCCATCGACAACGAGGAGAGAGTCCATTAAGAGGAAAACAGAGACGCACAAAAACGAAGGGCGAATTGAACCCGGCATTTAAACCAACGTATGTTTTTAAGTGAGACCTGAAGGGAAACCAGACAACTTAGAAGAAACACATGCATACTCTGAGAGAGCAGGCCAACTCTGCACTGAAACGTCCCAGGTGAGATCTGGACCAGCGAATCCCCAAACTGCAGGGCAACAAACCTATTACAGTACGCCCTAGAAATATTATATCGACGACATGAATAAATGGAAACCAGAAAATTCATCTCTTTACATTTGCTTACATAGTGCACCTTAAACTAACAAATCTGTCAGCCTGCAACTCCGAGTCAGCGCACGAAATGGACTACTTTTTGGAAACTGATGCTGAGGAAAGCAGATGAATTACTGTGGACAAGCAGGTGGTCTGTCCATGGATATTGTGTTTCTAAACAATACAAAATGGAAGGATTTTAAAAAGCCAGTTGGGCGGCAGACCATAAAGTCTGAGGGCCGCTTGGGATGCCCCTGAACTAGACAAAGGAGGTGCAAATAGAACATTATCGGAGTCGTAGTTTTGTCCTGCTGTTTCAAATTAGCAGAGTACCAAGTTACATAAAAGCTTTTTGACTTGGCTGTATGTATGCAGCCCACAGTCTAAGTAGTGTAGACTACTTAGACATGGTAAAGATTTGGGGATTAAAAGAGCAAAGATATCTTGACAAGGTCATGTGAGGAGACCTGGGGTGCATTCACACCAACCCTGTTTGGTCCACTTTAGTCAAACTCTGGTTCATTTCTCCAGAAAGTCTGGTTCATTTGGGCATCAGCATTCGATCGTGAACACACGATCGAATGCTGATGTGGAACAAAAAAAGCAAACTCTGGACTGCCTAAATCACTAGCTCTGGGATCGGTTGAAGTGAACCCTGGCACGGTTCAAATGCCTATGTGAACGGCGAGCAGATCAGAAACTGCTCCAAAAGCAGGAAACGCACAAACGCGTTTCTGCTTCTAGTAATAGAATATATTTTTCCGAGTATTTGTGTCGCGGTGGGGTTTTATCCTTGTTTGCGTGAACATGCCTTTGCCTCTTCCCCGCTGTCAGGAACAATAGCCCGCGGTGAAGTCCCGAGTAGCAGCCAAAATCAGGAAGAACGCCATCCAGAGTCTCAGCAGGAGCTCGCCGCCTCATCATAGCCACAGCGGAAAGCAGGTGAGATATCTGGAATGCCAGAGGCTGCTTTTAAAAGAAAAGCATGCAAAAGAAAGAAAGAGAGAAAGAAAGTCAAGGATTACATGCATTGTCCTGAAAACTGGAGGCTGTGACAGAATGAAGCGGCTTTATGGTGACGGGGGGGGGGGGAACTTGTGGAAAAGCCACTGGCATTCAGTGATCACAAAATGCAGTTTTTTGTTTTTGTTCTCTAAGATGTACTTAAAAATGCCTTTTACTGTGTTAGACAAAGTAGTCTAAGTGTACTTCAAGTCACAAGCCTATTCAATTCTTTACAGATATGTTCTCTGGCAGAATAAGTCTGGTCTTTATTGATTATGTTTTTATAGACAAAGGTCTTAACGTGACATTTTTGCGACGTCGCCATAGGTACCACGGTTAGAATAATTGTTGGAATCAACAAACATTAAGTTTAAGAAATATCAGCGTCCTCCATCTTTTAGTTGATCCGATCTGCTGTGACGAAGTTCTTAAGAAGAAATCAGTAAAAATGGACGTTCAGAACCGAGAATGTCGAAAGTCTTCCATTGGATCCAGGTTTGAAATCACAATATCGATTTTTTTTTTTTAGCCGAAAATATTTATTTTCTGGCCTTTTAATTATGCAAATGAGAAAATCATTGACAATCAGAGAGGAGTCGCTGCTAAACAGAGTTTTGTTAATTTAACTCAAAGAAAGGTGGTAGGAAAAAAAAAGATTGCTGTAAGCACTAAACGCTAACTGTTAAATACCTGCATGCCTTGCACGCGCTCGCCCGTCAGGACAGGAATTACCCAACTCTACATGAAGAGAGTCTCAATTTCCAGCAAATCTTCACAATCCACTTCTTGAGGGGAAAAACTAACGGGTACGCTTAAGTTGTCCTGCTGGTTTGGTAGCATATAAGAATAAACCTGAGCACAAGTCTGGACAAAAAGAACCAAAACGACAACAAGTCAAACAGCAGCGTAAAGGCGAGAAGATGCAATAAATATTGATGCTGACAACTCTGCTGGATAAAGTGAGAAAACACATCAAGTGCAAATCATGGCGAGCATTTTGAAACAAAACCCGAATGCAGTGATTTAGATATGGCTCAAATTTCAATGAAAAAATGGGGACTTATTTTGTGAACATCCAAATAAAGTTTCAGTTCTTCTTCTTCAGGGATCCATATATTATATTGCTGCAGCTGAATTTTTTTCTGATAAACCATCAGAGAGTTCCACATAATTATGAAGTGAAAGAAAAATGATTAATAATCATTTGTATTCAGTAAATTGCTACTTTTGGCTAACGTCTTCCCTAAGGTTAGGCTATAAAACATTATGCCAAAATCTGAACATCTTACAGAGTTTAATCCATCATCCAAAAAGTTAAAGGACATATAAATTCTTGTCATCTAACAAAATGTAAAAAAAAAAAAAAACAAAAAAAAAGCTCAGGGAGTGTGAATACTTCTGCTTTTTTACTTGCCCCACATCTTATCCCATTCGTCATTTTGAAGTCACTCTCCCTTCACCGTTCACTCGTTTCCCTGCAGACTTTGACACTGACAAGCTGCCATGTGTTGTTAATGTGCACGTGCGTGCTAACCCACAGGGTGCAGACTACGCAGGCCCAGCCCACCGCTCCAAAATTTGCTGATTTGACATAAACAGGTCAGAGAGAGCGCGTGCAACGAGCCAGGGCACATCACCCAGCTCGTTTTCCCTTCCAGGCTTGCGTTCGCACCCTAGATCTTCCAGTCATTCGCATGGAGGGAGAGAGAACTGATGAACAGATCTTGTAAAGCCGTGCTACAGTCAGCTGTAAAGAGTCATTTGTCTTCGCGTGAAATCCAAAGTACAGTTTTCCATCTCTTTTGTTATTTTTTTGTTTCTTCTGCTAAGCTCCACTTCTCTCTGTATCGCCCTCCATGCATGTCCCTGAAGTGCATCTTTTATTAAAACCACATGCAGAGGGAGGAGGAGGGGGATGGGGGGAGCAATTGGCCATTTATATCCTCTCTAATTCAAAGTCCCTGCAGCGAACACCTGGAAGAGTTTTATGATGGATGGATCAGGGTTTTACAGCCAACTTGAGCGTGGCTGGAGTTGTGCAAGGGGGGTGGGGGGGTGCATGTGTGATTCGTGGCATAGTTTTTGGCACATTTTAAATGAAGGCCTAATTTAAATGTGTCTCTCTGCTGAAACACCAACTTGGGCAGAAACACCGAAAGCTAATTCAAGATGCTGGAAAAGCCTACATGGGCCAATATGTTGCACTGCATCGCTTCATCAAATACAATTCTGTGGATTTCTGTGATTATCCACAGAAAAAAAAACATGATTTATCTTTAAAAGTTGTTTGAGAGAGTCAATGCCTCATTGGTCACTGAGACGCCATTGGTCACCAAGGCAGTCGATCAGTATTCAGATGATGACACTGCAAAAAAAAATCTATGTCATACCAAGTATTTTTGGTCCAGCTCCAGTTAAAATGTTTTAGTACATTTGAAATAAGACAAAACTCATTTATAATTAACTTTCCTTTAAGAAATAGGAGCTTGTTTTTAGTAAATAATTAATTAGACTGATTTTTTAAAATCCATTGGCAGATTATTTAAGTTATAACAGCATATTTTCCCATAAATGAAAAAAAAACCTGTCAATGTTCATCAATGTTAAAAAATTATTGATTTTAACAATTTCCCGTAGCTTACTGAAATGTTCTTTTCTTGTTTCAAGTGTACCAAGATATTTGCAGTAGAAACTAGACCAAAGATACTTGGTAAGACATTGTGTTTTTGCAGTGTGCAGGTACAACACCACGCATTGCCCTCAAACTTCCAGGCCCTCACAAGATCTGAGCTTGAATTAGAGCCACTTGTCTGGACAGGGTAAACATTATCCTGAATCCACAGGATTCCACAGGATAGAGGGCTGGATATTGGAGCGTTGGCCTTAAATGCATGTTGTTTCTCTTTGTAGATGACAGGCCTTGTTTTATTTGAGCAAGTTGTCTTTCTTTGTGTCCTGTGTCCCATTTTCCATTTTCTTCCTGTGCCTGAATTTTCTGTCCTTTTGGTCTTCTTCCCAGACAGCATTCATTTTTAAGTTGGTGTATTTGCTTCTCTTCACTGATTGTATTTGGGTCTTACACATCAACTCGTAATTCATACTCAATATGATGTCTGCATGACATGCTTCTCTTCTGGGAAGGCTTTCCACCATGTTTGACAGTGTGTCCAAATCCAGTTGTTCCAGAAGTGCATTTGGAAGGACATACAGTACACTGACTTGGATGGGAAGGCCTGGCTTGCAGTCTCTGCTCTAATTCATCACAAACTTTCTCTATCTAGTTGAGGGTCATTGCTCTGTGCACACCAGCCAAGTTCTTCTACACCAAACTCTCTCATCCTTGTTGACTTTGCTTTAAGTGCTGGGGCAAAGTCACGTTGGAACAGGGAGCAGCCTTCCCCAAAATACTGCTGAGAAGTTAGAAGCATGAAATTGTTGTAAATGCCTTGGTACGCTGTAGAATTTGCTGGGACTCCCCACATTAAACCCCTCTGCGTTAAACTTCAACTTTCACGCAATGCAGACAGGGAAGACCCATTCTCCAGTTCTGCTCATTCCAGACTCGTCTACTGGATTGCCAGACAGAGACATGATTGGTCACTCCAGAGAGCCTCTCTCTAGAGAGGTTCTAGATAGACCACCGGTCTCAAACACCAGTACTCAAGGGCCGGTGTACCATTCTTCCAGTAGTACATTTGGACAGACTTTAAGATGTCTCTTATCTCCAGCACACATTGCTGAAAAGTTACATATATCTGAGGAAGCCAATCCTAGTGACTGACTCTGTAGCAATGCATCCAATTGTCTGTAGGAAGTCGACAGAAAGAAACCATATTTATAGAAACGTCCAGCCTCATCTATTCTAAATGTATCTTTCCCTATACAGGATTTCCCTGAGTATGCTATAAGCCTGGTGGGCCACCAAGCTTTACTTGCCTCCCCACCAGGCTAAGCATTGCTTATTTATTTAAATTTTTTTAAATATTAGCGTTTTTTTAAGCCCTCATAGTTGGCGTTCACGTGTTGATCTTCCAATAATGCATAATTATCAAGTGATATTTTCAAGTTTCCTACCATTTAAACATTTTTAAACTCAAAAACACGACGGGCCGCTGGATGGATGACTGTCTGAGTGCCCAACCGCCGGGGTTAGCAGGTTTTCCTGCTATACATTTACAAACAGTTGTGCTATTTGTGAAATACCTAAAACTGGACTTTCACAGTTTGTTCCAAATGAGACCTACACATAAATTTGTCAAAAATATGACAAGCTTTCCCAGCCAAAAATATAGAATCTTAATAAGTACTCATAGTTCAAGAGTGCGTCTATGGGAATCGTTGACTTTCAGGTGTCAGAAGTGGAAATAAATCACCCACAATTAAATGCACATTGACAGATTTCACAGAGCTTACGCTTTTGGATTTGCATTTCAAACAATCCGTCGAATTAAGCATACGCATTCATTTGAGGAAGCAGAACGGGGCGAATCGAATCCAATCTGATTTATTGATTCATCAGCGTCTCATTTCCACATCAGAGCTCGGCAGAAGAGCCGTGTCAGCACACCAGCTGTGCGGCTCAGCTTTTCTGGCCCCGCGTCTCCTTTCCGCTGTGGGGAATCTCATTTGCTGTCTGTAATTGATTGCTCATAATCGCCGCTATTGGTCTCATCTCATTTGCTAACCACATACCCCAGTGCTAATGATATGCCATCTGTTCACTTATGAGTGTGGCAACTCGTACCAGCTGGAATACCGCTGGTTGTCCAGAACAGAGATCCCCATTCTCCTCGGGCAATTCATGTGATCACTGCAGAAAGCTTGGGAGTTGATGAGAAGAAGACAAAGGCAGGTGGTTCACACAGATTTGCTCATCTGTGGGCACAGAAACAAGTATTCTTTTCGCAATACGCAGGATTTCTATGCATCTTTTTTTCTTTTAGATTTATAAGCTTTCTAGAACCCGTGCAGAACTGTGCGGAGAGCCGTGGCGCAGACATGATAATGGCTGCGCCCGGTGGCCTGCAGTTTTACAGCTAGACGAGAAGCCCTTTTACTGTGTGGTAACTCAGCACCAACAGATGTGTTTACACAGCCTTTATTACCTGTCATTAACGAGCTGTCAGCATGTGCGTGTGGAAACAATTGAAGGTTTACCTCAGAGACGTGTGGGCCAAGGGATGCAGCTCTTAAAAGGTCTGGATGTGCAGATAAGATCTGGACAAAAGGGGGAATTGCTGAACTGTGCCTTTAAGGGTAGAATGTCACACAGCTTTTTTTTTTGTTTCTTTTTTTTTTTGGCTATCTACTCCATAAAAAAGTTATTAGTAAGTCCTGTTGAAAAGCGGGTTCATGCACATTGTAGAATGTTTTTTGAGTTTTTTTCAACCGATACAGGCGTTTGGTGGAACACCAATTCAGACCTAGAAAGACCTCCAACAGACCCCACAAGATATTTTTGTCT